>CM050163.1:370569975-371769975 GCA_027410445.1 Discoglossus pictus
GAGGGAGCAAAGATTATTCATCAAAGGTTTCCAATACTATGTTATTGCGTGAAGATCATGTATCTAGAGGTGTGCAACTTTATGTACATGATGGGTAACCCTCATAGCAGTGCTGAGAGGAAACTCAAGACTAAGAATCTTTGGTAAATAACACCCCTAAAGTTACAATCCAGCAGTATCTTGTACAAGACTTTATGTAAAGACAAGTGGGTTAGATAAAAGACTAACACCCACTCATCTGTTATTGTTATTTAGATAACTTTAAAAAAGGGACTGTATATATGTTTGAATAAAAAGGGCATTCAGGATTATAGGGGATAATTAGAGAAAGAGTACAGGGAGGCATGGGGTCAGGAAGGAACTTTATCCCCCCCCCCCCCCCCCTCTTCTGACACAATTGTTTTTTCTCTCTCCTTACTATTGGATCAATAAACAATCTGCATATTATAAACATCAGAGGAGATCTTGAAGTAAAAGTATTTTTCAACATGAATTACTATGGAACTTTATAAAATGATGCCTTTATAAAACTCCCTTAATATTAATCTATTGCTAGCGAAGACCTTGTTAAATTGGAGATATACAATTAAGGCAATTGGATAGAAATGGTATTTAACAAAGATTCTTAAACACTGGAGTCAAATGCAGTATATGTAAAAGGAGGACAGCAAGACACTGGCCAAGATTCACTAAGCATCACAGTGACTGGTTCAATGAGCTGCAAATGGCCACTTCCCCATGAAAACAGCCACCACTGCCTTAATGTGCCAGCCCCTGTGACTATGAGCCAGTGTGGTCTACCCCAAGCCCTTTGCTGCAGACCATAAAGCAGAGCATCTAGTTACTGAATCAATTTGTGATGACTATACATGTTGCAAAAAGAAAATACCCACCAAACCCAGCACCCAACCTCATCACTCCAAGTGTCCATGAGGAGACCCTGCTATAGTAATAGTACCATTAGGAAGGCTGATGCCAGCACTGTCCATGCAGTAGCAGCATGTGGCGCCCTGTTGTTGGGCTTGTTCATTCTAGTGGATGGATGCTCCTCCTCATAGGAAGTCTCCACTGTACTCTCTCCTTGCTCCTCATCATAGTCCTCCTCATAGTCATAGTCAGACCCACCACTGCTGCCTGGTCCATTGCCGGCATCTGAGCCGAAGCAGAGCCGAGCCATGTTCTCCTTGATGGACTCACAGATGGGCCTCTCCATGCCATCACACACACAGTCATTGAGTAGCAGGGCCTTGGGCACTTGCATCATGTCCCCAATCACAGCCTTGCACTCGTCGGTGCAGCGGAGGCCATTGAATAGCCGGTTGCACTGTAACAGGTAGTGGTTGAGGGATGAGCTGCACCTCCGGTCACTCTCACACAGATGTCGGGCCTCGGTGCAGCCCATCACAGCGCCACCTCCTGCACTGCTGCCGGTCTTGGGCAGGCAGGGCTCTATCGCCCTCTTGGCAGACTTGCAGATCTCGTCCTTGGCACAGTCACAGTCCTCCAGTGCCGGTCCGCCTCTGGTGTGGTTGAGCTGGATCAGGGCACTGATGCAGTGACTTGGACACCGGCGCCTGCTGGAGCTGTGTGACTGGACTGGCTCTCCTATCTTGGGCAGCACCGGGTCACACGCCTCCAAGTACTGTCTGTAGGCGTAGCTGCACTCACTCTCCTCCTGGCACTGCAATAGAGCCTGCCAGCAGACCAGCCTCCGACCTAAGGACACCCCAAGGAGTGATCCAAGGAGCAGGATGCACAGCACTGCCCACCCAGCCATGTCCAGGGATACTGCAACAACAACCAGCACTGATGAGGGACAAACCTAGCAACGTGTGAGCAGGGAGAAGTCAGCACATGGAATCCATGTAAATCCAATATGACAGAGCCAAATGCAAAAAGGAGCCAGCAATGGATGCACAGCACAGGGAGCTCAGTGCAGATGACAATAGCAGGGACGTCCTGTGGGGCTGCTCACAGACTTCATCTCGCCCTGCTCTCTATTTACATGCAGATTGTATTCACTGAGGAAGAAAAGGCTGCTGAGAGCAATGTGCTGCTGGAGCAATGTGCTGCTGGATGTGCTGCTGCTGCTTTCCTCCTTCCCAGCCCCCTCTCCTCAGTGTCCCCTCTCCAGCACTACCAGTCACCTCTCTGCAGTCCCATTCACAGTATCCTCACTTTCTCTCAGAGGGGAGGAGAAAGAGAGGGAAAAAAAAAGTTGGATGTTGCTGCTCTGGCTGCTACTTCATCACTTGCTGCTTCTTCTGTCAACAAAGTCTGTGAAGTGTTTGCAGGCTTTAAATACACAAAGTCCCCTCACAACGTGCAGTGATTACACCTTATTATGCATGCATGGAAAGGCAAACAAAAAGTCCCCAGCACTGCTGCCGCTTCTCACACACAAGGCTGCTGCTCGCTCAGGCTTTTCTCCTGCTCTCCTCCCCCTATGCCCCGCCCCTTTCCCGGGTCTCCCTCCTGCTATTGGTCCAGGTTCTTGTTGTTGAAACTTTTTTTTTGTCAGTGTGTGTGAGAAGGAGATCTTGTGAGGGGGATGGTGATGGATGGAGCAGAGGGGTGGGGGCTTCAGCATCAGAAAGGATGACATATACCCACCCATTCCTCCAAGCACTGGGACCATTACACAGTGTACAGACCACTTACACTGCATTATAACAATGGCTGGGAGTTGGCTCAGAGTTATACAATACACATTTGTGCATAAATACACTGTTATATGAGTGTTGTTTAGTCATTCAGTCATGTCCAGCTCTCAGTGACCAGGCATATCTGCCAGCCATTGCCCCTCTGAAGTCTCTCAAGTAAATGTCAATTGCTTCAATGCCCTCATCTATCCATCTCTTTGAATCTTTCCCAGCATCTCTGGGGAATCCTGTCATCTCGTGATGAGGCCAAAATATTTGAGCTCCAGCCTAATGATTATACCTTCCAGTGTACAGTTTGTCTTGATTTCATGAAGTACTGATTTATTGGATCTTCTTTACAAAATACTATAATTATAGAAAAGTATTTCATTCATATTTTTATGATTTTCCATTATTATTATCTTTTATTGTGAAGCGCCAACATATTCTGTAGCGCTATACAGGAATAAAGCACAACAAAAAACACAATATTAAACAAGGCAAAAAATGAGTTTAAAACCTTAGTGTTTTTTGTTGTTTAGTCATTCAGTTGTGTCCAGCTCTCTGTGACTCCATGGACCACAGCACGCCAGGTGTTTCCCAGTCTGTTCAGTGGAACTCTTAAGTTTGCATTTGTATGATCAGTGGTCCCAAGAGACAATCACCACAAAATGATGGGATATCCCTGAAAGGATGCAGATGTTGTTGTTCAGTCATTTAGTTGTGTCTGACTCTCTGTGACCCTATTGACCACAGCACGCAAGTCACGTCGGTATCATAATGTGTCTGGTTGTGCTTATCCCTAAGGTTTTCTTGGCAAAGATACTGGAGTTGGTTGCCATTTACTTCTAAAGTGGACCACAATTTCCCTGATCTCTCTGCTATGACCTGCCCATCTTGGGTGACCCTACATGGTATAGCTCACAGCTTCACTGAAGTACACAAGCCCCTTCACCACAACAAGGTACCAATCCAGAAGGGGAGTACTTTTTACATAGTGATTTGTACTGTATATGTGCTTTTTTTTTCTTTCATTATTAATACTTTCTTATGATTTTAACTATACATGTGTGTTTGTTTCATTAATAATGTGCTTTTAACTACACATACATATATATGACAATTACTATTGCAAGGAAAAGTATCATAAAAGACTAAGTTGAGGAATACAAATATTATTCTTATTTTAAGTCACTAAGATTGCATCCCCCACTAGGAAGTTAGTAGTAGAGGAAGACAATGTATACACAAAGTCACAAGCAAATGAAAAGAACAGTAAGTAAAATAAATAATTGCCCATATTGCACGCTTGCACTACACGGCTCAGAGACATTTGCTGATGAATAATGTAAAGTGAGAGCATGGATTCCTCTGGAGCCAGACTGCATGCCTGAGGCACTAAACATTCTCACTTCAGATGCACAGCACTTTTTTTTTTTTGGACAAGCAAGATAGGGAAGGATGGTCCAAACAGCATGTGTGCAGCCATAGAGTCTCCACTGCACAAGTGATTAGCCAGAAATGTGAGAAAGCATTTATCAATCTTCTGGCAAACTTAGTCGATCTGTCCCTTTACTCTGTTGTCCAGGAAACTGGGTTACACCCATAAGTACAGGGCTGTAGCCTTTCCTGACAATGAGAAAGTGATTTCAGCGCCGCAGCATCCTCGCCCCTTGTTTTTGTGTGACACGTTTCACAAATATGATAGCAGTATTATCATTACTACTCTTTATTTATAAAGTGGCACCATTTCTGCAGCACTGTTTACAAGGGTACAGTATAGTAGAATGGGTGTAATAGGCAAATTACAAAGGTACATCCCTGAGATACATCCCTGAGAACATCTTTAAACCAAATTTGTATGTAACTCAGATCCCTGTTGAATAATAATAATATTATAATAGCTCATATGTGGTAATATTATTACAGTGTGATTCTGTACTAATAATAATACCTTTGTACTATAATAATAAGTTACAGAAACTATTGTGCTCTTTCTTTCAATTCAAACAGAACATAAAAACAAACCTATACAAAAAGCCTTGGGATCCCGTTCTTAAGTATGGGTCTTCTGTAAGTAGTGTTGTCTGTAACCCGGAGACAATTTGGTAGAACTGTTGATGTCCCTATATAAATATATTAGATGCATAACAATATTTGCAGATGCTGTAGATATTTTAGTTTTTGCAATAATAAATAAAAATATTTATTGTAACCCGTTCTGGATTGCTACCTCGTTGTGGTGAAGGAACTTGTGTACTTCAATGAAGCTGTGAGCTATACTATGTAAGGTTACCCAAGATGTGCAGGTTATTGCAGAGAGGTCAGTCACATCCTGGTCCACTGGAAAAGAAACTGGCAACCCACTCCAGTTTCTTTGCCAAGAAATCCATATGGATAAGCACAACCAGAGACATAACTATTGCGCCTGGTGTTCTTTTGTCCAGTCCATATGGTCATGGAGAGTCGGATACGACTGAATGATTAAACAACAACATTATTTATTATAAGTGGTTTGCGCAACAAATACTTAAAGAAAGCAACATCTGTGCTGATCGTTGTTTTATTTTAATGTAACCTCTTTATGTACCACTTGTTGAATTATTGCAATAAAGTTACAGTACTATTTAAAGTAGTGTGGGATTAAGTGTTAGAACAATTAGTACTTCTTTATAGCAATCTATATTAATTCATAAAAGATTACATACAGTAAAACATATCAGAAAATATGAAATGTTAAATTTTAGGATGTACATGGGAAAATGTGAAATTTGATCCCAAGATGTTCATTTTTTATTGGCATGTTAAGTCTTTCTTGGAGAAAAAAAAATGAAATGTAGGTTAAACCCTGGATTCTCCAAAGCCTGGGTATGGTTAATGTGGTCGCTGTGGTAGCGGAGGCCAGGAAGATGTTTGCTTTTCTTTAGCTGACTTGCAATGCCACCTTAATTTCCACAGCAACTCAGGCGTTAACCACAAGAGGCAGTGGTGTCTGCAGGCTGCCAAAAAACCTGCATTTTCTCACATTTTGCAAAGCAGTGTTAATCAAGGTCACCAAACACTTGAGTATAGCCACTTCTTTATATTCTATTATAATTCTATTATTATTTTGTATTATAAAGCAAATAATATATTTAAAAATACTGCCATAAAATAATGTATATCACCAAAAGAGCATTGCATCAATATTGGAAAGAGTGCATTATTCCTGTGGTCACTAATTCAATCCACTGTGGAAAAACGTGCACGTTTTCGCTCATATTTCAGAGCAGACTTTAGTGATTTTCAGGGTAATAAATATAATGAGGCTTGAGGGCCTGTGAGTGCCTTATTTAGAGCGTACTCTTATTTATAAGTTATAATAACAAAATGTACATAGTACATGAAAGTTAAATATTCGTTAAATCATTTTGATGATGAGGAATGAAAAATGAATGAATTTATATTTCTGAACTGCACTTGAGTAACCTGTTATATTTTGAAAAACAATGGGTCTGCCTAGTTTGCCTATTATAAAATCTTGAAATATATAGACCCTAAGGACAATATTGGGCATAAGCCAGTCATGCTTACATTTCTGCCACTTCCCCTGGAAGGCTTTTCCATGTACCCACCACCCTAGTTATTTATAAAGTAGTACTTCCAAGCCCCAACTTAAAATCATGATCACATTTTTTTCTGAAATGTTATCCATTCCTTCTGATTATTAAATTGTTTCCCAAACTGTTCAGTGGAACTCTAAAGTTTCATTTTGTATGATCAGTGGTTCCAAGAGACAATCACCACAAAGGGTTTGTGTTATCCCTGAAAGGGTGATGTTGTTGTTGTTCAGTCTTGTCCTACTCTCTGTGACCCTATTGACCGCAGCACGCCAGGCACATCTGTATTGTTGTGTCTCTGGTTGTGCTTATCCATAAGGTTTTCTTGGCAAAGATACTTGAGTGGGTTCCCAGTTCCTTCTCCAGTGGACGACAATTTGTTTGACCTGTCTGCTATAACCTCTCTGCTATGACCTGCCCATCTTGGGTGACCCTGCATGGTATAATTCACAGCTTCATTGTAGTACACAAGCACATGTACCAGTGATCCAGAAGTGGTAAGGGTGCTTTAGAGCGGTTATAAGATGCTGGATATGAATTGTGAGACTCTATTATCTATTTCGGGGTCCTGAAGGGAAGGTTTGTAACACAGTGTCTAATTGTGTGTACAGCAGTGGGTTGTAGGATATCATGCAGACATACCGAAGTTGCCTCAATGATTTTGGAATCCAAAAATGAAATTATTGCGGAAATACAGATAAATATTTTTAGGTTTCTATAAAGTCATGGGATTTGGGTATTTCAGTGGGACAATAATGAAATTCATTTGATGTATTTGGAGTCCAGAAATGGTTAGTTTGGGGAAAAAAAACTTTACTATATTGGACAGTTTCTATTAGGTCACCGCTGCTTTTTTCTTCCAAAGTATATATGCCAAGGACACACATCCTTTCCTTATGGTTTTGTGAATTAGTGTACCATATGTATGGTCTGCATCTATAAGTACAAATTTATGTCTATGTAGCAAGACACACATTCTCCAAAATCTTGCAACATTGCACCATATGTGTACCTCTTTAAGTGGTGAATTACATTTCAAAAAGTTGCTTTACTGCGGCAAATACAATTTCAACAATTTAAAATTTTAACATCTGAGCTTTAAAACTCAGAAAATTAAAAATAGCTCAACTTCTCATTAACACTAAGAGGGTTAATAGACAGACAAAGATCAAATACTATATAAGCTATGTTTGAGGAGTAAAGTCACTACAGAATCGGCATGGAAAGACTCTTTGCCAGCTGCTGTCAGAATTTTTGCTTAACAAAAATATAAAATATAATTTAAAGCAAACTTTTAATTGATATGGTGTGATATCATTATCCCACTAAATTTTAAACATGCTTTACAAATATGCTTCATAAATATGTTAATGTTTATTTTCCTAAACCCCTGGGCATATCACTCTTATGTCTATTGTATAAGGATCTCATATCACACTACTATAATTTACTTTACAGTACACTGTACCAGTGCATGAATGTTTCAGGGTACCTTGTATATCCTAATAAAATATGAAATTCATGAATGTCTTATATATAGGGCACTCAGATCACATTCATTCTTCATCTCCAAATACATAAGTAAGGAACGTCTCTCCCTTTGGGGTTTTATATTTTCCCCTAAAAGGGTACTTTATTGTAAATTCTCTACATTGCCATGTTATCCAGATTCAAAAGCTGCACGTTCTTGAAAACATTAGTGAATTGCCCATCAAAAAATTACGGCAATGAAATTGTAAGGTAGCTAATGGTGTTTTGTGTCTACTACTGAAATATATAATACATTAATAAATGAATATACTTTACCTATTTTGAAGCATTCTGTTGAAGAGCTGGCAATCTGTTTTGATGTTGCTGCAGCATTAGTGGTGTGGAGCTGCTGTGTAAGCGTGCTGAATGTGTGCAGTGTAATACTGTGCGTGCGCGAGACCAAACCGCTAGCGTAGTTGTGTACTTCCGCATTGGCGTAAAATGGCGGGTAATGTGTGGTATGCGTCCTAGCGGAATATCCGTAGGTCGTTTGTGGCGTTTTGCGAGTTTCTTGTGGTGTTTTGCGTGTTTAGAGTGCTGTAGCCTCGTTTTCATTTTGTTCGGCAACCATTTTTTCTCTCGCTTAGCGATTTATTTAGTGTCTAAACTCTTTTATTTTTAGTTAAATGAAGGTGTAAGTTGTTTTTTTGAGGTCCTGGATGCTTCCTCTTGCTGTAGGTAAGCTTTTTATGTATGTGCTGTGTGTATTTATTGTGTTTTTAATTTTATCATGTTCGCGAGTTACGGACGGATTTTGTGAGGTCGTAATGTGTGGTAACGTGTCTCGTATGTTTTTTGCGTTGCGAGGTAAAGTTTTGCGAGGGTCGCAGTTGGTGTGTCGTGTTGTTTGCCTTCGGCGCTCCATGCCAGCAACTGCGACCCCATCCTGCAAGCGTTAGCAACAACTCGTACGCTCACAACTATATATGTGATCACTCTTTAGCACAAATGTCCTGGGATGACATCTAAAGCCCACCTCTCAGAAACAATTTTTGAATATTATTTTATTAGGAACAGAGTCTACCATAGAGTTTGATCTCAATCATGGTAACTGTCTCAGTGAATGCTATTACCAGTTAAGTAGATGGGAAATGTCTATGGCTAAAAGCATGTTGTGACTTGGAGTCCGTCTCTCAATGGGAGCAAAAAAAAAAAAAATGATGGGATATAGAGCTAATCTTGAGTTTGAACTAAATGCATCCTTAGGAGGGCTCTGTTACAAAATGATAATCACTACCATACAGATCTAATTATCCTAAATATCATCCTTGGATGACTTTTACTAGATAGGATGCATCAAGAAACCAGTATTTTCCAGCACACTTGTTAGAAAAATATCACTATAATAGTTGTGGATCTGTGGGGCTGTTCGTAACGCTTACGATGTTGGTCACGCTTTGCTAGCCTCACAAAGCGAGGCGAGCTATCGACGCGAGTCTGCGGGACTTAGGCCTCGCGATGAGCACCACAGGCACTCATCGCCAGCGGCGCCAGCCTCTCTCATCCCCCTCTGCCTCTCTCTCATCTCCCCCTCTGCCTTACCTGCTTACCTGGAAACCCTGCCAGAAGCTTGCGGCCTGTGCCTGGTTCCAAACCCTGCCAGTAGCTTGCAGCCCGTACTCACCGTCTTCTCCTCCCCTGCGGCTCCCGTCCTTCGTCTGGAACTACTTTCTGGATCAAGCCGCACATTGCAAAGGCGGGATGCGCATGCGCAATGCGCAGCTTGATCCAGAAAGTAGTCCTGGACGAAGGACGGGAGACGAACATGCTGTCTCAGTAATCTGCAGTGTAGCGGTGGATCACTTGGTGCTCTATTACTGATTCCTCACGCTCAGCACTCCATGGCGTCTATCTCGCGGGGCCTCTGTAGCTTGGCCAGTAATATGCGGCCAGTGTGGCCCAAGCAGGTCCGGAGCTGCTGTCTGACAAGTGTCAGGAGACACTGCTACTGCCTGAGGGGCAAGAGGTGAGGGGCCTGTGGTTATACAAGCGGCAAGAGGGGAAAGACAAGAGAGGCCTCAGGGTAATACAAGGGACAAGAGAGTGCTTGGACATTAGAAGGGGTAAGAGGGGTTTGGCCTGAGGCAATAGAAGGGGCAAGAGAGGGCTGGGGTTTTAGAAGGGGCAGTAGGGGTTTGGCCTGGGTCAATAGAAGGGGCAAGAGAGGGTTATGGTAATTAAAGGCGCGAAAGACAAGAGAGGCCTGGGGTTTATACAAGGGGCAAGAAGGGAGAGACAAGAGAGGCCTGGGGTAATACAGGGGGCAAGAAGGGAGAGACAAGAGAGGCCTGGGGCACAGGAAAGGGAGAGAGGGCGAAAAGAAGACATAGGTGAGGGAGAGGGGGGAAATGAGATACAAGGGAGGGAGAGGAGGGGGGAAATGAGACACAAGGGAGGTAGAGGAGGGGGGAACAAGAGAGGCCTGAGGTAATACAGGGGGCAAGAAGAACGAGACAAGAGAGGCCTGGGGTAATACAGGGGGCAAGAAGGGAGAGACAAGAGAGGCCTGGGGCACAGGAAAGGGAGAGAGGGTGAAAAGAAGACATAGGTGAGGGAGAGGGGGGAAATGAGATACAAGGGAGGGAGAGGAGGGGGAAAATGAGACACAAGGGAGGTAGAGGAGGGGGGAACAAGAGAGGCCTGGGGTAATACAGGGGGCAAGAAGGGAGAGACAAGAGAGGCCTGGGGCACAGGAAAGTTAGAGAGGGGGAAAATAAGACATAGGTGAGGGAGAGGGGGGAAATGAGACACAAGGGAGAGAGAGGAGGGGGAAAGGAGACACAAGGCAGGAAGTACACAGGGCAAGAGACTCCTAATGAGCGTCAAAGGTGCTCACACTGGGTGGCAAACACCATTGCCAGGCTGAAATTGCATTCCCGTCATTTTTGAAGGGCAAGTCGCTAGTCTATTATAAATGCCAAAACAATACATAACATATACTGCTATCCTTACAGACATAACAAAGAAGAATCTTGTGCTCAGTAATTATGGACACATAATTCTGAAGCTATGGAAGAGCCAATGTGAAAAGTGTTTTGCAGTGAGTGTGTTTGAAGTCAGGACCATACATAACAGTTTTCATTTTATAACTATGATCTATTTTGATATATATGATTATTTTGTATAAACTGTTTATATGCTTGCAAAGGCAATGCATGATGGTAGATCAGTTGGATCATTTTATAGAAGTAAGTGAAAGGTTATCATGATTCAAAATTGTATACAGTCTGTAGATTGATAACTTTAAAAAAAAATGTTTTGCTCATTAATATTTTAATAAATCTAACATCGACTTTTTTAATGCGAGGTTACCCTTCTGCTGGACATTAAGAGTTTATGAAAGCACAAACAATTCATAGCGCCATTAGCCAAACAGGAACTTTATAGAGGTGGTATAGAGACTGAGTCTCGAAAGAGGTGAGATCATGGCATTTTTGGATAGTATGCAGAAGTGCTTTCCTGAGTGAGAAAGGTTTTAGTCAACAAGGTGCTCTAGCACTTTATGGAAGAGTGAGGAGATATTTCCAAGAGGGAATTTCTGTCCTCATTATTCCTTGCAAGGAAGTTCCTTTCCTTGTTAGCAGAGATATAAGGAGCTGCTGAGGAGTGAACTGCCTTCAATCACACAAGGAGAGATTGATAGACTATGCTTCACTTTTTAAAAGTCAGATGAGGGATTGTAGCATTGAAGAAGTAAGAGGAAAATTCAGAAGCAAGCAAAAACTTTCGGTATTCTAGACAAGATAATGCCCTGGGCAGTGGAGGGGCTAATAAGAGGTCTTAACTTTGCTATATTTGTGAGGGAAAAAAACACAACGGTTTTGCAACAGATTTAATGTGAACGGAGAATGCTAGGGATAAATCAAGTATGACATCTAAGCAATGAGCTTTGTCTACCGAGTGAATAATCGTATCACTGACCTTTATATGGAAGGAGATAATAGGGCCAAGTTTTGGAGAAAAGTACTATTTCTGCCACTTTCCATTGAACCGCATTATGTTAGGAGTCAGCATAGAGATGTTATTTAGTTTGAGATGTTTATTCAGTCTGTTAATATATATATATGTATACTAGTAAATTGCCCGTCAAAAATTACAGTATCATTTTCAATTTTTCTCTCCCCCCCTTCACTCCCTTGTGTCTCTCCCCACCTTCCCTGTGTCTCCCCCTTGTGTCTCTTCCCCCTTCCCTCCGTCTCCTTTTCCCTCACCCTGTCTCTTTCTCCCTCTGCCCTCCCCTGTATCTCCCCACCTTCCCTCCCCTGTCTCTTCCCCCACTCTCCTGTGTCTCTTGCCCACCCTCCCCTGTGTCTCTTCCCCCCTCTCCCCTCCCCTGTGTCTCACCCCCCGATCCTCTCCCCTGTGTCTCTTCCCCCCTCTCCCCTGTGTCTTCCTCTGCAGCTTGCGGCGTCCATACAGAGCTGTGCATGCGCGCAACTCTGTACATACTTACGAAGTAGTGGTAAGTGTGTTACACACTTACCAGAATTATTATATTTGATATATATGTATATAAAGTAGAGAGTATTTTTTTGAAAGCTGATATAGTGAATAGAATAGAATCATTAAGTGAATATGCAGAACGCTCCTTTCACGGCAGATGCATCTGAGATCTAACAGCTGCATCTGATTGGATGGCAATATTCTGGAAGTATTTGTAACATCTTAGCTGGGCTGTTCCCTTAAATGAACTGTAAAAAAAAAAGAAAAGTGACGTAACATCTTATACCCTACAGCATTTTGCCAAAACACAATTAGCATGCATTTGAAAGGGGCTGAATAATTCCTTTAAATACTATTATGTACTCATAAATTGCGTAAAAGGTCTGCACACACATGCTCAAAATGTTTCTTTTTTTTCTTTCCCAACAATAAAAACATTCTCGTTACACATTATGAGGTTAGAACCCAAATCTTTTTAATTAATTGTGTCTGTTTTGTTGTGTTAAATGATTACTCCAGATAGGTGGAAATAAAATAACATAAAGCTATCATTTGTTGCTCTCACACTGTGTGTGTATTGATTTGTAAATAGCAGGGCATTACAATGCTTTGTACAGTCACACTTTGATGACTGGACATTCCTAATTATCCATGCTAGAGTGTGCACAGTTTGTACGTGTTATAGGGCAATCATGCCTCTGAAGCCAGCATTTATCCCAATAAAAGGTCATAAACCGCCAATTAAATTGCAGCCAATAAACCACTCTCATGTAAGCACAGGTTCAACAAAAAGAAATGTGGAAAGTCAAGAGTTAGATTTAAATCTGGGGATAGGAGGTCTGTCTTTAATATAGTTTATATTCACTCCAATGTGGTTTACATTATAGCTCTTTGTACTTGTCTGGGGATTTAGCAACATGTCACACCAGTTTTGTGTTGTACTATAAGATTTACTGACTAAGCGTAAACCAAAGCAATGCAATAGTACTTCCATGCTTTGCGGAAGAAATCTTTTCAAAATTAGGTAATCCCACTTTCTTACTAATGAATGTATATAGAAGAAACTTGCCAGCTGTGATTGGAGTGTGACCAAGTTAAAAATATCACAGTCTTTTATTTACAGAATACATATGCACAAAGCCAGGAACGGAGAAACTACTCAAAATAAAAACAGTTTCTATTGGGAAAATGGGCAGCATCCAAATGTGCCCATTTTATAACACAATGCACAAAATGATGGACCCACTAAAGTTTTCATAGATTATTTTGCCACAAGAAATAGCTGTCACAGGCTCTGAGAACTTTATTGAATCTGGCCCACTGATGTGAGTAGAAATGCTTTTGTTCTTGTAAATCAATCCCAATCTTACTACTAGAATTTACAGCAATCCGAGGCTTTTGCTCAAATAATGACATTAATATACAAAATACCTTATGAATATTTTTTTTTCAAATTCTCAAAACATATTTTAGGGATTTTTAGAGGGATATTTCCTGTTTTGTCAACCCTCAGCGCAGTAGTGTGCAGCGGACAAGGCTTTGCTCAATTTGTTCCTAGAGTGAGGGCTAGGGTTTAGGGTTAGGGCTAGGACGAAGCACGCCACTACTTAAAGTTTATCATTAGTGCTACGGAATATGTTGGCGCGTTACAAATAAAGATAATAATAATAATAATCATCATCTGCCACTACATTAACCCTGAACCCAAACACTAACCCTAAATCCTAACTATAACCCTAACTCTAAGGACAAATTGAACAAAAGAGGAAAGGTACATGGAAAATGTTGGTGCTTTTAAAAAAAAAAGTGTAATAACAATAATAATGAAGAAAACTGCACACAGGAATTATAAAACAATAAGAGAAAGTCCACCCATGTATGAAAAATGTGGGGGTGATTAATGGGACAGGAAGAACGGGACTCCTTTGATCTTTCGCATTATTCGTTTTTTTGACCCATAGCTTACCTCTATATATTTTACTAAATTTTTTTGTCTGCTGCCTATACATTTAGAAAATACCATCTAAAAAATTAAGTTAACAAAAAAAAAAGGTCAGAAGGCAGGCGTATTGAAGAAACTGTTTCTAGAGACTGAACAAAATATTTTCAATGCTTATTTTCGAGCTAATGTTGTGCATGTGCATTTGTCAACATGGTGTTAAAAATAATAATAAAAACACTTCCAGAGAATGATTAAATTTTTAACACTTTGCTATAACATCTTATTTAATGAATAGTACCCGTGTCCAAATGTAAACAACCAATTATGTAGTCATTCTTTGCTTGATTAATTGATCAGTTAATTACTAGATCTGCATGGGGTAAATAGTGGGCTGTAAAGAAAAATGTGAAGATATGACACCATGCTTCAAAGGTATCCAAATATTGTCTCTACTTGTGATTTATCCTAGCCTGTAGGGACATATGTAAGGTTATCATGGGATTAACATTTGAAGGGAATTTGTCCCCTAAGGAAACATTGTTTGATTATGCTTTTTTTTTCCTTCACGGCTTCTTTGGTTCCAAATGCAAAACAGCCTCAAGACAAATCTGGATAATAGACAGCTATATCATTATCTGTCCCAGGACATCTAGAAGACAACACAGTGAATACATATGTAAAACAATGGAAGAGGGTGACAGCATATATTCAAAACTCTCTAATATAAAATGTGTTATTACAAGTAGTGACTTCTGTCCAGAATCTTCACCCAAAAACATGTTCCAGTAACTCTGTGTATGTATGCCACATTGTTTCAAATTAGTTCTGGGAGTGCATGGTTTGTGATTTAGGTAATTTGGAGTGTTGAATGTACAGTGAATATAAAAAGTCTACACACCCCTGTTAAAATGTCAGGTTTCTGTGCTATAAAAAAATGAGACAAAGATAAATCATTTCAGAACTTTTTCCACCTTTAATGCGACCTATAAACTGTAAAAACAAACTAAAATCTTTTAGGTAGAGGGAAGAAAAAATATAAAAATAAAATAATATGGTTGCATAAGTATGCACACCCTTAAACTAATACTTTGTGGAAGCACCTTTTAGATTTTATTACAGCACTCAGTTTTTTTGGGTATGAGTCTATCAACATGGCACATTTTGACTTGGCAAGATTTGCCCACTCTACTTTGCAAAAACACTCCAAATCTGTCAGATTGCGAGGGCATCTCCTGCGCACAGCCCTCTTCAGATCACCCCACAGATTTTCAATCAGATTCAGGTCTGGGATCTGGCTTGGCCATTCCAAATCTTTAATCTTCTTCTGGTGAAGCCATTGCTTTGTTGATTTGGATGTATGCTTTGGGTCATTGTCATGCTGAAAGATGAAGTTCCTCTTCATGTTCAGCTTTCTAGCAGAAGCCTGAAGGTTTTGTGCCAGTATTGACTGGTATTTGGAACTGTTCATAATTCCCTCTATCTTAACTAAGGCCCCAGTTCCAGCTGAAGAAAAACAGCCCCAAAGCATGATGCTGCCACCACCATGCTTCACTGTGGGTATGGTGTTCTTTTGGTGATGTGCAGTGTTGTTTTTGCACCAAACATATCTTTTGGAATTATGGCCAAAAAGTTCAACCTTGGTTTCATCAGACCATAACACCTTTTCACACATGCTTTTGGGAGACTTCAGATGTGTTTTTGCAAAATGTAGCCTGGCTTGGATGTTTTTCTTTGTAAGAAAAGGCTTTCGGCTTGCCACTCTACCCCAGACATATGAAGAATACGGGAGATTGTTGTCACATGTACCACACAGCCAGTACTTGCCAGATATTCCTGCAGCTCCTTTAATGTTGCTGTAGCCATCTTGGTAGCCTCCCAGACCAGTTTTCTTCTCGTCTTTTCATCAATTTTGGAGGGAGCTCCAGTTCTTGGTAATGTCACTGTTGTGACATATTTTCTCCACTTGATGATGACTTGTCTTCATTGTGTTCCATGGTATATCTAATGCCTTGGAAATTCGTTTGTACCCTTCTCCTGACTGATACCTTTTAACAATGAGATCCCTCTGATGCTTTGGAAGCTCTCTGTGGACCATGGCGTTTGCTGTGGGATGAGACTAAGAACATTTCAGGAAAGACCAACTAGAGCAGCTGAACTTTATTTGGGGTTAATCAGATGCACTTTAAATGATGGCAGGTGTATGCTGACTCCTATTTAACACGATTTGGAATGTGATTGCTTAATTCTGAACACACAGCTACATCCCCAGTTATAAGAGGGTGTGCAGACTTATGCAACCACATTATTTTTCTTATATTTTTTCTTCCCTCCACCTAAAAGATTTCAGTTTGTTTTTCAATTGAGTTGTACAGTTATAGTATAGGTCACATTAAAGGTGGAAAAAGTTCTGAAATGATTTATCTTTGTCTCATTTTTTTTACAGCACAGAAGCCTGACATTTTAACAGGGATGTGTAGACTTTTTATATCCACTGTATATGCAAGTGAGCTGGGTTATGAATGCATCTGATAGAGTGGAATTAGTAGTGTATGATTACATTTATTTGCATGCACTATGTTTTTTTTAGCTTTGCATTACAGAAAAAAAACTGTTGCAGGTGATGTTTACACCCCCAGAATTGAGCTAGGCTTCTCATGGTTTGATTTTGTAAAAATGAACCCTCTCTCTGTGAGTATGCCCAGCTTTGCAGCCAATCAGCAATGCTGTATGCAGCCAGCTAGATAATGCTGCTACACTCCTTAGAACTAAAGATCCTTTATCGACCATAAATCGACATTCAAGTAAAAATGCTTGAGCTGTTACACGGTTGTTGTTTAGACATACACCCTCTCCTTGATAAATTCTGACAAATCTAAATTGTACTGAAACCAAACATTTCAGCTTCTTTTTCCTATTCTAATCTGTCTTTTAGGTGAATGAGCATTTATGCTTGATTTATGGTCCTGCAATGACCTGTAAAGGAAGAGAGCTTGCATTCATGGTCTGTGTACATGTGTCTCTATGTGAGTGCATGCAATTCACTGGGACTGGGAGAGATCTCAGGGGCAATTCACTGGGAATTGGGGAGGTGATGGGGTAATTTCACTGGGGCTGGGAGAGATCACAGGGTCAATTCACTGGGGCTGGGGGAGGTGATGAGGCAATTCACTGGGGCTGGAGGAGGTGATGGGGTGATTCACTGGGGCAGGGGGGATCACTGGGGCAATTCACTGGGTTTGGGGGAGGTGACAGGGTCAATTCACTGGGGCGGGGGGAAGTTTCACCTGGGATGTTATGTAGATAAAACAATCAGTGAATGAAGGGACACAGACCTTGTTCTGGTTATTACAGAAACCTAAAGGAAAGCTGCAGCTAAATTCACAGACCAAAAAGATACAGTGTATAAGTTATGCTAATTTTCCCTGGAATTTTTAGGGGGTGTCAACATTGATAGAAAACAGTTTGCAAATGCAAGAAATTCAGCAAAGTTCAGGGTAACATTTTAAATGTTTATTTTTGGATTTGTTTTTCATACACTACTTATTCTCCTCTATCAGATGCTCATAAGCCAGCTCACTTTAATATACCTTTAAGTAGGTGTAAATCCTATTTGTGTATCTATATTTTTTGATAAAAAGGAAAAACAATTGATTACTGCAGTATATAGTGCTGTAATATGACCATTGGGGAGCCATTTCTAAAGTGGTATACATACAGAAACAGCTGAGAGTCCATGTATGCTTTTTAGCTTTTTAATAAAAAGTCTCAAAAACATTAAGTAAATGGTTTACATTCAGCATCAGAAAATAAACATGTAAACAAGCTAACTAAACAGCAGAAACACCCTGAGGTGCTTCTTGGCTCTTAGATAAAGGAAACCAGTTCTCTTTACATAGTCCCCTTCGCCAATTATTCTTCAACTTCACATGCCTCTTGTATTGTTATCCCTCACAAGCAGATGAGTGGGGCACTTCTCTCCAAATGTACCACCCCAGGGACTATTAACAAACCTTTTGCTGTTTGCTGTTCTCTATTCATAGACAGACTTTTCCCTGGGTACTCAAACATTCTCCTAATAATATTGATTTGCTAGTGAGTAGCTCACTGGTCACCTTTGTTAATACAGACTCAGTGGAGTGACCATAGCGAAAGCCAGACTGGAGGATGTGGAGTTGGGAACTGGCAGAGAGAAAGTGAGCTAGGCGATTAGGAACTAGTGTCACTAATAGCTTGGAGGCAAATGAGAAAGAGATTGGGCAATGATTAGAGAGGAAGGTAGGGTCAAGTGATGTTTTTTTGACACAGCTATAACAAGGTTGGCAAAAAAATAAATAAAACAGTTCTCTATTGTCTAACATACTTTCTTAAATTAATGGGTTAGGACAGTTAAAAGGCATATCTAAGTTTCCTGGATTATGAATGCATCTGATACAATCAGTAGTGTATGCAAACATTTTTTTTGCATGAAAAAATACCAAAATGAACATTAACAAACTCACTGTGATGTTTGCTAAATCTCTTGAGTTTGCAAGCAGTAGCTTTTGTGAGGTAACACCCCTGAAAATGCCTGCTAAAATTAGCATAACATTTATAAATCATTTGGGCCAGTCACAGGCAGCAATACATTTTAATACAATGTAACTATCAGAGATGGCAGTTTATGAAAGAAGGAATCATGGGATGTGTAGTCCCCCTGCAGAAGGAAACAGAAAGAGTCAGACACTGATCTGTAGATCTCTGCATTGAGCTGCTGTAACTAAAGTGTTAATATCCGTACTTGGATGCAGTGTTACTATTAGTAGGTACTCTGTGTCTTTGTAAGCAGCTCTGGGGGTGTGGAAAACAAGTTTTATTTCTAAATAAAATAAATCTGTATGTGTATAGAATGACTCAATGTAATGTGTGTTTCTGATATAAGCAGCATGTGATAGATTAAAAAAAATGTTAAAAACAGGGAAACATAGTTGTATTACAAAAACAAAAGACATATTTTTTTGTAATATATCACAGGTGGTAACAAAATACTAATACTGACATCTCTGATTTCCCTATAGTTTATAAAGTGGAAAAATGGTATACATCTTATTCAAAGGGGTAAACAATTGTGATTTCAATATTAAAAGTTTAAGTTCCTAATATGTCTAGATAAAAGAAAATATAAATAGTAAAGGGGCAATATACAAAATTAAAACATTCTTATACTTTTTTTAGTCTGATTCTTTTATAAATATGAGATACTGATCTCTAAAGAAAACACATTTTAAGTTAATTAATTTTATTTGCTGGATCAGAAAAAAGAGATATGGTGTGTTGCTTAAAGATGGGACTGATAACGGCAGATATATTAGGGCGTAGATGAAAAAGAAGCAATGGTAAAAAAGAAACAGATGTCTTCAGTGTTATATGATACTTTTAGCTTATTCAATGCAGAAATGTCACAGATTGAAGGATTATTTTATTATATACCCTGGAAATTTTTGTTTCTTGAAAAATAAAAAATCTAATTCAATAAAATGGAGCTGCTGAACATTCTAAAATAGTTACCAAACGAAGAGCAGATAACAAACTTCAGTGTACATCTATGTTAGGTAAAATTGCTAATAAATTTATTAAGCACGATATGATCTTGTCCCAAGAATGCATATGATAGAAGAAGAGTGTGTGAGCTTAATTTTTTTGTTTCATTTTATTAATAAATGTAATTGAAAATGACATTGAATACATAGTAGAGTCACATTTCCTTTTCTTGAATACTGGGGTAAAACATTATTTGAATATATATGTCAAATTATTGAATATATTTAGTTTCTGTGATTAAGCACAGAGGCTTTAAGTAGAATGATACTGGTCAGTAAGTGGGGTTAGTAAAAAAAAGTTTAAAAAATCTTGAATAATTCTTTTGATCATTTGCTTCACCAAAAAATCTTAAGATCTTCTATAAGATATTTTTATTCTGAAAAATATATGTATTAAAAAAAAAGTAATTATTTACAATTTGCTTAAAGGTTTCATTGATGGACAATAAAGTACCACCTCACATTTATACAATGCTTTTAATTATTTTGTATAGAAATGTAAAAAAAATACTATAAAGACCTGTTGGTTATCATGTAATGTTTTACATTCATTTATTAAAAATGTTTATTTTTTTCAATTATGTCACACTACTTTAACTTAAACAAGCAAAAACACTTTTAAGATAAATATTAAAAAGTGACTTTCAATTTAACTAATTTGAGACTTAAATCTCACTTAGCTAATAAAGGTATCACATTGATGTGTTTTTTATTTTTTTTAATATTGGCAGAAATAAACCTTTCATTGATTTACTTTACATTCGTATCTATTATTCTTCAGTGAAATATCACTCCTTTAAGAAACAAAATAAAATATAAACATATTCCATGCATATCCGAGTTTACGGAAGAATGTGTATTAATGTTCAGGACATTATGCTTCTGTTTGCCAAGGAATGCTGATCCATTACTGCACTGACACTAACATTTAAAATATATCCAGCTTATTAAATAAAAAGCATGTCTTCTTCCTCCCGACACCACCGTCTAACATCCAGTGATAGGTGTGTCCTGTATTCGAGAATGATGGATTTTCATGCCTTCTTAATTATGGGTGTGTCGCTGTAGGAATGGTGTACTTAAAAATCTGCACATTACTTCAGCAAAGGAAAATGCTTGTTAATGCGCTTCCAAATCAAATACACACTTGTGTTTACTTGTTAATTTTTAATATTTTTTTGTCTTCTTCAAGTGTTGGTGGTGTTGAAGACCTATTAGAGATGTGACTTTTAGTACATATGTGTTACAGGGTAACATAGGAATGGGGTTCACAGTTTAGTACAGCTGTCTCCCTCTCTAAAAGAGAACAAAACACTAACTATACATTTAATGTATGTTTCCTAAATGCCAAGACATTTACAAGACATTCAGCGTTGTTTGTGCACTTGCTGTTGTTGTTCAGTCCTTAAGTCGTGTCTGACTCTTGGTGACCATATGGATGCACCTTCTCCAGTGGACCGTGACTTGTCTGACCTATCTGCTATGACCTGCCCATCTTGGATGACCCTACATAGTATAGCTCACAGCTTCAGTGAAGTACACAAGCCCCTTCACCACAACAAGGTAGCAATTCAGAAGGGGGTTTGTGCACTAGGTTATGCAAATTAGCAGCTTTCTGCTACTAATTTATGATTATATTATGTATAAATGTATAAAATGCTTAGAGACATGTTTTCGTTAGTGTATTTCAGGATACTGAACAAATGTCAGTTTGAAAACCATTGCTCTGTTAACTTTGGTCAACATCAAAGAAAATGAGGTGAATAAGACATTTATAGTAACAGTGGGAGACCTGATAGCTCTGTCATATGTTAAATGTTCCACTGGAATTTTATTGCCATTCTGTTCCTCACCTACACATTCTCAAGCTTGGTAAGTGACAACACACTGTTATTAGATTAACAACGTGTTGGTTTTGACATCAGCTGTAAGATGATCTGGTATTGAAAAATGTGCTTTGGGCTCTTGACACATTAATTGTTATGTTTGGCTTTTTTTGCTGCCATATCTTTTTACGTATATCTGAATGCTTACAGTTCTAGGCTAGTATTTTTAGAAAAGTGATACCATGCAAGCTTACACTTGAAAGAGTTCTTAACAGTAATGGAGGTTACTTGGGAATGGGTGAGAAAGACAGCACACAAAAGGACTTGTGTCCTAAACAGATTGCCTGGAATTTACCTTAAGGCTAGCCATTCAGTCTGCTAGGGAAAAAAATAATTCTGAAAGTCAGTCATGGATGGGCAGGTTGAGAGTATTGCCGGTCTCCTGACATTACAATGTTGTGGTTTGATGGATGCAGAGTAATCTGACTCTTCTAAAGGGAGTCAGGTGGTACATGGAGGACAAAGCTAGCAAACAAACTGTACTGGAAAATAACTTTTTTTTTTCATTATTCTGCCAAAGAAACATTAAATTATCCAGCTGCTGAGTCTCAAATCCAAAGTCAGAAAAACAGACAAAAAGTGAAAAAAATGTAAAGTGGAATTTCATAGGTTGGCCTGTGCACTGAGTCTAAATGAAACACTTAAAAATCACTTCGCCAGAACTGCGCAGGAATACACATCTGGTATTTTAGCAGAATTTATAAACAAATGGACATACAATGCATATTTCTCAGCAGGAATATTAACAGAGTTCCTATTTCCTACTTGTTTTGCTGTTAAAAAGAAATAATGAGTGTATTCATGGATGTTTTCTTATTTTTAAGTGCCCCATAGGGGTAGCAATATTAGCTCACAGAATGGCATTTAACCTCTTCATTAATAGGGCGGCTTGCTCTGACTTGCTGAGCAATTCATCTTGGGCCCTCCAGCAATAAATGTGAAATGTAAGTAAAGAAGTTTTAATTGGTGCTAAATTCACACAAATCCTTACTTCATTTGACATGATAATTTTACTTTTTTCTGTTATTACATTAGAAACTTTAAAAATATTTGTCGAAAAATAACCAACAACTTGTTGTACGTTTTACTTCTTATTTTGCTAATAGATGCTTTTGAATTTTTGTGGATCATGATATATTATCCACAATTCAATGTCTTTTTTTTATTTGTTAAAAAAATACAGCCATATTGGTATGGAGAAAAGCAATTTTCTTTTGGTTCTAGTAGGTGATATCTATTACAAGACCAAAATCTGCATAGATGGTTTACCCCACAGGTTTCTTCAAATTGCACTTTCTATGGACAGCTGCATGATGTCCATTCTCTCCCATCAAATATATGCTGCTTGTAGCAATGTTGTACAAAAGGAGATGGGGCCAAGATTCAGAACTCTACATAAACATGGAGGCTTTACTGAGAGGCAAAAAGATGGTAACCTTTCTGTATAAGCTCATTTGAGTTGAAATTAACTACTTAAGCGCCTGGACAATTTCCAAATGTTTCCATTATTCTATTAAAACATAACTGTAGTAAGTTTTGTATGGTTATATTGAAATTTATATAGTGCATTGATTAGCAAAAACATTCCAACACTTCATTATTTAGTTTCCTCAGATGGACTCAGATGATGAACTAGAATGTATGGATGTGGTATATTTATATCCCTAAATGGAAAAGTAATTTAAATATGGCACAGTAAATAAAAGAAACACTTACATATCCCAAACAGGCCAGAAGGCTTGCTTTCACACTGAATTATCCAGTAAACAGTGCTTTCACTACAGCTAAGGATTCTGGGTAATGATACACAAACAATGCTCAAAATCTTTGTATGCGGCTCAACAACCTCAAACTAAACATAAATGTATATGACCAAATAATAATGTGTTTTGCCATACAAAATAAAGGGGCGCACCACCACCATTGGTTCCTGGTGCTAAGTGGAGCCTCATTTCGCTTTTTTGCTTCTTCTCCCTCTTCCCTTTATTTGTTCCTTTCTTTTTCCCAATCAGCTCTTTCTTCTACCGTTTCTATAATCCTATTTATATATTTTTACAAATGAGTTGTAATTCAAGATGATATAAAACTTAACACAGCAAAACCAGTTAAAGAGTTAATACATTATGTGCAGTACTTACACTACCAACCTGTTTTGTTTTCAGCTCACCAAATTCAGTTACAATCCTACTAAAAGGACAGATATTGACATTTGTTCAACCAAAAGCAAAGACAGATATTTCACTAACTCACACTGATGAGTAATAATAAATACATTTTCTCATTTCAAGCTTCTATATGTAAATATTCTTGCTATTATTAATTCTATTTTTGAATTGTGCTCACTGGCCTTTTTTGTAAGATAACATTTCTGATATGACTCATAATAACTAATTTGAAAAGTATAGACAATCCTGCTTTAGAACATAACCTTAAATTAGGGAATGCTGCCAAAAACCAATCACACCCTGTTTCAGGAACTCTTTTGTGAATATTATTGTTACTTTATACTTTAGAGTCATATGTAAGTAAGTGGATGGTTTATCTGCTTTGTATGCAGTGGTGGAGCCAGTGAATAGAGAGCCCCAGTGCAAAATACTTTGTGCCCCTCCTTCCATCTTTTCTATACAATCTGTAGGGTTCAACAACAAGTGAAAAACATACGTAGATTGTTAGAAAAGTCTTAGTATGATCATATTACCTTTCTATAAAAATAGGTCCCTTTACTCCAGGGCACTGTCAGTAGCAGAGGGGACATACCCTGTTGTGTCCCCAGTATTTTGCGCCTGCTGCACCAACGGTAGTTTCAAGGCTGATGTTTGGCACTTACGCTTTCATATTAAAAGCATTTATGGCAAAGTAAAAGAAACGGTCTTACCCAGACTGTGTAGATTTACACAACATGAGAAACAGAGCAGGAAGAAAAGGAAGATGAGATCTGGACACAGACATGTAGCAACAGGTTATACTTCCTGTCTTATAGATCAATCTCAGCCTTTGAGTTTCCAGATGGCCACCATTGGTAATATAATCCAAATGAGGAAGTATATCAGTAACAGCAGACGTAAAACAAAGTCATAACTGACATTCCTTAAGAAGTTTAACAAAGATAGTTGACCAGGTCTTTGACATGTTAGTAATCGTCAAACCTAAATGTACATGTATGATATATGTTTTGAATGGCTTCTGGTAATAGCAAATCAGTGAAAGTTTTGTCCATTCATAGGCCTAGGTCAATGATTAAAAAATTTTTTGTTTACTCGGGTCTTCAGACCTCAAGTGACATAAATAGTTTTATTGAACATCGATAACACTAAGAAACTCTTACCTTTTTGACTGCTGTGCATTTCTTTCAATATTAGGCTTTTGCTTTCTCTTGCATGTTATGCCTCCTCCTTCTGTTCTTCCTGGAAACACCATGATTGGACTCAGATTAGCTCTGCTGTCTATGGTAAATACTGGTCCACCTCTTTAATAATTATAAGATTGCTAAAGAAATGCCACAATTAATATTTTATCACATGTAAAGCATATTTGAGGTACGTTTTGGCCTTCTTTTTTCAAGATTTAAATAGCAATAAGCAGTTTGTGGTTTTCCAAAACATTTATTAACTACATTGACATATCAGCTGCCAAAATCAAGACAATTGAGTGAACATTTTCAAATTGCTCTGTTCTGTCAGGACAACAATAATCATTAATGTCTAGAATGGGCTGGCTAGATGTGCCTATTGCTTCTTATTTGGTGTCAAAACAATGTTTCAATATATTTCTTATAAACCAGTGGCACCAGAAATGCAGGTTTACCTATAG
Source organism: Discoglossus pictus (assembly GCA_027410445.1). NCBI lineage: Eukaryota > Metazoa > Chordata > Amphibia > Anura > Alytidae > Discoglossus > Discoglossus pictus. Next base: position 370,595,404 of record CM050163.1, read on the forward strand.
ATCTTGAAGTTAAGACTAGTAGATGTTTTGTTTTTTTAAACACACTATGTTAAGCCTGCGCTGTGCTTCTAATAATATTGCACAGAGTATAGAACATCCTCACTGGGTGTCAACTGCAGGTCTGAGAATAGTAAGGTAAAATAAAACAGGAATGCATGCACATGTTGTGCACCTTGTTTATTCATGACTATGATGGACAGATAGCACAGTGCTGGTATGGTAGTAAGCTATGTCTGGATGACTACCTGAAAGTCTGGGCACCCCTGAACTAAACTTTGATTTGCACATTTGAAGACAGGAAATCAGAACAACTAATCTTTCACATGCATAACAAACAAATACACAACATACAGCTCATTAAAATATGTTTTTACTTATATTTGAAGTACAGTATTCTTTATAGATGGGCCACCAAAATATGTTTTCAACCAAACGGAATTCTCTAAGAACAATACAGTACTTATCTTCCTTTGAGAGTGTCCAATGTATAGGAAAAGCAATAAAATACTTATGCCAGGGATCTATTTAAGTTTTTTTTATTTGTTTTTTTAATGTTTGTTTTACTGATATAAAATATACTTACACTAAATTCTGACAAACACAGTATTATAGTAATACAGTCAGGAGTAACACAATTGGGAATAACACTATCCGGGTTACAGTCTTGACACCAAACGTATTTTTTTTATTTAAGCAGTAAAGCAAACTAATGTAAGATGAATATGGGTGTAGTAGATAACATGGGCCATAAACTCTACTGCCAATGTATTGTTTATATATTCTGCCAGGGTACCAGTTTAATGTAAAATCTTATGTTCTGATTATGCCTTGTAGTTTGTTCCTTTCAGTTAGGGGGCTAGCTGTCAAAATAAACTTTGAAGTACTGAAGCTAAGGGACCCTGACCATTTGGCCTTTAGTTGTTGTTCTGCCCACCAATCTCTAAATTTAAAAGGATAACACAGAGTTTGCTGAGTGTCGACTGGTTTTGTTTGGATAAAGGCTTGCCATATTTGGAGAAAGGGTTTTGCTTTTTTTGCCTAAGTCAGTTAGGACCTCTGTTCTTTCTACAATTAATAATGTGTTTAGTCATTTGACTGGTAGTTTGATTGTTGAGGTTTTAGACTTTGCCCACATTAGGAGGATACATTTTTGGCTAGTGTTGTTTAGTGCTGTGAACATTTTGTGATGAATGTGAGTATGAATCTGAGATATTGGGGTGTAATAATCAAGAGTGTGATTGTATCTGCCAGGTTAGAGACTCTACCCCTAAACATGGAGATTTTTCTGCACTCCAATAAGCAGTGATTTAGGTTTGCTTGTGGTTTATGGCATTTAGGGCATCTGTTCATGGAGTCTGAAGAAAATATGGCTCTCTGTGTGGGTGAGATGATGGCTCTGTGTGTTGTTTTTAGTTGTGTTTACCAATAGTATGTGTTTGTGTGTTGAGTGTAGCCCAGTAAGTATATTCTCTGTGTTTATGTCCTCCTCCCCGTCTTTTTCCTTCATGTCAGTGTTTGGAGGTCCTTGTCCTTAATGTCTATGAGGCTGCTAATCTATTTTATTTGAAATTAGTCTTTTTTTTTCATATGCAAGATCATTATCTCACTCTCTGTCTTTTAGGTTTTCGTGTTCTGGGAGGCACAGTGCATAGTGTCTGGACTGTAGATAGGCATAGTGTTGTTTTGGTATGTACGATTCATTTTGCAGTTGCTTGAAGCTGTAGAGGCTATGTGTTAGTGGGTCTATAAGGTTGCGTATATATTTGAACCCAATTAAATACTTGTTGTGTCGGGGTGTATTTAGATGTTATGATTACCTAGTCCCATTCAGATTTGTGCACCTCCACTTCCTATGTACATCTCCACTTTATCCTTGTCATACATATGTATAGAAGCATAAGTGTATGCATATTTAGGTATGTATACAGTGTGTCATAAAGTGTCAGGAACACCTAAAGGAGAAATGTTACCTCATTATTATGTTTCTGTGCATATTCATAGGCATATGCAGTCTTGGGAATGTACTTGCCTAGGCTTGGGCATCATAGACGTAAGCAGAAATACATAATTGTATTATGCTTTTAATTTGAGCTAAGACGTTCAAGACCTTACTGTGTATATATTTGTGTATTTCATTTTTTAGACAAAAATTACCAGTAGGTTATGTCCTTTTATAGTATGGGATTTTCCAGCTAGGTTGTAAGCTCTGCGGAGCAGGACGTCGACTATGTTGCAACAAAACTCTTTCTAGTTTTATTGCTTTGTAATTGTTTTTGTCAAAGAGAGATGGACATAACTGAATGACTAAATAACAACAATTGCATTTGTATCGCTATAACCTCAATTTGCCATTTTTGTTTACCATATTGTTAATCTTCAATTCCTTTCCTATTAGTATATTTCTGTCCTGAATCATGTAATTTTTATATCCTGTTTGTAAAGCACTGAGGATAGTGTCAGTCCTTTAGAAATAAATAACAAAGAAAAATATATGTTTGATAAATAAATACATCTGTTAAGCTAGATGACAAAACTGCATATGTTGTATTACATATAGTATATAAATTAATCTACTGAAATATTGCATTAACCCCCACAAGCCAACCAGAGAACAGAAGACAGTTTAATATATTATGCCAAGGAAAGCATAAATTCTAAACTCAGGCAAATTACCAAAATTGCTCAAACATTCCAGCACACTGGCTGTCTGGATATAAATTGTACTGAGATGTCAAGATTAAGTCCAAAGAAGGCAAGGACTTGGCAGGCTCCCGGCATTTGATACATTCTTAAGGAGGCAGGCACAATGTGAAGCCACTTAACATGAACACAAATTGTATATGTTTGAAATGCATCATATCTGAGCCAACTCTGGCTTCATAGGCCTTCTTAGAATAACCAAATGACACAATGGTTTCTTTCTAAATAAACAAACTGAAGCAGGCTGTTAATGTTCTTTTCAAGAACTTCATCAGATCAGCTGCTTGCAAGCACAGACTGCCCTCTATGCTACGCTTGAAGGAGGGGAGAGGGGAAATAGATGTTATCTGACTTTTTATGCATAGGCCCCATAATTGCATCTCATTCCTGACTCTTGCTAAATAATGAGTGTATCCTCTCAATGCTTCACAAAACACATGCTAAGGAAATGGCAAGACTTGGGGCTTGTAACTGGCAGAGAAATTCTAACCAGATGATGGAAAAATGTTGTTTTCAAAGTAAAACACAGAGTGCGGAATGTAATTTAATATACTGTCTCACTATGACATTGTTTAACTACTGCTAGAGAAATCTTTAAAAAAAAGTGCATTATGTTGGAACGGTCTAATGTAAATAACATACATCTATGTAGTTATTTGAAAATGTCTGTATAAGATCACATTGGAATATAATTATTCTTTAAAAACAACATTTATCAAATATTTGTTCTGGCATTGCTTTCCTCCCCCAAAAAAACCTAATCCCATTTTCTAATTAAATGTAATAAAATATGTTTCTCTTTAAGACAAATAGTGGCCAGTTTGCTAATGCTCTGAGTCTTTTACTGTAATTATGTAAAGTTAGAATGCTGATCACTGTAATCAGGAGAAGCAATCAGTCACTCACTAATGTGTGTTGTCATCAGTATGCAAAAGTGAATAGAACGACTATTGTGCTCCAGTGATAAGATACTTTGGGTGCACATTCCTGCCATGAATTGAATGTTTGTTCAACCTCATTCCACTAAAAAAGTGATTTCATATCATGAGAGATTTTTTTAAAATTATTTTTGTAGGTGAACTGAACTTGAAACACTAAGTTGTCTTTGGAACTGCATATAAAACATAGATCGGGTAATTTGTTAATTACACTAGGAGAGCAGGTATTTGTATTACAATGTTTTTATTTAAATAATACACCTTGGGTTAAATATCTGGTAGAAAACAAATCAGTTGTGAGATTGTCTTAAGCATTATGTATCTTTGTATTATAATGAGGTAAGCAAAGGAAAGAGAACCTGTAAAGTACTCTATAATCACATATAATAGTTGTCAAACTATGAAAACGTCGTCACGCTTTGCGAGCTTGCAAGAAAGTTCGGGCCACAAATGCGGACTCTCGCAAAACAAGGGGCTGCATTTGTGGAGGTGGAGGCTCCCACGTCGGCTGCAATGAGCCAAAGCCAAAGGCTCATTGCAGGCCGCAAATGCGGACCCTCGCGTAGCGATCGGCCGCATTTGCGGAGGTGGAAGCTCTACGCCAACTCACAAGCGGTTACAAACACGCACAGAGCTTTGAAAAAATACATCTAACACGCAATCACTAAATACGGACTTACACAAAAAATACGAGCCGCGGGACTTAGGAAACGGCTGAACCGCGCGCAGCTGAAAACATTAAAAAAAACTATAAATACACACAAAATTAACCTAAAAATCTTACCCACAGCAAGGGGGGCACCCAGGTCCTCTGCAAGTGAAGTTACACCTCAATTTAAGTCCATTTTACCAAGTTTAGATACACGAAAATCCCCTAAGCGAGATAAAAAATGGCCGCCGGAAAAAAACGAAAACGAGTCTACACGACCCTAAAGCCGCAAAACACCAACAAGCACATACAGCTTTTCCAAAAAGACGTACGAGGTACAAGATACACCTTTAGCAAGGAGGCTAAATCATCCACACCGAGTACCACAAACACATTCACCGCCATTTTACAACACTAACTAACAGAATGCGGAAGTACACAGCTACACTAATGGCTCCCCCTCGCACACGCAGCCTATTGCTGACACTTACACTTCAGCTCACCAATAGTGCAAACCTACATTGTATGCTGCAGGAACATCAAAACAGATTGTCAGATCTTCAGAACAATGCTTCCTGCATATATTACTTAGAAATAGGTAAAGTATATTAATGAATTTATTTATTACTTAATTAATTAACATACAAAAATACATATACACCAAAAAAAAAAACACTATCGCAATAAACGCAAAAGCCATTCACTGCACACCTCACAACGAGCGCCAACGCTGCTCATAGCACACAAACTACACCAGGGGACAGCCTTGCAATAAGAGCAGAAAGCAGATCAGCGCTGACCTTACAATGACAGCAAAAGCGCCTCTGATAAAAAAATATACAACATTCAAGAGGCTCACAATGAGCGCCGAAGGCTCTCAGCGCGAGACTCGCAATGAGCGCCGAAGGATGTCAGACCACCAACAAAATTCATGTCTGTGGCAAACAGCATTACCTGCCTTACAATTTTATTGCCCTGTCATTTTTGACAGGCAAGTCGCTAGTATATTATAATGATGTTATACAGTATAATACATTGCAGTGTGCCACATGTTATATTATGCGAAATACGTAAAAAATCAGTTCTATTATAAGCAGGGAGAATATTTTTGTAATAGAGGTAGCTAGATAATTGTTAACTGTGCACATGTGAATAACATTAATGATATATAAATACCTTTGACATGATAATATGTGAGAATATTGCTATCTATTATGATCAATGGTGATGTAGAAGCAACACCTGGTAACCAAATAGATATGCTGCGTACTAACACAACCACAGCACACAGCTCATGTGAAAAAGAAGGTCTTTGATCAGAGGCTGCATACATAGAGATCACATCTTAGTTCCATGCATAGTAAGGCTTGCATCACTACTGATTTGCTCTGCTAATGAACTTCTTCTTTCCTCCTCTAATATATCCTCCTCTCACTTTCACTTTTCTCGTGCTGCCCCTTCTGTTTGGAACTGCTTGCCTCGCTCCACTAGACTATCTTAATTTGTTTTACGCATTTGTTTAAAAAAGATAACCGCCTACAGCCTTAATATGCACAACTGCACATTCTTCAGCAGCCGCCTCCACTTGTTTGAGCCGATTGCCTTACACACTGCCGACTTTTCAATCTTGTAAGGTGCTTTGGGAAAAAAAGCTATGGGCCTCATTCAATTAGGGTTCTTAACTCTTTGCTGCGATCGGGTTACGTCCTTGTGTTACCCTATGTTTATACTGCTATTCAATTGGCCAAGGGTGCAAGTTAGCCCTCCTTCCCGCTGATCGCAAACCATGCTATCGGCAGTAAGCATTCGCAGGCTTGAATATGATTGTGGCCACAAGGCCGTAACTCGTGTTTCAAGCCCACAAACTCGATGCAAAAATAAAATCAAGACAGCACTGTAAAGCACTGTAAATGAAGGGGAACACAATGGGTGACGGTAGGATTAAAAGCACAACATTCTTAAGCTTGCACATCTCCAAAATCAAATACTTTATTTCATGTTTACCTTCCGTCCAAAGTCCGACAGGCTAGAATGAACTCCAAGCCCGTAACTCATTATTCAAGCCCGTAGGGCATGAAATAAAAATGGAGGTTGGATTCCAAAGTTCTACGGGCTTGGAGGTTGAAGACATTGGGACTTCTGATGGAAAATAAACATGAAATAAAGTATTATATTTTGCCGATGTGCGAGATTCATAATGTTGTGCTTTTAATTATAATGTCACCGATTGTGTTCCCTATCATTTACAGTGCTGGATTCCTTTTTTATTTGCTTAATAAGTGCTATAATTTGTAAGTAAGACCTTTGCGACACCTCCTTTAGCCATTTAGCCTTTTACGGGCTTGACGGAAGGGTAATCGGAGCAACTGAATAGCGATTAGGGATATTTTGCGCCTGCAACTCTCGCAGCCACAAAAGATCAAAGGCTTTGAGGGGAGTAAGCTGTCATTGAAGGATTCGTAGCTAGTATAATGTAACCCGATCAGAGCACGCAAACGTAAGGCAATTGAATAGCAAAGTATCTAGCGATCAGCATTTGGGAGCCCGGATCTCCAAAACATAGCAATAGAATGAGGCCCTGTGTATGTTAGAGTTTAAGCTCAAAGACAGGGCCCTCAATTCTTTTGCAATGTATTAATATTGTATTTTGCCTTGTACTTAACGCCTGTATAGCGCTACAGAATATGTTGGCACGTTACAAATAAAGGATAATAATAATAAATAATAATTTTCATGGAAAAACATCAATATCATCATTCTATCACTTTACATATTAGTCAAAAATAGTAGATAACATGAAAATCAAATCTACATTTCTGATAGGAAAAAGCAAGTTTAAAAAGAGGGGTAGGTGATAATTCTGTGATATATTTTTTATGTGGATTACTTTTTTATGTGGATCAATAGTAGCTTTTGTAATATAAAACAGATGTTGACTGGAAGTTCACAGCTTTCTCAGATTTAAGGTATGCTTTACAAATATTCTCTTTTATTGGAGGCATATATTTGCATGCCCAATATAAAAAGCCCAGAGCAAGCAAACTTTTTGAAATAGAAGAAATCATTGGTGAATCTGCAAAATCTTTCCTTCCTTCTCGCCCCCATTTCAAAACGAGATTGGGTCTATTGCCAAATGTGTTTTATCCCACTGACTTCACATAAAACAGATGTTTCCCTTTGTGCACTGAATTGTCACTAGTTTGCACTACTTGGCAATTACTTTTAAGCCTTTATGAGTTGAGAACTTTTCCAAAATAATTTCCATGTGTACAGTTGTTCACATAGATCAGCATGCAGATACATTTGGTTTCTGGCCTTGTCTGGATCAAAAAGTTCTCCAGTATTTGAAGTCCTTCAAGATAAAATACAATCTGGATGTACTGTACAGGTACCAGGAAGTTCCAGTGCTATTAATCAACAAGGACCCATCTTATACATTTATGTTTATTTTTCTTAACAAATGAAGAAAACTGTTATCTTTATCAGCTCACTGTAATTGTGTTTAGGATTTGCTAAGCGAGTAACAGCTGGAGTAGTAAAATGAATAATTGTGTGTTTAAAGCATTGGAGTTAAACTTTTCTTTGTTATATTCCAGAATTTTGTAAAGCAAGATTCATGAGAAGATATTGTAAGATTTATTGGAAACTGAGATCTGCACCAGTTGAGGTTCTTGCAACACCTCATACGATAATTAGGAGAAATCAGTGTAATGGAATGAGTAAAGACCTCAAATGCAGTATAATAATGCCTTGCAATGTAAGTCTCAGAGACAAAGTATATACCGAGGTCTACAAAAAATTCTCATCTAAGTGATATTTAGTGTTATAAATATTTTTTTAAATACTTTCTTGTTTGCATAGTAGAATATTTATGCATATTGTAATTGTGTTGCTTAAATCCTGATGGCTTGCTGTTATATAATTTATCACTGTTAATACTTGTGATAGTTACCTTAGGAAAGTTCAAAATAACACTAATTCCATGGTATAAATATTAGCAATACAATATTCAACTGACTGGTAGTGAAGCATAGATGTTACTTTAACTTTCACCAAGTCTTCAGGGTAAAATTATCTATTAATCACTTGTGTTAACATTTCTGATAAGGTATTGAGCTGTTATCAGTACATTCTAAGTGCTAAATACTGTTGGAGAACCAATGGGAAAAGCCAAATGCATGCTTATGTTCAAGGCTATTTTGGAAGAAAACCAATTTGTTTTCTATCCCTGTCTCATGAAAAATCTATTTATTTTACTATTTATCTTTATAAAGACCTAATTTGAGTTTCTTCAGCTAACACATGTGGAAACACTGAACCATACATGTGTGCCATAAAATACTCATGTTTGCAAATATATGGAGTATTATATTGAAGACTTGGTAATATAGCATATTGCTAATCATCTATTTACCAGGGTGAAAGTAGTATAAGATCATGGATTTTAGTCTCAAATTGAAGAAAATGGTCATGTAGAAAGACCATGCACAGAACTGACATGTTGTTAGTTGCCGTATTACCTAACATATTCAATAAAGGGAAATATACTTATTTGGAGCACATTTTTATGTACAGTGGATATAAAAAGTCTACACACCCCTGGTAAAATGTCAGGTTTCTGTGCTGTAAAAAAATGAGACAAAGATAAATCATTTCAGAAGTTTTTCCACCTTTAATGTGACCTATAAACTGTACAACTCAATTGAAAAACAAACTGAAATATTTTAGGAAGAGGGAAGAAAAAATATAAAAATAAAATAATATGGTTGCATAAGTATGCACACCCTTAAACTAATACTTTGTTGAAGCACCTTTTGATTTTATTACTGCACTCAGTCTTTTTGGGTATGAGTCTATGAGCATGGCACATTTTGACTTGGCAAGATTTGCCCACTCTTCTTTGCAAAAACACTCCAAATCTGTCAGATTGCAAGGCATCTCCTGTGCACAGCCCTCTTCAGATCACCCCACAGATTTTCAATCGGATTCAGGTCTGGGCTCTGGCTGGGCCATTCCAAAACTTTAATCTTCTTCTGGTGAAGCCATTCCTTTGTTGATTTGGATGTATGCTTTGGGTCGTTGTCATACTGAAAGATGAAGTTCCTCTTCATGTTCAGCTTTCTAGCAGAAGCCTGAAGGTTTTGTTCCAATATTAACAGGTATTTGGAACTGTTCATAATTCCCTCTATCTTAACTAAGGCCCCAGGTCCAGAAGAAAAACAGCCCCCAAGCATGATGCTGCCACCACCATGCTTCACTGTGGGTATGGTGTTCTTTTGGTGATGTGCAGTGTTGTTTTTGCGCCAAACATATCTTTTGGAATTATGGCCAAAAAGTTCAAACCTTGGTTTCATCAGACACATAACACCTTTTCCCACATGCTTTTGGGAGACTTCATATGTGTTTTTGCAAAATGTAGCCTGGCTTGGATGTTTTTCTTCGTAAGAAAAGGCTTTCGTCTTGCCACTCTACCCCATAGCCCAGACATATGAAGAATACGGGAGATTGTTGTCACATGTACCACACAGCCAGTACTTGCCAGATATTCCTGCAGCTCCTTTAATGTTGCTGTAGGCCTCTTGGTAGCCTCCCAGACCAGTTTTCTTCTTGTCTTTTCATCAATTTTGGAGGGATCTCCAGTTCTTGGTAATGTCACTGTTGTGCCATATTTTCTCCACTGTGTTCCATGGTATATCTAATGCCTTGGAAATTCTTTTGTACCCTTCTCCTGACTGATACCTTTTAACAATGAGATCCCTCTGATGCTTTGGAAGTTCTCTGTGGTCCATGGCTTTTGCAGTGGGATGCGACTAAGAACATTTCAGGAAAGACCAACTAGAGCAGCTGAACTTTATTTGGGGTTAACCAGAGGCACTTTAAATGATGGCAGGTGTATGCTGACTCCTATTTAACACGGTTTGGAATGTGATTGCTTAATTCTGAACACAGCTACATCCCCAGTTATAAGAGGGTGTGCAGACTTATGCAACCACATTATTATTATTTTTTTTCTTCCCTCCACCTAAAAGATTTCAGTTTGTTTTTCAGAGAGGGGTGAGAGAGAAGGAGGGGGTGAGAGAGAAGGGGAGAGAGGAGAGAATGGGGAAAGAGAAGGAGAGGGTGAGAGAGAAGGAGAGAGAGGGGGAGATAAAGAAGCAGAGAGGGGGAAAGAGAAAGAGAGGGGGAACTAGTAGGAGAGGAAGGATGAGAGGGGGAGAGAGAAGGAGAGAGGGGGAGAGAGAAGGAGAGAGGGGGAGGGAGAGAATGAGAGGGGAAGAGAGAGGAGGAGAGAGGGGGAAAGAGAAGGAGAGGGTGAGAGAGAAAGAGGGGGAGAGAAGGAGAGAGGGAAGATAGAGAAGGAGAGGGGGGAGAGACACCAGTAGAGAGGGGAAAATAGGTGGAGAGGGTGATAAAGAAGGATGCAGGGGGAAAGAGGGTAGAGAGAGAAGAGGATGAGTGTGAGGCGGAAGAGAGAAGGAGAGGGAGAGAGGGAAGGAAAGAGAAGGAGAGAGTGGAGAGAGAAGGAAAGAGGGGAAAAGAGAAGGAGAGGGTGAGAAAGAAGGAAAGAGGGGAAAAGAGAAGGAGAGGGTGAGAGATGGAGAGAGGGGAGAAAGTGAAGGAGAGAGGGGGAAGAGGAGAGGATGAGAGAGAAGAAGGGAGGGAGAAGAGGGCAAGATAGAGGGGGAGAGAGGGAGAGAGAGCAAGAGGGGGAGAGCAAAAACGAGAGGGGGAGAGAGAAGGAGAGAGGAGAAAGAGAGAAGGAGATAATGAGATAGGAGAGAGGGGAAAGAGAGGGGGAAGAGACAGAGCGAGGTTAGAGAACAAAGGGGAGAGAGATGGAGGAGAGGTGAGAGAAGGGAGTTGGGGTGGCGACACTATATTTAATTATATATATATATATATTGCAGTAAAAGTGCTACTTACTTAGTCAATCTAATCTTCTTATATATTTAGTTTTTTCTTTCATATATTTTGTCCACTATGCTACCCACTATAATGTCATTGTAAATAAAATATAAATTGTTGTTCACAGGAATGAACCCATATGCCAATATCAACCTTTTTAGCAATTATAATATGAGTTATGTGCCAGCTTCCAAGCTGGGAAGCACGTTACGTACATCAACAATTTAGCCTTAGAGAGATTAACATCAATGTTCTCTCTAGGTTCATAAGGTATAAAGATATGGGTCTCCATAGGTGCCCAATCTATGGATATTAGTGACATGGGTCTTCTTAGGTGAAGCAGAGCCATTTTCAGATCCATCATTCAAGGGCTCAAGACGGAAGACTTTGGACCCTTTGGGAGAACTCTCTAGAGCTTTTTCAGCTTCCTAGAGCTTTTGGATGGAAAGGGGACCATCCGACAGAAGGACAAGAATACTTCACCTTAACCATACCTATGGTGCTGGGCCATGGGTTAGAAAAAAGTACAACAAGTCTACATTTTTATATTAATAATTGTTAATGTATTTTCTGCTTTTATATTCGATTTTTTTTTTTTCTCAATCAAGTTTTTATTAGGCAAATATAACACGTTTAGAACAATACATCATTCTTAACAAGATGAATATACAGTTTACGTTAGAAGTCAAATAACATTCCATCACGTATCTTAGTTGCTGTGTGATGTTTTTGTGATGTATTCTTCCTTCCGCCTAATACGGGTTATTTTTTTAATTTATTGGGGATTTGGGTACATCATCCTTAGTCATTTATTGTTGCTAGTCAAGTATCTTGATTCCCCTTCCCTTTAGAGGGTCGGGGGTATCTTTCTAGTTTTAGGTGGTGGTGGGGGGGGGTGGGGGGATAATAAGGTGGGGTTAGATTTTAAAAAACTGGGTATGGGAAAGAGATGGGGGGGGGGGGGGGGGGAGGGGAGATATGACTTGTACCTGAGATCCTATGTCTGATCCTTGCCATCGCCTCATCTGGTCTTGTCCCGCGAGACAGATTCATTGTGCTTAAGACGTCATGGCCCTCCCCATATCCGGGGGAGCTTTAGTCTTAGTATCAGTTGTCGTTAGTCCCCTTAAGCTAAGATGGGAGTGTAGCCAAGGGCTCCATGTATCCAGGAATGTGGGCATTGTGTCGGCTAATAAATGGATAGTCGTTCGTTAGTGGCTATATAATTAAGTTTTGTTTGTGATGGCCGGCAGGCTGAGGTGTTGCTTTTCCATTGTTTCGCTAGGTGACTTTTGGCCGCTAGCATCATGAATTGTAGTAGTGTGTTTTGGTGCCTGGATAGAAGGGGGCATCTGGTCCCCAGGAGTGCTATTTCTAGGTTTCTATCAATGTGGATATGTGTTATCGTGGATGCTAGGTCGAATACCTCCTCCCACATGACTCTTGCCATAGGGCATGTCCACCATATGTGGATAAAGGAGCCAGATTCCCGGCAGCCTCTAAAGCACCTCCGGCTTATTTTGTTGTTCCATTTATGTTGCCTTTCTGGAGTTATTTATGCTCTATGGAGGACCTTGAGTGAGGTTTCCAGCAAGCTGAAGTTTAGTGCGCATTTTGATAAATTGGCCCATGAGGAGGACCATGCGCCCTCCTCTCTTTCATGCCCCAGGTCTTGTTCCCATGCTGATATATATGCCGGTTTTTTGGAATGTCCGTCGTGTAAAAGCTCTTGGTATAGGAGACTAATCATTCCCTTATAAAGAGGGAACGACTCGCAAATCTTAATCAGCCAATTTGTTTTGGGAGGTCCAAATTCGCGTTTAATTGAGTTCACATGGAATAGCAATTTTCTGAAGTTAAAGTTTTCTTTGGGTGGTATATTCAGATAATTTATTATATTGTTTGGTTGTTTGATTTCATTATCTTTGAACCATGACCCCAGACGCAGAAAACCCCTTGTTTGCCACCAGAAAAGTGATTCTTGGGTGAGCGTCGGGGCGAATCTTGGGTGGGGGGCCACTGTTGTCAGGGTGGAGGGTGTAGCTGAGAGTTGTCGTGTTTTTGCTGCCCATCGCCACGTGTCTAAGGTAAGTTTTATGAAGGGGTTGTCCATTTTCCTTAGGCTTTCTGGGTTATCAGGTAGCCAGAGGATGTTGGTCCATGAATAAGGTGTCATTGCCCTGTTTTCGATAAACACCCATAATGGTTGGTGTAGTGTTGAATGAGCTAAAGGTATGAATGCTAGCTGGGCAGCCTTGAAATAAATACGAAGATTTGGGCATGCTAGACCCCCATACGTCTGCCTTTGTGCATTCTGATTTGAGATTCTATGGCGTTTGTATTCCCAGATGAAGCTAAAGATCTGTTTTTGCTGGGATTGGGATTGGGATGGTTCTAAAGAGGTATAAGAGTCGTGGAAGTAGGTTCATCTTGATCGCATTAATGCGACCCAGCCAAGAAAGGCCACCTTTAGTCCATGTTGTGAGTTCCGTGTGTAATTCTCTGAATAAGGGAGGGTAATTGGCCTTGTACATTAAATCTATAGAATTGGTAATGTTAACCCCCAGGTATTTGATGGCCGATTTTGGCCATGTGAAGTTGAAATTTTGTTTTAAAATTTTTTGCGTGTGGGCCGAGAGTGAGCAGCCCAACGCCTCAGTTTTGTCCGCGTTAATCCTAAGACCAGATATTTTGCCAAATTGTTCTAGGAGGGATAATAGGGCTGGGATGGAAGCAGTTGGGTTAGTTAGGGAACAGAATAGGTCGTCCGCAAATAAACAGCTTTTCATGTGGTGCATGCCTACCTCAACCCCCTTTATCTCCGCTTTGGATCTGATCATTTGAGCTAAGGGTTCGATTGCTAGAGCGAAGAGCAAGGGGGAGAGGGGGCAACCTTGTCTAGTTCCCTTTTCTATTTTAATTATTGAGGGGTTGTCCCCCGTTAATTTGAGGCAGGCTTGGGGGCTGTTATAGTACATTTTCAAGAGGCTAATAAATTGTTCAGGGAATCCGAATCTCCTGAGAACTGCCCAAAGGTATTTCCACTCTACTGAGTCGAAGGCCTTTTCAAGGTCTAATGCTAGGAGACACATCGGAGTTCGGCTTTGTTGAGATAGATGTATTAAATTTAATATTCTCCTGACGTTATCCCCGCTTGCCTATGTGGGACGAACCCAACCTGATCCTTATGGATCAGTCTGGGAAGGAATGAGTGATTCTGTTGGACCTAAGTTTAGCTAGGATTTTAATATCCCCGTTTAGGAGGGAGATAGGCCTATATTCTGCACTTGAAGGGGGTCTTTCCCTTGCTTTTCGGAAGAACAACATATTAGCCTGGTTTAATTCGGGAGGGATACTGTGTCCCCTTTAGCATGTTGTTGAATAGGGTTGTCATATGAGGTGCTAGTAGATCTGCGAATGTTTTGTAGTACAGGTTCGTGAACCCATCCGGCCCTGGGGCCTTACCTGATTTTAATGATTTAATCGTTGTTAAGACCTCCTCTAGTGTGATTGGGGCTTTAACCTGGTCCTTTTCCAGGGGGGACATTACTGGGAGATCTATCGCTCCTAAAAATTGGTTTATATGGTTATCTGTGGGGGGATTGGGGGATGAGTAAAGGTTTTGAAAGAAAGTTGTGAATTCTTTTTGTATTTGTGTAGGGCTAGAGGTGATCTCTCCCGTGGGTTGTCTGATTTTAAAGACTTTTGATTGGTTGGCTTTTTGCTTTAATTTCCTAGCGAGCATGGCATTGGGTTTATTGGCTTTGGAATAGAATCGGTGGCCTGTCCATCTCATGGCTTTCTCTACTTGCTGTGAGAGGATAAGGTCCAGCTCTGCCCTGATTTTGTCTATACTGGTGCGGTTTTCTGATGTTGGATATTTTTGGTTGAGCTTTTCTAGGTCGGTTAGGTTTGCAAGTAACTCTCTTTCTCTAGATTTTTGGGATTTCTTGTATTTTGCTGCGAGTTTGATGCATGTGCCCCTAATGAAAGCTTTGTGGGCCGCCCAAACCCAGCTTATGTCCACCTCTGCAGATAGATTTGTGGAAAAGTAGAGTTCTATGTCCGAGGCCACTTGGTCCCTTAGCATGGGCATTGACATGAGCATTTCGTTGAGTCGCCATGAGTATGGCGTTTTAAATGCGAAACCAAAGTCTATTGTGCATCTCACCATGGAGTGGTCTGACCAGGGGCACGGATGGATTCCCGAGCTCACTGCATCGTCTACCAAAGTGGAGTCTGTATAAAATGTATCTATTCTAGAGTATGTCTTGTGTACTGGAGAGTAGAATGAATATTCCCTTTCTGCTTTGTGGTGTTCCCTCCAAAGGTCTATCAGGTGGAGCTCGTCCAACAAAGCCAGGATATGGGATTGTTTTTTAGTGAGTTTGCTATTATGTCCCCCTCCCGATCTATCCAATGTAGACAAGACTGCATTAAAATCCCCTCCTAGAATTATTTTCCCGAGGTCATGGGATTTAATATACTGCAACAGCCGTATAAATATTTTCTGTGGCATGAGAGTGGGGGCATATAGTGAGATTAAGGTAAATTTATTCCCAAATAGGGAGCCTGTGAGGAGTACATAGTGGCCATCTTGGTCTATTTTTTTTATGGTCTAGGACGAACGGGAGGTCTTTATGTAGTAGGATTGCTGCCCCTGCCCTTTTTGTGGAATGGCTTGTGGCAAAGAAGGTAGGGTAAAGTTTAGATAAATATTTAGGAATCTTGTTTCTGACAAAGTGCGTCTCTTGTAAGAAGAGTACTGAGGGGTTATATTGTTTGTAAGCATTAAAGGCCTTTCGCCTTTCGAATTGCGAGTCGAACCCTCTTACGTTATGTGTGATAAATGTAATTTCAGTGTCCGTCATGATGTGGTATCGTATTTTGCGTCTAAAGTCAAGCCTCCCAGAGTAATATACTCACCACACGGATATGAGGAAGCCCGGGGTCCAGGACAGCTCTCTTTGCCTGATCCCGTCTGCGGGACAAGCCAGATTTTTGCAGGAACCAATGAGGTTTTGTTGCTTAGCAAGTAAATGGTGTATAGACTGGATCGACGGTCTGTCTCAGTTACTAGGGGGGAAGTAAATAGGTTATAGATAGTTAGCGTAACATTTGGTGTATCATAATCTCCTATACCTTGGCAATATAAATAAAAGGAAAACAATAGGGTGTGAAAGGCATAAAGCCTTCTTTTCCAAATAATGGTAAAAATGTCTAGGGTCTTTGCCCCAGAGCCAGAATGCCTATACATGTGAAACAGTGCAAATAAAACATGACCATAATTGGGGTTATCAGATAAACGTAAGGTCAAACATCTTTAACAGTTCTAACACCAGATAATAATAAACTTGGAAGTCTAACATCAGGGAATTTGGAGGACCCGGTTGGTACCCGGTCAGCTTAATTTTTTTAAGGGCGATCATCCCTTTAGGCTGCAGGTATAGTCTTTGGGAATGTCCACTTTCCAGAGAGCAACCTTCTAGGGGCCCTTCTAGGCTTAAAAAAAAAGAAAACAAAAAAAAAAAAATGGGTGAGCATTGTCCAGACTCTGTCTGTCTTTGACTGTGTATAACAGCTGCAAATTAGTTGTGAAATTCGTTGCAGTCCCTCTGAGTTGTTTTTTCTTGTGAGGGGAGACTGGATCTCTTTTCCCCTTTCTTTTTTCTTTCTTTTTTTTTTTCTCCTTCCTTATTATATCCTGGGGTGATGTGTGCCATAAGGGGGGTGGTATCTCAAGTCGCAGACCGCCTAGGTTGACGACGGGCCAGCAGTAGGCTCGAGGTCAGGCGTTTCTCTCCCTTGTTTCTGTGGTCTTTGACGTTTGGGTTGGGTTACTTCAGTCCATTCTCTTGTTGGCCTCTGGGTCCCAGAAGCTCTTTGGGGGTTAAGGGGTTCCCCGTCATTTAGGAGTTTTAGATGATGAAGGGTATCTCTTCCTTCTTCCATCGAGCGCACAATGTGTGTTTTTGCGCCTACTTGGAAGGTGAGGCTGAAGGGGAATCCCCATCTGTATTTTATTTGGTGTGACGTTAGAGTTTGTAGGATCGGCTTCATCTGTCGTCGTTTATATAGGGTCAGTGGGGCCAAGTCTTCATATATCTGGATTTCTGCCCCATCCGGGCCTGAGATGGCCTGGGCCTTCCTGGCAGCCTGAAGTATAGAGTCTCTGGTCTGTTGCCGGAGGAAGCGTACTACCACATCTTTTGGCAGGTTGGGGGTTGCAGGGCCTCCTAGGGCTCGGTGTGCCCTTTCTAAGTCCCAGGGTTCTTGGGTGGAGGTCGGAAGTATGGTAGCTACCACTGCTTTCGTGTAAGTTACTAGACCCGTAATAGCCGTAGGTATCCCCCTTAGGCGTATATTATGTCGGCGGCTCCTGTTCTCAAGATCTTCCAGCTTTAGTTCAAGGTCTTTGAGTTGCGAAGTGTTGGTAGATATGTCAATCCTGTCTTCGGCTTGGCTTACAATGAGTTGATCTGCGCAGGTTTCAAGTTTGCTGGTACGTGTGCCCAGTTCCTGTATTTCCTGCTTGAGTTCTTTCATGGCCGCTGACAGTCGTGATTGTAGGAGCATGTCAAATTTAGCCATTGAGAAGTCTGACACATTTACATTTGGATAGGCGACCTCAGAGTCTCTGTCTCCTTCTGAGCCTGAGGGTGAGGTAGTTGTGGGGCTGCTCCCCCGTTGGGAATCTGCTGTTTGTTTTGTGAAATGATCTGTGATGCTTCTCGAGGGGCCACTTTTCTTTGGTTTCCCCATTTTTCTTCTTTTTTTCCCTTCCCCCCTTTTCCCCCCTTCCCCCTTGCAGAAAATGGCGTTATACTGACAAAGATGCGTGCGTTATTGATTAGGCATTAGCTCTGGTAGGCAAATGGTGACGTTTTTGGTTTACATTGTTATGTGTAGGTCACCTGACTCCTCAGATTGGGATCCAGTGGTAGGGGATTGGGGGGGGGGGCCCTATTTTATACTATTGGCAGATTTGGGATGATTGCTGTATTTGAGGTTGCTAATATAGTCTGCCTGGTTTTGAGGTTTTTATAAGCCAGTCTGTGCAGCAAGTCCAGATTGTTCTGTTTCCCAGAGTGTAATGGGAGGATAAGAGAAATAATACATATAGGAGGGTGCTTCCTTGAATTGTAGGTTTCTGTGCTGTTGCATAAGATCTCAGGTAATGTGGGGTGAATGGTGCTTTGAAAGCTGAACCCCTGGGCCTTATGTGGCTTTAAATTGTCCAACCTGGATCAGATATTATTTTTGGGGTAGTAAGGATTGCAGGCTTCCCCTAGTTGGTATTGATTTATGAGGGGTGTTAAGAATGTTTCATCAAAGGCCAGGGAGGTAATAGGGTTCCCTTAAGCCTGCTGTTGTTGCTTTTTCTCCCCTTTTGTTGAAGGGTTAAGGTCCCTGTGGTGTACTTCTCTTTGTTTTGGGGTGTTGTTGTGGGAATGTGGTATTTACAGGGCTTAGGTCTCTGTCTCTGTGTGTTTCTGAGCGGACTCAAGATGGCCGCCCCCTCGTGGTGATCTAAGATGGCCGCCGTCCGGCTCCCAGGCCCCAGACCCGTCTGTGGCCTCTGCCCTGGCTGTCCCCACTGACCTGGTTTCGCTGCAGCGCCTTAGCCAGCTTTTTACTCCGTTTCTTGGGCCCTGGATCCCCCGGTCCTTTGCCTCTCCGTGAAGCGGTGTCCTCTCCGGCTAGCAGCCCGCCGGATTGATTCTTCAGGCATGGGGGTTCCCCTTGAGGATGTGGGTCTTCGCCCCCTCCTCTCGACAGGCCTGTCGAGGCTCAAGTACCTCCCTGGGTCCGCCGGGATACCCTCTGTGCCCGGACCGGGCCCCACAGCCTGATGTCAGGTGAGCCTGCCCGCCTCTGCGGCAGAGAGCGCGGATGGTTTTCTCTCTGTGTGTGCTTGGTGATTTTAATGTTGTTTTCGGGTAATTTTGGGATCGATTTGTTCCCTTAGGTCTTCTGAGTATAGTGGTGTGGTTCGTTGGTCACTTAGGGCATCTATAGGGGTCGATTGCCCCAGATTGGCCCAGGTCTTAGCTGGAGCTCTTGCAGGACACGTCTTTCTTCTCCAGTAGTTTAGCCACGCCCCCCTTTATATTTGATTTTTAAATGTATATAATGGAAAAAGACAAACTGAGAATATTGAATTATCATATGTTCCATATGGTAACAATTTTATTTATCATTTGATAAATGAACCTTTAAATTATAGAATCATTGGGAGTACACCATTGTATGCACTGGGTTGAGAGTCTATTCTTTATTTAAAACAAAAAATCTAAAATTGGATGAAAATGTCAACCTGTGATATGATATTGAGTGTCTGCAGTATTTTATTTCTATTTTACAGTTTGTGTTTTAGTTAAAGTTCATATAACAGCATTGTAACACAAATGAATGTGTCAAACGTTATTTCAATTTATATGCTTTGTCTCAAATAAAAATCACCATTCACACATAATAAATACTGTATTCCACACACAGACCTACTCTTTCTTTAATGTGACAGCTTTCAAATTTTTTTTTTATTAAGAGAATCTTTTTCTGTCTTTTATTTTAATGAGTGTCTATTATATTGTTGAATGGTTCAAAAATCTGACCTATCTGTCTGTTCTACTGTGATACAATTTTTTTTTTTTTAAATCATGTTTATGTTGGCTGGGTGGTGCCATTTTTCAGCCAAAGTCCTGTGGTTTGATAGGAGCCTCTGCATAACATTCCTCACCTGCACTAGCCAAAGACTGAATAAAATATCTGGCCCATATGCTGAGTAGTCTGTGCTTGTGGGGTTGATGGCTTACTTGAAGAAGAACAGACCACTAATAAATTGTAGAGTCATTACCCTTTATGCATACTTGCTCTAATAGGTGTCACAGATTCCTGCCTCCTAATAAGGAAAGGAAGTAGAAAAACATATAAATTCTCCCAAGGGAGTCAGACAGCCCGAAGCCATGTTTGACAGCTGTTAGTGTTGCCATGAGCACCAACAACCAAACAAGGTTACTACAGTGGGGCTTTGCCAAGATTTCTGGCACACGCTTCCTAACTACATAGTATGTTTTTTAAACTACACCAGTTTATTAAAGTGCAGCTCTTATGAAGTATATGAAGGAAGCAGGAGATTTATTAACAATGTGATTGCTTAGCATAAATGGCCCCCAGTCCAGGATTTAGGACATTGCAATAAAAATGCCTCATTTCTCTACTATATACTGTATATGAAGTTAGGAAAATAGTGTACAATATTTTTTTACTGCAATACTACATAATTTAATTCAGACAAGTGTTGTTGTGATTCTTGATGTTATTTAGTTGTAGTTATTTAATACAGAAATTAGTGGAATTTTTTTAAATTACATTTTTTATTTTTTCAGTTTAAAATTGCAATGGATGATAAAGAAATGTTAAAAGATCACATAAATACATTTTTCTTTGTTTTCATAAAGTTTTAAAATATGTTCTTTTTTAAATGAAAAATCATTTAATGGAATAGACAGAATCAAATTTTCCCTTGATGGCTTGTCCAAGTGGAACCAGTAAGCAGAAATATAGTTGTATGCATCATACTTCATTCCTAGTTAAACCTATACACTACTGTAATCTCTGTGCACAGAGAGGCATTTCCTGTTAGTTTCAAGGGAGTATGAACAAGCTTTAATAATATTTTTCATGCAAAAATAAAAAATAACAACTTTTGTAATGTTTAATACATGCCTTTTAACTTAATAAAAAATGGTGCCATATCCAATGCAGATGTTTGGAAGTAACAAAACCTCCATAACTCCTGGACATAGAAAGGATTAATTCTGAATGATAAACCCATATAGGCTGCCACTTTTGCCTACATTAAAATGAAGACCTAATATTAAGCCTAACACATACCAGACATTCACTAATATTATTGCCCTCCGTTTATGTACAATGAAGATACAGGGGGAACGAAAGCACTAGGGAAAGAATTCACCATTTCAAAATGACATGTTAACAGTTCCTTTATATATCTAATAAAATAAAAATGCTGCTACTCCAAAAATAACTACTCTCAAAAAATCAATGGAAAATGTATTTATCCATTACTTAAAACTCGCCAATTTCTTTTCCAGCTGTTGTATTTACTAAGCACGTTCAATATTGTATAAAAATATTATTCCATGCATGGTTATAGTTAATGTTAACCATGATGAGTCTATTCAAAAGCATTTGTCCTGTTGTTAACAGATGATGGTTCCCAACATACTGAAGACAGTTTTGGGTGAAACCACTGATTGAAAATAGGAAAATATGAAACATGAGTTAGTTTATTAAAGATATGTAAGATTAGATGTCTTATTAAAAGGAGTTTAATGTATGTATATGTAAATATGGAAGGGGGAACACATGTTTGCCATTCTCCCTACAGTTGTTTGGGTTCTAGGGTTAATAGAAAATGTTATTATTTTTGAAAGAGGATATTTTTTTTGTTCTCCATTAAATCTAAGAAATAGAGGAACTAGTGTGCCGAAGAAAAACTCACTCTAAAGGAAGCCAGTTCATAAGCACCCCATCATATTCTGATCACAGATGTTTTTTCTAACCTACCTATGATAGGCTGCAAAGTAGCAACATGTGACATGTGATTTCTAAAGCAGAATTAGGGCTGGAGCAAAAATCCGAACAGTTTTATATTCACAACATTGGAAATGCTTTTGGCTCTTCAATTTTCAATGATTGTGTGCATTCTGTAGAGGGAACATGTACTGGGTCCCGTTACCAAACAAAAAACAAACTAAAAAAATTCTGGGTTATAGGCAAGATTCAAAATACTATTGCAGTGTGCTCCCTCGATTCAGGTCTCCTGCCACTTTATTGATTAAATGTATTTCCAACATAAATCTAAAACAAACGCTATATTTTCCATAACCAAACTTTACATCTAATATTTTATGGAAGTAAGCGAAATATAACACAGGCAAAGTGCATTAGTTTCATCCACTGTTAAAGCTGTTTTTCAAATTTAGAATGAGTACAAGTTAAAAACACCCTGGAAACAGGCCTTGATTTACAATTACTCCTTGATAGATTACCTCAAACCAGCCTTCAGGCTGAATGTGATTAACTTGACTAAAGACATCTGGACAATTCATCTATTGCACTTAAATTATGACTTGCATAGTCACTGAAATTAGACACTTATTTTTGGTTACCTTATTTAGGCCTTTTGTTTAGGATTTTTATTTGGGTAATCTCTACAAATAGAAAATAAAATAGCAATGTGTGTGCGAGTGTATGTGTGCGTACGTGTGAAATAAAAAAAAATATCAATGAACATGAACGTATTTACCTTAATGAGAAACAAATGCTATGAAATTGAACTTTCTGTGTAGCTAACTCATTTTGCATGATATTAACCTGCAGTATATCACTGATCCCTATGGCACCAGTGGAGTTAAACATTTCAGTATGATGTGGACACAATAAATTTACATTTTACTACTAAATAAAGTGAATAAACAGACGCCTGTCACGGTTTATTTTCTGACGTCTTTTATCATGACTGAGTGTGTTCTTTACTAATATAATGCAAAACAGATTTACAGGTGTAAACCATGGGATAAACATGCCTTTTGGTTAAAAAGTGAATATAGAAATGCCTGCATCTATCGATTAGGAAAATAAATATTGATGTTTTGATATCATAGCCTTCCTCCAAACATAACGTGATGTCCTCTTTGTGTTTGGCATTGCATATTAAGGGGACCTAAATGAATAACAGGACTATTCCCATTTCCATGTTAATTAGCTGGGTCTTCATTTACTAAACCACAGTATCACATTGATAATTTTTGTTGTCAGGTTGAACATACAGTATATACAGTATCTCACAAATGTGAGTACAATCCTCACATTTTTGTAAATATTTTATTATTTCTTTTCATGTGACAACACTGAAGACATGACACTCTGTTACAATGTAAAGTAGTAAGTGTACAGTCTGTATAACAGTGTAAATTTGCTGTACCCTCAAAATAACTCAACGCACAGCCATTAATGTCTAAACCATTGGCAACAAAAGTGAGTGCACCCCTAAGTGGAAATGTCCAAATTGGGCCCAAAGTGTCAAGCTTTTGTGAGGCCACCATTATTTTCCAGCACTGCCTTAACCCTCATGGGCATGGAGTTCACCAGAGCTTCACAGGTTGCCACTGGAGTCCTCTACCACTCCTCCATGATAACATCACCTAGCTTCCCCCACCTTCCTTTATTAATAATAAATCCATAATGTTAGATTTTTCCATAAATAAGAGGTTTATACATTCTGTTAACTTAATTTCGTTTATTCAGAGATTAATATTATAGGAATTTCAGGTGAGAATTTATGTAAAATAGAGTCTCTAGTGGTCTCTGAAATTGTATTCCTACTCCTTTTCCATAAGTAGGCCCCTTATAATACTAATAAATTAATTCCTCCTTAAATATACTCTTAGACTGCTTACCTGAAAGGGGTAGTCTCCATCCGGGTATTACTATTTGGCTGCACCAATCATGAGAAGCGTTCATCGTATGAGGTCATAGGAGGAGGAGTCTCCTCCCCTTTGTAAATAGAGCGCGAACTGACTAATTCATACACTACGAGTGAGCCTTTGATAAAGTTCAGATGCTGAACGAAACCGGTCTGGCACACTTTACTCGTATTTTAATATTATGTACTTAGGATGCACTTAATCTAGTCACGCAGGCACGTATTTTTTCTATGCATTAGATATTTTTGAAACAATTTTACTTTCTCCACCTCTGGGCCTGTATATTTTGTAGCATTTTTTGGCCTCTTCCTAATACTGTGGAGCATCCAGTGGCTCCCTTCCATTCCCTCGGTGTGGTGTTAATAACCGGAGGGTCCCTGCTTAGGTTATGCGGTATACCATGAAACGCTGAGCACACGGAGGAAGGTATTTATCTGCATAGATATTTTATAAGTGTGTAAAACTTATGTTACTTATGATACATCTTACATTTACTACTTTGGTATTATAGTGCCATATTGTGCATGTACTAGTTTGCATACCTTATGTGCTTCTTTTAAACATAACATATACAGTGGCACATTTTTTGCTCTCTAATGATTTAATCCACACAATAAGGAGAGCCTATATAGCTCCCATTTCAATTTAATTTCTTTTGTGTAAATATATCTAAGTGGGGATATATATTCTTTACAATTCACATATTATATTTATAGATATAGTGCTGTGTATTAACCAGCAACTCTACTCCTAATCACAATTATTATTTAGCATATGTAGATACATTTTCCATGTAGTGTGCACAGTTGCACACCTCTGTCTCTTTTTCTGTTTAGTTCACAACACTTTTCACATTCACTATATTCATTATTTGTGACATATTTTTTGGTCACTTATTTGAGTATTTATTTATACTTCTATGCACAAGTTTCATTGGATTAGCTTTCTAGTGCCCCTTTATATTTTATTTTTTACTTTTTATAGCACATAGTAATATTGATGTTTAATAAAGATCTTTATATATATATATATATATATATATATATATATATATATATATATATATATATAAACAGACAATCCATTGTGGGTTATGTGTTACCCTCAATGTTGTATAATGAAACAGGCATAATAATACAATTTCAGATTTTTTAATTACATATAAGTTTATATTGGACTGTTAAGGGTCAAATAATGTTTAAATTCATTTTCTATAGTTTTTTTTGGTGCTATACTGTCTCTTTAACTACTGCTGCGGAGCTCAGCAAAGTTTTTAAAGCCATTTTTTAATTGGTCTTTGGTACCTGTAATATTTCCTTCTGCTTTTTGTAGTTACGTCACTGCCCTATTTTGCAAGTGATCCGTAAATTCTTATTAGCATAGGGTTTTGGTGTAAAATTCTAACAGAGTAACTCATAATCTTTTGGCAGTGCAAAAATCCATTTGAATTTTCAGCTCTGGCTTGCTGCAGTCAGTCGTAACAGTTCTCTCGCAATGTTTCCTGGATGGGCCAATGATCTTTAAGCACCAAGAGGGTTTGCTGTAGACAAGAGGTATACAGCTGGGTATATATTGGATAACTGTTGTTTTAAAAAAAGAGGTATGAATTTTGGGACGTATTCTTGCTGTGAGTAAAATAGTTCTTAGCTGGTATGGGCTTCGCCAAGGCCTCTCCACTAAAATCATAAAAGTGCAGCACAATCTCTCATTAGACAAAATGAAATAACTTCTAACACCTTCAACTACTATACTACCAATCACATTCTGTTACACTTTAGCATTAAATCTTAGAATTATGAAAGTTGACATGTTTTATTGCTAGCATTATTCCTTATGATGTTGGAGAAGAACATGGTGGGCAGTGGGAAATCTAGATTTACAAATCGCAGCAACTTTTAAAGCAGAGGTGTAGCATTTACCGATGGGAGTTTTTGCAGTCACTGAGTACAGTTATGATTGACGAAAAAGGGAAGAAATCCCTCAACATATGGCCGTGTGAGTATATACAAATATTGATACAAAACCTGCCATTGCACAAAACAATACATGATGCACAAAAAATTACGTTAACAGTGTTCATATGGTATCGTGCATGCACAGATTTTATAGTGCAGCTATTCCTCACATGTAGTTGGAACTCTGATTATATATAATTTCACAATTGTATCATTTGTATGATTGGAGAAAAAAATATAATTAAAAATGGCACTTGTTAAATTCCAGTACATAAAGGGTATGGAGAGACAAACGGTTCTGTGATACTGGCGCACACAGCGAGTCAGGTACTTTGATTCACTTTACTTCAGTTCTATGCCTATTATTTATACTAAAGTAAATAGATTGAATTTATCATGGACATAAACTGTAGTTACATCCACTTTAATACAAAAGGCAATATAAGTACACTCCTATTCCATGGTATGTCCTTATGTAACTTAACAAACCTGAGAAGTTTATATAAAAACAGTATACAACGAAGCCAATATAGCTGTGTAAATTAGTAGGAAAAAAATACATTGTTCAGAAACCATATCTACTTCTTAACTATTGCAGTACTCAAAATGTACTGCTCTTGGAAATACACACATCAAATAATAAAACATATAGGCTGCTAGTAGGTTCCCTTAGCCCATAGAACAACTGGTGTCTGTGTTTTACAGCCACTTGATAAAAGTCAGCAGTTCCAGAAAGGTAACATCCCCTTTTCTAGTATGCACATACGAAATAAAAATGCATTTGTTGGTTTCCAGTTGTTTCCAGCTGCTTATTTAAGTGGAAATCCCCAATGTATAAGCCTGTTATATTTGCTTCTCGAGTAGTAAACCTCGTTACTGTGTAATATAATATTTAAACTGTTGTTATGTCCAGGTTAGATAAACATTATAAGACTTTTACACTGATTACACAGTTGCTGCATTAATGAGGTATATAGCTTTTCTATGGAACCCCTGACCTTGGATTGATGGTTATAGAACTTATGACTAATGAACAGAGTTGATGACAACTTATTGGTGCCTTTCTATATGATATAACAGTTGAAAATGAAGGTTTTGAGTTCCAGTGATGGTCTCAAATTTATATAACAGGGCTTACTGTCGGTGTAGAACCAAATTTACTGAAGACTTGTTGCAAGATATTTGCAAGTTTTGTGAGTTGTCCCATCATGGCTAGGTTACCCATTAGGCCAACTAGGCAGTCTCTCTTTGCAGGGCGGCTTAATATTTTACTTAAAAAATGGTTCCTGGCATAAAAAAATAAATAAATACTGGCTGCCTGGTACTAGAGTTACAACAGGCAGTAAGTTGCTAAGAGATTGTCGGTGCTTGGAGGGATATATATCTAGACATTATATATATATATATATATATATACATATATATAAATAATATATATATATATATATATATATATATATATATATATATATATAATGTCTGTTAGATATTGGGAAATGTTTGTGATGTGTTCATACAGCCATTAAAATCAGCAGAGAGATTGATATACATGCACAATAAAGGGAACAATTAGTGCAAGCATATCTTGTTCGTACACTCGCAGGGGCTCCTCCACTTTACTGCCTAGGGTCTCCAAAAGGTGGATCCAGCCCTGTATCTCATGCTCCTACAGTATAATTTGTGAACAAAATTCTGGAATTAATTAAATAAAATGTTTTATTAATACTATTAATGATTTACAGTCATTACACAAGTTGAAAAACATGTCATATTCTAACTCACACCAAAAGTGAATAGTTGTCAAGTGCACGTTCAAAGTACTACTAGATTAATTTTTCAGTACAGGTCTTTACCTGTAACTGCATAGTGATTTAAATAATCCTCATAATCTTCTACAAGGCCTGTGGCTGGTGGTGGGGTATAGGTTAATTTTGCACAGTGACATCACCCAGTAGAATATTTCAGAAAAGAGCTACCCCCAGGGAAGGATAATGAACTATAGTAAGAAACCCCACTTATAGCTTCAACTAATGTTTCTGGGATCCACTTACAACGTTATTCTTATGTCACTCGAACATGAACAGTATATATTAGCAGTTTGCTGTGATATTAAACTGTGATACTGCTTTGCTGAAATCTAGAAATACTTAAATATTGTGCTTATAATATTTCCAAGACAAATCACCAAACATATTTTTTTATAATATAGTAATTTTTAGTATCTTTTTTTTTTATAGCATTACAGCAGGATGTAGTTACCATATATTTAAACTTAAATGAAAAATGTCAGATTAAAGGTTGCAATATAATTTATGAGAAAACAAGGTTTAAAATATACTGCTTCTCTGAAATCTCCAAAATGACTTCAGCTTAAGCCACGCAAAATTACTGTTCCTGCTCATTTTAAGAGCCATCTAAGGGTGTTTGGGGAGTGGAAAAGGTGGGGCACGTATATGTTTTCTGGTTAGCCGTGCCTCTAGTCGCAATGATTTTTTAGTTCGCTATTAGAATCTACTCTGTTTACACTGTTTTATCTACAGGTAGTTAGTTTAGCAGCTAATGTAATGTAAGGCCTGAGTTAAAGTATTGCTATTTGCCCGTCATTTTCTGATAACAGAAGTTTTACTGATATGAAAAAATCTAGCCTCTCACTGCTAAAACATTTCTTACTGATTACCTACAGGCTCTGCAATGAAGGGTCACCACAGGTGGTATTCAGGTATGCAGCTTCAAGTAGTGCCCATTCATTTATGTGGAGCCTCAAGGCATTTACAGATATGGTTATGATGCATCATAGCATTTAAAGACTAATTATGCTTCATCAATGCATGGACATGCCAAGTTATCATCATCATCAGTTTAGGGAGTGATAGGAACCGTGTGACCGATTATCTAAATGTAGTAATATGGAATATAAAATCTAGCTATGTTCCTTTTCGATTGTACGTCTGCGGGTTTTCAATCTTTTCATGTGCTTTAGTGAAAGCTCAACGTACACTTGATTTTAAGCTCAAAGACAGGGCCCTCCATTTGTTTTCTTCATTGTGTTAATATTGAGCCTCATTCAATTGACCGAATTTGAGATCCGATGGCCTGCAAGTGAGGTCACAGTCAAATTTGCTATTCAATTGGCATTTTTTGTGGGCTCGGATCCGGTTACGAGTTATGGCCTTGCGAAAATGGTGGCCATCAAACTCGTAGCCTACAACACTCAGAAGCCTTTGATCTGTCACATTCGCAGGGCTAAAATCGCAAATCGCTATTCAATTGTCCGATTCCCCCAAGCTTTCAAATGTATCCTAACTCGTTCAATGCAAATGAAGGGCGAAGTCCTACATGTGTTAGAGAGGACCCGCAAGGGCTTTAGAAGCCCTTACGTATGTTCCCCGGTATGTCCTCACTGTTCCTAACTCCCCCGCACTCCTAATTGAAAGCCCCATGATGCATGGGTCCCGATTGGGACCCCCGCAGGGTCCCCTCAAATAACCCCTTGCTGCAGGGTCCTTAATGGGCCCACAGCACACAAATTGTTAACCCTCATGGCACATATAATGTTAATATAGGGGTTACTAGTGTCCAATAGGGGTCTATATAGACCACTATTATACTGAGTGGGTTAATTATTGTCTCATGAGGGTCTGTGTTGACACCCATGAGTGATCGGGTTCATTTTAGGTGCCTGGGGGTACTTATAGTACCCCCGTGGCAGGGGTTACATTTTTTATTTGGCGCTGGTCCTTTAAGGTTCTTTCAGGACAAACGACGGCAAATTTTAATTTTTAAATGCAGCATTGTACCCGATCGGGACCCTCGCTGCAAAGGTTAATGTGGGGACACTGCAGGGGTCCCGATGGGGAACCCCAGCATTGGGGGGGTTAATGTTAGGTGCCGTGGGGGTCGGTAGGGTGCCGGGGAATTTGAAATTTTTAAATGCAACGGGGGTCTTGATCGGGACCCCCACTGCAAGGGTTAATGTGAGGACCCTGTGGGGGTCCCCATTGGGACCCCTGCTTCATGGGGGACATGTGGGGACCTTGCGGGGGTCCCGATGGGGACCCTGCAGCAGGGATTCATATAGGGAGCATGCGTGAGCACCCGCAGGTTTCATGATGACAGTCTCAGTTACTATTGGTTCATAGTAAGCAGTAGCTACAGGCTTGCATTTGCAAGCCCGGCTCTGCTTGCTTCGGGAACCTGGGTTTACCGATTTCGGATCTCGGGCAGCGAGTTTCAGCCCTGGGGAATTGGATAGCATCGGAATCGGAGGGAATGGGAGCCCGCAACTTAATCGCAGTCGGGCTTGGAAATGAATGTGGTCCATTGTTTTTACTTGAAGCTTACCCCTGTATAGCACTACGGAATATGTTGGTGCGTTCCAAATAAATGAAATAATAATAATAATAATAAAATGATAATACTAACTTGAGACACAGAAGTTAGGCCCCTGGGCCTATTGAGGAGCCTGTAGATTGAAGCATTTCCATTAATAAACCTATAGGATAGGTACTCTCCCTAAAGGAAAGGATTTATATATTGTACCTACCTACCCTGAACTTTAAGGTTGGTAGAGTACATTTGATAATAAAAATACATTTATTGTGCTGAATCCCTCTGTCTGTAATACATCTGAATACTATTTTTCTTTGTTTTCTGGTGTACACCAGATACTATTCTGAAGCAAATCCCTAACACAAAATAACATTATTCTGATCCAATAAGTCAAGTGTTCTGTGGAGGATGTTTTCAGTTTAATTTTTTTTACTTGTTTTTTTTTTATCTCCAAATTTTGGGATTAACAAAAGAATATGCCTAGCTACACATAATAAATTATTGATATTTACAATAAATTATTTAGTAAATGTTTAAATCTTGAAATAGGTTTAGTAATTTCTGAGGTGTACATGGTGATGGGTGAATGAGTGGTAGAGGACACTCAAATTGGTTTACCAAATCACTTTACTGGTATTCTGTTTTTCAATTACCAAAATGTAATATTTATTAGATGGCAAGTTGGATTGTGTTCACTTATTATTCTTTTTTAGAAGGATAATGTATATTAATGATAAAGTTTAGCCATGTAAATACACTTAGTACAGGGAAACCTCCTCCATGCTCTTGCAAGTGACTATGTTTAATTGGTGATATGTGCATATATGCACAGACATTGAATAAATTAATTTACCAATTGATATATTCTTAATATTTTTTCAGATAGTTGGTGTATGGGAGATGTATCAGATTTTTTTTAGTCAGGACATTGCCAAGAAATATTGTCTAATACTGTATATGGTCTAATACCAATAATTAGTGATTGTTTTTACTTATAAGTGATGCAAAAGGAAAAAAAAACATATCTTACTGCAGAACACATCTTCCCATATTATCATTGCTAATCCCTACAGAAATTGAATCACTTTTGGAGTCATTGTTTGATCATACATATATGTTTTATTAAAATCTCCAGGACCCTTGTGGTGCAAAGTATAAATGAACTATTCTAACACATGTTCATTTCACTGTTCTTCTTTCTTATCTGTCTCTTTTAAATCCCATTTGAGTATATGTTTTGTTTTCAAATTAAACTCATTTTAGGACAAAAAGATTGATTTAGCTTAAGTTACACTTTTGGAAAAATCTTGCTGAGATACTGTTACAATATATAATTTAGACAAATATATACATTACAATTATTTAATGCAATTTATAAAGCATTAAAAGAACGTAGTAAAACACATTATTTATATTTTTCCCGTTTTGACCTTGGTTAGTCAGTTATGAAGCATAGGACAAATATAATTATAGTAGTAATTATCTGTATGTTGACAAGTAGTCTAAGAGCACTGAGGTATTTGTATATTTTCTGACATCTATTAGTCATGATCTACACATATAATGCTTCTATTGTATAGTTAGGAGTCATGGCGGTATCCATAATAATATGGGTCGCCAAAGCTTCAATTGATAAAGGACAAAGACACTCTTCTTCTAGAGCATACCCACTTATTGAGTCAGTTTCTATCAGTATCATGAGAGACCACGATGACAGCAGGATAAATCCCTGCGTATCACATTAGACTGTAAGTATTTAGGAAATCATCAAGAAGTAATTATAGACATGGTCAAAAGAAATAGCTGATTGTTATCTTTTGAAGAGCCTTCCTCCTCTTTACATTGGCAGCTATTGTTCAGCAATGACCCATATTTTTTTCTTCAAAAGGCTTCATCTTAATTAGATACTCATAATATCCAGTAGGTACCATCTGTGCTCATACTGTTGGTGATATGTTTAAAGACAGTCTTTTCAAGCAAGGTTTGAGGTTTGAACATTTATTTACAAAATGTAACTCAAATCAGTGGTCAATGGGAAATATGGATGTCGTAGCCTACATTTTTAACATATGTGAGACACAAAAGGGGAGCGAACAACACCAACAACAGATTCTCATTTGTGAATGTCAGAATATAGTTAGATACAGTGGCACCTTGGTTCTCAACCTCCTCGGAACTCAACATTTTTGATAATCAACCTGTCTGGATCAGCAAAACACCTTGGTACTCATCGCGCTACCTTGGTACTCATTGCATTTGCTAAAACCAATTTATGGAACATATTGCTAGGTCTTTCAGTATATCTGTTTATAGGATGTCATATCCAACATAGCACAATGTTAATGATTTTGGAAATATTCCCATGTACTTTAAATAAAGTGCATGATTTTCCCTGAATTATCTTTTATGTAAAGTTATGGGACTGGTGCTGCCAAGCACCAGTAAGTTGTGAATACCTGCTGTATATGTATGTTTGTGCTTTAGTTAATCAAAGCCACACCAAAATGTATACTGTACGGAATAGACAGGGCTTGAAAGAAGGGTCTAATGACTGCATTTGAGCATTGCCTATATTAGAAAAAAAAAATTATGTTACACATAGAGTATTAGACTCTAATAAGAGCAGATTTGGCACAACAGCATGCAACGCCCAACTGACTTGAATGGAATTTTCCATTCATTTCTGCCAAATCAACACTGACGCAACAACTGTGAAATCTCATATAATATGCAAAATTAAATACATTTCTTTATGCAAGTATAACAGGGAAAATAAAATATTCCAAGTGATTTTCAAAAAGCCAATAACAAACATATTTTACACCCATCACCTTGTTATTAACCAGAACCCACTCTGCTCATACTCAGTACACATGATCCACTAAATCTTAAGGATTTTTATTGCCAAAGCATACAAATGTATAATATGTTTATCTGCTGCAGTAATGTCCATGCTTGTTGTGCCATACACATCTATGTCTATGTCACACAAACTTCAAAGTATACATTAATGATCTACAAATTACAAAAAAGTAGTTATTGCATTTTTTCAGGTACAAATCAGAAACAGTAATTTATTTTTAGAACATTTGCCACTGTCCAAGTATATTTGTTGAAATTAAGTTAATGTCAAATTTTTGTTTTTCTTTAATTTACAGGCTAATAGTTTAATATAATGGCATTCAAAAGGGCACAAGAAGGCAGTTAACATTGTGAAGAGTACTCAGGAAAATTAACTGATCATTCATTAGGGATTTGAATACCTATTCGGCTCCCCCAAATCTAAAGGTTTTAGCAAAGTGTATTTAAAGGACCACTGTAGACAAATTTGTCCTATATGGTATTTTAGTGTGTAAAATTGTTTTATTTTTCACTTATATGCAATTATTCTTACTGTACTCTTCCATCTTCTTTAATTGAGGCTTCCATTTTTTAGTTAGTCTGCTTCTGGCAACTTCTGTATAAAAAGAAAGCAATGGCAGTTGTTGCTATCATATTACTATTGTGCAGATAGAGCTTCTTTGCCGCATTCAAAGTCTCCTCTCACCTCAGGAAGTAGGTAAATGGAAAGAGCATCATAGTTACATACAAAGTTATAAACTAGAGACTGTATTATTATTTTTAACATATTCTAAAAACATGTTGCCTATTTTTAAGTTAAGGTGTTTTAAATTTATGACCACAGTTATTCTTTAAAAGAAAGAGCAATGTTTGAACAAGATGCAAGACTTTACAACTAGGAGGAACAACCAGCAACACAAGTGTTAATGAGCAGGTGGTATAGATTAAGGCCCTTCATGGCATGAAGTAAAGATCCAAATGTCCATATCCACTTTGGAAAGGATTCATAAGCTTTTTCCACTGTCAGGGGCCACGCCCAAGTTGAATTTCACAACAGATCTCCTGGCATAGCACTTTTGAATTGATCTTGTGCTGTTGATTGGATTGTTACTGACCTAATTGGATTGCTGCTGGCCTCTGACCTTTAGATTGTCTGACCAATCTTTTGCCTGTGCGCCTTTGGACTTATTACTTCAGACTTGCCATATTCTGAAACTTTGTCCCTGAAGGGTTTCACCTGGACAGTCAAGACATCCACATAGCAAATGTATCAAGCAGTACCTGGGTCTTTACAGACCTGAATGTCCTCCAGATGGAATGACTCTGCCCAATCTTTCCACGGGATTGCTGATAGTCAGCATCTTCTCAGTATTTGCCACCACTCCTGCACAGTGAACAGCAGCTCCAATACAAACTTATTGTTAGCATGTGCTACACATTTCGTGCTTCTAGTGTCACGAAACGCGTTTCAGATAGGCCAAGTGTTTCCGATCTGTCATCAAATTCTATGTTTCTGTGTTTACAACTCACATTCATGGGAATGTATAAAGTTTCTTACCTTTATATCAACTATGGATTAATGTTAAATCTTTCATATTAAAGAGAACCTTCAGCATGTGTATCCATAGAATCAAAATTCATGGATTTAAACAAATCCAAGTATATAGATTACCTTACATTGCGGTTAACAGACTGGAATCTCCTAATTGATAGGAGTATTCCACATCTAGGGTTAAATACAAAAATGTCTTAATTGGGTCACTGCACCTGTTGTGCATATTTTACATTCACAAGTGTTAAATTCCAAGTTTCAAATGTCTGAGCTTACACACCAGACCAAAGAATTTGGAAAAAAATGCCAGGCTCAGATGTTTGTGTAATTTTCTGAAACATGTGGGTTCACTTTACTCTTTGGTACATGTTTGCTAATGGAAATTGTATGTTTATCATGCCTAAAATGTTTCTAGATTTGGGGTATTCTGTACAAACTTGCTGTTTATTAGAATTAATTTCTTTGTGCATACACATGATTACAGTGGATATAAAAAGTCTACAGACCCCTGTTAAAATGTCAGGTTTCTGTGCTGTAAAAAAATGAGACAAAGATAAATCCTTTCAGAACTTTTCCACCTTTAATGTGACCTATAAACAGTACAACACAATTGAAAAACAAACTGAAATCTTTTAGGTGGATGGAAGAAAAAAAAAAGAAAAATTATGTGGTTGCATAAGTCTGCACACCCTCTTATAACTGGGGATGTAGCTGTGTTCAGAATTAAGCAATCACATTCCAAATCGTGTTAAATAGGAGTCAGCATACACCTGCCATCATTTAAAGTGCCTCTGATTAACCCCAAATAAAGTTCAGCTGCTCTAGTTGGTCTTTCCTGAAATTTTCTTAGTCGCATCCCACAGCAAAAGCCATGGTCCACAGAGAGCTTCCAAAGCATCAGAGGGATCTCAGTGTTAAAAGGTATCAGTCAGGAGAAGGGTACAAAAGAATTTCCAAGGCATTAGATATACCATGGAACACAGTGAAGACAGTCATCATCAAGTGGAGAAAATATGGCACAACAGTGACATTACCAAGAACTGGAGCTCCCTCCAAAATTGATGAAAAGACGAGAAGAAAACTGGTCTGGGAGGCTACCAAGAGGCCTACAGCAACATTAAAGGAGCTGCAGGAATATCTGGCAAGTACTGGCTGTGTGGTACATGTGACAACAATCTCCTGTATTCTTCATATGTCTGGGCTATGGGGTAGAGTGGCAAGACGAAAGCCTTTTCTTACGAAGAAAAACATCCAAGCCAGGTTACATTTTGCAAAAACACATCTGAAGTCTCCCAAAAGCATGTGGGAAAAGGTGTTATGGTCTGATGAAACCAAGGTTGAACTTTTTGGCCATAATTCCAAAAGATATGTTTGGCGCTGCACATCACCAAAAGAACACCATACCCACAGTGAAGCATGGTGGTGGCAGCATCATGCTTTGGGGCTGTTTTTCTTCAGCTGGAACTGGGGCCTTAGTTAAGATAGAGGGAATTATGAACAGTTCCAAATACCAGTCAATATTGGCACAAATCCTTCAGGCTTCTGCTAGAAAGCTGAACATGAAGAGGAACTTCATCTTTCAGCATGACAACGACCCAAAGCATACATCCAAATCAACAAAGGAATGGCTTCACCAGAAGAAGATTAAAGTTTTGGAATGGCCCAACCAGAGCCCAGACCTGAATCCGATTGAAAATCTGTGGGGTGATCTGAAGAGGGCTGTGCACAGGAGATGCCCTCACAATCTGACAGATTTGGAGTGTTTTTGCAATGAAGAGCCAAGTTAAAATGTGCCATGCTGATAGACTCATACCCAAAAAGACTGAGTGCTGTTATAAAATCAAAAGGTGCTTCAACAAAGTATTAGTTTAAGGGTGTGCATACTTATGCAACCATATTATTTTTATATTTTTTCTTCCCTCTTCCTAAAAGATTTCAGTTTGTTTTTCAATTGAGTTGTACAGTTTATAGGTCACATTAAAGGTGGAAAAAGTTCTGAAATGATTTATCTTTGTCTAATTTTTTTACAGCACAGAAACCTGACATTTTAACAGGGGTGTGTAGACTTTTTATATCCACTGTATGTCTACCTATACAAAAAGCTTCATAATATTAATAATAACAATAATAATAGCTGGAAGTAGCATATATAATAATAGACAATGGTCTTTCCATTTACATGGACTCTTTTTTTTTATTGTTCTTATGCCTATCTACATACCGGTAACTTTAAAAATAATTTAATCTTTATTTAATTGCCATTTAAAATAAACAACTTAAAATTTGAATGAAAAATAAAATAATAAATAACTAATATTTGCCATGGTGCGAGGCTCGCAATCAGCGCCGACAGTACTCACACAACCAAAATACTTACTTTGTGTACCAAACAGCATTACCTGCCTTACAATTCGACTGCCGTCCTTTTTTGACGGGCAAGTCACTAGTCACATATATAGTTGTTGTAATTCCGAGTTTGTTGGTAACGCTATGTTAAAAGTTATGGGTTGTGCATGCGCAATTTGAGCAATAGCGATTGAAGATTCAAGCCTTGAAAAAAAATACGGGTTTAAGCGCCGTCAAACCCGCAAATGAAGAGGAGGGCCAAAGAGACAGGGGAGGGTGAGGGGGAAAGAGACACAGGGGAGGGAGAGAGGGGCAAATAGACACAGGGGATGAAGAGAGGGGGAAGAGAGAAAGGGGAGGGAAAGGGGGAAAGATACACAGGGGACGGAGTGGGGTTATAGAGACACATTGGTGAGAGAGGGGGGAAAGAGACACAGGGGATGGAGAGCAAAGTTACTGGCTTGCGCATGCCTTCAACTTTGCCTCCAAAGGCACTCATTGTGAGGCGTGTAAAGTAGAGGCGGGAAAGGATTGTAATAAGTGCCAAAGGCATCATCGCGAGGCCTGCAAAGTGTGTGTGTGTGGGGGGGGGGGGGGGGAGAGGCTCGCAATAAGCGACGAAGGCGCTCATCACGAGCCCTGTGAAATAAAGGTGGAGAGAAGCTCGCAATGAACGCCAAAGGGGGAGAGAGGCTCATAATAAGCACTGAAGGCGCGTTATGAGTGCCGAAGGTGCTCATCTCTAGGCCATAAAGTAGAGGAAGGGAGGCTCGCAATAAGCGACAAAGGCGCTCATTGCAAGGTGCGCAATGAGCTCCAAAGGCTCTCTTCGCGAGGCCTGTAATGTATGGGGAGGGGGGAGGCTCACAATGAGCACCAAAGGCTCTCATTGCCAGGACCACAAATTCGAACTGGGGGGGGGGGGGGGGGGGAGCCTCACATTGTGTGGCAAACAACAGAATTGCGAGGCTTCAAATTATTTTGCCGTCATTTTTGATAGGCAAGTGGCTAGTCCTCTATACATATTTTTGGACATTGTTCCTATCCTGAAGTCATCTTTTGTGCCAGAGGTAACAAGAACTACACGTTCCTGCTGGGGTAGGTTTGTACCAGGTTTTTATCAAGCCCCATTGAAGAAGCAGGTCTTGACACATATAAAAGAAAAAAAATATTTTAATATGCTGCTTAGTTTGTCTTTATAATTGAGCCAGCCCTGAACTCAATAAGGTAGTAACTTTGAGCCTCAATCACATATATAGTTGTGAGCGTACGAGTCGTTGCTCACGCTTGCGGGCTCGCGTAGCGAGCCCGCGGCCCTCGCGAAGCGAGGGCCGTGGCTCGCGAAGCGAGCCGCGGCCCTCGCGTAGCGAGCCGCGGGCCTCGCGAAGCGAGGTCACTGGGCAAGGGCCTCAGTTGCTGGCATGGAGCGCCGAAGGCGCTCCATGCCAGCAACTGAGGCCCCTCGCGAAGCGAGGGCCTCAGTTGCTGGCGAGGTCACTGGGCACGGGCCTCAGTTGCTGGCATGGAGCGCCGAAGGCGCTCCATGCCAGCAACTGAGGCCCCTCGCGAAGCGAGGGACTCAGTTGCTGGCGAGGTCACTGGGCACGGGCCTCAGTTGCTGGCATGGAGCGCCGAAGGCGCTCCATGCCAGCAACTGAGGCCCCTCGCAAAGCGAGGGACTCAGTTGCTGGCGAGGTCACTGGGCAAGGGCCTCAAACCCTCGCAAAATTCACGTCGCTACTCAAAAAACACGACACACAAATTACGACACTCGCTAAATTTTACGAGGAACGCAAACAACGTACGAAACACGTTACCACACATTACGACCTCGCAAACATCGGACGCAACACGCCGACATACAAACATTTAAAACACAATACATACACACAGCACATACATAAAAAACTTACCTACACCAAGAGGGAGCACCCAGGACCTCAAAAATGCAACTTACACCTCGATTTTACTCGAAATAAAACAGTTTAGAGACTAAAAAAAAATCTAAGCGAGAGAAAAAATGGCCGCCGAACAAAACGAAAACGAGGCTACAGCACTCTAAACTCGCAAAACACCACAAAACACCTACGGATATTCCGATACAGACCTATACCACACATTACTCGCCATTTTACACCAATGCGGAAGTACACGACTACGCTAACGGTTTGGTCTCGCGCACGCACAGTGTTACACTGCACACATTCAGCATGCTTATACAGCAGCTCCACACCACTAATGCTGCAGCAACATCAACACAGATTGCCAGCTCTTCATCACAATGCTTCAAAATAGGTACACTATATTCATTTACTAATTTAGCTACCTTACAATTTCATTGCCGTCATTTTTTGACGGGCAATTCGCTAGTTCCCTATATTGTAAAGTTAAACAGGCAAAAGGGCCCAGTCACATTCCATAACTTTCATGTAACATTACTGTCTCGAATAGAATAGGGCTCTTACATACCAAGCATGCATGTACTTTCAAGTCAGTTAATAATTCTTAATATTTTTAATTGAAAAATATATTAACATGTATACATTTTGCAACTTTTGCGAACATTACAATTTTGTTTGACTGAAAGTGGTGTAAGGGTTAAAATGTGTTATTTTAATACCTGTACAAAACGGATTTTGAAACAAAGATCACCTCCATTTTTTGAGCTGTATCACATTTACGTAATACAGGAAGTAGCTAATGCTTCATTAGTCTGGCACTGTGATCTGACATTGGACTGTGATCGGATTCGCTCTTGGAATCAATAACCATATTAAGCATGGCTTCCCTCAAGCATATGTTTGATACAGTGGGCATATGCTTAAGGGAAGCCATGTTTAATATGGTTATGGATTGCAAGAGCGTAGCCTTTGTGGGCACATTTACATGTCCCTGCCAGGGTTCCCAGAATGCAGTGTAATAGCTGTATTTCTCAGAATTCTGGGCATAAAACAAGTTTTTTTAACTTGTCTTAGGCATTCAAATGTGAACACAAATGTACTTTTTATTTACTGTACTACTGTACGGTGGAGGGCTTCGATCTCTCTTTTGCTCACCATATATTAAATGATTGCTGTGGTGAAAATATAAAAAAATATATAAATAGGAAAGGGGTATTGGGGGTGGAGCAGTGACGGGTATTGGTCTTGGGAAGGTTTGATGTTATGGGAAGAGGTCTGGGCACCCAGAACTTTTTTTTTTTGCACCAGGGCCCTCCATTCTCTAGCTCCACAAATCTGACATATCTTAATAACTTAAATTGCTTTCAATTAAATTCACATAGCAACAAATATTTTTTTTTTAAATATACTTTTATTAGAAGGCAATGCACAATAAAACATTTAACACAACTGTATTTAGTCATACTTTAACATACGCAGTACAATAGTTTCCCATCTTTAACTGACTAGGCCTTCCATTTTTCCTTTTTTAGTTATTAAGGTAACATGAGTCACATTTAACATTTCAATTGAAATATCATAACATAAAGAAACGAAAAGAAAAGAAAAGAAATAATAAAAAAAAAAAGGAGGGAAGAGAAAGAAGAAAAAAAAAAACAACAACAACGCAAGGTAAAACATCCAGTAAGCACAGATTAAAGAGAGAAAGCTACAAATATCAAGTTTAATAGCTAGACCATTATACTGCTATCTTCGCATAAATTACAGAGCTAATCTAGTGTATCCGCCCTTATGAGCCCTCAACACATACCCCGTTAAGACATCCCAACACAACTGACACCCACCTCCATCGCTCCGTCGGTAGATTTCCGGACCCCCCCTCGCCTCCAGCTCCTCCACCAGATCTCCTTTGCCAAAGTGTAGAGATTGTATGATTTGATATGTTATCATACTAAGGGAATACTGAATGAAGAAGCCAACCAGGGTTCCCAAATTGCCTGAAATTGGGTAATGTCATCTAGTATGATATAAGTTAATTGCTCATTTATAAGTAAATGATTGATCTTACTAATCACCTCCGTAAAGTTAAGAGTCTCTTTCTTCCAGCTCCTGGCCATGTGTGTCTTAGTAGCTACTGCCATTAATTGATATAGTTTATTCTGTGTTTTAGATAAATCCTCAACTCGAATCCCCAGCAGGCAAGATTCCATCGAGGGCGTAACTGCCTTGTTGAAAAGTGTGGAAGCTAATTGGGCTAATTGCCCCCAAATTTTCTGAGCGGATGGACATGACCACCATGTGTGTATGTGATCCCCTATGTTTTGGCACCCCCTAAAGCATTTATTGCTTTCTGATGGTTTAAACTTCTGTATTTTGTCAGGTGTACAATAAACTCTATGCAAAACCTTGATGGACGTCTCCAGTAGAGCCGAATTAAGAGAGCCTCTAGAGAGACGGGAACAGGATTCTGACCATCTACCCCAGTCCCACTCTACCCCAAGATCCCTCTCCCACTGTGCAAAATACCTGGGTTTTTGGACGCTAGTGAAGTTAAGAAAAGTGTCATATAGTGACCCCAAAATCCCCTTGGTAAGGGGTAGGCTTTTGCATATAACGGACATCCAGGAGGCCCTAGGATGCCCAAGTTCTCTTGAACTCTTACTGACCCAGCTCCTAATTTTCAGGTAATTATAAAATTCTGTGACAGGCAGGTCGTGGGTTGTACAGAATTGGTCGTACGTCAGCAAACTATCGTTCATAAATCAGTTCCCTACTCGGTCTAAGTTTCTAGAAGAGCAACAAATATTTTTCAATGCAAATAAAAAACTTTTGTAATGTTTAGAATCTGGTCTTCTAAATGTTTTGTAACACATGTGTGACTTTAGTGATAGTCTGTTTACCTCCGTTGTCTTATTTCCTGTTAAATTTCAGAGTAACAACCTCCGCTAATCCTACTCTAGCTCCTGCTTATCCTATTATTATTATTATAATTTATTTATAACGCGGCAACATATTCCGTAGCGCTGTACATAAATTAGGTTCAGACAATGATAAATACAAACTAACATTTAGCAAAGGAAGGACGGTCCTGTCTTTGAGCTAGGAATCCAATGTCCAAGGTGAATACTTTATATTTACGGTAAATTGCTATATTGCACTATTTTAAAATAGAAGCTGAGAGATCCTGTATTATTGACCCACTGGTATTACATTTCTCTTCATGTCAACATAATCTACAACATTTGTGTATCTTTTCCCACGCCTGTTTGATCCCATATCACACTTACATGTTTGTTGCATTTATGTTTAAGAGATTTCATATGCTTCTGGATGTACATGCATCAGATTAAATGTTGTGCATGCACATATGTATTTTTGTATTTGTATTCAGCTGAGTCAAACGGAACAAAAATCTTCAAAGCAAACAATATACAGATTCTCAGCCATGATCCTCACTGTGGTTCAGCTCTGTTTTCCTTCAGGCAAAGAGAGAAGGAATCCTCTCTAACAGATGTCCATTGTTATCAAAAGTAGTTTATCTCAGGAAATCTATGCAAAAGGAGTTGCTTACTCAATGATAGAGGTCAAATGTAAAATGCCTTGCAGGTGAAAGCAGATATATTACTAAGGAACTAAGTTGGACTAGAAATCTATTATCCTGCAAGGAGATAAGTGAAGATATTATCTTACAGTCTTTATCTGTGGCCAGCATAATTAAATAAAATACATATACCGTACATAGTTCAGATATTAACCAAACACAGACAGATACAATAAAATAGGATGAATCTACGTAACTCCTAG
This sequence comes from Discoglossus pictus, assembly GCA_027410445.1. Taxonomy (NCBI): domain Eukaryota; kingdom Metazoa; phylum Chordata; class Amphibia; order Anura; family Alytidae; genus Discoglossus; species Discoglossus pictus. The sequence goes on from CM050163.1 coordinate 370,637,840, forward strand.
TTGTCACATTGTTGTTATTATTGTTATTACTAGTGACTTGCCTGTCAAAAATAACGGGGCAATACAATTTTAAGCCATGGGAATGCTGTTTGACACACAATGTAAACCTTTTTGTACTGTGAGGACCTTCGGCGCTCATTGCGAGCTTCTCCTGTTGTGTACTTTTGGTCCTCTGAGCAGCTTAATGAATCCTGATAAAGAGAGCTATATATTTCTATGTATATGTAGTTAAGTAATAATGAATGATTTATTTAATAAATTAATATACTTAAATTATTTATAATTCATATATGCAGCGAGCAATAGGCTGAAGAGCTAACAATCTGTTTGTATTTTGCGGCTCCATATAATATACCAAGTGTGCATTAATGTTCCAAGTGTGCATTATAAATAGGCTGCGTGCGCGAGGTAAAGCCGTTGGTTTATTGTGTAAAGCGGCATTGTATATTGGTAATGTTATTAATGTGTTATGCGTCTCGTGAGCATTTCCCGGCTTTTGTAATAGTGTATTTTGTATTTCGTAGTTAGATGTGTAAAGTGCTACGCATTTGGCAGTGTTTTGTGCGGTCCGTGGTCGTGTAGCCTCGTTTTCATTTTATTCCTCACTTAGGAGATTTTCGAAAATCGTCTAAATAGAGTTAAATTCGCGTTCCACCTCATTCCCAGACGTCCTGGCTGTTGCCCCGTGCTGTCTGTGATGTTTTTGTAAATTTTTTGGGTGTATTTAGTGTGTTTTTATTGTTTTTTCATTTTCGTCATTCAGCCGTTAATCTCTTATTTTTTTTGCGTCTCGTATTTTTTTTCTATGTCCCGCGTCGCGTCCGCGTCTTTGGCGCTCAACCCCAAGTGCTACATGTTAACGGCTCGCCTCGCTAAGTGCTACGCGTTAACGGCTCGCCTCTCTTTGCGAGGCCGGCAATGAGGAGCGCCTGTGGCGCTCATCACCTAAGTCGTACGCACCACGCAAAGTGTGACGACGTCACACAGCTTGATAAGAAAAATCCCCATTATTAAACCTTTACTGTGCATTGAAACAATTGATTCTCTATTTTTAATTATGCCCTCAGTCCATAAAAGCTCCAATTTTCTCCAATCACTGCATAAAGTATTATGTCTTGACTTGAGCCACAAAGGGGTTAGGGTTATATGAAATGGCATACCATGGGCCTCATTCTATTAGCGGCCGCAGCCGTTGCGGGGCCGCAAGGACCGGCCGCAAGCTATTCTGCTATTCTATTCCCTTACGGCCGGGGATTCCGGCAGGCTTGCGGCCGGTGCCTTGCTATCTCTTGCGGCCGCTCGCGCCGGAGGAAAGCCTTTGATCTAAAACGTCCGCAAGAGATTTGCAATTCAATTGCTCCGGGAAACCTCTCTGCAAGGCTAAAAGCGAGCCGCAGCTTACTTGCAGGAAAGTGGTCTCGCTAGCACCAATTAAGCACATAAAATACCTCAAATAAAGCCATCCTGCACTTTGAGAAGACTATAAAGGGATTTTAGGTGTTAGAAAAAATAGCACATAATTATCCTGTACTCAAATCCGTAAAATATTTTATTTTTAATATCCGTAAAATATCCATGTAAAAAGTCCAGAGTGCTTGGAGCACCTCAGACACACCCACGCCGCAGCCGGAAAATAAACAGTTAATTTGAACTCGGGTTTGGGCAGATGTGCAAGCTTGAGAGTGGGTTTCTTTTAATCCTCATGTCCCCCAATATGATCCCTAGCATTTACAGAGCTGTACAGTGCAGGCTTGAATTTATTTTTGAGTTTTTATATTTCTGAGATTACGGCCGGTTCCAAGATATGCGGTCGGCCGTAAGAGGAGATCCTTGCGGGGCCGTATAATAGAATCGCGAGTTAACTGAACCCCCGCAAGGAATCGCAGCCTTACGGCCGATTTACGGCCGATAATAGAATGAGGCCCCATAACTGCAGTATGGTAGTGGGCAGAGACTAGAAGGTGTATTTGTACATGGCTAGTAGCTTAGGTTTATGAGAGTGGTTTACAATTTGCAACTTGCCTCTACAATTTGCCACTCCATCCTGGAGAGATCAGGAGATTATATAGCCTGTTGGATAAATGAAAACAAGTAATTCACAGTAAAAGTTTAATAAAGGTTTTTTTTTTTTACTTACCAAGCCTTACCAAACGATTTTACAGATCCTTTTATACGACCACTAAAGTGGTCCTTTAATGTAGCTGTAACAGTTAGAACAAAATTGGATTAACAACGTGTTAGGAAGTATACTGATAAGGAAATGGTAAGATTGAATTAGTGATAGTACAATATAGAGGCTGGGTTAGGCAGGTTTTAATGGTATGAGAATAATAGATTTACTAATTGGAGTAGTGAAATAAATATTGTTTAAAGGGTGTAGAGTTAGAGAATGGACAAGGATCTTCATGTAATTGAAGGTAAATATATGAGATGAGTTTACATCAACACCCTTACAGTTCTGTGAATTCTAAACTACTTCTCCACCCACATAGGACATGATACAATGCCATTTCTTTATATGAATCAGCTAATCAGTCCAGTGCAATAAAATAGCATAAAAAACATTATCTCATGTAATAAAGTGTCTCAGTTTTTCCCTACATAATAACAGATAACTATCCACCTGCCCATACAATATAACTACAATTTTCCAGTCACTAACCTTCAATATCAATATCATTGTCTGAAAAGGATTCTAATTCTTTTTGTTTTTCTTAATATAATAAGGAAAAGCATAATACATGTAGAAAAAATGGTGTATTAAAAAAAGTTATAAACACGTTGAAGATGTAAGTTTGTCATAAAGCTTCTAAAGTAGAAAGTCCAGAGGTTCTTTAATGACCTTTAAATGGCAGAGAAGACAGAATTGTATTATCAATGTAAAGTAGGACTGACAAGGGGTGGCTTTTAGACTGAACTACCTTGTTGGGTTCTTTGAGGATAAATTCACAATATCTTTACATTATTTGCAGGTACTTTAGTCCACTTGTTACTTCATTATATTTACTTTAAAATTGTTGATGGAGTAGAATATAACAAAAATGTTCCCTTTTTTTATTTTATATTTTTTTCCTTAATTTTCTATAAAGAAGGTTTAGAGTAGGAAACTATATTTCACAATGTAAAAACAGAGAAAGAGAAACTATTGTGTTTTGCCAATTATTAAATATTAATTTATTTGACATAATGACTAGCTTTATTAGACTATAAGACAAATTGCATGTATTGCTGAACTTCTGTCCTAATGTCAAATAATTTCATAATAGCGTATAAATGCTTGAAAGCCCCAATGTCAAAAGTCTTATCTACATTTTGGTTGCCAATTAGATTTTCCTCTTGAGAATTGTGCTGTTTAGCTGGCTTGGTCAAGTAGTTTCCTGAGATTAGTAATGGAATGTCAACCAATTAAAGTCCGTTTTGTTCAGGAAATATCATTCAGTGAGGATAGGTTTTCAATGTATTGGTTAATATTTTAACAACGTGGCTCTATTTTAACATTTACAGAATTCTGTTGAATTGGAGGAATACAATTAACCCTTTACAGTCCTAACTTTCTCTTTTTGCTATAATAACCTAAATGTAACCTAGCTGACCAAGGCATACACATAAACCCCTACAGCCCTATTCAATTCCCCCAACGTGTAAAACTGTAGCCCGTAACGTAGCCCGCAAGACTTACGACTATTAAATTGGCCTCTTAAAGCTACCCACAAATGACCTGCGGGTTACAGGCGTAAAAACGCTATGGGATGTCGAAATCTTAACTCCGTTACTGCAAATCCTTTGATCTGTCAAGTCCGTAACTGTTATTAAATTGCAACGAGTTCCCAAAGACGCCCTGGCGTTCAAGCCTGTAACCCGCAAATGGAGGAAAAAATATTACGGCCTCCCACTTGGACCCGCAAAGGGTTTACAGCCATTTTCTCAACACTGTAAAAGACAATATAAACACACCAGTGGACTTTAAAATATGGGGAAAGCATGGAAAGGCATTACAATTACCGTACTTGCACAATAAGCCCCCAATAAAAAATAGGCATTAAAAAAATATTTTATTTCATCATATGTTGGAATGGTCATGAATATGCCAATATGAAAAGCCATGCTGTAACATGCATAAAGCAATTCAAGATACACTAACTGATTAAATTGCAACAACAAAAACATGAAACGGATGCCATATTAACCCTTCCTCACTCACAGAGACTGTAATGTGGACTTGGAATATGTATATGATTGCATATACATCACATCTACATTGGGAAAACAAATAGTGGCCAAATTACACCGCCACATCACATATATCAAGTACCAGGGGAACATTTTATTATTTGTTGTTCAGTCCTTTAGTCGTCTCCGACTCTCTTTGACCTTAAAGACTGCAGCACATTTAGCTAGGTCATGTGCTGTTCCACAAGATTTGCATGCCAAAGACACTGGAGTGGGTTGTCAGTTCCTTCTCTAGTGGACTGTGATTTGTCTGACCTCTCTGCTATCAACAGCCCACCTACACTGGCCTTACATGGTATAGCTCATAGCTTCATTTGGGAGAGCAAGAGGCTTGTGAAATAAAATCTCTGGTCTTTGGAATCCAATCCAGTTTCACACATACAGTGTTGTGAAAAAACAAAAATCTGAAAAAAAGTGGTCAACTAAAAAATGTCGGAGGAGGTTAAAAAAAATATTCATGTAAAGTACAGTGCTAAATACTGTAACTGTAGTCTGCAAGCATTACTATTACCTAGATCTCTGGATAATCAGCAATATGGGAAAAGACCCATTAATACGGAGAGGACACAAAGGTCAGCAGCCAGATTCACCGCTACTTACATCAGACACTATGATCTGTTTTCAGACTGAAATTGAGGTCAGGATCACATGCTTCACTAGTGCATATATCAGTGCTGGCTGTCATTAACATGCCATTGTGAGACTTTTGGGAGCGGAATTAGTCTTGTCATGCAATTGATATGACATAAATATTACACTGTATAGATTAATATTGTTTCTTAAAATATTACAGTGTATAGATTAATTGAGTTCAAGGATCAATTTATCGACAAGTATATGCTGTGTGCAGAAATAGCATTTATTGGTATAGCAGCAGTACACTTGTATGCTTTGATATTTAGTTAGATAACAATATACAATCTACCCGATGTCTATTACAATCTCCTTTGGATCATTGGATAACAATTAGTCTTAACACACTTTATATTTGGTTAGGTCAATACAGAGATCAATAAGCAGTGTATATAAACTTATCAAATGTGGATTGACATATTATTTTAATACAATCTATACTTGGTTAGTTCAATATAGGAGTATATAAACAGTGTATATAATCTTATAAAGTTTGGTCAGCAGTCTGTCTATATTTAGTTAGTGCAATACAGAAATGATATGCTGAGTGTATAAACAATCAACTGACTATTTGTTACAGTATATATGATATTAATAACTAGCAATTTAACCTGTTACTCTATGAAAGCAGTAACATATGGTATAACAATGTATATGGCAGTTAGAATATAGAAATATATATTAAAGCAATATGTATCAAATTTGGTTATATTGTATGTGAGGTTGCAAGCTAATTCACCTTTGTATTTAGGTATTGTGGGTTTTTATTTGGTTACTGATCTTACATCAACATTGATTACATTTAATTTAATTTATTAAATCAGACAATTCAATCAATAATGATGTAAAACAGTTGTGTTGATTGTGTGATACGAGATTATATATGTTGAGTATTGCTAAGTATGGTTTGCTGTATAGGTGTTTTTAATAATTGGTTTTGTAACAGAGTTAAATGGTTACATTATTGAAAAAGCTCAATCAGTCTGTTTTAGGGAATATGGGCATAGATTGAAAATATTGATTAACATCTATAGTCCGGAATGCAGTTGATAATGATTCTTGGTTCTGTGACCACTCCCAAAAGGGTAACAGAAGGAGTGTGGTATATTTGGCTCATTTTAACTGCAAATTACTACAAATTAGAAAGTTAAACCAGTTTATACATACTATGTATGGAATTTCAGGGTAAAACATGTCTCATTGATAGAATCCCTTCTCAAAATAGTCTGAAGTAATCCCTCTTTGTGTTATTGGTTTGTTAGGTAGAGTTGTTGAGATAGAATAGAATCTGGATAGATAGATATATTAAGATATCTTAGGGAAGATATGAAGGGGACATAGGTTTATGCCCAAGGATGACAGTCGGGTTTGCTCCTAGAACAGGGCTGTCGGATAAGACAGAAAAGATCATACAGAAAAGAAAAGACTCCAGGAAAAAGCAGGAAAAGACCAGGAAGAGACCACAGGCAGAAAGAAACAAAAGAGCGGAAAGACCAGGAAGAGACAAAAGACCCAGGAGAAGACAAAAGACCACCAACCTTCTCTCTGCCATTAGATAACTATTTCTTCCTCATTGTCACAAGGTTGGTTTCCACCAAACACAAATAGTTACTCCCCGTTTGCATGTATGTGTATAAATTAGAATGTATTGATAAATATGTTGTGTATATCTGTTTCTTTACGCTGGAGGGCAACCTAGCCCTGTGTATTAAACATGGATTATTAGGGAGTATATGTGACCTCTGTTCTAATTATATCTGCCAACAATTTTTGGTTAGACTAGTCCCAATTGTATGCTAATCTTAACACCTGCTTGATAATGTTTGAAAGAGACAATGTGGTAGTGAGGATAGATGCATATGTCTTAGCACACATTATCTTAAAGTTGCATTTTGAAGGAGCCTGCCATGTCTTTTGAATTGGCTTGAGTCTTGCTTGCTAGAACAGACTCAGAAGTTTATTTTATAAACTCAAAACTTATTTTCTGCAAAAGAAAAAATATTTTACCCCCTCACATGTTAAAAAGGCATACAAAAAGTGTTTGTGTATATTTATAATGGTAATAGGAAGACCAATAGACAACCGTATAATGTAAATAATAGATGGATATAACCTTTTTCTTTTACCCCAAAAAATGCATGACAGCCTACATTTCAGCTAACAACAATAATGTCTTAGATTTCTGGCCATATGATAGCTTTAAGATTGTGGGAGCTACATGTTAAGGGGAGGTTTTCATCGAAGGAATGTCTACCTGAGAGGCACTGGGAAATCCTTACACCTCATACATTTACTTCACAATGCTTAGAGATGCAGAAGACGCCTTCATAGACCTGAACTGTACCTGAAACAAAAAAAAAAAAAAGACAAAACCTACAAAATAAGGTTTTAAAAATCATAGGGACTGCAGCATTTCTTCTCAACAGCATTCCTCAGTGACCATCAATTGGTGACATGTTCAACAGAACCCTACGTGTCCACAGAAAAAAGGATCATGGCCATATGATAGGAGGTAGCCATCTGCACTATCACATAGGCCAAGATCCAAGACTCTGTAGCCAGGCTAGAATAGGTTAACATTGTGACCAATAGATTGTCACTGAGGAGTGCTGTTGAGAAGGCACAAACATATGCACAGCCCCTATGTCCTCCTCCACCTAGGCACAGGGCCCCAATCCCCTGTGGCTTGCTGCCGTCTTCCTGCTGATGGTGTTGGTGGGGGCAGGAGAAGGCAACCCCCAGGAGGCAGCGGCACCTGCAGTGGTGGAGGCATGGTGGGATGAGAGGAGGGGCCAGGCTGCGGGTGGCCGGGGGATGCCGACGGTGTAGAGGAGACGGAGCTGGGGACCAGAACGCATTGCATGGCCTCACTAGAATGCACTCTGGTCCACCCCAATCTTGAGAAGCCCGGCCAGGTAAAACAGCACATTACCTTTGCATAATTGGTGGAGATGCTGGCCTGGATCACCCGAAAACAGTCCAACTGCTGACACATGAGGGCCAGCATCTCCAACTGTGCAGCATGACCCTATGTTGGGGATGGAGGACCTTGGGCTGTAGCATGGTGAGGAGGGGGCGGTGTGGGAGTGGGGAGGGCCTGGGGCCAGGCGGGAGTTTCTTGCAGTGTTGGAGGTGTGGTTGGGCCCGGTGGTGGTGGTGGCAGCCAGCCCAGCGAACTGCTGTGGGGGGGAGGAAGTGGTGGCTGGCTGCCATTATCATCACTCCAGTGGGAGGGCTCTGGCAATATGCTTAGTCCTTGGAGAAGGGGGATAGTGGGGTTGAAACCCTGCGGTTTTGCCGGTGGTCCTGATGGTGACCCCACTAGCCATATGACAGCCAAGGCCTTCGGGTCCTCTTCTTTCCTCCTCCCCCGGCACCGGTTCCTGTTGGGCGGTGCCTTGCTCTGCCAAATCCTGCTCCGATGGAGCCGACGCCTCTGGCTCGCCACTGGACCCAGACCTCCTTGATGCTGAAAGATAGAAAAGAAAAGCATATGTCATTAGTATGATGAATAAAACATTTTTGGTGCATTCCTAACTACCTGACATCTAGGCTTGAACCTGGATGATTCTCCTAATTGCAACTCAGATTAGCTATCATTTGCTATATGTGATCTATTCTTTGGCTCCTGGTCTTGATCGTTCTTGTCTCCTAAAGCTATCTTGATTCCGACTGGTGTCTGTAACTACATAGGCTGCAGTGGGCACAACAATACATGGACTATCTATTAGTTGATTACTGTTGTTTTGCCCAGGAATGACAGTGATTTGTCAGCTTCATGGATTTAATGATGCATCCATCTACCCCTTGTTAATTCCATGGAGCTGACATGTCAGTGTCCTGGTTGGTCATCATGTACATGTGTAGTGTGTGTGATGTACATGTGGTGGCATGTTGGTGTATGTGATATTCACCTGGCATGTAACATGAAGTGTTACATTACACAACATATGGATCTCACTACCCTCCACAGATACAGATTAGATAAGAGATACAGATTGCAAACTGACTCTATACATGGCAGGTTCTGACTCACAATGGAACTTTCAGTTTGAATTTAAACTGTAATCAGGGAGACTGGATACAGAATCTAACATCATAAGTTAAACATACATAGAGAATCAACATAACATAAAAACATATTAAATAACTATAAAGCAACTACTAAGCCCAGTCCCTACACGGTGGGGCAGACAAGACACAAAATCACCAACAACCCCCAATGCCTAGGAGGCAGCCCTGATAGGAGTCATTATGTGGCCAGAGTAATAGACTGTTTTAAAAATCTTAGTTCATCCTGGACGGATTATGTAATTTCAAAAGGGCTGGTGGTCAGGGAGCTCATGACAAAGAGCAACTAAGCCTTTGGAGACACTGCCTCACAAAGGAATGAGAAAAGAGGTAGTATTTGAGAGAATAATAAAGAGGATCTGTTTTATTATCGTTCCGCAGAGTGTTAACTCTGCGGTTGAACCTAGTGGTGAAAAAGAGGTAGTGCAGGCCAAAAAATTATCCCCCCCTCCGACGTGGCGCAACTCAATGTCTTGGAATCGACAGTGAGGCCATCACTATGTTTGGCCCGGGCCTCGGGCGAGCCTCTCATAGCTCAACACGTTGGAGGGGGAAATATTATTTTGCCTGCACTACCTCTTTTTTAACCGCAGCATTCAGACTCTGTGCGGAAAGATAGTAGAAAAGAAGCAATAAAGAAATGATTAGTTAGTTGGTTAGTTATATTAGAAAGAGCTGAGTTTCTTGGGTCATCAGAGTGAATAATGTGGAGAGAAGAAGGCATTTAATAGCCAGAATTGCTAGAACTGCCTCTGATTGAGATGCACTAAGATCCTAATTGAATACATGGAGAATTGAGAAATCTGTTTGAAATATGCAGTAAAGCTCACATTCATATAAGTTGTAATGATATTAAAAACTAAAAAACATTTTTTTTCAATTATAATTTTATCTCTGTAACTTGTACATTGCAAATGTGCATCAGACCCAAATTCTGACATTATGCTTGTGTCCCATATTGGTTTGTGAGGCATCATTTTAGATATATCATGGCATGTATATACACATACACAGAAAGAGAAAAAGAGATAGATATAGGTATACATCTCAGTGGCAGCTCTTTGCTATGAAAGCTTTGGTGTACCTACAGAGCTTAATTCATGTGGACAATGATACAAAAATACTCAGTTAGGAAGCATGGAGCCGTGTAGCACAGACAACACTAACTTGCAACTAACAACATCACGAATCCGAAATGGTGCTTTACACAACTAATCGAACGGTTTGCCCTTGCACACCCAGCATATTTCTAATGCACTGCTGGGACATTGATGACACTTTCTCCTCAGGGCAGCAACACTGAAACTGTACATTGTATGCTGCAGGAAAATAGAGATACTTAGCTCTACAGGCTATTCATTGCTGGATATATCAATTACAAATAGGTAAAGTATATTAATTTATTAAGTTACTAATTAATTAATTATTATTTACGAAAATAGACATATATATGTGTCTGTAATGAGCGCTCAGAGGAGCAAAAGTAAACGAGAGGAGAGCCACGCAATGAGTGCCGAAGGCTCAATGCGAGGCTCGCAATGAACGCTGAAGGTCCTCAGAGTAGAAAAAGCTTTACATTGTGTTGAATTAACTGCCTTGGGCTTTATAACTATCCGTAGTTTGTTTGTTAGAAAACCAGCAGCAATAGAACTAATGAGACATTAGCTGCTACCAGTTAGATAACATGCTAATGTTTTACCAATGCATTTCTTCAAGAAGGTTTAATCCTGTTTTACTACTTACCAATGCATTTCTTCAAGAAGGTTTAATCCTGTTTTACTAATATTCAGATTTTTTTTTTACAACTTGCTCCTTTATGTGCATGATAGAACATTTTTTTAGTTCTCTGTCTATTAAAAGAGAAATTGGAATATTGTATGACATTTTTGTAAAATATTGAAACAAGTCCTCTGATACACAGAGATGTCACAAGTTCAAAAAATACATTAGGAAGAAAATAAGGAAGAAAATTCCACTATGTACATATATATTTCTTGGGAAATCACTAGTATTGAATGTAAAACCACATTTTCACACCTGGATTCAGAGCACTATAAAGTTTTACATCGTAAAAACCTCAATGTATAAATTATTTTAGGTTACAAAATGTTTAACAAAGAAAGCTACTACTTGTGTTTGTTTTGTGATTATCTCCTTAAGACGTTCTTCACCACAGGAATGTCAGCACACAGAACTATTTTAATAATGCTTTCTATGAACAATATTGTTACCTTTCATCACAGGATTTAGTGCTCTCTCACAGAACCTGTCATAAAAATGATAGTTTCTGGAACAGATTCTTATTTCCTCTTTCGGTTTTGTAAGGATACTTCTGTAAATTCTATATGTTATAATATAAACAGCTATTTTTAACATTGCATTAATAGGTACATGAATTACACTTTATATTAATCTAAACTAATTTAATGTCCCATTGCATTTATATACATTCCATATAATGTTAGAATATAACTATGCTAATCCAATAGTTTGTTAATGTGCCATTAATAATTGTATTCTTATTACTCTTTATTTATAAAGAACCAATATTTTCTGTAGAGCTATTTACAAAGTAAAATGAAGTACACTGGGTACAATTAATAATTTACAAAGGTATTGACATATTCAGAAATCCAAGTACAGGTACAACGCAATACAAATATGAAACAAATAAGTCAGCAAACAGCTTGGTGCAAAGAAGTGATGTAAGCTCTTCAGAGTAGTAACAATCTAGAAAGTAAGGTTGGGGTGTGATATGGGAGGGTGACAGATGCAAGATAGCAGTGAATAAAGGAGTAGGCTGATGCAAGTGGATGTTTATGTGTGTTACACTGTAGATTGTGTGTGAGCAATTTTCTGCTGTAAAGTATACAGGTGTACATATTAAAGGACCACAAAAACCAAATGTGCTCTGCACCATTAGATAAAAGGCGAAAAGGCATGTGGAAAAAGCATTTTGCTGTTTACATTGATGCTGAATTTATGGAGTTATAATCAATAGAAGTCAGGCTATTTCAGTGTTTTTCCTCTGCCTGAATGAGAAATGAACTCTGCACCATGTGGGATGTAATGAATATGAATTAAAATCAGATGTAGAGACTTTGAATCAGTTAGTGATTTGTAACTACCTGATTATATGCAAGCAGCTAGTGGAGCAACAGATTAAATAGAAAGGCAAGTAAGTCTGCAGTCTGTTTTGGTGAAGGTCCTGGGTTTCAATCCCCAAAGAGAATGATTTATTTTCTTAAGTGTTCAAAAATCAGTAATATGTCCTTTAGGCTATATAATAAAACATATGTCATTATGTGAATTTTTTGTTTGTTTAAAAAATGTAAATAATTATTATTATGAGTTATTTAAAAAATATATACATATGGATATATATATAGTTGTCATATAATAGTTGTCAAATTGCAAGTCGTTGGCACGCTTTGCGACGACTTGAAGCGAGCGACGCATTTGCGGAGATGGAGGCTCATTGCATGCTTCAAATGCGGACCCTCGTGAAGCGAGGGGCCGTATTTGCGGAGGGGGACATAAACTGTTGCATAACAGACAAACTACCCCATTTTAGAAAAAAATGATTAAAAGGTCGCGAAAATACGAAGTTAACGGCCAAAATGCGTACATCCCAAAACACTAGAAAATAAAAAAAACATAAAAATAAAAAAAACACAGCATGGGGGGATAGCCACAATATCTGCCAGTGAGGTTGCACGCAAATTAAAGTCCAATTTAAGGAGTTTCAAAACTTGACAATTGGCTAAGCATGAAAAAATATTAAGGTCGAAAAAAATTAAAAAAAGGATACACGACCCCAAAGCACGCAAAACACTGCCAGGCACGTACGAGGTACAAAAATACTCAGTTAGGAAGCATGAAAAATGCTTGCGAGCCGTGTAGCACAGACAACACTAACTTGCAACTAACAACATTACAAATCCGAAATGGTGCTGTACACAACTAATCCAACGGTTTGCCCTCGCACACGCAGCATATTTCTAATGCACAGCTGGGACATTGATGACACTTTCTCCTCAGGGCAGCAACACTGAAACTGTACATTGTATGCTGCAGGAAAATAGAGATACTTAGCTCTACAGGCTATTCATTGCTGGATATATCAATTACAAATAGGTAAAGTATATTAATTTATTAAGTTACTAATTAATTAATTATTATTTACGAAAATAGACATATATATGTGTCTTTGTAATGAACGCTCAGAGGAGCAAAAGTAAACGAGAGGAGAGCCAGGCAATGAGTGCCAAAGGCTCAACGCGAGGCTTGCAATGAACGCCGAAGGTCCTCAGAGTAGAAAAAGCTTTACATTGTGTGTCAAACAGCATTGCCATGGCTTCAAATGTTATTGCCCCGTAATCTTTGACATATATGGCAGATTGTAGTGGTTTCGTAAATACCACTTGTTTCGCTTTTTTTAAATTCACTAATGTATTTATAACATATATATGATTGAGAATATATATTTATATATATATATATATATATATATATATATATATATATATATATATATATATATATATATATATATACATATACATACACACACACACACATATACACACACACACACTGTATAAACTAGCAACTTGCTCGTGAAAAATGACGGCAATAAAGTTTGAAGGCTGGCAATGCTGTTTACCACACACTGAAAGGCTCCCCCACTCTGTTTCCCCCTCCCTCCCTCCCTCCCTCCTGCTGTCTCTTTTCCCCCTGTCTCTGCCCTTTTTCCCCCTTATTTCCCTTTTCTGTGTCTCCCCCCCACCCCTGTGTTTCTTTGCATCCTCTCCCTCCCCGTGTCTTTCTCCTCCCTCTTCAAGTCTTGTGGGCCTTGCAATGAGCGCCTAAAGCCCTATGGGGGCTCGTATTTTGAGCCTTTTTAAAAAAAAAATTACGACTTTACGCCCGTCATTTTCCCCCTCACTCAGCTGATTTCAGAACTTCCAAAAATGCTGATTAAACACCAAATTAGCTTGTAACCTAACCTACAGGCACCCTGCCCCTCCCCCTGTGCTGTGTGTGAGGCTGAAAGTTGATTTTTCAATTAGTTGCCATCTTTTGTTGGTCTGTGCGTCGGCCGCTAAAGCGGTAAAGTCTTGCGTGCCTCGCGATGAGCGCCAAAGGCCTACGGCCTACTGTGCTAATCACAGGAGTCGCCATGAGGGCCTTTGGCGTTCATGTCGAGCCTTTTTCAAAGTCTTGCGGGTTTTGCGATGAAGGCCTATGGCCTTCGGCACTCATTGTCGGCTTGGCAATGAGTGCCTTTGGCGCTCATTGACAGCTTTTTTCAAAGTCTTGCTGGCATCGCATTGAGCGCCTTCGGTGCTTATCGCTAGGCCTCAATGAGTGCCTTCGGCCTTCATCGCTTATTGACAGCCTTTTTCAAAGTCTTGCAGGCATTGAGATGAGCGCCTTCGCGCACATTGCAGCCACGTCAAACCCATAACTTTTGGGCCTTCGGTGCTCATTGCACATATGCTACCCCATATTTTTGTTAGGAATGCGTGACCAACATTTGTAATTACAACTATATATATGATATTTGTTGTTGGATCCCTCTCCCCAAGTAGCTGGTGGTGTGGCCAAAGCTACGCTTTCTCAGCCTGCTTAGAGGGCCAAGGGATAGAATAAATGATAAAAAGCAGGGAGAGGGGGTGGGGAACATGAAAACGTTGTGCAGGTAAGAGATAAGTGAGGAGGGGTTTATAAAGGGGATGTGGGATAGGGCTCCTCTCACAACTCTCAGTTAATTAACTGGACAGTGAGAACTCCATTGGCCTATGGCCTTGATTATGTGCACTGGTGTATTGTTTTTTTGGAAGCCATTGAGGCTGCCCCAATACAGAATGAGTGCTCAGAATAGAAGGATTGTAGCCAAGTCTGGTAGGGAGATTCTGAGATAGTGAATGAAGGTAGTGGTTTGTGAACGTGAGATTGTGAATCGCTTGGTCTCAGGAACCCGTGGAAGGTCGGGGTGGCGGCAGTAATGGGTGGTGAGGTGCTAAGCCCGAAAGGATCATGCCAAAGGGTTGAGAAGAATTTTGAATAAGCTGCCTTCGATGAGTAACCGGGAAGAAAGTGAAGGGGTGGTCATGCGTTAAAGACTGAATATTTTAACAGGTGGAGAGGAGGAAAAACAACCAGGAAGATGCTGGTCGTTGAGTCATAAATTATTCATATTTTTGAATAAGCTTTAAAGAAATTTTCAATCTATGTCCACAGGTTTAATCTCTGTAACTGAGTAAGCTGGTCATCTAGAAGGAGCAGGATGAGCCGGTCTGGCTGCTTGTAGGATCCTATGCAGCTCTGACTTCCTGGCAGGACCTGGATATTGAATACTGTGATTCTGCACTAAGTCCGGAATGATCGAAGGGACGATTGATTGCTTGCCGCTAATGGAGATTTTCCAGGAAATGAAGAAACTTGGGAAAGAAGCCTATCTGCGTAGGAAAGATTGAGATCAGCTAGACGGGGTCTTTTGAGTTGGCTATCACAAAGACATTTCTTGGGAAATGATTTTCCTATCCCCTATGATGGAAGATGAGTAAGGGCCATGATTAATGGCTACCTGAGGTGAATGAATAGTTTAGTAATTGTCATGAGGAAGTAGCATGATCTGAGCCGGATGATGGCTTAGCGACTTGGAGCTATGTGCTCTGGGATCTGTGACTTTATTTGAGATGGAATAGGTATGACTATAGAAACAACTTCTTGAGGTAAGCGATTTTAAAGTGGGTCTCAAAATGTGCATTTGAATGGGCATGAAGGTTGAATGATGTGCTTAAAGTAAGCTTTAATTAACAGTGCCATGACGGAGTGTCTAGGTCAATGTAGAACGTGTGACTAGTATAGTAATAGTGAATGGGAAGTGAAGTCTTTGCGGTAAATAAGAAAATTAGATAATAGATAAGTGAGGGGACACCAATGGTAAATGAGTAATGATAGTGAATATAGCGGAAGGAGTGTGATGATAATCTGGCTTGAGGACAGTGAGGTTAAAGGCTCAGAACCCTGGAATGAGTGATACAAGGAGATTTGTGATTGAGGAACTATTCCTTTACAGCTTTGGAGTAAGAATTTACTAGGTGCAAGATAGTGGTTAATACTGAAGAAATAACAGTGAAATGGGTAATGTGGTGAGAAGGAGGGCTTAGTAAAGGGGGTCCAAATGGGTGTTTTTGAGGTAGAGTGTTAGAGAGTGCGGGAAGTGGATACAGGACTGGAAGGATTGTGAGTGAGACAGTAGGTGATGACAAAGATTGAATGGGTGCAGTGATCATCAACTAAAGTGAAGTCTTGACTAGTGAGATACCTGGTTGCGAAGGTGAAATTGTGATCTTGCTTGGTTTCAGCAACCCATAGGTGGATTTGGTGGTGGCAGTGATGGATAATGAGATGCAGGAGATGAAGTTGCCTGGGAAGGAAAGCTCTCCACATTGGAAAGATTGGGGTTCGCCAGATGGTGTCTTAATTTCACCGACGCATATTCCTGGGAAATGGTTTTGTTATTCCCTATATCATTGGAGGACATAGTCTGAAATGAAAGAACGGGTCAGAGGTTGTCATGAGGAAGCAGTATGATCGGTGCCCAATGATGGCTTTGCGACTTGGAGCTATGAGCTCTGAGATCCGCAAATTGATTTGACATTGAATGGGTATGACAATCAAAACGACTTATAGATTAAAAAAGACAGAGTAAATAATTTAAAGAAAGGTCTTAAAATGTGCATGAAGGTTAAAAGATGAACTTCGAGCAAGCATAAGAAAATTGCCTTTATAGAGCGTATGGTTGAGCGTATATGGTGTACGAATGGATAGTAATAGTTAATAGGACGACAAGATCCTTACAGTGGTTAAATAAATAAAAAGCATGAATAAGGAAGTAAAGGGACACCGACAGTAAATTAAATAATTATAGTGAATATGGCTGAAACTGTAGTGATGATCTAGCTTGAAGACTGAAATAGCGATATACGACGGTGTTTTTAAATCTAGAGAGTAAGAATTAAGAGGTTAAGATGGCAGTTAATGCTGAATTAGTGACAGTGGAATGGTAACATGGTAAGAATGGAGTAAAGGATTATAATAGTGTACTGTCTCTTTAAGAAGGATCTGGCTTGAGGACAGAGACAAAACAAACTGTAGAACTTTGGGAATGAGAGATACAAGGAAATTTGTATTTGTGGAGACATATCTTTAAATCTAGATGGTAAGGATTTGGAGGGTTAGAGCAGCGGGAGTGAGCTCTGGATAAGAAAATGCACAGCACTACTACGATACAGCCGTGAGAGTGAGCTCTGGATTAGAAAATGTACAGCACTGCTGGGATACAGCAGTGAGAGTGAGCTCTGGATTAGGAATGCACAGCATTGCTGGGATACAGCAATGAGAGTGAGCTCTGGAGTAGGAAATGCACAGCGCTGCCAGGATAGAGCAGTGAGCTCAGGATTAGAAAATGCCCAGCACTGCTGGGATAGAGCAGCAAGAGTGAGCTCTGGATTAGAAAATACACAGTACTGCTGGGATAGAGCAGTGAGAGTGAGCTCTGGATTAGAAAATGCACAGCATTGCTGGGTTATGGCAAATTGAGTGAGCTCTGAAGTAGAAAATATGCAGGACTGCTGGGATCTAGCAATGAGGGTGAGCTCTGGAGTACTAAATACGTAGCGCTGGAGGGTACAGCAGTGAGAGTGAGCTCTAGAGTAGAAAATACACAGCACTGCCTGGATGGAGCAGTGAGAGTGATTTCTGGATTAGAAAATGCACAGCATTGCTGGGATACAGCAACGAGGGTGAGCTCTGGAGTATAAAATACATAGCGCTGCTGGGTACAGCAGTGAGAGTGAGCTCTGGAGTAGAAAATGCACAGCACTGCTGGGATACAGCAAAAGGAGTGAGCTCTGAAGCAGATAATATGCAGGACTGCTGGGATACAGCAATGAGCAATGTCTCAGCAGCCGTGAGTTTAGAGTAGAATATACACATCACTGCTGTAGAAGAAAAGAAAGTGATAAGGGAAAGTGATGTAATTTATGAAAAACAAATTTGAAATAGTATTAAGTAGTAAGATTAAAAACTGTAGAAGTGGGTATTTGGAAATCATGCAAAAGTGAATAGGACGGTGATTTGGGTGTTGCTAGGCGACGGGATGGTCCAGAGTGAGGGTGGAGTCTCAGCAGCCATGAGTTTGCTAGAGAAGGCCATAAAACAGCAGAAAGATCAGAAGAAACAGGCAGGTAAGCGTGAAAGGTAAAGTGGGGCAGAAGGGAAGGGAATAGGAGGTAGAAAGGGGAGCCAGGAGGAGCAGAGAAGAGCAAACAGAAAGAATTGCGACAAGGGGCAAACAGGGGAGAAGGAAGTGGAGACAAGAGCAGGGACAGAAGGCAAGGAGGGGGAGCTGCACAGAAACAGCGCAGCTCTCGCCTACCGGCGCTGATCCACAGCAAGGGAGGAACTACCGGCGTGTACATGTGACCAGCGTCTACACACGAGACCAGTGACTGACATGAAAACGGTGAGCAGTTTAGCGATGAGTGAGGAGGGGTTTATAAAGGGGATGTGGGATAGGGCTCCTCCCACAACCAATTAACAGGACATATATGTACATTAGTAACCGTATATACTCGAGTATAAGCCGAGTTTTTCAGCCCATTTTTTAAGGCTAAAAAGGGCCCCCTCGGCTTATACTCGAGTTACTCTCTAACCCCCCCATCTCTCTAACCCACCCGTGTCGCTCTACCCCCCGTGTCTCTCTACCCCCTGTGTCTCTCTAACCCCCCCGTGTCTCTTTCCCTCCCCCCCCCATCCTCAACCCCCCCTCCTCATTCTAAACCCCCCTCCTCATTCTAAACCCTCCTAAATACCTCCCCCTCTCCCTTTCCCCTCACTTACCTGCTTCTGCTCCGGCCTCCGCACCTTCTTGACCCGGCGCGCATGTGACGTCACATGTAAGCCACGTCATTAGCATATTCCGGGTGCCGGCATCTGGTATATGCTAATGACGTGGTGCGCATGTGACGTCACATGCGCGCCGGGTCAAGAAGAAGCGGAGGCCGGAGCAGAAGCAGGTAAGTGAGGGGCAAGGGAGAGGTATTTAGGGGGGTTTAGAATGAGGAGGGAAGTTGAGGAGGGGGGTTGAGGTTGAGGAGGGGGGTTGAGGAGTGGGTTGAGGATGGGGGGGTTGAGGAGGGGGTTGAGGATGGGGGGTTGAGGAGGGAGGATGAGGATGGGGGGTTGAGGAGGGAGGTTGAGGAGGGGGGTTGAGGAGGGGGGTTGAGGAGGGAGGTCGAGGAGGGAGGTTGAGGAGGGGGTTGAGGATGGGGGGTTGAGGAGTGAGGATGAGGAGGGAGGTTGAGGAGGGGGTTGAGGATGAGGAGGGAGGTTGAGGATGAGGAGGGGGGTTGAGGAGGGGGTTGAGGATGAGAAGGGGGGTTGAGGTTGAGGAGGGGGTTGAGGAGGGGGGGGGCTTGAGGATGGGGGGTTGAGGAGGGGGTTGAGGATGAGGGGGTTGAGGAGGGAGGTTGAGGATGAGGAGGGAGGATGAGGAGGGAGGTTGAGAATGAGGAGGGGGAATGAGGAGGGTGATAAGGGAGGGGGAAGAGACACAGGGAAGGTAGAGGGGGGAAAAGACACAGGGAAGGGAGAGGGGAGAAGAGACACGGGAGAGAGAGGGGGGACACAGGGGGCACAAGAGGGACACAGGGGGCAGCACATTTCCCACCCTCGGCTTATACTCGAGTCACTCATTTTACCCAGTATTTTGTGGTAAAATAGGTGCCCCGGCTTATACTCGGGTCGGCTTATACTCGAGTATATATGGTAATGGGGGAAAAAAGCAAGTGGCAGGTGGTAGCGATCGGACCTATGACTTACCATTGAAAATAAATCTTAACACAGAATACTTATACTACATCACTACAGTACAGTCTCAATAACAATGTAAATATTTAGTACAGTGTGTAAGAGTTGCAGACTCCAGACTTTTTTCTTGTGGGACGGCTTTAAGGGCTAAACTAAAAAGAAATACTTGGTCAGTTTTAAAAATGTAAACACATATTACAAATAGTTACTCCTAATATTATTACCTCAGTGATCTTGATTAAGGAAATCAAATGTAGCATTATTAACTTCTACAGTAAAAAACAAACAAGGCCCTGGAAGGGTAGGGATATTTCAGTGTGATAGTTTACTGCAGAAGTGCACAAGTTCGTAGGGCCGCACACAAGTCTCGATTTGAAGATTTTCTTTTCTGTGCACAGGTAAATCAGTCAGGATGACTTAGGAAGTGATTGGCTCACCTGTGTGCAGCAGAGATATCATCAAATCCAGGCATGTATGTGGCCCTCCAGGACCGAACTTGTACCCCTGGTTTACTGCCTCATAACTACTTGAGTTGAACAGTGTTATTCAAGTGGTTGAAGTGGGTCAGTATAAAGGATAGACCCATTACAAAATGAGGCAACAGAAGATAAATATTACTATCTAGTGTAAGGGATGTTTGCATTTGTAGAGTCTGCTATATTTACAGGAGCCTGAAGTTGGCTAGATAATAGATGATAAAACCGTGGTCGCAACTGAAGACCTTTGGCATTCAAAGACTAGCTCAATTATCAAGTCTATATCCACGTGGATCTGCTCTTATACATATATTAGAGAGAGGTAGATTTAAATCCTGAATTGCTGGAGGACCTCATTGGACTGAGCTAACCACCTCTGCTCGAAGTACAGACAATGGCACCTAATATTGTTAAATATTTTCAATTTGGATTTATTACAAAAGGGTACAGTATCATAGACACAGTGGTGGAGCTATCCCCGTGCAGGAGGTGCAATGCATAGGGGCCCTGCTCTGGAGGGGGGCCAGTGCTAACACCTTGTGGCTGCCCCAGCGGCCCTCTTAGGCTCTTCCGTGGCCCCCACGTCCCTCCTCTGCCCCCATTGGCCCTCCAGTTGAGCCCTGCTACCCTCTTTGGCCCTCCTGCGACCACAAGCCTCTTGGCTGCACTTTACCCCAATAAGTGGAGTCCAGCATCCCTCAGAGCTTTACAAATGTTAGCGAGCTAGAGTCTGGGCATATGCAGACCCCAAGGAGTGGTTAGCTAAACTTAGCTATGATTATACAAATACTAGCGACTTGCCAGTCAAAAATAATGGCGCAATAAAATTTTAAGCCATGTCAATGCTGTTTGCCACACAATGTGAAGGTTTTTCTACTGTGAGGACAGTCGGGGCTCATTGCGAGCCTCTTCATTGGTGGACTTTTGCTCCTCTGAGCAGCCTCTGCGCTCATCACAATGCCAGATACATATGTCTATATTTTTGTAAATAATAATCAATTAATTAGTTACTTAATACATGAATATACTTTACCTATTTGTAATTAATATATCCATCAATCTACAGGCTAAAGAGCTAACAATCTGTTTTCATTTTCCCGTAGCATATAATGTCCAGTTGGACTGTTGCTGGCCTGTGGAGATAGTTTTATGAATGTCCCAACTGTGCATCAGAAGTAGGCTGCGTGCGCGAGGGCAAACCATTGGTTTATTTGTGTAAAGCGCTAATGTAGATGTGTAATGTTGTGATTTGCAAGTTCGGAGTGTAAATTAGTGTCGTTTGTGTATGTGCTACGCGGTTCGCGAGTATTTGTCGTCCTTTGTAGTAGTGTATTTTGTACCTAGTACGTACCTGTGTGAAAGCGGTACGCGTTTGGCGGTGTGTTGCGCGGTCCATGGTCGTGTAGCCTTGTTTTCATTTTTTTGCCCGACATTTTTTTCTCGCTTTGGATCAGTACCAACTTGTAGTGTTTGCCAAACATGGTCAAAAAGATAATATGCTACTGATAATGATAATAAATGTGGCCTTTTTGGGAAGATGGCAAAGGCCCTTTAAAAACTAGGCAATAAAAGAAAAATATTTATCAACTGCACACTGAAAACTGTAAGCAATAAAACAATAGTAATAATGGTTAACTTAATAATGACCAAAACAACGAAGTAAATGTAGAAGTATCAACATTAACAGAAATATATAAATACAAGTCTCACAGTAAGGTAAATTAGAAAATAATAAATAATACAAGTGAATCTATGTACAGCAACCCAAACATTGCACACATCTGCAGATTCTTCCTCTACACGAGGCATCCAACACCTTCTTAATCTTCTTTTGCTTGCTCTGGAAAAGCTTGATAACTTCCAAAGGTTGTTGGTAAATGTATTTCTGTGTATATATATCGGGATCTGATTTTTAGTATCTGCACAGGTTTGGGGCAATTGAACTGGTTAGGTATACAATAAAGGGTTCTGAGGGTTTCTAAAGAAGGCAATGTGGAATAATTGGATTTTGATTACTATGAATATTTATGAATATTTATTTTATAGCATCACAGTACCTATAAACATACCAGTTGACACAAGTATCAGACATGAAGTAACAAGTAGCAACTGCATACTTCTGAACTCTTGGAAATTCTTTTGTGCCTAACCCTCAAAATGCCTCTCTTTTGGAGAGACAGTCTTACAACTATAGAGAAATACAACTATTAAAGTCTGACAATGCCCATTTACCTCACTGGGTTTGTTTCAGTTGTTTTCACAGATATCTCATGAGAAAATGATTTCAAGACTTTGCCTGTTCTGAAATATATGTATCTGTATCAGGTATAACTGTCGCTGTATAGATATCAGTGAAAGTGTTTATGGTCAAAATATTGACTAAAACCTCATTTTTGCTTCAGGTTTTGGGTTAGTGCACAGGTACACTTTTTCTGTTTTCTTGTAGACTCATATGAGTGATACCTGGAACCTATAGGCTTGTTTTAAGTTTTCTGATGCAATCAGAGTTGCTGTTTCCTAAACTAATGTTTTTCTAGCTTATGCGAATGAATGGTAATTATCATTTCCAAGTTGCACAGAAAAAAAGCAGAATACATCACCGGAACAGTACAAGGAACAACATTAAATCACTGCCGTTGGAAAAAATAACCTCAGCTATATAAATCACATGTTTGTTAATTATCAGGAAATACATTTTTTTTCGGGGATAGAAATTATAATTTTACTTTTATGTTAAACTTTGTTGCTTTACAGCCTTATTAAATTGCGATTCGGCCAATTGAACAGGACTCTATATAAGCACACAGCATATTTTCTTTACAGAAGTTTTTAGTTAGTGAAGACCTTGCTTTTGGATAGAAGTTCACTAACTGAAAACTCCTGTAAAAAAATATGCTATGTGCTTATATAGAGCCCTATTCAATTGGCCAATTCACAATTTAATAAGGCTGTATATCTTTATTGGTATTAGAGCCAATTAATTGCTTCATCCCCATAATAAGCCTCAACTGTACATTTCTGCAGGTCTCCAAAATATTACAAAATGTCTACCCAAACCAGTATAATATTGTATAATGTGGCATGTACGAATAACAGAAACAGCTTTATTAACAATTATGAAAGTTTGCAAAACATACAACAGCACAAAAAACAAAGGACACCAATTGTAACAACTGTGCTAATACTTTTTGCAGATGCCAGCAGTTGGACATATTTTCAATCAGTTAAAGACTGATAGCTATTACCACATGTTTAACCGCTAAATAGAAGTTCCTTATTAATAACCTTCCACAGGAAGTTCATGAAAGATGCTGTGTGTTTACTGTTCTGCCAGTTTACTGCACTAGATCTCTCTTTGGAGATCCAACCCTCTCAGAAGTATATAACATGAATTGGAGAGTTAGCAAGAAAGTGGGGTATATGAATATTTAAATATTAGAAGAAGAAAATAAATCACTCTTGGCCCTGCCAACAACAAGAAAAAAAATCAAGTGACTGACAGTAATATTCAGAGTATCACATATTATAATTAGCAAACTGCGATTCGTTGTCACTCTTGCGACAAATCGCAGATTGACACTGATCCGATTGCAAAGGCGATTAGATCGCGCGCATGGGAGGGAGAGGGGAGGAAAGAGACACAGGGGAGAGAGGGGGAAAGAGACACGGCGGAGAGGGGGGACAGAGACACGGGGGAGAGGGGGGAAAGAGACATGGGGAGAGGGGGGAAAGAGACACAGGGGGAAGAGACACAGGGGGGAGAGGGGGGGAAGAGACACAGGGGGGAGAGGGGGGAAGAGACACAGGGGGAGAGGGGGGAAAGAGACAAAGGGGGAGAGGGGGGAAGAGACATTGGGGAGAGGGGGAATGAGAAATGGGGAGAGGGGGGAAAGAGACACTGGGGGAAGAGACACAGGGGAGGGGGGGTGAGAGACAAAGGGGGGAGAGGGGGGGAAGAGACACGGGGGGAAGAGACACAGGGGGGAAAGAGACACGGGGGAGAGGGGGGAACAGACGAAGGGGGGAAGAGACACAGGGGGAAAATAAATATGGGAGAGAGGGGGGAAAGAGACACAGGGTGGGAGAGGGGGGACAGAGACACAGGGTGGGAGAGGGGGGACAGAGACACGGGGGAAAGAGACACAAGGGAGGTGGAAAGAGACACAGGAGAGAGAGAGAGGTGGGGAAGAGACACAGGGGAGGGAGAGGAGGGGAGAGACACAGGGGAGTGAGAGGAAGGGGAAGAGACACAGGGGAGGGAGAGGAGGGGGGGAGATACGCAGGGGAGGGAAATGGGGGGGTGAAGAGGCACAAGGAAGGGGGGAACAGACACATTGTATAGGCAAGCAGCATTTAAAATCATAAAATAATTGCATTTGGGTACAGCAGTCCTACATGACAGACTGTGGATTAGATACTGTATGCAGTAATGATAACCGAGAGAATGAAAAGTGCAAAATCCTATTATAGACTAATTAATCATCCATTATTATAATATAACTAGCGACTTGCCCGTCAAAAATTACGGTCTTTAAAATTTGGCAATGCTGTTTGGCACATGATGTTAAGCTTTTTATACTGTAAGGACCTTTGGCGCTCATTGCGAGCTCTGCGATGAGCGCCTTTGGCGCTCATTGCAAGCCTCTCCTCGCGTGTACTTTGGCTTCTCTCTTTTTTTTTTAATACTAATTAATTAATTAATTGAATAATAGATTAATATAGTTTACCTTTTTCTAATTAATATATGTAACAATCAGTAGGCTGAAGGGGTAACTATCTCTTTTTATTGTCCTGCACCATATAATGTCCAGTTGTACTGTTGCTGGCCTGAGGAGATAGTTTTATGATTGTCCCAACTGTGCATTATAAATAGGCTGCGTGCGCGAGGGCAAACCATTGGTTTATTTGTGTAAAGCGTAATGTTGTTAGTGGCTAGTCAGGATTGTAAAATAGCATTGTTTGTCTATGTGCTACGCTGTTTCGCGAGTATTTGCCGTCCTTTGTACCTAGTACATTCCTGGGTGAAAGTGGTATGCGATTGGTGTTTTGCGTGGTCCAGAATCGTGTAGCCTCGTTTTCATTTTTTTGTCCATTATTTTTTTTCTCGCTTAGCTGATTTTCAAATGCTGAAACTCGGCAAAATCGGCTTAAATTCGCGTTCCACCTCACTCCCAGACGTCCTGGGTGTTCCCCTGTGCTGTGTGTGATGTTTTTTTTGTACTTTTTGTTGTATTTTTTGTGTATTTCTGTTTTTTTGATTTGCGCGGTTCGGCCGTTAACTTCATATTCTAAGTCCCGCGTATCGTAATTTTTTTTTCTAAGTCCCGCGTTTGTCAAGTTCTTGCAGCCTAAGGCGATCCCGCGTTTCATAAGTGTTTGGAGGCTAAGTCCCGCGTGTTTCATTGCCTCCACTGCCCTCCTCGCAGGCAATAAGCGCCTTTGGCGAGTTATAGTGCCTTAACAGCTCGCCTCTTTGGCGCTCATGAGCCTATTGCTGCAAGTTTTAGTGCCTTAACGGCTCACCTCGCTACGCAAGGCTCACAGGCGATGCGCGCCTTTGGCACTCATCGCCTAAGTGCTGCGAGTTAATGGCTCGCCTCGCGCCGCCTAAGTGCTTCACGTTAAGGGCTCGTCGACTAAGTCGTACGCACCACACAAAGCGTGACGACGTCTCGTAGTTCGACAATTATAATATGTGAAGCTTAGGATCTATTAAACTGAAGCATTACTCCTCCAGCACTATCACCAATTATCAAACAACTAATTAAGACAGTAACAGTAAAACAATGACATAATCATATATATGAAAAAGTTAGCACTCTCCCCAGTTATGACCATACTTTTATTAACTTATGTATACTTGCCCTTGTCTCATACATTCAAGACCTTATGGGATATGCCTAAGGCTATTCTGTGTGATAATTAAGCACAGATGTTTCCAGGTAGTGGAAATGGAAGACTAGAGTTTCCTGTCTGCTGTCAGAGTCAATGTTTCAGGTATATCATGTGATATCAGTTGTCATACATAAACACTATAAACAAAATATAATAACATATCCATAGATTTACTAAGCTTTTCAGGACATACAATGCAGTCTACTAAAGCCTATAGACTCAGAGATTCTCAATCTGAGAACAAACTAAGTAGGTTTTATGGGTCTGGTTGCCTACTTAGAGAGCAGCCTCTTTTATCTCACTTGTGCCCTTCACAGGGAGAAATATCCTGTAGTATGTCAGTCTGGAGTCACTCAAAAGAGTGACCCAGCCCCAAAATACTAGGCAGTTCTACCCTGAACAGGAGAACCAGCAAACCCCAACCGTACATTTCGGCCTCTCTTGTTCTTTGTGAGTGAGGTATACCTGCACTCCTTAAAGCACATTGAGCAAGGAGTTCACATCTAGAGCCCCCAATCACAGTTAGGGTGAGAAAAACTAAACAAAAAGACTCAGAGGCATTCATCTGAGAAAGATCAACATAGCTGGCACATATGATGATCCTTTGCAGCAGTATACAGAAGCTTTTCTGTAGTTATTGGCACTCTTAGTTGCTGTGTCTTGTGTAGTATCAAAGCAAAATATGTGCATTTCATCTATAAAAATACTTTTTCAAGAACGATTTCTGTGAGAAAATTGCCATAAGTCATTAAAAGCCATTTCTACCCCCTAAGGCATGCTCATATTTATGTTTTATGCTGCCCTATGCCATTTAGATTATATTTCAATGTACTAAACTGTATTTTTAGGCAGCCTGAAGATACTGCACTACCCTAGGCCTGGGCCCTGTGTGCTTATGCAGAAACACTCCACTGCCCCAAGGCATTGATGTTCATAATACTCTATAATATATTACTGTGAAAAATCCAAACCTTTGCCACCTCCTTTCAGTTTATAGATCACAGTGACGTTCTATTCATTCACTTAAACCTATGGACTCGATTCACTAAGCTTATTTGTGAAGAGGTGCCATAGCTGTCCCTTTTACATGACCCAAGCATGATCCATTTAGGCTTATCTTAAAATGATTGACACCACACCGATTGTTTGGGAGAAACACGGGCCACGTTGCCCGCCGTTTTACCATAACGTTTTAGCCATGGCAGCATGCCGTGGAGGCGTATGGGCGTCCTGCCCTTTGGCAGGGGGCTCTGTTCTGCCGCCTTCCTTTGGCCTGGTGCATCTGGCCAGGGGGTGTTCACCGCTGCAGTTAGAGTACACGTGCTTGAACCTGCAGTTAGGGGCCCATTTACATACCCCTTCGTTGTAGGCAAAACAGGTCTTGAGACCTGCAGCCGGGGTGGCGGTGGGGCTCCATGCCATTGCTGGCCTAGATGCCAGGTACTGGCGGAATTACTCATCGTACCGCCACCATGCCATGCCCCCGTACACTTTGTGGGCGTTGCGTATCTCGTCTATGTATACGAACAGCCCCGAGCCTTGCTCAGGGTGTCATTCGCATAGCACGCATGCCATAATTGAAAAGGCCTGTAGCCACATGTCAAAAGTTCTGGGCAACCGCCTATAAGACCTACGTCGGTCATCTCCTTCTCGTAGACTTCTCTCGCCCTAAGTCCATCTGTCTGGACATGGGAAGAAGAGAGAACAATTCGACGAATTCCCTCCTCCATATTTTTTCCTTAACCTCCTGGGGAAGATGCGCCCCCAGCTTGTCCAGAGCGCACAAGATGATTGGTCTTATGGCTGCGTCTGAGGCTACTGCATTGGTGCTGCCTGCTTGCGGGCCCGGCCCGCCCATAATCCCCGGGGGGCCTGGTGCCGCCATAACTGCGGCCGGCTCCCCGCTGCCTACGCTGCTGGACTGCTCGGACCACGCCCCTCTGGCTAGTCCCCCTATCCACGCACCCATCTCCTGTTCGCTTACCGCAATGTTGTGTGTGGCTAAGAGGGCCTTAAGGGACCCCAAGAAACCCCCTTTTGTGTGTGGCAGTATGCATTTGTCTGCTTCCTCCACTCCACCAACTGCTGGGACCTCACCTGCTTCTGGGAGCCTCGGAGTAGATACAGCCAACAGAGTGTCCCTACGTCTCTCCAGACGCCCTGGGGATTCTGACCGTCTGGCCCTCCGCGGGCTCCGTTCTCTCTCTGATCCGCAGGTACAGCTGCATCGGCAGGATCTCCTGCTCCTCGATCTTGATTGCCTTCCAGATCTATGGGTGCCAGAGGAACAGTCACTAGCTCTCCGTGACCTGCATGCCCGTGCCCATACCGTTTGTTCCTCCCCTGAGGACTGGTCGTGGTCACCTAAGCTTGCGCAGCTGGAATGGGCTAGCGCCGCGGGCTCTGCATTCTGTACCAGTACCCTTGACACTGCTTGGGGCGTCGCACATTCTACCTGTGGGTCAGGATTAGTCACTTTTTGCTGTGGCCTAACCGTAACGCCCTCAGTCTCTGTCCTCTGTCGTCTTAAGGGGGTGTGGGTGAATAGCAGTGGACTGTACCTGCTTGTGGTCTTCCTAGCTCTGGTGGGGCGCGCCGGCCTCGCCACCGCCGCTGTTATGGGTATGTCGTCGATCATGACCATGCTGTCCTGGCTGTTCATTTCGCTGACCACTCTGTCTCTTCTCTTACGCGTGGTAGCCATGTCCATTCTTCTGCCGTGGCTGCGTCCCTGCAAAGCACCAGAAGCGCTGTTAATATTGGGATTAGAGGGGACCGCATGGTCGGCACTTTGGGGATCTGTAAAAGCTTTTTTAGGGCTCCTGGCTTTTTTATCACCCCCTGCGCCCCCTTTTTGGGGTGGTAAAGGGGTGTTCTTTGTCCTTTGCCGGGGCCGGGACCCTTTGGGCAAAATGACTGGTGGTGGCCGGAGTTCTAGGCCCTCACTCTCACCGGCCGTGGGCCCGGCTCTCTCTTGCCTGAAAAGGAAATGTTCAGCAACTATATTTTATTATATTTGCTCTTCACTCAGCCACAAGTTAAAATATGTTTATCTCAAAGCTTCTATTATAATAGAAATCATGTGCACAATTACAAATACAGTTACGTAATATGCATTTGCTGAACATTTTATAAAATGTGTTATGATTAAACAGTTATGAAATTAGTTAGAAACTAATAGTAATATGTACTTCGCAATGGCAACATTTAGAGAGGAATTATTTTTAAGGAATACTATGATGATGATCACAGCTAGTGCTTTATGATTATGATCACAGCTAGTGCTTTAACATAGCATACCCCTAACATGCCCACATGAAGGAAGTTTACACTGGGATACAAATTACTAGGAAACATGGCTTAGCGATAGATGGCACAGTGAGTAAAGCAACTAACTTTGATATGGACGTTTATGAGCTTAAACCCAACTAAGGGCCCCATTCAATTGCGATTTGGCCAATTGAATAGGGCTCTTTATAAGCACATACCATATTTTTTTACAGAAGTTTTTAGTTAGTGAAGACCTTGCTTTTGGATAGTTCCCTTACTAAAAACTTCTATAAACAAATATGGTATGTGCTTTTATAGAGCCCTATTCAATTGGCCAAATCGCAATTGAATGAGGCCCTAAGGAGGCTGTGAAGAGGTTAAGAAGCTTGCTAGTTATTGCATTGTGGCCCTTTATGACTCTACTGAAGCTTGGTGAAGCAAAGCCCATGCCTGGCAGTGTTCGTGTCATAAGAATATGTTTGTATAGCATGTGTTTTTGTATTTGATGTGTTAAACTATATTCCTTTTTAGCATAACTGTATTTATGTTCATGAAAACTACATATGTAGTTTAAATAAACCAAGAAAATATTACACTATTCTATTTGCATAAGGAGATTACCTTGTATAATTTTTGTCTATACTATACTTGACATTTCAAAATAACAAGGGAAAGTAAATGTAATGATTGTTTGAATTTGTTCCTGTTTTAGGTTAATTGAATCTTTTACTGCTGCACTTAATCCTTTCAGTCAACACCAAGTTACATTGAATTAGTTTACAACAAACCACAAATTGCAAATATATGCTTCACATAATAAAATACTTCCTTCAAAGGATTTTTGGCTTCCCGCACGTGTATTTGTATGTTTTGCTTAATCTCTTTAGAAGCCTTTTGTTTACATATTTAACAGTTTCAAGTTTTTACGCTTTTTGTACAAATCTTTTATTATGCCGGCAAAATCTTATATTATTGCTGTTATATTTTTTTAGAGCACCATCATATTCCATCATATTCTGTAGCAATTGGAGTACAATACATTTACATGCATTAAAAGACAGATAAGACAAAACAGTGCATTTGTACTAACACAGTGTTACATGAGATGATGATGGCCCTGCTCTCTGGAAAGCTTACAATGATGTAACATAGTAATTACTAAATTTGCGCTAGATCAGAATTACTCAGATTTCTGAAAAGACAGAACGTATCATTGAATATGTCCTTATGTAAAACTTTCTTTCAAAATGGTGGTGTACTGTCCAGTAGCCAAAAAATACATTGTGACATATCTTGAGAAATACTGTAATTCTCCAATGTTCTACAGCACTGCTCCCCAGACTTTTTTTCCCCAAGATCCACTTGAAAATTGCTGAGAGTTATGTGGAGCACTTTATAATTGTTTTCGGTCTGTTGTTTAGAATTTACAATGTGTTGCTCTATACTGGATTATAGCATTTACACATAATAGGTTACATTTAAACTATAATACTATGTTTTAAGTATATTTATTACATTATGTTGTATACTTGTTTTGTATTCCAGCTGTTTTGTGGACCATATAAATGAAACTCATTGACCTCTGGGGATCCATGGACTATGTTTAAGAACCTCTCTTCTACATTTATTTGTAGCCTACAGTATGAAAAGAATATTGCACCTTACACTGTTAGAATTTTAGATAAAATTAGTAGTACGTAGGGAGGATCTTTTCAAGTAGTTTATGTTTAAACTATCTAGCTCAATGATTATCTAACAGTTACACTCCATTTTTCTTTTGCATCAGTCAGTCATTTCCGACTCTTCATGATCTCATGGACCATAGCACACCAGAACATCTTTATGTCCATGGTCATGCTGATCCACTTGGTATTCATGGCAGTGGTGGATTGCCAGTTCCTTCTCCAGTGGGCTACAGCATATAGCTTTAGGTATTCCTAGGTGGTCTCCCATCCCAGTACTGACCAGGCCCAACCCTGCTCAGCTTCAGGGTAGTGTGACCTCTTAGTTCCCTGGCTTGGAACCAAACCCAGGTCAACAGTGGTGGAAGTATGAGTCCTAACCTGTGGACCACCAGGGAACCCAGGTTACACTCAATTCTTTTAACACCAACCACCAAATTGCAATGACATCTATCTATATGTGCACTTTTCATTTCTGCAATGATGTGCCCCTTCTATTATTAATTTAGTGAACATGTATGATACTTAGAGTTGGCATCCCAAATTATGTCACCACATTCCTGTTAATGCATGTGTGCATATGGAAATGGAGAGTTGTATAATATAGTTTAATAGGCAATGAGATGGGATGGTAAAAGGAATCTTCCAAAAGATAAATAACCAGAATTATTTTTTGATATGATTATCTCTGTATTTTAGGAAAAATATCACATGTGCAGTAACCAGTACAGAAACTGTATATCCCAGTGGTACCCACATCTTCCCTCTAGGCTCCCCAGATAGTTCAGGTTTTTAATTTAACAGTGTGTGAGCACAGGTGAAGTAAATAGTATTCAACAGGAGCCTCTAATTTACTCACCTGTGTTCACATTGTTGCATTGAGGAGCCCCCATAACTACAGGATGATAAGCTGGACATTGGTACTGTACAAAGTAACAAAAGTAAATAAAAATACAGAATTATTGAATATTTGGAATAAATGGTATATTTTCTAAAATACAAAAATGAAAGGAATATTTCATGACTTTACTATGTATAGATTTAGGTAGAGAATATAGACAGGTGACATCATAGAAATCTTCAAGTATAAATATCTTTAAAAAAAAAGAGGTGAGGTGGGATAGAATATTTAGCGGTATAAGGCAGAAGTACTTCTAACAGCAAATGTAGAAGATAAGTGGATAATGCCCACATTGTAGTGACACAATACAGTATAAGAATTCAAGAGTATGCATAAGGCCATCATGAGGGATTATTAAGCCAAGATTTGGCTTGATAGAATGGACAAACTTGAGGGGCTGAAAAATATCCACACACACACTTTTATATTTATTTACATAAGACAATTAAAAAATCCAACACGCAGCCAATTACAATTTATTTATATATTATACCCAATAAGCTATAACACACGGGATTAAGACTTATCAAATATGTTATGTAACGTCACTCTAGATGTGCAGAAATACTTAATTCCTAATGTTCTGCGCAAAGGGCAAATTATGTCCTTGAATATGAGAGAGAAAACATATTATTTTATGACTAAAAACCTGTGTGCTAGTCTTTAAATGAAATAGCCAAGTCATGGGTCAGATTTATTTAATTATTTCATACCTAATATCTTATAAAAAATTTAAAATACTGGTTCACATCCTATATCTCAGCCAAATATCACACTAACTGGAAAGAGTGCTAATTATATCTATATCTATATCTATATATACGCTAAAAATTTAAGGATAATATGTATAACTTTCCGCAACAGCTTGTATCCCTAGCTATGCTTTCAGAAGTAATGTCTGGTCATTGTGATAGAACCCCTAACAAGCTATTTTCTTATTTTGTCCTTAAAATTGTTTGGTAAAAGTTCCATAGTACAAAAAAAAAAAAAAAAAACGCTACTAGTCAGTGGTAAAGTACTTCAATTAATATATTAAGGACGTACTGAAGATTGTTGGCTGTTTCATTACACTAGATGCCTGATTTGTTGAAACACTTTCTCAGAGCAGAGGCTTGTGGGTAATTAAATAATGGCCCTATTCTCCCTATAGGGCTAAAATATGACCAACTCAATAAGCATCACTATTAATGTCATTGAGAAAATTAGCTTGTTAGTGGCTCTTAAATGAATATGGAACAAAACAGATAATTTTTATAGCATTTAAAATAATTAATTTTAAACACTTCAAAAGCTGTTTTTACATGAAAACAATATTAAATAAAACAAAGCATACTAGCCAAAGTCAATTAACATTTGTACATCCACCACACACACCCTAGTTATTTCTTGTGTAACCTGTTTCCCTCTAAAACTGTTCTGTGTTAAGCTTGATTCTAGTTACCTAGTCTAAAA
The DNA here is from genome assembly GCA_027410445.1 of Discoglossus pictus. Lineage (NCBI taxonomy): Eukaryota > Metazoa > Chordata > Amphibia > Anura > Alytidae > Discoglossus > Discoglossus pictus. The sequence goes on from CM050163.1 coordinate 370,671,334, forward strand.
ATGTACCACTGCTTTAAACTATGATAAAACAGTTAAAGCTCTCAATCTTTTTTAAATGTAACATGTTAAATAATGTTTGTACGGATTTGCATCACTCTCGCCCCAAATTAATAATCTTTAACCATCAGGCTACAAAACCAGAGACCTACAGCAAGCTTCGTCAAAAAATTTTGGGCACACAAAGCACTGCACTGTATATTCAAAAAGTCAATATCAGCTATTCAAAATATAATAACTGAAAACTGTAGAAGGAGAGTAGTTCCTTGTACATGCCACTTAGATCTTATTTCAAATGTGTCTATATGATAAATATATCTATTTGTTGAACATATGCCTTTAAGTTCAACAAATATGCCTTTAAGTTCAACATCTATTCATAGATTTTTCTAAATCATTTTGTTCCAAACTAAATAATGTTGATACAACTTATACAAGCCAACTCTAAATTGGTCCCAATATATTTCTAGAGTCTCTATAGAAGTAGAGAATTCCAAGCATAGTTGACATGTCTTCAAAAAGGTACATTTTACAACTACACACATAAACATAATTCTCCACGGAAACTGAAAACGTGATTTGCTGTATGATGCAAATCTTGTTGGTAAAACTTTTATGCTGGAATCAAGCTATAATACTATGCCAATATGAACTGCACAGTTCAATGTAGGGAGGGGATATAAAGATTACATTGTTGTCCATAGAAATTGAGAACAGATGGGGAAACAATTATTTTGTGAGTCTAAAAGAATGGACATGTTCACACATGGAAATGCCACAGGGCTTCATTAAAAGAAAATATTCCTGGCCAATTAAACCATTTTAATTTCCCAGTGAAGCTGCAAATGGATTATTGAAAAATATCAGCTGTTCCTTGTTCATTACACTGCCAAAATAATGTTTTCAACTTATTTTTTTTAATAATCATAAATAAAGTAAAAATACAAAAGTTATTGCCAGTGTGTAAAATGCTGAAACTGCTACTTTTATGATGCACAAAAGCAGCAATGTATTCCTATTTCTTTATATGATATATACAAAAGCTGGATTTGTATTGCTCTTATGTAAAATAAACTTTTTGGCCCTAAGTAGTTTGGGGACCAACTCTACGAAAGTAATTTGATATGTGAGTGATTGATATATCAAACATCCAAGCAATTTCTCATGTTACTATTACTCTTCTTAAATAAAAAGAAAAACAAATTTAAAGGTTTTTAAGAGATTAAACTGTTTTGTTCTGTTTACATGCATTGAAATGATAATATGATCACAAAGACTATAATACATGCTCAGATGAGGACAAACAAAATCATATTATTTTGTTCTACAGAAAATAGCCACTCAGGAACATCTCAAGTCAATTTTTGCCATGACATTTGAGAATTTTTTATGCACATATCGGTCTGATATGGCTTGGCGGTTAGTCCCACAGAATGTTTAAAAACTCAGGATCCTTGACTTCATTTTTAGGGTGAAAAAGCTTTCACTCCCATAAAGTGCATTGCTATAATACAATTACTACATAAGTTTAAAACTGCCAAAGCTACCAAAAGAAAAAAAAGCTGTTTAAATATGAACTTAAAATATGAATTTGCAAATATGATAATATTAAGCCACAATAGCTTCACTTTTATTACATTGCAAACTAGCGCAGATAATTGTGTGTCTGTTTTCAAGAGTCTCTCTTTCAAATGTTGGAAGGTATTGTTAACAGTAGTGATAAAACACACATTATTTTATATCCATAGTAATGTGAAGCCACTAACTGCTGTGTTTGAATGCACTTTGAAGGAGGGGCTGATCTACAGCTGGTGCATCCAGAGCAAAGCACTAATGCCCAACACAGGGATACTGGCACTGAATGAGGAATCTTTATTTCATTTAGGACTTACTGTACATGTTCTCCATGACATATAACTTTAACAAATATTACATGGACCTCCATGGCACCTATCATTAAACCTTATCACATGAAGGTCCTGTGAGAGTCTCTGTGGCATCTAACACTAAAAGATAAGCCATGAAGGTCCTGTAAAAACCTTCATGGCATCTAAAATTACTGTGCCAAAATGTCATATGAGTTTTTTTAAGGACCACGGTCATCTATCAAGATTAAACTGCACACGAAACTACAAGCAACATGGATAACAGAAGATTGAGGTCATGGGCATCAGTGGTCATTGCTGGATGGGCAAAAAAGTGTAGTTAGGTATGAAATGTTTATTCCTTACAAGATACATTTTTTATTTTTGTAATGTTGTTTTTTTTTATTGTATTTATTTTTTATTTATTTATTTTTTTTGTAATTATTTTTTTTATTTTTAGTAATTATGTTTTATTTTCATGTAAAAACACTTTTCTTTTAATGTAATTATGTTTATTTATTTGTATAGTTTTTTTTATCTTTTATACTGTAGGGCTATCTATTTTAATGTAATTATGTTTATTTATTTGTAAAGTGTTTTTTATCTTTTATTGTTGTTGTTTAGTCGTTCAGTCACGTCAGACTCTCCGTGACTCTATGGACCACAGAAAGACAGAGAGACTGCTTTGCGTGAGTACAAGGAAATCAACAAGGCTTGCAAAAAGGCCTTTAAACTGGCTAAAATAGAAAATTAAAAATTAGTTGCAAGAGAATAACCCTAAAATATTTATGTAAAGAAGGCCAGGAAGGAAGCTATAGGAAGATTACAATGTGAAACAGACTGTCTGATAATTAGTGATAAGGAAAAGGCAGATGAGCTAAATAGGTTATTTTCTTCTGTATATACAAGGGAGGTACCAGTGGTTGGGATGCTGCAACATAATGGGGCTACACTACCTTCACCAAATAACTGGTTTATGCAGAAATAAATCCAAAAGTGGTTGGAAAAAATAAATGTTAATAAAGCCCTAGGTGCTGATGGAATACATCCAAGGGTACTGAGTGAACTGTGTTCTGTAATAGCCAAACCATTGTATTTAATTTTTCAAGATTCACTCACCACAAGGTTGCTACCAGATGGCTGGCGATAAGCAGAGGTGATACCTATATTTAAGACCGGAGAAAGAGCAAATCTGGGAAATTATAGACCAGTGAGCCTCACTTCTGTAGTAGGGAAGCTTTTAGAAGGGTTAATAAGGGTTAATATACAAGAATATGTCTATTTGAACAGGATTATAAGTAGGAGTGAACATGGATTTATGAGGGATAGGTCAAGTCAAACAAATCTAATTAGTTTCTGTGAGGAGGTTAGTAGGAACTTGGATCAAGGCAACTCAGTGGATGTAGTCTTTTTGGATTTTGCAAAGGCTTTTCATACAGTGCCACATGGAAGACTATTGTGGAAACTAAGGGATACAGGGAATAGCAGTAAATATCTGCTCATGGATCGAAAGCTGGCTAAAAGACAGGACGCAAAGGGTTGTGGTAAATAGAACATACTCTGATTGGACTAATGTGGTAAGTGGGGTTCCTCAGGGTTCAGTGTTAGGTCCTCTCCTTTTTCAACATATTTATTAAACATATTAGACTTAGACGTGGGACTGGAAAGTAGTGTCTCCCTTTTTGCTGATGACACAAAGTTGTGCAAGGTAATTAAATCAGACAATGATGTACTTTCCCTCCAAAGGGATTTACATAAATTAGAGCAATGAGCATCTAAATGGCAGATGAGATTTAATATGAATAAATGCAAAGTTATGCATCTGGGAAGGAAAAATAGCCATGCAGTTTATAATCTAAATAGAGCAAATCTAGGGGTATCAGATATTGAAAGGGAAAGGCAACAATGCTCAATGCCAAGCAGCAGCTGCAAAGGCAAATAAAATATTAGCATGTATTAAGAAGGGGAATGGAGGGGCTAAGTTATGAAGAAAGACTAACCAAATTAAACGTATTTTCTCTAGAAAAAAGAGGAGATATGATTACCTTATATAAATACATTCAGGGTCAGTATAAAGATTTGTCAAGTGAGCTTTTTGTGCCAAAAGGTTTTCAACTGACAAAGAGGACATCCTTTGAGATTAGAAGTAAAAAGATTCCACCTTGAAGAAAGAAAAGGTTTCTTCACAGTAAGGGTGGTTAATCTGTGGAATTATTTACCAAAGGAGGTGGATTTAATAGATAACTTTAAAAGGGGGCTGGGTATATTTTTACTTAAAAAGGGCATTCTGGGTTATCCTGGAAAATTAGAGAGTATTGATACAGGGAGGAATCCAATTGCCAGTATCTGGGGTCAGGAAGGAATTATTTTTTTTCTCCCTTTGAGCCGATTTGTAAAGTTTCACTTTTTTTTATTTTTATGTTTGCCTTTCTCTGAAACCCGAATATTGCAGATTAGAGGATATCTTAATAGGTTGACCTTGATGAACTGAAGGTCTTTTTTCAAACTCAATTAGTATGTAACTATGTAACTATCTCTCAATCACTGCCCCTCTGAGCTCCATCAAGTTCATGTTCATTGCTTCAGTGACCTCATCTATCCATCTCCGCCTCTGCCGTCCCCTTCTTCTTGAAACTTCAATCTTTCCTAGCATCAAAGTCTTTTCTAGGGAATGCTGCCATCTCATGATAAGGCCAAAATATTTGAGCTTCAGCCTCATGATCATACCTTCTAGTGAACAGTTTGTCTTGATTTCCTGAAGTATTGATTTATTGTAACTTCTTGCAGTCCAATGGACTCTAAGCAGTCTTTTTCAACAACAGAATTCAAATGCATCAATTCTAAGGTGCTCAGACTTCTTTATCGTCCAGCTCTCACATGCGTATGTTACTACTGGGAATACCATAGTTTAAACTATGCAGACCTTTGTTGGCAGTTTAATATCTTTTTACTAGTTTGACCAAGCTTGCAATAGCTTTCCTCCCCAGAAGCAAACGTCTTTTAATTTCATGACTACAGTTACCATCTGCAGAGATCTTGGATTTAAGGAAAATAAAATCTGTAACTGCATCCACTTCTTCACAGTCTATTTGCCAGGAAGTGAGATTGCCGTTTGCCATGATGTTCGTCTTTTTATCGTTGAGCAGCAGGCCAACGTTTGCACTCTCTTCTTTTACCCTCATCAATAAGTCCTTTTTAGTTCCTCCTCACTTTCAGCCATCAGAGTAGTATCATCGGAGTATCTAAGGTCGTTGAAATTCCTTCCAGCAATATTGATTCATATAGATTTATCCAGACCAGCCTTACGAATGATGTATTCTGCATATAAGTTGAATAAATAAGGTGACAATTTAAAACCTTGACACACTCCTTTTCCTATCTTGAACCATTTTGTTGTCCCATGTTCAGTTTTGACTGTGACTTTTTGGTCGACATACAGATTCTTGAGGAGGAGGATGAGATGATCTGGTACTCCCATCTCTTTAAGGACATGCCACATTTTGTTGTGATCCACACAGGCACAGGCTTTAGAATAGTCAATGAAGCAGAAGTAAATGTTTTTTAACTCTCTTGCTTTCTCTATTATCCAGCTGACATTGGCAATTTGATCTCCTGTGCCTCTTCCTCTGCAGAACTCGGCTTGCACATCTGGTAGTTCCTGGCCCATATATTGTCGGATTCAAGCTTGTAGAATGTTAATTTTAGTTTTTTAATCCTCCTCTTCTATCCTCTATTTTTTAACCACTTTTTTCAGATTTTTGTCTTGTCAACACACTGTATGTGTGAAACTGGATTGGATTACACAGTCCAGAGGTTTTATCATCTTTTTTATAGCAGATTTAGACAAGTTGTAAGTGCTATGCACATTAATGGTTTCTTCAATTAAATAGAGTGATTTCTGATGATCCTTTTTTTTATTCCGGTTGCAGTGGTGTAGTGACCACATGTGACCCTGGTAGGTGCTATGCATCATGCTTATTCTAGACTATGACATTACCCCCTTTTAGGTTTTCATTTTTTCCCCCCACAAGCCTCTTGATCTCCCGGGATCTGTCCACACCACACCCATGATATTAATGCACTGTCTTGTCCATTTTTGATTGTGTGTGAAATAAAGCTGTGTTATACTGTTCTCACCATGTCAGTGTGTTTTCAATGCTTGGGGTTATGGGACACCCACATACATCCCATTTGTGTCACATTCTGTAAACTAATGAGCCCTAGTTACTATGCCACATATTAATACATAACATTATAATAATAATAATAATAATAATAATAATAATAATATTAGTGATAATATCATAAGATATCATATAATAATATATACCATAATAAAGGGTTAATACACTTGGAAAGATCAATTTGTGATACTGTGGAGTATCGATATTTCTTAGAAGGCCTGATAACCGTATGACAGGTTATAATGTAAATTGATTGACAGCAACACACCTAATGGGATGTCACCAAATGATAATGGGTATACATCTTGCTACATGGTCACCAGCAATGGCGTGGGACTTTCCAGGATGGGGGTAGCTCCATGTGCCTCTGCACAGCCTCCATGTGTTTTTGTGGCCCTTCCTGGTGGGTTAGAGTAGATTAGTTTGGTGTATGTTCCCCTGGCCCCCTTCAGGATTGCTAAGTGGTGGTGGTGAAGGAGCTTGTGTACCTCAATGAATCTGTGAGCTATACCATATAGGGTCACTGTAGGTGGGCAGGTCATAGCAGAGAGGTCAGACAAATCACAGTCCACTAGAGAAAGCACTGGCAACCCACTCCAGCGTCTTTGTCATGCAAACCTTGCGGATACGCACAGGCATAGACATAAGTAAGTGTGCTGCAGTCCACAGGGTCACAGACACAACTGATGGACTGAACAACCAAATGTAAAATGTTCCCCTAGTACTTGATATATGCCATTTGGCTGTGTAATTTGGCCACTATTTGTTGTCCCAATGTAGATGTGATAAGTGAGATGTATATAAGATGATGTGAGTGAGAAAGGGTTAATATGTCAGCCATTTCCATGTATTTGTGTTGCAATTGTAGCGTGTCTTTAATAGCTTTCAGCATGTAGCAGCATGGGTTTTCATATTGGCATATGCATGACCAGTACAACCTATGATGAAAATAAAATATTTTTTTTGCAATATTTAATAGTTGAGAATTGTTGTGCATGTAATTGCAATGCCTTCCATTGCTTTCCCCATATTTTAATGTGCATTGATGTATTTTTATTTTTATTTGCAGTGTTCCTAACTAGTCTGTAAACTCTTTGTGGGTCCTATTTGGAAGCCGTAAGCTTTGGGCTGACATTTGACATTTGCGGGCTTGACTGCGGGTGCGGTCTTGATCGATTTTTGCAATTGAATATCGATTTGAGATTTTAGCGATTGGAAGTCTTGCTGCCATGAAAGATCAAAGGCTTTGGGAGGTTGTAAGTTCCGGTTTTAACCATCTCAAAGTTTTCAAGGCCGTATCCCGTAACCTGTTCGGAGCCCGAAAAAAAACACCAACTGAATACAGTAACTAACGATAGCTCAATTGAATGAGGCTCTATGTCTTTTGTCTTTACAAAAAAACATTCTAAAAACTTCAATTTCATCAGAGCCTGATCAGGATATCATCTACTGTCACACTGTCACTACATTTATTGCAGACAATAAAGCTCCTTGGTGATTGACATAAGAAGATGGAGTACAGGCAGTTGCAGCAAGCAAAGAACCTAATGGCAAAAAGCCGGGTGGTGCATTCTAAACAGGTTACAACATGAGCTTTATTTTAGTAGATACAAGGAAGATCAGTCATTGTTGATAGGCAATGCTATCCATGTCTATTGGAGAAGAGTGAAGATTGTTTTCAAATAACAAAGACTTATTTAGGGTTCCCTTCGTTCAGCATGCTTCAACTAAAATATTCCTCATTAAACAAAAAGTGTCACATACTTTGTAGTCAAAGTTTGAAGTATGTAGCATACAATCAATGTATAATAACACTGCCTTCAAAAAAGATAAAAGAAAACAATGTCTCTCTGAAATAAAACAATAGAAACGAAAACTGCAGAATATTATCTTTCACACTACCACATGATCTAGTAGAGCAGCTATCATGACTTCTAACATGGCAAAAAAATTATATTAGGAAAAAAACTTATTTCAAAAACAAACATTTAGGAATATTCACATTTAGTAAAAATGAATTATCTATAGGGAGCACACAAATATAAACATTTTGTAAAAAAATATTTTTATATAAGGAGCCCACTCTTAAGTTACAAGGAAGGGAGTCAGTTGGGCGTAAGACAAAGCAAATAGGCAGAATTAGAAAAAAAGGCTTAGAATATTGCAAAAAAAAAGAAACATACTGATTGTCTTGTTTGTTTAGACCCCTCAATGTGTGTTGACAGTATAAGTCAATTAGAATAAATAAATTAAAAATAAATCTGACTAAATATTTTTTCATCCTGAATGAATGTATCATAGGAATAAATTGCATTAGTGTAAACTAGGCCTGGGGAATGCCAGTCCCTGAAGATCAACAACATAAAGCATTTTCTAAGATATTTTATTTAAGCAGGTGTGGGTCATTGAGCGGTTCAATCATGCTTATATACTTATGCAGTCACACAAAAATATCCTGAAAATCTGAACTGGCTATAGCTTTTGAGCAGTAAAGTGTAAACCTAGTGTAAACCAGTTTGATCAGGGTCTTGTTATTTAATATAATTTAGTAACATTATGCTTCTGTAGCTGTACTTATTGTATCATACCATGTACATCAATGATAACACAATATTATCTTCTACTTACTCAAATATGTATTTATTACTTGGCACATGCAGGCGTCCCTATGCAGACATCATAAAAATGTGACAGCATGTGTTTTTTTTGATTGAGTCTAAATGAAAATGCTTGTTTGCCATCAACTTCTTTCTCCACACTCTACAAATTACTTTCATTATTACTGGCAAAATCCAAAGCCCAGCTGCAATAATACTAGTAATCTTTTTAAGAGAAGGAAAATCAATTTATTTGGCACTGGAGATTGGAAATTGTACACCAAAATCCCAGCCTGATTTTTTTTTAAATCTAGAATTATTACCTAGTTACTATGAAAACACAGCCAATCAGAAAATGGATGTTCTTTGGAGGGAGACAGTCCAAAAGAGCAGTCACTCAACAGATGATTTATTAATTTTCCCTTATCTGCTGACCAGAATTAAAGATTGATAGCTCCAAGGCGGCAATGTACTCTGTTAATATGATACTGCTATATATTTGAGTTTCTAACACTATACTCCTACCTCAAGGCTATATCCTAATGTAAGTCTGACAACAATATACTTACACTTTCTCACAAAAGATCATTTTTTTTTAAATCCAGATATGCTGAAAAGTTGTTTATGCTGTTCGTCACTGCTAAAAGTTCTAAAATCTGGACCATTACGGTGGCCCTTTACTTTGCTTACTTTTTTTAAACTCAGCTCAATGGAAATACACTTATCTTCTAGTTTTAGAACACATGGGAACAAATGAGCAAATATGTTAGCCAATATTGTTCAGATCTTCAAGGGATACACTATTATCCTTAAACACAATTCTATATAGGGGTACTTTGCTAATGACCCAGGCAAAATAGCTGCTATAGAGAACTTTATATGCAGACACATATCATACTGGATCAGATTACTATAGCGCAAAATTCTGACAAATATATGGAATCTCTTTACAGAATCTTCATATTATTGGAATTAGTTAAGGTCCTCAAAAGTGTACACAGTGGCAATGACATGCAGAGACATATAGAGAGAGAGCCAAATAAAGAGCAAGTGAGAAAGACATGGAGAGACTGAGAAAATTAGGGCGGGAAGGGGGGGGGGGGGGGTTATATATAAATATATATATATATATATATATATATATACAGTATATATATATATATATATGATGTGACATAGACTATACATTTAATTGTTATTAATTCTACTTTTTAATTTCATTATATGGTTGACAGACTGATATCATAAGCTAAAAGTGATTAATAGGTGCTGTAATTATCATTGTGCCAGGTTTGTAGCTATAATACTTCAATAACAACATCCTGCCAATCACTGCATCTTTACCAAACACTATTGAGCCTTTGTTGGCACATAGGCGGAACCTACACACATCCAGATCTAAAAAAAAATATTTTACATGCAATTGCTGACAAATTACACATGCTTGACCCCTATAACACGCATGCACTATTCTGTTTGCAATATGTAAAGGGGGTATAGGTGTGGATACATAATGCTACCATCAGGCATTACCATGTCTTATTGTGGACCTAATTAAAATACCAGAATATATCACATGTACACCTGAGTAGCGCTAATGAACGATGCACAGCAGCAGATTGCAGTTTATTTTGTGTCCTGTTAGTAAATTACTCCAAGAAAGAGATAAATAGACAGAGAAAATTGGAAACACAGAGGGAGAGATGGAGAATCATATAAATATATAGAAAGTAGTTAAAAAGACGAAAAAATGAATGTAAACAAAGGAACTTTAATTTTATATTGTGTTCCACTTCCATATAAACCATTATATTTTACAGCTAGACCCAGAGACAGAAAGAGAGAGGAACAAAGCAATGCCTTCCCAGGTGATAAATCAGGTTCACAAACAAAGAAGTGTCTGCCCATACTAAAGTACAATTGCATATAACAATCAATAAATGAAAGGCTGTGTTAAGTTTTACTTTCTAAAAAAATATAAAAGTCTAATTCTTAAAAAATCACACACTAAATATGAGACCCATGTCTTATTTTAATTATAGTAATGCCAAAGCCAGGCACACTTCTTACTACCCCTCTCCATCTTTGTAAATTCTCCCATGAAACACAGCACAGTTTTGTATGAATAAAGGATTTGAATAAAATATTTGGGCAACCATTAGAGAACTGTCTCCTAGGAAGACAAATAATATACATATTATTTGACAATCAGCACAAACCTGATATACTTTAGCAAGAAAAAAGGTTTAAATATAAGATACATTTTCCTATTATTAAATTATAACACATTCATGCAGATCAGAGAATGAGATATAGTTAAATGTGGATCCATCCTAAACTAGATAATTTCCATAACTTTCTTGGTATGCAGAAATATAAGAAGGTTGTTTTGCGAGGTAAGCTCTCATGCTGCTGCCAGCAAGGCAGAAGTACCTTTGCAAGGTGCTGGATTTAAGCAAAAACTGCCCTTGTGTATCATTATATTGTCTATTTGCTTACAAATTGATCAAGTTTTGTGATGAAATCAATTGCAACCCATTTAATGGTCTGTATACATATTCCAACGGTTATAAAAGGTCTTTGCTGACATTTCTGACCTTTCAAAACATTTAGAATATAATCTTTGAAATTGGCTTTTCTTGACCGTTGCAATAACATAACACGAAGGCTCAATTTTTATGTCAACTGATGCTTGGATTTTCCAAACAGTAAATGGCACAAACTACCATGTTTCAATAGATTACATAGAATGGGGAAGTAAGAGTCATCATAATTAGAAAGCTTACCTTCACCCTAAGTTGAACATATACTCAAATTCAGACAGAATGTAAGCTGGAGTTTTCTTACCCCATGATTGTCAATGTGCCCCACAATAGGGCATTGTTTCCTATCTGGAGATTGTCCATCTGTGAATAACTTCTGTCCTAGGGCAACTGTTAACATACTGATCAAGCTTTGTGATGTCATCCATTGTGACACCTGTGATGTTCTGTATTCATATTCCAAGGCACAAAGAAGTTTCTATCAACATTTTCAAGGTTGCTTTTCTTTCTGGGAAATTCAAGACAGCTTTTCTAGACAGCTTATTATACTTTGCTCTCCCAGTAGTTCATGGGCTACAGGACCTTGCAAAAGTATTCACCCCCTTGACTTTTTACCTATTTTGTTACATTACAGCCTTAAGTTCAATGTTTTGTTAATCTGAATTTTATGTGATGGATCAGAACACAATAGTCTAAGTTGGTGAAGTGAAATAAGAAAATATATACATAAAACTATTTTTTAGAAATAGAAATCAGAAAATTGTTATGTGCGTACGTATTCACCCCCTTTGTTATGAAGCCCATAAAAAGCTCTGGTGCAACTAATTACCTTCAGAAGTCACATAATTAGTGAAATGATGTCCACCTGTGTGCAATCTAAGTGTCACATGATCTGTCATTACATATACACACCTTTTTTGAAAGGCCCAGAGGCTGCAGGACCTAAGCAAGAGGCACTACTAACCAAACACTGCCACAAGGACCAAGGAACTCTCAAAACAAGTAAGGGACAATGTTGTTGAGAAGTACAAGTCAGGGTTAGGTTATAAAAAAATCCAAATATTTGATGATCCCCGGGAGCGCCCTCAAATCTAAACCAAATGGAAAGAACATGGCACAACAGCAAACCTGCCAAGAGCCGGCCACCCACCAAAACTCACGGCAAGGAGTGCATTAATCAGAGAGGCAGCACAGAGACCTAAGGTAACCCTGGAGGAGCTGCAGAGTTCCACAGCAGAGACTGGAGTATTTGTACATAGGACGACAATAAGCTGTACGCTCCATAGAAGTGGGCTTTATGGCAGAGTGGCCAGAAGAAAACCATTACTTTCAGCAAAAAACAAAATGGCACGTTTTGAGTTTGCAAAAAGGCATGTGGGAGACTCCCAAAATGTATGGAGGAAGGTGCTCTGGTCTGATGAGACAAAAATTTTACTTTTCCACTAGAATTTTGTGAAAACACTGCATAGGAAAACTAAGAAGATGAGGAGTTCACTAATGAGAAGCCTCTCCTTTTAATAGATTTGCACTGAGGCAAAGGCCTACACACATTTACGGTATACTAGAACACTGATATATATTTCTTACTAGCGACTTGCCCGTCAAAAACGACGGGCAATACTATTGTAAGCCATGGCAATGCTGTTTGACACACAATATAAAGCTTATAGCGATCCACTCCTCTCATTTACTTTTGTCCCTATGAGCGCCTTCGGCTCTCATGAGAAAGACAAATATATATGTCAATTTTGTTAGTATAATTATTAATTAATTATTTACTTTTAACTTTTAATTTGTAATTGATATATCCAGCAATGAATAGGTTGAAGAGCTAAGTATCTATTTTTATTTTCCTGCAGCATACAATGTACAATTGGCCTGTTGCTGCTGTGAGGAGAAAGTGTCATCAATGTCCCAGCTGTGCATTAGAAATATGCTGCGTGCGCGAGGGGAAACCGTTGCTTTAGTTGTGTAAATCGCCATTGTAAATTCGTAGTGTTAGTGTTGTAAAATGGCGTCATTTGTCTATGTGCTATGCGGGTCGCGAGCATTTTCCGTGCAGCCTATGTGTATTCGCAGTTTGACAACTATAATATGTGATTATTGTTGGTGAAGCATGGACAATCCCCACTTTGCTATGATACATTTAAAAGAACTTAAAGAGCTTTGGTATGAAAGAGTGTGACCTCATAACCATTAAACTTATCTTTTATCCTGCAGAGTAAGAATGAAGGTTAATATTTTATAATTCTTTCTTTATAAATCATTAAAATTTGTTATAAGAATTAGCAGACAGGAACAAGCTTTTAGCTTCAAGTGTTAGTTGGTAGGGCTGGAAGACAACATTTTCTCCTTCAAATTAATTTTTTTAAACTTTACTTTTTTAAATTAATTAAAGTGATGAAAATGCATTTTAAAAACTAATATATTCATTTTATATGCTGCATTATATAGTTCAAATGAGCACCTGTGATATTCTCAATGTTGCATGGGCATTTGCTTTTAGATTATTATTTGGTTCCTGTTGATACCATTTGAGCTGAGGAAGTTGTTTTTCTATTGGTTTCACTCTTGCCAAGAACATGGACATTGAAACACATTATCAGACTTTTATTGGTCAGTGTCTGCAGTTTCCCAAATCTGAAAGGTATAATTGGATAGGTATTCTATCATATTTCAAAATAACTAGTAGGGGCATTCAGATCTTTGTGGTCATATGGTATATGATGCAAATGCCATATAAAACAGATAAAAGTCCTGAAGGTTTTTTAAGACTGTAGGAGGCTTATGTTGTTGTTGTTCAATCCTTCTGTCGTGTCTGACTCTCGGTGACCATATGGAATGCAGGACGCCAAGCACACCTGTCTGTGTTTCTGGTTGTGCCTATCCATATGGCTTTCTTGGCAAAAATACTGGAATGGGTTGCCAGCTCCTTCTCCAGTGGAAAACGATTTGGTTTATCTCTGTGCTATGACATGCCCATATTGGGCGATCCTACATGGTATAGCTCATAGCTTCATTGAGGTACACAAGCCCCTTCACCATGACAAGGTAGCGATCCAGAAGGGGAAGAAGGCTTATAGTAGGTGTCAAATACAAAAAGCTCCAATGACTAAAACCTCTCCCTACTCACCACTACTCCATCTGCTGTTCATTATATAAGTACATGTCCTCATGTTCAAAGCTGTTAGATGGTACCGTATCCAGACAAGATGGAACATACTATACATACACATAGGCCCTCATTCAACTGTAAGCCAATAACTATCTTCATACAGGCCACATGTCAGCAGGTTAGAAATTTGTTACAATTCCGGCTGTATCCAATTGACTGAAGCCTGCAATTACAGGGCTAAAGTCTATTCAGGGCATGATCATGATCAATTAAGCAAGCCCATAAGTTACAATTTAGACAGAGGCAATAGTAAATGAAACAGTTATCATGACGTTAGAAAAACATGGAGTTTAAACTACAATCAATTAGTGTTTAGAAGTCCGAACTGCAATCATACTCGCAATCCAGAAATATAGAAATCAATAAAAATTAATGAAGAAACTGTGCTAGTCCATGTGGGTTGCCTGATATGTATTAACTCCGTGATTACTGGGATCAATATAACATAGAAATAAAACATCAACATTATTGCAGATTTGCGAGCTTGAGACTGTTGCTTTCTCAGTATTTTAAAATACAGAAGTGTGTTTATATTTGCTTTTACAGTGTTAAGAACAGGAGTTTGAGCCACTTACGACTCCTATCTAGTACTCATAGAAATGTTTGATACTTTTGCCATTTACGGGTTTGAAGGGAATTGCAGGTTTGTGGAATTATTGTAATTGAATATACCGTATTTTAGCGCTGGTAACATTTGCAGGCTTGAAACATCAAAGGAGGAGATAGGATGGAGTTATGTTTTTTACAACCGCAGTGATTTTGAGCCTGTAACTCGCAAATGGATTGCGAGCAGCAAAATGAAGCCAATTGAACAGTAACTTTTACGGGCTACATTACGGGCTCCAGTAATTACAATTTGCACAACTGAATGGGGGTTATAGACGGCAATATTTTTTACTAAAATATATTTTTTATGTCCATAGCTTACAATGTTGATAATGTTATTTTGTTGAATACTTCACAAACATGAAGCTTTTTCCCCTCACTACAGTGGTCCTTTACATTAGTAACACTATGGTGACTATTGCCCAAAATATGTATTCTAATGTTTATGCTTTTTTGTTGAGTCCCAATTTCAGTATTCAAACCTGCCAGAAAAGAAACTCCTATAAATACAGAATAAATATATCTTATTATACATATTTTTTGTTTAAAATAAATGTAGGAATATTTCAGTCTACACGTTTCTTTGCCCTTACTTATAATCTGAACGTCTTGTGAGGTTCTTTCAATAAGTCTTCCAGTAAGTTATGGAAAATAAAATCACAGAATTAGTCTCTGAGTGCAGAATCTGGCAATATTTCAAGCATTTTCTCTGGCTGTTTACTAGAAGATGTAGGTCTTACCGAATGTCTAGTGTCCAAGTGTCAAACAGCAGAACAGATAGATCTGATGCTTCAGCCTTGTATACATAACAAGAATTTGTTCAAGATGAAAACTGCAAAGACGTTCCATCTAATAAGTCCATATATTGCAATAATGCTCACTGATTGAAAACTATTTACTTTTCTATGTCAAACTGAACATTAACTTTCTAAAACGTATTAGCCCTAGTTAATACGTTTTAGAAAGTTGCATTTTTGAAAATTAAAACTCTAGCTGCCTTTTAATTTCTTGGTCTAATGCATTTTTTATATTGTGGCATAATATTTTATTTTAAAGATTTTTTTTTACATTTTTTTTTACTGGTGCAAATAATTATTGCTTGAACGTGATAATTTTTTATTTATATAGGAAAATTACGATTTCTTTATAATCTTTTAAAGCAGCCTACTCCATTTTTTAATATGACAAATTTAAATATAAAATGTAAAAATCATTATTGGAGGGTAATAATGACATTTAGATGTATTTTTAAGACAACTCAACCTGATGTGCTTTGTTTAAATGGGTTTAGATGATCACTGTAGTTTAGGAAAAACCTCACATGTTTGTGATGTATGTAACAAACTAACAGCATTAACAGCTATGTAAGCCATGAGCATGAAAGCCTTAAGGGGGCAGGTGCAGAGTAGGCCAAGCAGGGCTTGCTACTTTAAGTGCCTTCTTCTGAGCATGTGTAGGGGTCTGTGTGACAATGAAGCATTGTAGCAGTGTACAAAATGATAAAACATTGGACTCTAATCTCTGGCATGTCAATGAATCACATAACGTGCTATGTTTTAAGACAGAGTTAGCCATCCAATATTACTTTCAAGTGGGTCACTGTGCACCTCTAACACTTGTAACCTCAACTGAAACCGCTAACATACATTGTATGTTTAGGGAGAGTGAATTATTAGAAAATATGAGTCATTTACAGAGCTGTTCTCTATGCGAGAGATAAGTTATACTGCCCAAGTGTGTGCTACCAGTGGAATCTCCTATGGGCTGTATCCTTCCCCAAGGCTATTGGTTGCTTACCACTGTTCTAAAGGATTAATTGATCGAGCAGGGATTTGTTAAATTTGTTAAAAAATCAACTTCAAAGAGTAACATCAGTTTAATTGGACACAGAAGTCACAATCTTGCAAGCAATGGTTTTTTTTCCATGAAAAAAGTGCTGCAAAGGTTCTTTTACTCACTTAAAAAAATCAGGACCTCCCTCTGACCCTATCCCTGTAATCACTATATTTGTATGCCACCATAAATTAGTATAATGTTTAACACCAGCTCTTTTACGTACATGACATGACAATTTTTGATTTCTGAGTCCAGTTAAAGGACCACTGAAGTTTACGAAAAAAGACACTCGTTTGTCACGTAGTTACCAGACTAACAGTATTAGCAGCTGTATAAGCTATGGGCATAACATTTTTGGGGGGGAAATCTGAATTTTTGAAGACTCTTATTATGAATATAGGAATCCATTTTGTGTTTTTACACCAAACCCCTCCACTGGCCCTTAAGCAGAATGTTGCATCAAGGGTTGCAACCACAACTCTCTAAAAATGTAAACTCCCTCTCACTCACGCAATTTCCACCAATGTATCATGGATCCCTCCAGGCTCTGTTTTCTTTTCCTGCTTAATTATGCTCAGTCAGATTCAACATATTCAAACATATTGTTTTCCTTGTGTAGTAATCTCTTGGACTCCAAGAAGATCTAATAAATCAATACTTCAGGAAATAAAGACAAACTGTTCACTGGACGTGAGGCTGAAGCTCAAATATTTTGGCCATATCAGGAGAAGACAGGATTCCCTAGTAGACTGCAAAAGATTGAAGGCAGATGAAGAAGGAGAAGACAGAGGCGGAGGATGGATAGATGAGGTCATTGAAACAAACATGAACTTGAGCTCAGAGTGGCAGTGGCTGACAGATATGCCTGGCGTGCGGCGGTCCATAGGGTCACTGAGAGTCGGACATGACTGAACGGCTAAACAACAACAACAACAGTAGTACTTTATGTAAGAATTCTTACATGAGACAGAATTTAGGAATACATGAACACTGATACAATTATTACCAGATTAAAAATAATTATTGGTCATTTTCAAAAATGTCAATTAATCGGCAGCTTTATTTTAAACTAATATTAGTATTTTTGCATATTTGCAATTACTTTTATTTGTCTTTTCTACGTCTAGTAAACACAAAAATTACGGTTTAAATGTAGAAATAAACATTTTATAATATTGTAAAGCCGTAAAACATTAAGACAAATTCAGCAGCAGTTTATAAAATGTAAGTAATTATGGGTGAATACAGGTCTTATGAAGAGTTCTGTGCCATCACACTGGGTAACAAATGCCAACTTGCTCTTGGAGGGAGGTCTGCAGTGCTTGCTGTTTTAGCTGACTTGCCAGCAACGCTGCTGCTGCTAAGGAAACAAAATGACTTCTTCTTGTCAACAGTTTCACCAATATAAACTAACCTCAATATCCTAAAATAACCCTTTGGACAGGGCACAGATTTAGGTTGTAAACTATTGCACATTCTGTAATAAAACACTGTAACCATCTGCTTGATTTTAACCACTTTTTGTGTTGTTTTTTTTTTACATCTAAATGTTCATCTCATAGTCAAAATATGCTATTTTTGAAGAATTAAACATGGAAAACATTTTAAAAAGTTGAAAATAGAGTAAAATGTGAATTCATTTTGTAACTCCCCTTCTGGATCATTACCTTGTCGTGGTAAAGGGGCTTGCGTACTTCAGTGTAGCTGTGAGCTATGCCATGTAGGGTCACCCCAGATGGGCAGATCATAGCAGAGAGGTCAGACAATGGAAAAATAACTGGTACCCATTCCAGTATCTTTGCCATGAAAACCATATGGATAAGCACAACCAGAAACACAGAGATATGTACTTGGTGTGCAATTCAATATATTACTATATATTATATTATTACTGGTAAATTGCTGATCAAAAATGACGGGAATAAAATTGTAAGGCTGGCAATGCTGTTTGCCACACAATTCGAGGCTATGGGCCTTCTGAGCACCTTCGGCGCTCATTGTGAGCCCCGTGCTGAGTGCCTTCTGCGCTCATTGGGAGCCTTTATCTCTGTGTACTTTACAGGCCCCGCAATGAGCACCTTTGGCGCTCATTGTGAGCCCTGCAATGAGCGGTTCGGCCACTCATTGTCGTTTTTGGAACTGTTCTGCTTTACATTGATCACCTTCGGCGCTCATTGCGAGCCTCTCCCCCACGTATAGTTTAGGGGCCTTGCAATGAGTGTTTCTGCCTTGGGTTAAGTGTTACTGCCTTGGTGTAAATGTTACTGTCTTGGAGGAAGTGTTATGGTCTTGCGCTAAATGTTACTGGCTTTGGGCTCTTTTTTACTGGCTTCGAATTCGTTTTCATCCTGTTATGTTTTTCGGCCGCCATTTTTTTCTTGCTTAGTCGATTTTCGATCGTAAAAAAACACACCAAATATGCCTCAAATTACCTTGCAACCTCATTAACAGACTCCCTGGCTCTCCCCCTGTGCTGTGTGTGAGTGTGTAAGTTATTTTGAGCCATATTTGGGGGGTTTTGGTGGTCTTTTCAGTTTCGTGTTTCAGCCGTTAAAATCGTAATTTTGTGCAACCGCGCAACTGCGTAGCTCGGTTTGCAAAAGGCCCACAGTTGCATCTAAGTGCTTCGGGGCTGATCATGAGCACTGCAATTATTACCTTCAGCGCTCATTGCAGCCTAAGTCCCACGGCCTTGCGATGAGCGCCTATGGCGCTCCTTGCAGCCTAAGTACCGTGAGCCTCACGATCAGTGCCTGCAGCTATGCCGCTATGCCGCTACGTGACCAACGTTCTTGGTCTACAACTATAGTGTAGTATAGTGATATAACACTGTATTGTTTTTACTCTCTAAAATCATTATGTCCATCATCAACTACAGTTATCCAAAAGATCACATTGTAAATATATAATATACTACTGTAATCCATTTGTTTCAGTGTTTTTTTTTTTCTGAGAGCCATATCATATGTTAGATTTTTGTTCAGCTTTTCATTTACAAATTAAAAAAATTAAAAAAAGAAAACAAGTAAATTACAAACAACTGTGTAGGAATGTTTTGTTTTTTGCTTTATAAATTCCGCCATTAAAATGTTTTTGCACATGGTATGAATTCACAAGACAAATATTTAGGATTTTACAGATGTGTTTCCTAATAAAATCGGCAACTGGAAAGCAGAAGAAAACTGTATTTATTTGTTTTGTCAGTTTGGAAAATGCTAAACACAATTATTAGGGATACAAGATCTACTGTAAACATACAATGTGAACATGTGTATTGTATTTATTGAAAGGCACAAAGAAGAGTAATTTTGCCCTTAGCCATACTCAAAGTTTTCAGTCATATTTATTTCTTTTTTTCTGTCGTACAGTGGTTCTTTAAAGTGACAGAGGAAATGTCAGAAATTAAAAGTACATATAAAAAAAATTATTATAGCAACTGGCTGTAATTAAAAATTCTATGTGGAAGTGCCTTAAAAAAGGGTAGATCTTACAGTTAATTCATATGTAAAATAAATCTATCTTCTGTATCAGTGTTAATGCACATCCACTTTTTATTACAACCTTTGTGACTTTAAAGAGTCAGTGAAGTGTCATATTTATATTATGTTGTTTAAAGAAATCAACTTGATAAAGTGATAAATGTTTTTGGGAAGTTTAAAATATTTAATTACCACCTTCTATATTTTAACTGTTGTATTTAATTTTGCTTTAATGGTGGCAGAATGTTGCTGTTTCTAACATGATTAGACACCTCGTAGGAATGCGAAGAACATCTTTATCTAGTTTTTTTTTTTAGTTTAAATCATTTTTATTGAAAGAAAAGAAGGTTGTGCCATGTCCAAATTTACATTGCAATATTGACACAATATAGAAGCAATTAGCATTTTGTTGGTTAAGCCTTCATTTTCCTTCCCTTAGTTTTTTGTTTTATACATTTCCATAAGTAATTTCTAAATTATAGGTGGTGGTGGTGAGGGGGGGGGGTTGACGAGGGAGTGGGAGAGGGGGAGTGGAGCCTGAGGCCTCAAGGTTATTCTTCGCAATCTAAGACCAATGTAGAACAATGTAGAATGTTTCCATGGTTCTTACTGCCAGACGATTCACAAGGTCCAAGTATCCCAACAGGAAGCCCATCTTTTATAATTTACATCAAGCTCTGCTGATATCATACTCATCGAATTAATATATTTAATTTTTCTCAAAACTTCTCCAAAAGCTAGTTACCTTTCAGTTTTTGGCAATGACGATTCTGAAGGCTAAAAAATCTGGTTTGACAGAAATTGAGCATCCTTGGATAGACACAGAATACTAGTTTTGAAAGAATGCCACTTGACAACAGAACTAAATAAAAGAGAAAGTGCTAGTAGGATAATCTCTCACTTAGGCTAGCAGACCAGGATGTGAGCCCCAGCGATATATAGTCTGATATACAGTTTATTAAATAACTAACATTTTTCACAAACTATAATGATTTTTAACTACTTCTGTCATTATATATCAATATAACTCCCAACATTTGGTAAAAAATAACACAGAAATAAAATAATATTATTATATCAATTACTACACCCCTTCTCAGTTAAATATAAGTTCCAGCAACTCCCTTATTTTGACAGCTCGCCATGAAAGAACATTTATTTCATAAGACGAGTTAATCACCAGTAACAGTTAAGGTGCGTATTATACTGGACACTTTGCTGCTTTACAGCTATGAAGTCATGACAGCTGTGATTGCGAGCATGGAAAGTGAAATCACTGGAAATACTGTATGGAGGAAGATTTCAAACTGCAAATGAACAAAAAACAAATTA
Organism: Discoglossus pictus; assembly: GCA_027410445.1. NCBI lineage: Eukaryota > Metazoa > Chordata > Amphibia > Anura > Alytidae > Discoglossus > Discoglossus pictus. Next base: position 370,692,948 of record CM050163.1, read on the forward strand.
CCCAAATTAAAATGCAAACACACAAAATGAAAAGGCGCTGAAATAATTCTGTGTAGGAAATATAAATAAGGCATAATTATGCCTGACACAAGCGGCAGACATCACTTTTTTATGTTAATATATGTGTAATGTTCTTAAAGGTTTATGTGTTTTCAACTCCATGATTCAAGTTTTACATCATTTTAAAATTAATCATAGCTAATAATAATTACTGTGCTTTGTTAGAGGACAGTTGTAGTTTAGAAATAATTTCACATATTTGTGACAAACTAACAACATTAGATGCTATGCAAGAGAAAAGCATAAATGCATTTTAAATAGCATTTATTAATTTTGGAGACTTTGTATCATGGGTGCTTCCATCTTGGACTGTGTTTGGCCTGTAACCTGAGAGTGTACAGTTGTCTTACTGGAGTTGTTCTACTATTTAGTTCTGTTGTCAAGCAGCAATTCAAAGTGTTCATCTTTGAGTAGGGTTTCCCTGGAGGTGGGGTTTGATGTTCTACATGGAACTTTGATGCCCTGGGGGATATTGAGAAACTATAAAATAGTTTTGGACCCTAGCTATCTATTTTATAATACAAGGAAGATTTATAGATTTCCACTGGAAAACTTTTGTGGTAATGGTATGGTCAACACATTTGGAGTTTCCATGGTTTCCATGGCTGAATACATTTTGGAAACATTTTGGATTGCACTTTTACTTAGGGGTTGCTAAGTGGCTTGCATGCTTGTACGATCCTGCTATATATAAAACACTTAAAGAACAACTGTAGGTTGGGTAAAACACTTTACATATTTGTGATGTAATAAACTAACCGCATTAGTAACTGAGCAAGCCATGAGCATAAGGTAAATAAAAACTTTAAATTTAGCCTCTGCGTATATCACAGCCTCTTCTAATCTATATTGCTAGTTGGCTTGACTGGCGGAGGGGGTAATTTACTATTAGTTGCTTCTCTGTTATTTAAAAAACAAAAACTAAAAGTCAGAGACACCCAGTCAGAGAATGAATTAACCTGAATTGCACATTATATGAGTAGGAGACACACAAAATAGTAAAATGTAACTTAATTATGCATTACCAGAGGACACCAAGAGAGGGCAGTTTGTTTCTCCCAGGAAAGCTTTGCCCCAGGAAGGCTTTTGACTTTCCCCCATTTTAACAACCCTGGAGAATACAATGGACAGCCAAGTAGCAGCAGAAAGAGTATTTGCACAAAGGTACACACAATATTGTAATTACAAATAGCTAGTATACCTTTTCTGTATTTTTGACCTGACTTTTATACTGTATATATTTACTCTTGCAGTTGATTCATATCTTTCCAACTCACTTCAACTCTTTGTTCTTTATTATGTTTTCTCTAGTATTCACTTTTCCCCATATAACTTTCTACCTCCCCTCTTAGCATTCAGTTTTTTGCTCTTCACCTATTTCTCTTCCCTTCTCCTTTTTTTCCCAAATCACCCATTTTCCACCTACCCTCATACTCACTATTCCTCTGAGGACGTACAATGGAGTGATATGATAGTGAAGTGTGGGGGGGGGGGGGGAGCCTGTGTTATGCAGTGATATGATAAAGATGAGGGAGGAATCCTGTGTGATATGATAGTTATGCAGTAATATGATAGTGAGGTGGGAGGAAGCCTGTGTTATAGAATGATATTATAGTGGAATAATATATTAGCAAAACATTCCAGTAGATTCCAAGCCATCTATGACTACAGTCATAGATTTTTTCTGTATTTTTAACTAAATCAGGTTTTTGACGGCTTTGCATGTATTTATAGTTAAATGTATATAACAACTAGGGGAACAATGGGACATGTCTAGCAGCATAAGCCTTTATGTAGCATTTCTTGCCCGCTTCTCTCCCTTTTATCCCTACTGTCTCCCTCCCTCTAGCCAATACCCCTTTCTCTCTCTCCCATGTCTCTCGAGTTATTTCTCCTTTGTCTTACCTCCTCCCTTATATATAGAAACATTGAATTGATGACAGAACACTAAAAAGGCCCATCTAGCCTGCCCATTCTATCAACCAAAAGTTCTGGCTTATTAAGCACTGGGTTGGCCTTATGCTTATCCCATGCATGTTTCACTCCCTTAACTGTGTTTGACTCTACCACTTCCACTGGAAGGCTATTCCAGTTATCTATTACTCTTTCTGTAAAGTACTACTTTCTTTTCTTTTTCTCTTTTCATTTCTCTATCCATTTCATCAAGCTGATTTACTCTGCAGGGAGGTGTCAAGATCTTCAGGATGGCAGCATATGCCATCCATACTTGAACTAATACCATTAGAATTGAGGTTGATTATGTATTGCCTCAGTTCACCGTTTCCATTGGTGGTGGATAAGTACCATTCCTCAGTGCCACATTTTTTTTGTCTCTTTAACCCCCCCCCCCCCCAGATTTATTTTGGCTCCTACGCCCATGCTTAATAGGTTAGTTCTATGGACATGATAATCCACTCAGAGAGCAACATCTCTTAGCTCACTAGCACCCTTCACAGGGATAAATATCTTGTAGATACAGCCCTGAAATACCAGGTAATGCTACCCTGAACAGGAGAAACAGCAAACCCCAGCCATACATTTTGTCTTTAATGGGCATTGTCAGTGAGGTGTAGCTGATGACTCCCTAAGGCACAGTGAGCCCCCATAGTCCCCTTAGGGAGGCTAAGCCCAAAGGTTCATGTGAATAAACAATGTCTATTTATTTTTATTGTCGAGTGACTATTCAAGGTGGTGGTCTTTCAGTAGGTATGAGCAAAGATTATATCTGCATCCAAGGTTCCTGCCATTTTTCCCAGACAATTAAACCTGTTAGGTAACAAAAACAAATTCCTGATTTCATTATAGCAAATTTGAATGCAATAGTTTCAAATTAAAGTTTGTATATTTTAATTTTCAAAAAATAGTTTGCCCTTTTTCACGTTCTTCATTAATATAATATAATATGCACATATGTTTCAGTCGTTCTTTAATGATATTCATATAAAGATGACCATAATAAGATCATATTATCCTTCACTCCCAATATGGACAGTATGACTATGCTTTAGACATTCAAATGTGAACACAGATGTACTTTTTATTTACTGTACTACTGTACGGTGGAGGGCTTCTATCACTCTTTTGTCCACCATATTATAAATGATTGTTGTGGTGAACTACCTACTCATAATTTCCACAACACAGGCTGAGATCCCGCTCCATGCTGATGATAGCCAGTAAGCTTGAAACAGCTGTACATGGATTGGATACTCAGCCTGTGTTTATTCCAACCTTGGCTTTGCATTAAAGCTGTGTAATACAGCATGCATAAGCTTAAAGGAAGCCATGATTGATAATGGCTAAGGAATGAAGAGTGAGGCATTTGTGGCCATGTTTGTGTGTCCCAGCTCAACTTCCCAGAATGCAGTGTAATAACTGTTTTTCTTGGAACTCTGGGCTGGAAGCAGGTTTTTTATCTTGCTTTAGACATTCAAATGTGAACACAGATGTACTTTTTATTTACTGTACTACTGTACGGTGGAGGGCTTCTATCACTCTTTTGCCCACCATATTATAAATGATTGTTGTGGTGAACTACCTACTCATAATTTCCACAACACAGGCTGAGATCCCGCTCCATGCTGATGATAGCCAGTAAGCTTGAAACAGCTGTACATGGATTGGATACTCAGCCTGTGTTTATTCCAACCTTGGCTTTGCATTAAAGCTGTGTAATACAGCATGCATAAGCTTAAAGGAAGCCATGATTGATAATGGCTAAGGAATGAAGAGTGAGGCATTTGTGGCCATGTTTGTGTGTCCCAGCTCAACTTCCCAGAATGCAGTGTAATAACTGTTTTTCTTGGAACTCTGGGCTGGAAGCAGGTTTTTTATCTTGCTTTAGACATTCAAATGTGAACACAGATGTACTTTTTATTTACTGTACTACTGTACGGTGGAGGGCTTCTATCACTCTTTTGCCCACCATATTATAAATGATTGTTGTGGTGAACTACCTACTCATAATTTCCACAACACAGGCTGAGATCCCGCTCCATGCTGATGATAGCCAGTAAGCTTGAAACAGCTGTACATGGATTGGATACTCAGCCTGTGTTTATTCCAACCTTGGCTTTGCATTAAAGCTGTGTAATACAGCATGCATAAGCTTAAAGGAAGCCATGATTGATAATGGCTAAGGAATGAAGAGTGAGGCATTTGTGGCCATGTTTGTGTGTCCCAGCTCAACTTCCCAGAATGCAGTGTAATAACTGTTTTTCTTGGAACTCTGGGCTGGAAGCAGGTTTTTTAACTTGCTTTAGACATTCAAATGTGAACACAGATGTACTTTTTATTTACTGTACTACTGTACGGTGGAGGGCTTCTATCACTCTTTTGCCCACCATATTATAAATGATTGTTGTGGTGAACTACCTACTCATAATTTCCACAACACAGGCTGAGATCCCGCTCCATGCTGATGATAGCCAGTAAGCTTGAAACAGCTGTACATGGATTGGATACTCAGCCTGTGTTTATTCCAACCTTGGCTTTGCATTAAAGCTGTGTAATACAGCATGCATAAGCTTAAAGGAAGCCATGATTGATAATGGCTAAGGAATGAAGAGTGAGGCATTTGTGGCCATGTTTGTGTGTCCCAGCTCAACTTCCCAGAATGCAGTGTAATAACTGTTTTTCTTGGAACCCTGGGCTGGAAGCAGGTTTTTTAACTTGCTTTAGACATTCAAATGTGAACACAGATGTACTTTTTATTTACTGTACTACTGTACGGTGGAGGGCTTCTATCACTCTTTTGCCCACCATATTATAAATGATTGTTGTGGTGAACTACCTACTCATAATTTCCACAACACAGGCTGAGATCCCGCTCCATGCTGATGATAGCCAGTAAGCTTGAAACAGCTGTACATGGATTGGATACTCAGCCTGTGTTTATTCCAACCTTGGCTTTGCATTAAAGCTGTGTAATACAGCATGCATAAGCTTAAAGGAAGCCATGATTGATAATGGCTAAGGAATGAAGAGTGAGGCATTTGTGGCCATGTTTGTGTGTCCCAGCTCAACTTCCCAGAATGCAGTGTAATAACTGTTTTTCTTGGAACTCTGGGCTGGAAGCAGGTTTTTTAACTTGCTTTAGACATTCAAATGTGAACACAGATGTACTTTTTATTTACTATATATATATATATATATATATATATATATATATATATATATATATATATATATATATATAAATTAAGCCTATGGAATATATAAAAAGACTAATTTAATATAGAACTGAAAAACGTAACTGCCCTGTTTGAATCAATCATAAGGTCAACATATTTTTGAAATTTAAAGTTACACCAATAACCTTTGGGAAGGAAGAAGTTAACATGTCCTTGTTTCTCCACAAATAAAAAAATATATGATCTTTCTCGTCTAACTGGCCCTGAATTAAATTACATTTCCTTACACTTCTGAATCATTTTTGAATTCCTTCCTGCTAGAGCTCCATCTTTGCTTTCATAAAGACACACACAAGTGCACTGCTGCACAGCTGCCAGAGATCTTGACGTGCTGCTGACATAAATAATACAGCTGGCTTGCTTGCCCTCTCTTATGTAGAGCTTTTCCTGAAGTTATTCCTTAGGCCAGCTGCTTTTAATTGCCAGCACAAATGGCAGAGTGAACGGAAAAAAAGATATTGTATTTCCTGTTACTTTCTCTTTGTTCATAGAAAGTGGAATTTCTGATACTAATAATGTTACATTTTCATGTGAATATGCTAAATAATTGAGATGAAATCCAGACACATAACCCGTAAACCTATGAAATAATAATGTTTGAAATAACATAAAAATTTACATTTATTTATGCTTGTACACAAAATAGCAATGTAAGCAAAAGTAATCTAAAAAGTAAGCAAAAGTAATCTGATGGTGCTAGTAGGATGATGGAGTTGGAGGCCCACAAATACCTATCTAGGAAAAACTTAGCCCCTAAAAGCACATGTGGGCTAGGGTGGGCCATCATCGACTCATGGGGGTTCCTATGGACTCTCATAGTCCCTATTCCACAAGGAAACCCTATGATCCCCAATGGAGCATCTATCTACTTCCATGAAGTTCTCTATGGACCCACATGGTCACAAAGATTGGCCCCCTGTGATGTATGAGGAAACTTGTGGTTAATGCTTTACCCTTCTCTCCAGTGATGATTTGGATGGGCCTTTTCCCTGGATCAGAAGATGAAGGCCAAGGGTATTTATCAAGTAAAAAGAGGCCATTTTTGGGAGGTCAAGAAGGTGAGAAAAGAGTTCTTCATACAAGATTTAATCTGGATGGATGTGTCCACTTACTGGGCCTGATTGAAGGAGGGTATAAACTTAACAAAAACATTTTATTTATGGTTTTAATTAATTGGGGGGTTTAGTTTGAGGGACTGTGGTGGCCTTGTGGTCCATCATGGATGTATGTAGGTACGATGGAGCTCCACTGAGACAAAATGGGGTTAAGGTTAGTGACCATGGGGACATGAGTGATCATAGGGAGGCCCCCATGGAGGAAAGAGACTATGGGTATGCCTAGGAAGCAGTCATGTGTTGAAAAGGTGGATGGGAGTGATGGACCACCCTAACCTACATGGTTGATTAGGTGCTAGGGTGGTCCTCGGAGGGTACCGGTTTTAATCAATTGATTGGCCAGCTCTCCAATACTCCAGCTTGATGTAGGGAGTCTGCTTGCCCACAAGTGTAGGGGGGATCATGGGGGACCCAAATGTTATTTTTTTTTAGAAGGTGAGATGGGGACTAGGAGAAGGGGGTCATAAACCTCCCACTTTCAGTTATTGTTAGATTAACCCCTTCCCTGCTACACAGATCTTAGCAAGCACATGTAGAAATTAGCAAAGATTTTAGTGGGGCTGATGAAATACTAAAACTTTTGGCAAAACCAGACTTAGAGCAGGGGTGCGTCAAATGTAGTGAGCTTAAACATTAGTGTTTTATATGTGCAACACATAATAGCAACGCTTTATTTTACATGCTTGTCACACATAAAAATTTAGAGAGGGAATTTAATCTAGACCATGGTCTCTCAATATTTTCATATGCATTGGTACTGTGCATATTTATAGCCAACTTCCTGCAATTCCACTGTGTTATTAGAAAAATATTAGTTGATTGTCGAATTATAACCAGTGCAAACTCAATGACAGATCTTTCCTCTTACAAACATTTTACATAGTTATATAGATACAATGGGCCTCATTCTATTATCGGCCGTAAATCGGCCGTAAGGCTGCGATTCCTTGCGAGGGTTCAGTTAACTCGCGATTCTATTATACGGCCCCGCAAGGATCTCCTTTTACGGCCGGCCGCATATCTTGGAACCGGCCGTAATCTGTGAAATATAAAAACTGAAAAATAAATTCAAGCCTGCACTGTACAGCTCTGTAAATGCTAGGGATCATATTGGGGGACATGAGGATTAAAAGGAACCCACTCTCAAGCTTGCACATCTGCCCAAACCCGAGTTCAAATTAACTGTTTATTTGCCGGCTGCGGCGTGGGTGTGTCTGAAGTGCTCCAAGCACTCTGGACTTTTTACATGGATATTTTACGGATATTAAAAAACAAATATTTTACGGATTTGAGTATAGGGTAATTATGTGCTATTTTTTCTAACACCTAAAATCCCTTTATAGTCTTCTCAAAGTGCAGGATGGCTTTATTTGAGCTATTTTATGTGCTTAATTGGTGCTAGCGAGACCTTTTTCCTGCAAGTAACTGCGGCTCGTTTTTAGCCTTGCAGAGAGGTTTCCCGGAGCAATTGAATTGCAAATCTCTTGCGGCCGTTTTAGATCAAAGGCTTTCCTCCGGCGCGAGCGGCCGCAAGAGATAGCAAGGCACCGGCCGCAAGCCTGCCGGAATCCCCGGCCGTAAGGGAATAGAATAGCAGAATAGCTTGCGGCCGGTCCTTGCGGCCCCGCAACGGCTGCGGCCGATAATAGAATGAGGCCCATAGTAAATACGGTTGAAAAAAGACTTTGGTCCATCAACCTTTTTTATGTGTCCGCTGATCTGCAATATGCGGATTAGTTGTTAATTGATCCAGAGGAAGGAAAACGAAAAAAACAACTACATTTAAACATTGGCAATTGTCTCAAAAGGGGAAAAAAATTCCTTACTGACCCCAGATACTGGCGATCGGACTCTTCCCTGGATCAATACCCCCTCTCTATTTATCCCGGATAACCCTGAATGCCATTTGTATTCAAGAATATATCTAACTCCATTTTAAAGTTATCTATCGAATCCCCTGTCACCACCTCCTTTGGTAGATAATTCCACAGATTAACCACCCTTACTGTGAAGAACCCTTTTCTTTCGTTAAGGTGGAATCTTTTTACGTCTAACCTCAAAGGATGTCCTCTGGTCAGTTTACTTGACAAAGTTTTATATTGACCCTGGATATATTTTTATATATATTTTTTTATAATTAAGGTAATCATATCCCCTCTTAGACGCCTTTTTTCTAGAGAAAATACGTTTAATTTTGTTAGTCTTTCTTAATAGCTTAGTCTCTCCATTCCCTTCCCTCCTTAGTTTTGCTGCCCTTCTATGTACTTTTCCAGCTCTAATGTCCTTTTTATGAAGTGGTGCCCAAAATTGTACTCCATCGTCCAAATATTAAATAATAGACAGATTACTGTCATGTGAGTTTAAAAAAATATATACTTCAAAGGCAATGAAAAATAATTATCAGTGATTTAGTTTCTTCTTGATGGTGAGTTATATTGTGTTGTTGACTAAATAGATGGCACTGAAAAAAATAAATTACAATTGACTAGTTCTTCACTGTTAAGACTTGTGACAGTAACATTTCATATGATTGAAAACTTGAACTATTATTTCATTTAAAAATTAGAGTGATATGCTTCTCAAAACTGGGAAGGGAGGGGAATAAATTGGCCCAATTGATATTTCTAGCAGCTAAGAATACCATCGCAAGACGATGGAAGAGCAGGGACATTAATTTCCAGGAAGTAACAAACAAAATAAATTTTATTTGCATCAATGAGAGGATGACCCACATAATATCAGATACACATCACTGCTTCTTGGAAGTTTGGGAACCCTGGATCTTATTCACAAATAGTAATATATAACAACTAAGTTAAGGGAACACATTAAAGAAGCCATTCCTGTTGAGCGGCTGAGGAGTGAAGTGTGGAGCGGACGGGAAGAAATGGTGAGAGGACCCTGAGAGATATCTCTTCAGTATTCCAGAGGTACAGGGGGGGAGGAAGGTTACCTTAAGATTGGTTGAACGGGGAATTGCTGGGGGAAGACACTCCACCATATGTTTTGTACAATGCTACTTGTTTTCTCTCTACTTTATTTTTATTTTATCATATTTCTTGCTGCTCTGGTTCATCCATGGAAATGTGAATTTCTGCAATTTGAACAATGTGACCTTATAAGCTGTATATATTGCTGAATCTAAAGAAACTAATGTGAATATATTTGGACAGAATCACCAAAAATACGAAAAAAGAGTTGTAATGGAGTTTTTAAATGGAATGGTTTCAACATGTTAGCAATACAATGTTAGTTATAAGACAACTTTTGGATTATGTTTTTCATTATTCTTTTTTGTCTTGTCTTTGCATTTCCAGAACTTCTCAATAAAATTTATGTTATAAAAAAAAAAAATTAGAGTGATATGGACTACATCCATATGGGCTCGTTGATGAACTCTTGTTTTGGTAATTGTACTCTCCATAAACTATCTCCAGATGTTTAGAAAATCTTAACCTCCATATTTCCTGAGAGATTTGATGGAAGAATTTAAGTCTCTAAAACCAGTCAAATGTCTGGGCTTGGACGGGCTTTTGAACTTATACTCTAAGGAATTTTACAATAGCTTGGCCTCATAGCTTCTTATTTTCTACAGCTGTGTCCTGAGAGGGTCTGAGAAACCCCTCCAGATGTCCAGAGCATTGCTGACTATATTATTCAAACAGCAGAGCCTACCAACCTACTGTGTTTTTAAAGATCACTCTACTGGCAGAACATATGAACAATGAATCGCGTAGCGAGGCGAGCCCGTAGTGCCGCAGCTGCAAGCCTTGCAATGCGAGGGCAGACGTTGAGGCATGAGCTCGCAAAAAATACGACTTTAACGGCCGAACCACCGAAATGGAAAGGCGACGAAAACACAAATCTGCCTTTACACACTCACACGGGGAGAGCCGGTGAGTGAGGTTGCAAGTTAATTTGAGGCATATTTTGTCTTTTTTAACGATTGAAAATCGCAAAAGCGGGAAAAAAATGGCGGCCGAAAAATTCTGAAACTGGATAAAAACGAGGCTCTGCCAGGCCAGGCACACAGAACTTAGAAAATACACAACACAAAAGACAGTAACACTTACACCAACGACGCCAGGCACGCGGGACTTAGAAAATACACAACGGCAAAGACAGTAACACTTACACCAACGACGCCAGGCACACGGGACTTAGAAAATACACAACGGCAAAGATAGTAACATTTACACCAACAACGCCAGGCACGCGGGACTTAGAAAATACACAACGGCAAAGACAGGAACACTTACACCAACAACACCAGGCACGCAGGATTTAGAAAATACACAACGGCAAAGACAGTAACTCTTACACCAACGACGCCAGGGACACAAACGAACAATGCCAGGACTTAGAAAATACACAACGGCAAAGACAGTAACATTTACACCAACAACGCCAGGCATGCAGGACTTTGAAAATTAATCCAAAGGCAGTCAGATCACGCCACGCAAAGATTCAACAGAAACACAGAGGAGGAAGACACATGGAAGGGACAGGGGGAGACGGTAGAAAGAGACATGGCAAGTTGAAAGTTGCCGAGGCCTGTAATGAGATGGGAGTAGAGGCTCGCAATGAGTGCCAAAGACGCTCATTGCGAGCCACGCAATCAGCGCAGGGCTCGCGGTGAGTGCAGATAGTACTCATAGGGGACAAAACATTGCACAGTGTCTGGCAAACAGCATTGCCAGGCTTCAAATTTTATTGCTGTCATTTTTTGACGGGCAGTTCGCTAGTAATAATAATAATTACTGGCTAGCAAAACATATTCATTATAATTAAGTGTGATTAATTGCTTATAAAAAGCAACAGATAATTGTTCAAATCAAGAGCCAAACTACAGCTACACACCTAACTCTTTTGTATGAAACTGGTACTTTGAGCAGATGTTCATCTTTATATGGTTAGTTTCCACACAGAACTCACAGTTCTTTCATTGGTAGTCAATAATCAGTACTCAATAACCAATACCCGAACAACATTGGGGCATGAAAATGCAACAAGGTAAAATATAAAATAAAAAATGAAATCCTCTAGTAATGTGAAGCTTTACAGCAGATAATAATAATAATGTTTATGGATGTATCCTGTGTGTCACTGTTCCTGGGGAGAAAACCTTAGAGGTGAAGCTTTTGATTAGTTATCGGAACCCACAATACATATATAATTAGTTATAATATAATATATAATTAGTTCAACAACACTCCAACAATTAATGTGTGAGTTTCTTTGACTCAAATACACCAAACCAGTTTAGTTGAGGCTATCTTTGTTTCAAATCAGTAAACCTCTCACCTGCCAGTCACAACAGGAATATGAATATCTCTATTGGAAGTGTAGAACCCGGCTGAGACATCCTCATTACAATCTTGACCCCTCGACAACCAATCTGTAGCAACGTGTGTGTGTGTGTGAAGTCACGGCCCAATCTGTAAATCCTCATATATCACAGCGAGAAGACTAAAAACAAAATTCTGTTTAGGACAGAAATAAGCACTACTATTTAACTTCAGAAATGTATGAAAACAAAATAAAAAAAAGAATGAATGGCCAGTCTAATAAACTGATATCATTTTTTTTTATTACCATAGTCATAGTCTTTTAGATCTATTCAAAATGTGATCTTTACCTGTAAACAAGTTCTAAAATAACATCATAAGACTTTTACAGTGACAGGTGAAGCACATTACAGATTACTTACCATGCACAGAGTCACTGCAATCAGGACCAAAAGTTCATCATGCTAAATAATTGCTTAAAGGACAAATTAAGCAAAATGTATGTTTTCAGTGTATAAAGTGGAATAAATGTATAAACTATAATTTAAATATAAGAGAGAAAGAATACATTTTTCTAATGTAATCTTTCCTTTAAATCTGCTAGTTTATCAAATATAAACTTACAATATTTGAGGGTTACAAGACCCAGAACATCATTGCATTTTATATATTACGCTTTATACACTGGTGAAGGCTCCTCCATCATCACTCTATAGGGCTTAACAAGGGGTTAGAGGTTGAAAGAGTGAGATTAGGTTAGAGTATAGAGCAATCAAACACAACTGGAAGGACACAAGAAAGCACTTGAAAATATATGCTATAATATATTGGAAGCGAGAAGGGGGGAGAAAAGGTTTTGATCTTATATATTCTTAACCCAATGCAAGAGGTATAAGTAAACAAAAGGCACACCAGAACTGTATATATACTATGTGGTAGTTCAGTTAGCACATTTAATAGCATGATATGATGTGAAAAAGACAGATAGATAGTTTATTGATAATAATATTTGGTATAGTTGCCAGTGTACTGATTTAGTGTGGACTGCCACTAAGAATATGGGATTTAATAAAAGACAAATATAGATTGGCATGTAGGTACTAACTTTTTATGTCTCTGTTCAAAAATATATATATAAAAAAAATAAGTTATTTGTTTTCAAAACGGACATATGGCTGGTATTAGAAGAGTAATAGTCTTATTATATTCAACATTCACATTTCCAAGATTTTGCAATAATAAAGGATACTTATTCTTCGAGAAAATTAGATTATTTGAAGTTATCTACAAAACCCCTTCTGGGTTGCTACCTTGTCATGCTGCAGATGCTTGTGTATTTCAATACAAGTGTGAGCTATACCAGATAGTGTCACCCAAGCTGGGCAGGTCATAGCAGAGAGGTCAGACAATTTCAAGTCCACTGGAGAAGGAAATAGTAGCCCACTCCAGTATCTTTGCCTAGATAAACTTATAGAAAAGCACAACCAGAGACATAACAATATGACACAGAAATACTGTAGTCCCTCAGGTCAGAAGGTGCCTACCACATTACTGGAGAAAAGCAAATGGCAAGTACCAGTAGCACCAAATTTAATGAAGTGCTTGGGCCAAAGAGGACACCTTTGCTGCGGATGTGTCTGGAGGGGAAAGGAAAGTCTGCTGTTGCAATTCAGCATAGAAACCTGGGATGTTAGAAATATGAACCAAGGAAACATAGACATGGTAAAATATGAGATGACAAGGTTAAACATTTATATCCTGGGAATTAGTGAATTCAAGTAGACTGGAATAGGACAGCCACCAGATCTTCTACTGTTGTCAAGAATCCTTCAGGAGAAATTAAGTAGCCCTCATAGTTGAAGATATTCAACACCTTATAGAAATAACACCACGAAAATACCCGATTCAGTTGAGCAATTGTAAGTTACAATAACCCGTAATGGAGGCTGTAAGTTATTTTGCTATTCAAATGGCGTCTTTTTGCGCATTGTAAACGAGTTACGGGTTACAGCCTTGAAATCCCTGCTGTTGTTAAAACCGGAACTTACATCCCATCGAACCCTTTAAACTTTCATGTCTGCAAGAGTTCCGAGTGGTAAAATTGCAAATCACTATGTAATTGCTACAATTCCCCAAGAATGCAAATGTTTTCACACCCGTAAATGGTAAATGTAGGAGAAAATCCTATGAGTACCAGATAGGACTTCCAAGGGGGTTTAAGCCCTGTCCTTAGCACTATAAATGCAAATAAATAAATCAATACTGCAGTTTAAATCAGCAATAGAAAATTAATTATTTTATATTTAATTTTGGGGTTATATCGATCTCGGGAATCAATGAGTTAATACATATCAGGCCACACACATGGACTAGAACAATATTGGATTCATTTTTTTGCGGTTTTGCAAGTCCAATCTCATATTGGACCCCTAAACGCTAATTGATTGACATGTAACCTACATATTTTACTGATGTTATGATGACGGTTTCATTTTCTATTGGCTGGTTCTAAATGGGTAGTTACATCCTTGCTTAATTGATCATGTTGCCGTCCTGAAATGCTACATACAAGTGCATGATTTGTGGTTTTGGATTTGGGCCTGTAACGTGCGGGCTTGTTCAATTGGATAGCACTGGAATTGTAGCAGAGTGTGAACCCGCAGCAAGCCCACAGACATATGGCCCATAAACAACGAGATGCAGGCTTCTAATTGAATCAGACTCCATGTTACTCTTCTTATAGGAGATTTGAATGCTACAGTTGGAAATAAAAAGATATCTAGAATACAAAATAAAGCAGGCCAGAGACTGATAGAATTATGTCTAGATAATTCTCATCATAGTAAGAACCCTCTTCTCACAGATGACTCTACACATGGACATCACCGGATGGACAAAATAGAAAGGAGAAGAGCTAATAAAAGGAGGAGCTATAAAAAGTCACCAAAAACCTAGACCTGGAGCTGGCTGCAACTCAAATCATGAGCTTCTTATTGCAAAGTTTAGAATTAAACAGAATAAATTAGGGAAAATAATCAGACCAAGCATATATACAATAATTAATATTCATTGTGAATATGCAGTGGTGGTAAAGAATGGATTTAAGGCACTGGACATGGTAGGTAGAATGCTGGAAGAACTTTGGACAGAGGTTTGCAACATCATCCAGGAAACAACAAAGAAAACTATCCTGGGTAACTGGCTAGCTGATGAGGCTTCAAAATAAGCACATGAAAGAAGGAAAGCTAAAGGTATTGAGGACAGGTAAATATTTGTCCAACTGAATGCAGAATTCCAGAGACCAGCAAGAAGAGACAAGGAAACATTATATAATGAGTGATGTAAATAAATAGAAGAAGATAACAGAATGGGAAAGCCAAGAGATCCCTTGGGAATCTAAGGGAACCTTTTCAGTGGGTGTGATAAAAGACAAAAATGGTAGGGGCGTGACAGAAGCAGATCAGGTAAAGAAGAGGTGGCAGAAGTACTTAGACAATATGTACACAAAGGATCTTAACAGCATTGATAACCTCAAAAGTTTGTCCAATGAGCTAGAGACAAACATCTTGGAGAGTGAAGTGAGATGGGCCCTATAAAGCTTTGCTGATAACAAGGCTGCAGGAGTTGATGGAATCCCAACTGAGCTATTCAAAATTCTACAAGATGATGATGTCAAAGTGTTGCTTGCATTATGCCAACAAATTTGGAAAACTCAACAGTTTCCAGTAGACTGCAAAACGTCAGTATACATCACTTTGGCAGTGCCAAAAATTGCTGGAATTATCGAACAATTGCACTCATTTCACGTGCCAGCAAGTTAATGCTTAAGATCCTACAAACTCACTCCAACAATACGTGGACTAAGAACTACCAGATGTGCAAGCCGTGTTTCGCAGAGAAAGGGGCTCAAGAGATCAAATTGGCAATGGATAATAGCGAAAGAAAGAGAGTTCCAGAAAAATATTTACCTCTACTTCATAGACTATTCTAAAGCCGTTGACTGTGGGGATCACAACAAAATGTGACAAGTTCTTAAAGAGATGGGGATAGCAGAAAATCTCATTAATCTCCTGAGGAATCTGTAAAAAAACTCTCTTTGAACTGTGGGGGCTTTTTTGAGCAAGCTATTTATTAAATCGCAACTGTGTTGTAGCTCCCAAGCAAACAGGCAGGTGTATACATTGGAGGGATTGTTAATTGTGTAGCAGAGTGAGAGGAAAGTAGGTAGGAGTTATTATTTGTATTTTATGTACTGTACACGTCAGAGAGTAGTAGAATTTTGTCAAGATAATTCTCTGGTCATAGCAAACACCATCTTCCGACAGCCTCCGAGACAACTCTACAGATGGACATCACCAGATGGACAATATAGAAATCAGATTGACTATATACTTTGCAGCCAAAGATGGAAGAACTCTACTCAATAGTAAAAACAAGACCTGGAGCTGACTGCGGCTCAGATGATGAGCTTCTTATTGCAAAGTTCAGAATTAAACTGAAGAAAAGAGGGAAAATCATATATCAATAAATAATACCCCCTTGTGAATATGCAGTGGAAGTAAAGAAAAGATTTAAGGGACTAGACATGGTAAATATAATGCCTGAAGATCTTTGGACAGAAGTTTGCAACATTATCCAGGAAACAGCAACAAAGAATATCCCCAAAAAAGGAAAACTAAGAAGGCAAACTGGCTGTCTGATGAGGCTTTGAAAATAGCCCTGGAAAGACGGAAAGCGAAAGGTATAGAGATAGGAAAACATTTGTCCAACTGAATGCATACTTCTAAAGGATAGCAAGAAGAGACAAAGAGACATTCTACAAGAGCGATGTAAAGAGATCAAAGAAGACAACAGAATGGGTAAGTCAAGAAATCTCTTCAAGAAAATTAGGGATATAAAATAGGAACCTTTCATTCCCATGTGGGTCCGATAAAAGTCAAAAATGGTAGGGACATAACAGAAGAAGACTAGATAAAGAAGAGGTGACAGGAATACACTGAATATCTATACAGGAAAGATCGTAACAGCAGTGATGACCTCAATAGTTTCTCCAATGAGTTGGAGCAAGACATTTTAGAGAGGGAAGTAAGATGAGGCCTAGGGTGCCATGCTGATAACAAGGCTGCAGGAGTTGATGGAATCCCAATTGAACTATTAAAAATTCTACAAGATGATGCTATGGAAGTGTTGCTTGCCTTATGCCACCAAATTTGGAAAACACAACAATGGCCATTAGACTGGAAAAGATCAGTCTACATCCCAATCCCAAAAAAAGACAGTGCCAAAGAGTGCTCCAATTATCGAACAATTGCACTAATTTCACCTGCCAGTAGTATAATGCTGAAGATCCTACAAGCTCGACTCCAGGAACTACCGGCACTCGACTTTTGCGTGCAGGAGAATTGCGTGCCAACAACAGCACATCAACATCAGCGCACCAACATCAGCGTGCTGTGAAAAACTCATTGACAAATATGTGCTGTTAAAAGAGCGCAAGGTTATAATATGTGTATATCCTAATACCCTGAACCCCTCTGACCATAACCCAAAGACACATAAGCCTAACCCTAACCCTTAGACCCCGAAGCCTAACCCTAACCCTTTAACCTCTAAGCCTAACCCTAACCCTTAGAACACTTAGCCTAACCCTAAGACCCCTAACCCTTTAACCTTTAAGTCTAACCCTAACCCTCAGACTCTTTAGCCTAACCCTAACCCTTAGACCCCTAAGCTTAACCCTAACACCCCTAAGCCAACCTTACCTTCAGTCTGGAGTGCAGTTGTCGGCGCGCTTCTGACGGCAAGCTTTTGACAGACGCGCAAAGGTCGCGTCACGGGAACTACCAGATGTGCAAGCTGGGTCCCGCAGAGGAAGAAGCACAAGAGACCAAATTGGCAATTGATAATAGAGAAAGAAAGAGAGTTCCAGGAAAAAAAAAACATTTACTTTTGCTTCATAGACTATTCTAAAGCCTTTGAGTGTGTGTATTACAACAAAATGTGGCATGTTCTTAAAGAGATGGGAGTACTAGATCATCTCATCCTCCTCCTGAAGAATCTGTATGTAGATCAAAAAGCCATGGTCAGAACCGAACATGGGACAACAGAATGGTTCAAGACTGGAAAAGGTGTGCGACAAGGTTGTATATTGCCACCCTACTTATATGCAGAGAACATCAGGGCTGGATGAAGACAAAGCTGTAATCAATATTGCTGGAAGAAATATTAACAACCTCAGATATGCCAATGATACTTCTTTGATTGCTGAATGTGAGGAGGAACTAAAGGATCAAGAGTGCAAAAGCTAGCCTACTGCTCGATGTTATAAAGGCAAAATCATGGCAAACAACAATTATTTCCTGGCAGATAGAAGTGAAGGCAGTGACAGATATTATTTTCTTGGGATCCAAGGTTTTTTCAGATGGTGACTGTAGCCATGGAATTAAAAGATATTTTATTCTGGGGGGGAAAGCTATAGCAAGCTTGGACAAGTTAGTAAAAAAATAAAGATATTAAACTATCAACAAAGGTCTGCATAGATAAAACTATGGTATTCCCAGTAGTAACATACAGATGTGAGAGCTGGACCATAAATATGTCTGAGCGTCGTAGAACTGACACCTTTGAATTGTGGTGTTCGCGAAAGATACAATAAATCAGTACTTCAGGAAATCAAGACAAACTGTTCACTAAAAGGTTTGATCATGAGGCTGAAGCTCAAATATTTTGGCCATATCACAAGATTGCAGGATTCCCTATAGAAGACACTGTTGCTAGGAAAGATTGCACAAGAAGAAGGGGATGACAGAGGTGGAGATGTATAGATGAGGTCACTGAAGCAATGAGCTTGATCTTGATGGAGGTCAAAGGGGCAGTGACTGAGAGATGTACCTGGTGTGCTGCAGTCCATAGGGTCACTGAGCGTTGGATGCGACCGAATAACTAAACAGGCTGTTTTTAATCTGATGAACACTGTTATATTTTACTGCTGGGGACAAAAGGCAAATTCCAGTGAGTCAAGTATGGAACTGGGGGATAGATAGGCTGGGGGAGTACAGAGAATCAGCTACTTTAAAATGGTCCTGATGAAAGTCTGCTTTGCAGGAGGTCAGAAACTTGTTAATAGAGAGAGACTGGTTGAAGATATTAGTAACGACTTTTGACAAGATGTAAAGGAACAGGGTTGAGTGGGCAGGTAGTAAGGTGAGAAGACAGGTGTTTAGATACTTGATACTTGTGACTGGTGTAAAGTGGCTGAAAGTGGCTGTGGGAGAAGAGAGGAGCAGATGTAATGTGTCTGTGGGGAGGTGCTCAGAGATTTTGTGTCTGATTGGGTCTATTTATAATGTGGTTGGCGAGGTTTTGGGTTGTGAAGTTGGTGATAGGAGGATATTGAGGGCTTGAGGATGGAGTTAAAAGTCGGGAAGTGGAATACAGTATTAGATACGCAATTTTTTACAACTATATAAAAACTAGCGAATTGCCCGTCAAAAAATGACGTCAATGAAATTGTAAGTGAGCTAATGGTGTTTGGTGTATAGTAATAAAATAAATAGTAGATTAATAAAGTAATATACTTGACCTATTTTGAAGTAATATATGCAGGAAGCATTCTGTTGAAGAGCTGGCAATCTGTTTTGATGTTGCTGCAGCATTAGTGGTGTGGAGCTGCTGTGTAAGCATGATGAATGAGTGTAATAGTGTACGTGCGCAAGACAAATCCGTTAGCATAGCTATGTACTTCCGCATTGTATAAGCTATTGTTCTAAAATGGCGGCTAATGTGTGGTTAGCGACTGTGGCTGATTTAGCGTCCTTCGTTTTCTATGTCGTCCGACTTTTTCGGAATATCCTTAGCTGTTTGGTGGTGTTTTGCGTGTTTAGGGTCCTTTAGCCTTGTTTTCGTTTTATTCGGCGGCCATTTTTTTCTCTTGCTTAGGTGATTTTTGGGTGTCTAAACTCTGAAATGTGTACTTAAATCGAGGTGTAACTTGACTTGCAGAGGTCCTGGGTGCACTCCCTCGCTGTGGGTAAGCATTTTATGTGTTTGTTTTTTGTATTTATTGTGTTTGTAAAGTTTTTGGGGTCGCGCGGGTTGCGTCCTTGTTTTTTAATCTCGTAGGTGTTTTTCGGCAAAGACGTATGTGTTTGGTGGTGTTTTGTGTCTTTAGACTGCTGTAGCCTCGTTTTCGTTTTTTCCGGCGGCCATTTTTTCTCTTGCTTAGAGAATTTTTCAGTGTCTAAACTCTTTTATTTTGAGTTAAATTGAGGTGTAACTTTAGTTTTCGAGGTCCTGTATGTCCCCTCTTCCTGTAAGTAAGCTTTTTAAGTATTTTTGTTGTGGGTATTTGTTGTTTTTTCATGTTTTGATGTGCGCGTGTTGCGGCCGATTTTTGTGATGTCGTAATGGGTCGCAACATGTCTCGTATTTTCCTTGCGTAATTACGTAAATGTTGTGAGGTGCGCAGTTGCTGGCAAGGAGCGCCTTTGGCAAGCATTAGCAACAGCTCGTATGCTCACAACTATATATGTGATCATTATAATCATATTATTATAATCATTCACATTATATGACTTTAATATATATTATTTAGCTACATTTATATTATTATCTGAATACCTACAAAGTCTTTTTTTTGCAGTATAAAACCTGTTTACACTTTATATACTTTTTAGGAACAACATAGAACATGGGTCTCTCATGACTTAGATGTCCATATGGGAATTGCTTTTTATCAATCACTTTTGTAAATCTAATAAATCGAATTAAAAGTTATATTTTGCATTATTTCTAGAGATTCCAATACACTCAACTGTTTTGAATAACTATTAGTAGGTATAGCCCTGGTAATGTATGTATTTGGTTCTGATAAAAAGTGTTATTGCAAAACTATCACATCCACATACTCAGTTACAAACATATTCATCTATCTTAGTTTGCTATCTCAAATGTGTTTCTAGTTGGAGCATATATCATCACAAACATATGTGTGACTGTGTGTGTTGATAACTAGCCCCTATAGTGCTAGTGTACCCTGATCTCTCCAGTCACAGTCCAGTGTTTTAATTTCCTGAAGGATGAAAAATGTTAAAGGCAAGCTAAGCCTCGACTGGCTTCTACCAGCATTTCATGAATATTATTGTGGCATGGGAGACTATTTATCATAATCATATCGCAGGAATGGAAAACAATGGTAACCTGTGTTGCAGTCTGTTCTTCATAAAACTGTTCTGTCTGGCTCCAGCTTGTTTTAACCCTTTCAAGTGCAACATTTAGAGATGTACAAATACAGTGCCTTGCAAAAGTATTCACCCCCTTTGGCATTGTTTTTGTTGCCTCAAAACCTGGAATTCACATGGATTGTTTGAGGATTTGCATCCTTTAATTTAAAGACCCTGCCCACAACTTTGAAGTTTTATTTTTTTTTTTGTGACGCAAAAAACAAAAACGACAAAATAACAGAAAAAGTCAATGTGCACAAATATTCACCACCCCTAAAGTCAATACTTTGTAAAGCCACCTTTTGCAGCAATCACAGCTCCAAGTCGCTTTGGATAAGTCTCTATGAGATTGACACATTTTACCACTTGAACGTTTTCCCATTCCTATTTGCAAAACTGCTCCTGCTCCTTCAAGTTGGATGGTTTGCGCTTGTGAACAGCAATCTTTAAGTCTGACCACATATTTTCTATTGGATAGAGGTCTGGGCTTTGACTAGGCCATTCCAACACATTTACATGTTTCTCCTTAAACCACTCAAGTGTTGCTTTAGCATTGTGCTTGGAGTCATTGTCCTGCTGGAAGGTGAACCTCCGTCCTAGCCTCAAATCACGCACAGAGTGGTACATGCTTTGCTCAAGAATATCCCTGTATTTAGCACTATCCATCTTTCCCTTAACTCTGACCAATTTCCCAGTCCAGGCTGCCGATTTACATCCCCACATCATGATGCTGCCACCACCATGTTTCACTGTGGGGATGGTGTTCTTTGGGTGATTGGGTGTTAAGTTTGCACCAGATATAGCGTTTTCTTTAATGGCCCGAAAACTTTCATTTTAATCTCATCAGACCAGAGCACCTTCCTCCATACATTTTGGGAGTCTCCCACATGCCTTTTCCAAACTCAAAACGTGCCATTTCATTTTTTGCTGAAAGTAACGTCTTTCTTCTGGCCACTCTGCCATAAAGCCCAACTCTATGGAGCGTACGGCTTATTTTCGTCCTATGTACAGATACTCCAGTATCTGCTGTGGAACTCTGCAGCTCCTCCAGGGCTACCTTAGGTTTCTGTGCTCCCTCTCTTGATAAAACCCTCCTTGCTCGGTCCGTGAGTTTTGGTGGGCGGCCGTCTCTTGGCAGGTTTGCTGTTGTGCCATGTTCTTTCCATTTGGTTATGATCGATTTGATGGTGCTCCTGGGGATCATCAAAGATTTGGATATTTTTTTATAACCTAACCCTGACTTGTACTTCTCAACAACATTGTCCCTTACTTGTTTGGAGAGTTCCTTGATCTTCATGGCAGTGTTTGGTTAGTGGTGCCTCTTGCTTAGGTGTTGCAGCCTATGAGGGCTTTCAAAAAAGGTGTGACACTTAGATTGCACACAGGTGGACATCATTTCCCTAATTATGTGACTTCGGAAGGTAATTGGTTGCACCAGAGCTTTTTATGGGCTTCATAACAAAGGGGGTGAACACATACGCAGATGCCAATTTTCTATTTTCTATTTCTAAAAAATAGTTTTATGTATATATTTTTCTCATTTCACTTCCCCAGCTTAGACTATTGTGTTCTGATTCATCACATAAAATTCAGATCAACAAAACATTGAACTTAAGGCTGTAATGTAACAAAATAGGTAAAAAGTCAAGGGGGGTTAATACTTTTGCAAGGCATTGTATTATTATATGATATATAATGCTATTATTACTATTATTATTGTTATATGTATTGATCTATTGCATAGTAACTAGGCTCATTAGTTTACATATATAGGAATGTGACACAAATGTGATGTATGTGGATGTCCCAAAACCCCAACCATCGAAAACACACTGACATGGTGAGGACAGTATAACAAAGCTTTATTTCAAATACAGAGCACAATCAGAAATGGACAAGACTGTGCATTAACATCATGGTTGTGGTGTGGGCGGATTCCGGGAGAGCAAGAGGCTTGTGGGAAAACGGGGATACCTAAATGTGGTAATGTCATAATCTAGAATAAGCATGATGCATAGCACCTACCAGGGTCACATGTGGTCACTACACCACTGCAACCGTAATCTGATGAAAAACATCAAGAATCAATCCATTTAATTGAAGAAACCAGTCATGTGCATAGCACTTGTCTAGATCTGTAACCGTAACAATATACCAACTCCTGTAATTCCCATCTGCAAGCATTACTATCTATAAGCTCAGTAATATGGGGAAATACCCATTAATACGGAGAGGGCATAACGGTCAGCAGCCAGATATACTTACATTAGATCCAAGTGTCATGAATCACCCAGGGGCCATATTGGATTTGGTGTGAACTATGCTGGGCCATTTTGTGACTGGCAGCAGTGGCCATCTGGGGCTGGGTTATCTTCCACATGCTACTGCCATGTGGAAGAACAACAGGTTTGGGCTCACAAAGTCACTGCTTGTAAATGGTATGAATAGGGGGTTCCACTGTCACCATTAAATAAAGTCAGCATTACTGCATAAAATGGATTGACGTGGAAAACTTGCCCCACCCTGATACCATGTGGGAATGGGGAAATATGGTTTGGGTTGTAATAGTTAATTACAGTATAAGCTTGCATATAGTACTATAAAGTGATTGTATTTAGTTAACCATCCCCCAGTAGGTAAACACTGAGGCAGGAGCTGAGCCAAATGGGGTTATCCTAAACAAGATAAACCTCACAGGGTGTCGCCAGGACCTAAACAAAGAGATTTGCCAGACAGCCAGGCACCTAGATAACAATGGGGGGGCCTAGGAGTTCAAACAGGAAGTTTCCACTGTGAGAGTCTAGGTTAGAATGAGCTTAGTAGCCACGCCTGGGGTTGGCCCAGGGGAGGGGTCTGGTGGTTCCCATAGCCTACCTCTGTTACATTGGACAGAGGTAATTAGGTTACTCTGGAGGTTACCCTATTGGCCAGAGAAAGGGGAAAGGTTGATCCACTCCCTCCACTGTGTGTGTGTGAAATGTTTTAAATATGTTGTTCCAAAATAAAACGTTGTTCATAATTTTCATCAAGACGTGGTGTGTAGATGTATTATTTACCCAGGGACATATGCTTGCAGTAAGATTTGTCAGACTTACTGTCAATATTGCTCAGTCTAACCCAAGGGCTGAGACATGATGTTCCTGTAATCAAAACGGCTCCGGTCCAGAGTAACCCAAATCCGGTCAGCAGACCCCAGCCAGAGAGTGGGTCGTGACACCAAGTATCTGTTAATAGACTGCTATTTAGGTCAGGATCACAAGCTTCAATAGTGCATATATTAATGCTGGCTGTCATTAACATGCCATTGTGAGACTTTGCAAGTCCACCGCCATAGCGGTATTAGTCTACATTTAAGCTAACAACAATCATGTCTTAGATAACAGGCTATATGTGGGAGCTACATGTTAAGGGGGGGGGGGGGCTGTCATTGAAGGAATGTCCACCTCAGAGGCACTGGGAAAACTTTACACCTCCTATATTTCCTTCACAATGCTTGCAGATGCAGAAGATGCCTTCATGGACTTGAATTATACCTAAAACAAAACAAAAAAAAAAAAAAAAAGAAAAAACACCTACAAAGTAAGGGTTTTAAAAAAAGATAGGGACTGTAGCATCTCTTTTAAACAGCATTCCTCAGTGATCATCAATTGGTGACATGTTCAAGAGAACCCTATGTATCCACAGAGAAGAGGATCATGGACCATGTGAGGCCGGTGGTCGTGCTGGTGACCCACTAGCCAGATGATATCCTCCTCCCCCTACCCCAGTTCCGGCTGGGCTGGGGCTTGCTCCTCCACTTCTTGCTCCGATGGAGCCAACGCTCCCTCCTCTGGCTCGCCACTGGTCCCAGACCTCCTTGATACTAAAATATATGTCATTAGTATGATGAATAATACATTGTCTTGTGTGCATTCCTAACTATCTGACATCTAGGCTTGAACCTGGATGATTCTCCTAATTGCAACACAGATTAGCTATCATTTGCTAGATATTATTTATTCTTTGGCTCTTGGTCTTGATCGTTCTTGTCTCCTAATGCTATCTTGATTGTGGCTGTGGTCTGTAACTGAGTAGGCTGCAGTGGGCACACCAATACATGGACTCTCTATTACTTGATTACTGTTGTTGTGCCCAGGAATGACAGGGATTTGTCAGCTTCATGAATTTGACACATCCATCTACCCCTTGTTAATTCCATGGAGTGTCCTTGTTGGTCATCATGTACATGTGTAGTGTGTGTGATGTATATGTGGTTTATGTGATATTCACCAGGCCTGAAGCTCCAGCGGTGGGCACCTTGCTCAGAAGGTCCTTGGTGACCCTCTCCCACTCATTATAGCTGGCAATCACTTGAATTCCTCCTTGGCCATCATCCTCTTCACCTTGGTCCTGGTGCTTGACAGACCTCACATCCCTTTGCGCTATGGCCACTGCTGTAACCTTTGCTGCTACCTCCTTCCATAACTTCCCTCCCCTCTGCAAGGATAACGGGGCGGCCTCGGATGGAACCAAGGAGGACCACATTCTCCTTGGGTGTGTATTCAGGGCCCTATGCTCCCTGACCTGTCCCTGAGGCCTGTCCCTCCCCCGAACTACCACCCTCCGAGGGATCAGGCTCCTTCCCCTCTGTCCCTCTTCTAAGTGTGCCTGATGCTAGGCCACCCTGCCACCACCCACCTCCTCCTGCTCCTCCTGCTCCTCCGCCACCTCCTCTACTCCGCCACTCCCAACCTCCTCCTCATCTCCACCACTCCTCTCTACCACTACTCCCCAGGACCAACTCTCTCTCCACCTCGCCTCTCCTCTTCTCCTCCTCCCCACCTCTCCACACCTCCTCCCCTCTTCTCTCCTCCCGCCATTTAAATCCCAATATATAATGATATAACGATAAATAAAAATAAGTGTTACTGTAAATATATGATGGAAAAAAAATGTGTATTATGTGTATTTAATAACTGTTTGGGGATGGGGTGTGGCGGCTTGGATGGTGGCGGGGTTGAAGGAGTGACCTAGCTCTATGTGTGTGTGTTCAAGGATCAAGTGTAAAATTTTAAATCACATATAATAGTTGCCAAACTACGAGACGTTATCACGCTTTGCGTGGTGCGAAAGAGTTAGGCGATGAGCGTTAAAGGCGCTCATCGGTTGCGAGCCTAGCGAAGCGAGACGAGCCGTTAACTCGCACTCCTTTAGCGCTCATCGCCTGCGAGCCTCGCATAGCGTGGCAAGCTGTTAAGGCACTAAAACTCGCAGCACAAAAGAGATGAGTGCCGAACACTTAAAAAAATTACGAGAATAGGAAAAATATGAGTTTCACGGTCGAACCGCGCAAATAAAAAAACAATAAAAGCACACTAAGTAAACAAAAAAATACAACAAAAGCATCACACACAACATGGGGGAACAGCCAGGATGTCCGGGAGTGAGGTGGAACGTGAATTTAAGTTGATCTTGATGAGTTTAGGCACTCGAAAATCGCCTAAGCGAGAAAAAACATTGGCGCCCAAAAAAATTAAAATTAGGCTTCACGACCCCGGACCGCGCAAAACACTGGCAACCGCGTAGTACTTTCCCATACGAACGTACGAGGTACAAAATACACTATTACACAGTAAAAATACGAAAAATACGAAATTAACGGCCAAACCCCGAAAACCAAAAAACACAAAAAACAAACAAAAAAAAAGAATAAAAATACAACAAAAACATCACACACATCACCGGGGAACAGCAAGGATGTCTGGGAGCGAGGTGGAAAGCAAACTTAAGTTGATTTGGACAAGTTTTGCAAACTCAAAAATCGCCTAAGCGAGCAAAAAAATGGGCGTCCAAAAAAATGAAAACGAGGCTACACAACTGCGCACCGCACATAACACTGCCAAATGCATAGCACTTTCACACAGGACCGTACGAACTACAAAATACACTATTACAAATTACGGTAAATGCTCGCGAGCCGCGTAACACATTAATAGCATTACGAATCTACAATGGCGCTTTACACAATTAAACCAACAGGCAGCCTATTTCTAATGTACAGTTGGGACATTCATTACACTTTATCATCAGGGCACCAACACTCAAACTGTACATTTTATGCTGCCGCAAAATACAAACAGATTGTTAGCTGTTTCGGCTATTGATTGCTGGATATATTATTTACAAATAGGTAAAGTATATTAAT
Organism: Discoglossus pictus; assembly: GCA_027410445.1. Classification (NCBI taxonomy): domain Eukaryota; kingdom Metazoa; phylum Chordata; class Amphibia; order Anura; family Alytidae; genus Discoglossus; species Discoglossus pictus. The sequence continues at coordinate 370,720,008 of CM050163.1, forward strand.
TTAGTCAGTAACTAATTCATTCATTATTAGTTAACTAAATATAGATAAATATATATCTCTCTTTCTGATGAGTGACAAAGGTGCTCAGAGGAGCAAAAGTACACGAGAGGAGAGGCTGCAATGAGGGCCAAAGGCGCAGTTTGCAAGCCACACAATGTGCGACTAAAAGGTGCTTAGCGCGAGGCTCGCAATGAGCGCCGAAGGTCCTCAGAGTACAAAAAGCTTTACATTGTGTTTCAAACAGCATTCCATGCCTTCAAATGTTATTGCCCCGTCATTTTTGACGTGAAAGTCGCTAGTATAATAATATAAATGAACAAAACCGCAAATTACTGCTGTCAAAACTCTCCTATTCTCTCTCTATCTATAACCAACCTCCAACCCCGGGAACTTCATCAGAAAAAACAACACAGTCAACGCATGAGCGGGTAGAACGCAAATTTATATTCTCCCTAGGTCAATCATCTGTGGCCAGACTGCTTTCTATTGGCTGAGATGCATGTGTCGTACTACTTTATACCACGATTGCATCGTAGCGATCGCATCTCAGCCAGCCCCTTAACAACTTGCATGAGCGGTAAGGGTTTACGGGCCCGTTGGTTGCGGCATGGTTAAATTTAATAGCTCTGTGACTATGCAGAATTTCAAGCCTGCAGGCTTTGCGGGTGTGCCATTGGCGCTACGGGCTTGGAATTTAATATGACCCTATTTGTATATGGTGTTTCAGAGTGTGTACATTATGTGTTGCTAATAAAAAAAAAGGTTTTACTTTAAGGCTAGCCAGTAGCCACTCTAAGTAGCCAACCATGATATCCAGTTTGGCCCAGTAGCGAGATCTAGCCAGGTCTTTGAGAGGGTGGAATGGATTCCCACTAATTAAACACCCCCAGACGCTAAAGAACACTAATGACACTCCCAATCCCTGCTAAGGAGCACTATGGGCCCACTAGCCTCCGCACCACTCTTTGCTATCTCTCCCAATGCCAAACTGGGCTAATTCGCCAGATCCATAAACTCCCTTGACCCAGGGTTACGTATCCCCAAGCCAGATTGATTACACACCACTACCCTGAGTCCTAGACAGCTAGTTACCCTAGTAAAAGCATCAAAACGCCTCTAGTGAGGCCAGACAATGAGCGAAAGGTCTGGCCATTTGAACACTAGACTCATTGGCACCAAGATGGAGAGATCAACATCCCTGTGGCCCACCCCTGGTGGAAGCCCATGCCCCCCCCCCCCCCGCTCCTAAACTTGGTATTTCTACCAATCAGCATACACCATTTCATGTTCTGATTGGCCCAAGCCCTGCTAAAGTGACCAATCATGCCAGTGCTGACAAATAATATTCACTAATTGGGTAACTCAAGATGGGGGGTAGGATTTAAAGTCCAAAAATATGCGAAGATGTGTTTGTTTAGGGAAATAAACCATTGTTGTATTGTATTGTATTGTATTGAAACTGTATAAAATGTGAATCTAAAATAAAGTGCTAGGACCACATATACATGTTGTGTTTTCTTAAGAGAAATCCTTGCTTAAGATACCGAGGTCCTGGACCCTGATAGCTGATCTGTGTGAAGAGATACTAAAGCGAAGGAAACTTGTGAGTATGACTGGTCTATGGACCATCTCAAGCCCAAAAAAGAAGTAGGATGTGACAACTATACTGTAAGGGGGTGATGTGGTTATATCCCAATAGAGTTGTTCCATTCAGCCACAAGGAATAGAGATGCCAGTGCAGATAACTAGCAGCAGGATTCTAATAAGAATGTTTGTATTCTCCACCATCCAGAAGGTTGATCTAGTGCATTGAGGGTTTGTGCCCTGCAACTGTAATTAGGGGGAGTGCTTGTGGCACCACTTCTCAGCAAATGTTTTTATCCTTTCCAAGGATGAGATTCAGATGACAAGAATTTAAGCCCAGAGACATCTGAGGTATGTAGACATTGTGTTATTTGTTTAGCCACCAAATTTGCCAGATTTTAAAGCAGATTAAAAAACTTAAAAAGTGATGTTGGGCCAAATTTGCCAGTTTTGAAATGTTACTGTTTGTTCTTTGTCCTGCTTGGGATTTCTCAAAATAATTTTATAAAGAGCTTTAATAATTGGATGTATTATCCTTATGTGTTAATAATAGTATAACAATTCTATTGAGGTCCTTTTTTTCTATTGAGGTCATTTTCTATTACTCTTGATTTCAATGGAATTGATTAATTACTAATTAACCAGACTCATTGTGAGATAAGAGAGATTATTGTTGACAATGGACTATTTGGATGTATAGGAATGGAAATATAAATATATAAATAGGGCTCTATATAAGCACATAACATATATTTTTTAAATAAGTTTTTAGTTAGTAAGCATCTATCCAAAAGCGAGGTTTTCACTAACTAAAAACTTATTTTAAAAAAAATATGCTCTGTGCTTATTTAGAGCCCTATTCAATTGACCAAATCACAATTGAATGAGGGCCCCAGATAGCAGTACCGAAGAAAGGCTTGCAAGGGCTATGGGAACGGACATTTACAAGAATGCCTCCTGATTGGCTATGTTATCCTGGGAGGGCATAGAACTGTTTTACTCTATAACATTCAATAAAGAAGAGTGGATGGGATGACATGTCTGGCTGTCTTGCTTGTCCTATAAGGATCACTTTACCAAATGTACCAGTATGCTATCAATTGCCTGGAACCGATAAGGTTCTGACAACAGCTCCAACTGACTGGGGAAAAAACAGAATCTAGGTTTCAGAGTCTAACTAGCAGCACTCTACAGCTATTTTCTGTTTCATTACAATTATACATACCTTTCAAGTAAGGCCAGGATTTTACAGTAAGGATTGCACTGAAAATATATGAAAATAGTGTATAAAGTGAAGGGAATAGGTTTGTGGTGGGTTTAATAGGACTTCTAGACATTCTAAATATCTTTAAATCCAAAGAGCATAAAAGCAAGAATTAAAGAGAAAAAATTAAGAAAAGAAATGAAAGGAGGAGCAGCATGTGGTATAGTGCATAATTATGATTTTATGATATAAAAGCTACAATCTGAAATATATACTTAAAAGCAATTTGCTTACAGAAGCAGTAATATATATATATATATATATATATATATATATATATATATATATATATATATATATATATATATTGGGAGTTATTCTTTCAGATAGTTTATATATAAGCAATCAATGTATTAGATCAGTAGAATTCTTAACATGAAATTACTACTGAGTTGATGCATAAATATATGCTCAGACAAATGGAGGGGCACTAAAGGTCTCCTAATGTTGCATTTATATGTTAAAAAACATTGTGGACTTTTCTGTTTAAGTTCTAATTTAAGTATGTGTTTAATCAACTGTTTTTGTTTTCACAGAGGCATTTGCAGTAGTAAAATAAAATGCACTGTTATTTCTTGTATGATCATATAGTATTTTCAATTACAGTTTTATTATATGTTTCTCAGATTTGACTGCTTGCTTTTTCTATCTAGTTCACATGATAATTAAAAGAAAAAGGTGCATGTATAGCAAACTTGATCTATTTCCATGTAGTTATCAATAGGTTTAATATGCAAAATTTAAATATATCCACTATTTTACAATGGGTTAACTCAATTCAAGACATTTCGAGTATCAGTAAAATGTTACAGAATGGCAAGATATACACAATGCCAAAATTAACCTGAATACCAGATATTCAATAAACTGCGCCCTTTTACTACTGGTCTTATTATGTGATCTTATTCTTACTAAAAGTGTATAAGTATCTATGTACCACCTCATCTTTCATCTCTTTGCTCCTGAAGCTGACACTATGTGCCATCCCAGTTATGTGTAATGCTCCATCACATGATGAGTCTAGTTCAGAAACCCATATTTGACGTAGTTAATGTCAGTTTTGTGGAAAAAGCGAGGCAAGGAGTGGAGGCAATAAAACACGCAGGACTTAGCCAGAAAGGAGCGCCAAAGTTGCTCCTGTGAGCCTCTCAAAGCGAGGTGAGCCATTCACACATTGAAACATGCGGGACTTAGCCTTCAAACACTTACAAAACATGGGATCGCCTTAGGCTGCAGGCAGTTGATGAACAGGGGAATTAAGAAAAAAAATAAGAGACGCGGGACCTTGAAAAAAAAATACGAGATAGGAAAAATACAAAGTTAACGGCCGAACCGCAAAAAACACAAAAAAATACAAAAATAAATACAACAAAAACATCACACACAGCACGGGGGAAAAAGCCAGTACATCTGGGAGTGAGGTGGAATGCGAATTTAAAATGATTTTACGCATTTTCGGCACTTGAAAATTGGCTAAGCGAGAAAAAAAATGGCGGCCCAAAAAAATGAAAACGAGGCTACATGACCCTGAACCGCAAAAAACACAGCCATCGACGTACGAGGTAGAAAAAATACTAATAGGAAGGACGCAAAATGCTCGCAAAACGCTTAAAACATAGACTAATGCCGCCATTTTACAACACTAACTTACAAATTTACACATTAAGATTCTGAACTGGTGGTTTTCCCGGCTAAATAAACGGTTTTGTCTCGCGCACACAGCCTATATATAGGGCACACTTTCTTCTCAGGTGATGACAGTCTGTGTGGACATTTTCTGCTGCGGGAAAATCCAAAGAGATTGTTAGCTCTTCAGGATACTGATTGCTGAATATTAATTACAAATAGGTAAAGTATATAAATTTATTTTACTTATCATTAAAAATAATTAATTAAGTATTATTAAAAAAATGTATATATTATTAGTTAAAAAAATTGAGCAACAAACTTATAATTTACACTGCCTTTAGCTTATGAATACTTTCATGCTTAGCTCTTTCTAATATATTTATTAATGTATTAATTAATTAGTAATGTACATTAATTTATTAATTATTAATTAGTAATCATTATCAAAAAAAAAAATATTTAATAAAATTTTAAAAAAATGACCACAAACAATATGGTCAGTATATTTTACAAAGCACTGACATATCCGTGTTGCTGCTGATTGCCTGATAGGGATGAATCCAAAGATTAAAAATGCTTTCCATCTCATTTGACAGAATCATCATCTCTGCAGCTGACTGAACACAGAGAGTGACGTCTGCAGCCTTTCAACAGCATAAAGATCACCTTAAAGGTATATCATTTAATCATGTTCTTATGGAAGAAACAAGGATTAAGTATTTTTATTTTGGATTGATGACAGTTATTGATTAATTAACGTATATTAATATCTTGAATAATTAATAATTAGTAATCATTACCAAAAAAAATAATTAAATTTTACACTGCAATAAAAATAATACAAATTTTTAACCTGCACTTATATATCTGTCTTACTGCTCACTCATGTACATTGCTTTTAGAACTATTATTTAATAATAATTCCAAAAAAAACTAAACATTTATAATGGATAAAAAAATATGTACATTTTACAAAGCACTTACATATCTGGGGCCTCATTCAATTGCTATTTGGCCAATTGAATAGTGCGATAAATAAGCACATAGCATATATTTTTTAAAGAAGTTTTTAGTTAGTGAAAACCTTGCTTTTGGATAGACGTTTACTAACTAAAAACTTCTTTAAAAAAAATATGTTATGTGCTTATTTAGACCCCTATTCAATTGGCCAAATTGCAATTGAATGAGGGCCCTGGAGTGCTTATAATTGCCTGAGAGGCATAGGACCTTCAAAGCACTTAAATATTTAAAGCAGTTTCTTAGATTCTGACACGTGCTACATTTAATATTTTATACTGCATTTATTTATGAATATATTGATGATTATGCGTTTATGTTTTGCATGCATGTCAATTAAACATCATACTTTCAATGAGTCACAAATTAATTGAATACAAACATTCAAAATGATTTTCATGTCATTTTACAGATTCCTCATCTCTGCACCTGATTGAAGCCAGAGACTCAGCTTTGCTGGATTTAATCTGCAATAAGATCAATTTCACAGGTATATGATTTCATGATGCCCTTTTTGTTTTGCATTGATGACAGTTTATGATTAAGTAATTAACCTATATTAATTTGGGGCCTCATTCAATTGCAATTTGACCAGTTGAGTAGGGCTCTATATAAGCAAATAGCATTTTTTTACAGAAGTTTTTAGTTACTGAACATCTATCCAAAAGCAAGGTCTTCACCAACTAAAAACTTCTCTAAAAAATATGTGCTTATATAGAGCCCTATTCAATTGCCTAAATTGCAAATGAATGAGGCCCTTAGTATTTCATTATTCATTCATAATAAAAAAAAAAAGAAACATTACTTCTGCATACATATATGCTTACCTAATTATCTTTTAAAGAATGCAAATAACACCTCATACATTGATTGATTTCTGAATTAATAACATTATTTTAAGCCCGATCTATACTCATAGCTCTTTGTGTTTGCCCTTCTTTAGGAAAACATAATATCCTCTTTAGGTTTACCATTGATGTCAGTTATTGATTAATTCATTAATGTATATATTTAATGACTTAATAATGAAATATTTTTAAAAAAATCACTTATTTATCAAAATATATATGTGCAGCGCTTTCCTTTTTAATGTATGCCAATAAACATAATGGATTAATTTATTTCATGTAAAAATTACAAATGCTTTTCAAATCATTTCATTCTTTCATTAATGCTATTTAGGTTTTGCATTGAGAGCAGATAAAAACAATATGTACAATACAAAAAAAATTATATCTCACATCTGTATTTACAATTACAGATTACAATGGCAGACAACAGAGAAGACCGGATTGAATGCAAAAGAAGAGCGGCAAAGGAAAGGAAGCAAAGGTGGAGAGATGCACAGTCCCCCGAGACTTACCAACGCTTAAGAGAAGAAGACCGTCAGAGACTTTTAAATAAAAGAAAAATGAGTAAGAAAGCACAAAGTGAATGTGCTGGAGCTTCAAAGAAAAAAAAAAGTAAACAAAGCAATGTCTGTGAAACATTACCTAATGACCAAATATTGCCTCATGACACCAGTGTTCATACACATGACACCAATGTACAGTAGAAATAGAAAGCTGTAGCGCAGGATACTGCTTTCATTACAGCACTAAGAGTAGACACTCATTATTGTGGATTACTCAATGTGGTTTGTAAGTTTTGTGGGGCCTATCATTTTCTCAATGAAAGACCAACTGACGGAGACTTCATTAGTTGCTGTCAGAAAGGAAGGGTAAGACTTCTACAAAGACACACATTTCCAGATTACTTACAAAGTATAATGAGCGATCCAACATTTCCAAATTATACCAATTTTAATAGTGCAGTTTCATTTGCTTATATGGGTGCTACATTAGCAGAAAATGCAGCAGGACATGGTCCATATTGTTTTAGAGTTCAAGGACAAATTTACCACTGCACTTCACATTTACACCCACAAGGAGAGCAAAGGAAATTTGCACAGTTATTTGTCTTAGATACAATGGAAGCTGTTAAACAACGGATGACTTTTCCGAAAATAAACAGTTTGCGCATAGTCTTTGAACAGCTGGATAAAATTATGGCCAACAACCCATACAGTCAAGCATACACACAATTTGCACAGGTTGAAAAAGAACAACAGCAAAATGCTCAAATACATCAATGCCAATGAGATTGCAATACTGATCAAAGTAAATGAGGTTACCATGGTCTTTTAAAATGAGGATGGTGGACCACCTTTTCAGCGGGATTTTAGAATATATCCACGCAATGAAGACCAACCTTTGATAAACATAAATATATTAAGTTGTAATTTGGCTCCAATGACATATCCCAATTTCTTTCCAAATGGTGAGCCAGTATGGGAACCAAAATTACAATTGCAAAGTTATCCCAATAATAACGTTCGTGCTAGAAGCAATATTTCTATGCTGGAATATAAAGTGGCACAAACTGCAATTAGGGATAATTTTAATCCTATTTTACCTGGGGTCAAACTCATACAACAATGGATTATTGATTCCTGTCTACAAGTTGAAGCAAATAATCTACATTTTATCAAATTTCAGCAAAACAAGCTTTGCATAGAACAATATTGGGGATTGATGGATTATGTCAGTGAATTGGCTATCAACAGAGACATTCCAGCTGGAAGAGCAATCATTTTGCCATCCACTTTCCAAGGATCTCCTCGCAATATGCGAGAAAGATAAAATGATGCCATGATTATTGTCACAAAACTTGGAAAACCAGATGTATTCATTACATTCACATGTAATCCACAATGGCCAGAGATCAAGGAAAATGTGAATCTTGGACAAAATACTTCTGACCGACCAGATTTAGTGGCAATAGTTGTCAAACTGTGAGACATCGTCACGCTTTGCGTAGTGCGTACGAGTTAGACGATAAGCACCCGGAGACGCTCATCGCTTGTGAGCCTCGCGAAGCGACCCGCTTAACACTAATTCGATGAGCGCCAAAGTTGCTCTTGCAGAGAGACGCAAACATTTTTGAGATTAACGGACGAACTGCAAATACGAAAAAAAATAAAAACACACTAAATACACCCCAAAAAATTACAAAAACATCACAGACAGCACAGGGCAACAGCCAGGACGTCTGGGAGAGAGGTGGAACGCAAATTTAACCCCTCGAAAATTGCCTAAGCGAGGAAAAAAATGGCGGCAGAAAAAAATGAAAACGAGGCAACACGACCCCGGTCCGTGCAAAACACTGCCAGACGCATAGCACTTTACACATCTAACTACGAACTGCCAAATACACTATTACAAACGCCGGATAATGCTCACGAGCCGTGTAACACATTGATAAAATTACGAATATATAATGCTGCTTTACACAATATTACACTTTATCAGCAGGGCACCAACACGCAAACTGTATATTCTATGCTGTCGGAAGATAAAAACAGATTGTTAGCTCTTCAGCCTATTGATGGTTGCATATATAATAATTATAAATACTTAAAGTATATTAATTTATTCAAAAACAATTCATTATTACTTAACTACATATACATAAAAATATATATCTCTCTTTATCATAACTCATGAAGGTGCTCAGGGGACCAAAAGTACACGACAGGAGAGGCTTGCAATGTTTGTGCGGCATGCAATCTGCCCCGAAGGCGCTCAGCGCAAGCCTCGCAATGAGCGCTGAAGGTCCTCAGAGTACAAAATGCTTTACATTGTGTGTCAAACAGCATTCCCATGGCTTAAAATGTTATTGCTCCGTCATTTTTGACAGGCAAGTCGCTAGTTAAAAATAAAACTCAATTCATTAATACATGATATAACTAAAGCACACTTATTTGGAAGATGTGTAGCTTTTGTTTATACCATTGAATTTTAAAAAAGAGGACTGCCACATGCACACATACTTTTAATCCTGCAGGAAAAATATAAATTGAATACTGCAGAGAGAGTAGATTCAGTAATTACTGCTGATTTGCCACATCCAGAAAAATATTCAAAACTTTATGACATTGTAACACACAGAATGATTCATGGGCCATGTGGAGATATCAATCCAAATTCACCATGGATGGAAAATAAAAAATGTACAAAAGATTTCCCAAAACAATTTCAAATGCAAACTTATGCTAATTGTGATGGATACCCCTTGTATAAAAGAAGAGAAGGACAAACAGCTATTATCCGTGGCCAAAAGGTCGATAATAGATATGTTGTTCCATACAATCCACATTTGCTGATGAAGTACAACGCACACATAAATGTGGAAGCTTGCACTACTATTAAATCCATAAAATATGTGTATAAATATATACACACAGGATATGATGCAGCAACTGCTGTTGTGCAAGGTGCACAAAACGAAAAGGAAAATCCAATTTTACATGACAAACTTTCTAATTATTTAGATGCTCCCTATGTCAGTGCTCCAGAAGCAATGTGTCGTCTTCTGAAATGTGAGATGCATGATCGGTCACATGCTGTGTATCAATTAGCTGTACATTTGCCACAAAGTCAGTTTGTTTGCTTTACTACAGGCAATGAAAGAACTGCCTTAGCCCAAAGTGAACATTGAGAAACAACACTTACTGCTTGGTTTCAATTAAACTGCCAGGACACTGAGGCCAGACAATTTTTATACATTTAGATTCAATATAACTAAATATCACATATCACTAAATGGCAAATGGCGACAACGAAAAAGAAGAGAGACATTAAACGTTTCAGTTTAAGATGACTTCTTTTACATTTTCCCGGTGAATAAAGTTATGAACTTTTTACGCACAGTGAATGATATCTTTTATGATACTTTCCTATTAGCTGCAAGACATCAAAACTTCATAGCAGATGATACACAATGGAAGAGTTGTCTGGAAGAAGCAGCACTATGTCAAATGCCAAAGCAAATGAGAGAACAATTTGCATTCATTTGCATATTTTGCAATGTACCTGAATCATTTGCTTTGTGGGAAACATTTAAATTAAATATGTGTTAAGACTTCTTGAAATGTTACAATTAACCCATTGCACTCTTAAAACCATTAGTGGAAATTCAAGACATATTTCTTGCTCATGGATTAAATTGTGCAAGTTTTAATTTGCCTGATCCAGGACTTATAGATGACATCAACTTTGATGACTATGACACTGAGCTTCAAAAACTAAAAAAAAACTGAAGAAAAACTTGCAACTTTAAATACATTACAATTGCAAGCATTTAATGCCATCACAAATGCTACAGATGATGAAATGGTCAAAGACCATTATTTCTATCTAGATGGCCCTGATGGATCAGGAAAAACTTATCTGTACAATTGTTTGATTAGTTACATTCGAGCACAGGGTCAAATAGAAATGCCATTTACAGCAACTGGAATTGCCACACTTTTGTTAGAAGGTGGCAGAACTGTGCATAGTGGATTTAAACTGCCAGTTCCCATTTTAGAAACATCAGTATCAGATATTCAACTGAATTCAAGCAAAACAATACAAACAAAGTAAATTAATTATCATAGATGAGGCAACAATGATGTCATGTCATGCCTTGCAATGTATTGATAGATTATTAAAAGAAGTGATGGATAATAATTTGCCATTTGGTGGAAAGGTGATGTTGTTAGGAGGAGATTTTAGGCAAACATTACCTGTTGTGCCACATGGAAATAGGACTGACATCATTGAAACATGTATCAAGACAAGTACATTGTGGAAAATATTTACACACCTGAAATAAGAATTAAATATGAGATCTGAAGGCCAAAATTAATACAATGATTGGCTCATTCAAATTGGAGAAGGAGAACATCCACAAATAAATAATTTACCTGATGATATCGTCGAAATTCCATCACAAATGGTTTGCAAGGAATCACTCATATCGGCAATCTTTATAAACACTATCAATAACGACGATTACTCAGACATTGCAAATAAAGTGATATTAACATCAGAAAATATAGATGCCTTGAATCTAAATAACAAAATTTTAAATTCATCAACACACCCCAAAAAAAATTATTACACCTCCTGCCCCCTACAATCTCAGTCTTGCAAAGCACTTTGTATAAAAGTGTCATACTTATGATTGTTAGCTCAAAAGCATGGTTGCCAACTCCTTTTGTATCAAATTATACATGTTTTACGGTACCCCAGTACTACGGAATATGTTGGCACTATATAAATAAGAAATAATAATAATAATAATAGGTGTTCCATGGACACTCTCTCCATCTCAGCTGTGGATCTCTCAATCTCATTCAGTTTCCATTGGCCTCTTGGTAACTTCTCTTATTAATGTCCTTCTTACCTGGTCCCTGAGTTTTGGTGAATTGCCTTTTCTAAGCGCAGTAGATGGTGTGTCAATACTTTTCCTTTTTAGGAATGGATTTAATGGTGTTCTGGGTATTTTCAAAGTATATGATATTTTTTACAACCCAACCCAGATTGATAAAATTTGATATCTTGCACTTGTTTGATAGCTCCTTCAATCTTGTGAAGCTGTTCGTTTAAATATGATCTCTAACAAACACTGGCTTTTCAAAAATAAGTGTATTCATTCTGAGATCATGCACTACTGCAAAATGACTATGGAGCAAATCTCGCACTTCAGCAGACTTTCTCCACTACAAGATTATCTTGCACAACTACTTCTCTGCCCTCAATCTTGCCAAACAACACGACTTCTCATCACTAATATCAAATCTTGCCTCCAACCCCAAATGTTTGTTTGCAACATTTAACACCCTCCTCTGCCCACCCCCACCTCCTGCCCCCTACTGTCTCACAGCTGATGACTTTGCCAGCCATTTAAAAAAAAAAATAATCTATCTGGAATTAACTCTCCTCCCAGCTTGGCCCTAACTCACCATCCCCTCAACAATCTGACAACACCCAGTCCTTCCCCTTCCCCAATGCATCCTCCACTATGGACTCCTTTGAACCTGTAATTGAGGATGAAGTATCTACTTTACTATGAACCTCTCACCTTACAACTTGTCCACATTATCCCATTCCATCACAGCTAATCCCTCTCTACCACACTTATCCCAGCTCTCACACATCTATTAAACCTCTCCCTAAACACTGGTAAGTTCCCATCTTCTTTAAAACACGCCATAATTGCACCCATTCTTAAGAAGCCCTTATCTGACCCAGCTTCTGCCTCCAACTATTGCCCTATGTCTCTACTTCCCCTGGCTTCAAAACTGCTTGGCTGCTTGTCTACAATTGTCTCACTCAATTTATTTCCTCCAATTCCATTCTTGACCCCTTCAAATTTGGCTTCCAGGCCCAACACTCTACAGAAACAGCCCTCACAAAAGTCACCAATGACTTTATAAAATCAAAGGGTCACTTCTCTATTCTAATTCTCATGGATCTCTCTGCTGCCTTCAATACAATTGACCATCCTCTTCTAATCCAAACTCTCCACTCTTTTAGCATCCCTGACACAGCTCTCTCATGGTTAACATCCTATCTTGAAGATCGTACATTTAGTGTCTCCTTCTCTGGCACCTCTTCTTCACCTCTACCTCTGTCTGTTGGCGTACCCCAAGGTCCAGTCCTAGGCCCCCTCCTCTTCTCCATCTACACATCCTCCCTTGGTACACTAATAAAATACTTTGGATTTCAGTATCATCTCTATGCAGATGACACTCAAATATACCTCTCTGCACCAGATCTATCCCCCTCTCTTTTAGCTCAAGTTTTCAACTGCCTCTCTAGCATATCCTCATGGATGTCTGCCTTTCAACTCAAACTCAACATGTCAAAGACTGAACTCCTTATCTTTCCACCCTCTACTACAACTTTAACTCCTCAAATATATCTCACTGTTGACAATGCCATCATCACTCCCATCTCTTGTCTCCACTCCAACCCAAAATGAACGGCTCCGCTAGACTCATCTTCCATACTAAACGCTCAGTATCTGCAGCTCCTCTCTGTCAATCACTCCACTGGCTTAGCCTCAAATTTAAAATCATGACCCTAACATATAAAGCCCTCAACAACAGTGCACCCCCTTATATCTCTGCTCCTGTTACAAAATACTCTCCCAACCATTCCTTCGTTCTCCTAATTACCTTCTTCTTTCCTCCTATCTTATCACCTCCTATCACTCCCACCTTCAAGCCTTTTCTCGTGCTGTCTCCTTGCCTCGCTCCATTAGACTATCTTCCTGCCTCAAAACCTTAAAAAAAATATTAAAAACACACCTGTTTAAATAATCTTATCACCTTCAGCCTTAATATGCACAATTGTACACTCCACAGCTTAATAACACTTACACCTACAATCTACAGTACAACACACAGACACCTCCACTTGACTAAACAAATTGCTTTCACACTGCGGTCTTGCATTTGTCACCCTCTTGTATCACACCTAAACCCTTTAGATTGTAAGTTTACAAGTTTTAAATCTTGTGTCAGTGCGATGGAAACAAGCACTATGTACATTTGATTTTTAAACTCAAAAACAGGGCCCTCCATCACTTATATAGTTTGGGATGTATCCGATGTTCGTACGTTTGCGATGTTGGTTAACGTACTTGCGGCCCCCGCGAAGTGAGGCGAGCCACTGAACTTGCGGGACTTGGGCATATTAAGCCTCTGCGAGCCTTGTGAGACTCGCGAGCCTCGTGAGCCCGAGGTGAGCAGTTGAGGCACATGGAAAGCAGTCAAAAAACAATGAGCACTGCGAGCGGGTGAGGCTTGCAATGAGCACTCATCGTGGGGCTTGCAATGAGCTCTGAAGGTGATCATTGCAAAGCAGGAAAGGTGAAGCACACGTGAGAAGAGGCTCGCAATGAGCGCCAAAGGCGCTCATCGTGGGGCTCACGATGAGCACCAAGGGTGATCATTGCAAAGCAGGAAAATTGAAGTACAGGTGGGAGAGGCTCGCAATGAGCAATGAAGGTGCTCAGAGGAGCACAAGCCTCACCATGTGTGGCAAACAGCATTGCTAGCCTTACAATTTTAATCTCGTAATTTTTGTCGGGCAAGTTCCTAGTTAGGTAAGGTGTTAATTTTGTCTTTGCCATGTATTTTACCTATGTATAGCACTATGGAATATGTTGGCGTGTTACAAATAAAGATAATAATAATAATAATATTAATTACTTAATTACTATCAGCCTTATTTAATTGCGATTCGGTAAATTTAAAAAGGCTCTATATAAGCACATAGTATATTTTTTTACATAAGTTTTTAGTTAGTGAAATTCTATCCAAAAGCAAGGTCTTCACTAACTAAAAACGTCTGTTAAAAAAATATGCTCTGTGCTTTAATAGAGCCCTTTTAAATTTACTGAATTGTAATTTAATAAGGCTGTATATTTCCATCATGCCTCCCAACTATATAAGCTCCAGATCGCTCCACCCCTAAATTAAGTATTGGAGTCACCCTTGAGGGTTATCTCAAATGGCCTACCGCAGATGCAGTATGGTAGTGGGCGTGGCTAGAAAGTGTGATTGAGCACTGCTAACAGCTCTGGTTACTCAATTGCTTGCTACTAATGTGTGTTTTCACTTCAGGCAGAATACTTCATTCAGGGGGTGGACAGATTGTTTAAATGCACAGTAAAATGTTAATAATTTTTTATATCAAGCCTTTCCTAACAATTTTTTAGAGAGCCATTTAAAGACAACTGTAGTCCTATATTTAAAATAAATAAGACAAAAAAAATATTTCCCAGTGCATTACACTCATCAGTTTACAAATAGTTAAATGGAAATAAAACTTAACCTTTATTATGTTCAATATAAAAAAGAGATTTTTTAGTCTATTTGCTATAATGTCCAAAATAAATGAGCAAACAAAGGCCTTAAGGAGTACCTCCTACCTGGAAGGGTGCCCTAATGGCATACCTCAAAAGCTGTCTTGGTCCCTAAAATAAACTAGCTACGCTCAGGTTCCTTGATCATATACTCATAAACCCCATAAATCAGGGGAGGACATTGGCATTTACCTTATACCCACAGTATAATACCTGTATAGGACTAAAACCCTGACACGCGTTTCGTCATGTGTGCTGACATTATCAAGGGGAACTATTTCCTTTCCCCGAAAGCTTTAAATAGTTAGTAGAATATGCACACTTATCTCTTATTGGATAAAATATATGAATGAAATGATGCTTCATAGTTAATAAACTGTAGCATATGTTAACTGTGATATTAATTTTATGACACTAATTCATTAAACGCCAGCCTACATTCATCTCTTATGGCTGGTCCCCTCTGGATCAACAAATTACAAGGAAATTAGTACTGATAAAGGTCTCCACATTTAAATTTCTCTGTGACTGTAATTCAATATATTATGTCTGCTATATTATTTTTTTAATTCATTATACATTCATTAGTAATCATTTAAATTCACCAGTTTGAAGGAAAGCCATCTATTTATTAAGCCATAAGGGTACAAAGAGAACTGTTCATGGTCATATGCAACTTGACAAAGGAATATACTCTAATTTTCTTTTTAAACTACTGAAAGTGCAGTGTACTGTTTTATCTGATTTAATATGTCTTATCCACACTAAGTGATTAACAGTTCTCTACATGTTTTCTGCAATTTAGATCAGGAAAAGATGACCTTATTTCATATAACTCAGGTATGCACTTCCCAGCTAACACATTATCATATTTCCATGTACATACTGCAAAATACACAAAAAATACTAAATGCTTAAAGCAGACAAGTGAACCCTTCCCACAAAAAGTACAAGTGGGAATATTCCCAAACATATCACATAATTATTAATGGTACTTTTGTCTGGTTTAGGAAAATTGTATGTCCCTAGGACAAGTCCTAACTGAAATTGATACAACAGAGTCAGAATCTTGGACGCTAATGATATGATATATATGGACAGTAGGACATTTAACAATTTATATAGAGAAGGGATTATTTCCATGTGGAGTATCTGATGATGGAAAGACTGACATTAACCAGCGGCAAATGTTTCAATAAAGCACATGAAAAAAAGTGAAAACAGAGACAATTAATAACTCTTACAAATCATTTTGATTAGAAAAACACAAGGAGATGAAGAAAGATGAAAAAATTAAAGTTATCCCAGATTTCTTTTGCTGCCTTACTGTGTTACTAATCCTCCCGTCATGAGATATGTTGCTGATTAGTCATTCAGTCATGTCTGACTCTATGTGACCCTATGTGCCGCAGAATGTCAGGCACATCTGCCAGCCACTGTCCTTCTGAGCTCCATCAAACTCTTGTTGATTGCTTCAATGGCCTCATCTTTCCTTCACTGCCTAACTTCTCCTTCTTTGAATGCCTTCAATCCTTCATCGCACCAGAGTATTCTCCATAGGATCCTGTTCTCTCATGAAATGGCCTCATGATCATACCTTCCAGTGAACAGTTTAACTTGATTTTCTGTAGCTTTATTGATTGGATATTTTTGCAGTCCAAGGGACTCTAAGCAGTTTTCTCCAACACCACAATTTAAAAGGCTTCAATTCTATGGAGTTCAGCCTTCTTTATGGTTCGGCTCTCACATGCATATAAAGTACATGGAATATTATAGTTCTAACTATGCAGACCTTTGTTGATAATGTAATATCTTTACTTCTAATAGCTTGTCCAGACTTGCCATAGCTTTCCTCCTCAGACACAAATGTCTTTTAGGCTCATGGCTACAGTCAACATCTGCAGAATAACTTGGAGCTCAGGAAAATATAGTCTGTCACAGCTTTCACTTCTTCCCTATCTATTTGCCAGCTGAGATTGTGGTTTGCTATGATCCCCATCTTTTTAAATTGAGTAGCATGCCAGATTTTGCACTTTCTTCTCTCACCCACATCAATAGGCCCTTTAGTTCCTCCTCCCTTTCAGCCATCAGAGTAGTATCATCCATCTATAAAAGGTTGGGAATATTTATTTGAGCGGTATTGTATTCTGCGTAAACGTAGAATAAACAAGGTGACAGTATTCAAGCTTTTCACACTCCTTTCCTGATCTTGAACCATTCCCGTCCCGGCTTGCATATCTGGTAGTTCTCTGTCCATATATTAAGCATCACCTTCATAGCATGTGAAATTAGTGCAATTGTTCGATAATTTGTTGCATAATGCGAGCAACAATTTCACAGCATTATCTTGTAGGGTTTTGAACAGTTTGGCTGGGATACTATCAACTCCTGCAGCCTTGTTATTAGCCTATCTCACTTCACTCTCCAGGATGTCTGTATCCAGTTCATTGGACAAACTTTTGAGGCTATAAGTGCTTTTACAATCCTTGATGTATATCTTTCTGTGTATTCCCGACACTTCGTCTTTATCTGAGTCCCTACCATTTTTGTCTTTAATCACTCCCAATTTTTTTATATATTTTCCCTTTACGTTTTCATTTTGTTATATTCTTCTATCTCTTTACATTGCTCGTTATAGAATGCCTCCTTGTCTTTTTTCCTATCCTAAATAAATATTTTCCTTTCCCCACTAGATTTCACTTTCCTTCTTTCATGGGCTGCTTTGAAAACCTCATCAGACAGTTTGCCTTCTTAGTTTTCTTTCTTTGGGGGGATATTCTTTGTTGCTTTTTTTTGGACAATGTCACAAATTTTTGTCCAAAGTTCTTCAGGCATGTCTAGTTCCTTAAATGTATTCCTTACCTCCACCTCATATGCACAGGGGATATTATTAATTTCATACTGTATCTGCATTGTCTGATGATTTCCCCTGTATTCCTCATTTTAATCCTGAACTTTGCAATAAGAAGCTCGTGGTCTGAGCCGCAGTCAGTTACAAGTCTTGTTTTTGCTGACTGTATAGAGCTCCTACATCTCTACAAAGTATATAGTTAGAGATGTCCCGAATAGTTCGCCGGCGGACTGTTCCCGGCGAACATAGCATGTTCGCGTTCGTGGCGAACTGCGAACATATGCAATATTCGACCCGCCCCCTATTCTTTATAATTGAGCAAACTTTGACCCTGCATGTCACAGTCAGCAGACACATTCCAGCCAATCAGCAGCATACACTCCCTTCCAGAGCCTTCTAACTCATGGACAGCAGCCATTTTGGAATCATAACTAACTAGCAGTCTTACTGAGAGGAGGCTGAGTGTAGGTGATACTGCATCAATAGGGAAAACCATAGCTAGGCTACTGTACACAGTGTGCAATACAGTGCTGAAGGACTCTTTTGATCTCTGCTGCAAGGACACCCCTGTGTCTCTTCCCCCCCCTTATTATCATTCTCCCCTCACCTTAGCACCCAACTCTAACACCCCTCACACTTATCCATAACACCCATCAACCTAACCCTAACACCCCTCACACTTATCCCTAACACCCCTCCCCCTAACACCTATCCCTAACATCCCTCACCCTAACCCTAACACCCCTCACACTTATCCCTAACACCCCTCACCCTAACACTAACACCCCTCACACTTATCCCTAACACCCCTCACCCTAACACCTAACCCTAACACCCCTCACCCTAACCCTAACACCCCTCACACTTATCCTTAACACCTAACCCTAACACCTAACCCTAACACCCCTCACCCTAACACCCTGATAGGTGACGTAACAAGTATTAAACTGATAAGAGTAGTACTTACAAACACGCCACTCCTATATGGTGGCACCTTTGATTGCACGCGCCGTGCCCCATATTTGATAATGTAGTATCTTTACTTCTAATAGCTTGTCCAGACTTGCCATAGCTTTCCTCCTCAGACACAAATGTCTTTTAGGCTCATGGCTACAGTCAACATCTGCAGAATAACTTGGAGCTCAGGAAAATATAGTCTGTCACAGCTTTCACTTCTTCCCTATCTATTTGCCAGCTGAGATTGTGGTTTGCTATGATCCCCATCTTTTTAAATTGAGTAGCATGCCAGATTTTGCACTTTCTTCTCTCACCCTCATCAATAGGCCCTTTAGTTCCTCCTCCCTTTCAGCCATCAGAGTAGTATCATCCATCTATAAAAGGTTGGAAATATTTATTTGAGCGGTATTGTATTCTGCGTATACGTAGAATAAACAAGGTGACAGTATTCAACCTTTTCACACTCCTTTCCTGATCTTGAACCATTCCCGTCCCGGCTTGCATATCTGGTAGTTCTCTGTCCATATATTAAGCATCACCTTCATAGCATGTGAAATTAGTGCAATTGTTCGATAATTTGTTGCATAATGCGAGCAACAATTTCACAGCATTATCTTGTAGGGTTTTGAACAGTTTGGCTGGGATACTATCAACTCCTGCAGCCTTGTTATTAGCCTATCTCACTTCACTCTACAGGATGTCTGTATCCAGTTCATTGGACAAACTTTTGAGGCTATAAGTGCTTTTACAATCCTTGATGTATATCTTTCTGTGTATTCCCGACACTTCGTCTTTATCTGAGTCCCTACCATTTTTGTCTTTTATCACTCCCAATTTTTTGAGATATTTTCCCTTTACGTTTTCATTTTGTTATATTCTTCTATCTCTTTACATTGCTCGTTATAGAATGCCTCCTTGTCTTTTTTCCTATCCTAAATAAATATTTTCCTTTCCCCACTAGATTTCACTTTCCTTCTTTCATGGGCTGCTTTGAAAACCTCATCAGACAGTTTGCCTTCTTAGTTTTCTTTCTTTGGGGGGATATTCTTTGTTGCTGTTTTTTGGACAATGTCACAAATTTTTGTCCAAAGTTCTTCAGGCATGTCTAGTTCCTTAAATGTATTCCTTACCTCCACCTCATATGCACAGGGGATATTATTAATTTCATACTGTATCTGCATTGTCTGATGATTTCCCCTCTATTCCTCATTTTAATCCTGAACTTTGCAATAAGAAGCTCGTGGTCTGAGCCGCAGTCAGTTACAAGTCTTGTTTTTGCTGACTGTATAGAGCTCCTACATCTCTACAAAGTATATAGTTAGAGATGTCCCGAATAGTTCGCCGGCGGACTGTTCCCGGCGAACATAGCATGTTCGCGTTCGCGGCGAACTGCGAACATATGCGATATTCGACCCGCCCCCTATTCTTTATAATTGAGCAAACTTTGACCCTGCATGTCACAGTCAGCAGACACATTCCAGCCAATCAGCAGCATACACTCCCTTCCAGAGCCTTCTAACTCATGGACAGCAGCCATTTTGGAATCATAACTAACTTGCAGTCTTACTGAGAGGAGGCTGAGTGTAGGTGATACTGCATCAATAGGGAAAACCATAGCTAGGCTACTGTACACAGTGTGCAATACAGTGCTGAAGGACTCTTTTGATCTCTGCTGCAAGGACACCCCTGTGTCTCTTCCCCCCCTTATCATCATTCTCCCCTCACCTTAGCACCCAACTCTAACACCCCTCACACTTATACATAACACCCATCAACCTAACACCTAACCCTAACACCCCTCACACTTATCCCTAACACCCCTCACCCTAACACCTATCCCTAACATCCCTCACCCTAACCCTAACACCCCTCACACTTATCCCTAACAAGCGTCACCCTAACACTAACACCCCTCACACTTATCCCTAACACCCCTCACCCTAACACCTAACCCTAACACCCCTCACCCTAACCCTAACACCCCTCACACTTATCCTTAACACCTAACCCTAACACCCCTCACCCTAACCCTAACATCCCTCACACTTATCCCTAACACCCCTCACCCTAACCCTAACACCCCTCACACTTATCCCTAACACCCCTTACCCTAACACCTAACCCTAACACCCCTCACCATAACCCTAACACCCCTCACACTTATCCCTAACCCTAACACCCCTCACCATAACCCTAACACCCCTCACACTTATCCCTAACACCCCTCACCCTAACACCTATCCCTAACATCCCTCACCCTAACCCTAACACCCCTCACACTTATCCCTAACACCCCTAACCCTAACACCCCTCACAATTATCCCTAACACCCCTCACCCTAACACCTATCCCTAACACCCCTCACCCTAACCCTAACATCCCTCACACTTATCCCTAACACCCCTCACCCTAACCCTAACACCCCTCACACTTATCCCTAACACCCCTTACCCTAACACCTAACCCTAACACCCCTCACCATAACCCTAACACCCCTCACACTTATCCCTAACCCTAACACCCCTCACCATAACCCTAACACCCCTCACACTTATCCCTAACACCCCTCACCCTAACCCTAACACCCCTCACACTTATCCCTAACACCCCTCACCCTAACACCCTGATAGGTGACGTAACAAGTATTAAACTGATAAGAGTAGTACTTACAAACACGCCACTCCTATATGGTGGCACCTTTGATTGCACGCGCCGTGCCCCATATTTGAAGTGATACGACCAACCAAGTATCTTTTTCCATCTCCCGGTTCCAAAAATCCAGGCCTTATACACGCCCCCTGGTATTAAACTGATAAGAGTAGTACTTACAAACACGCCACTCCTATCTGGTGGCACCTTTGATTGCACATGCCGTGCCCCAAAATTGAAGTGATACGACCAACCAAGCATCTTTTTCCATCTCCCGGTTCTAAAAACCCAGGCCTTATACATGCCCCCTGATAGGTTCTGTAACAGTTATTAAACTGATAAGAGTAGTACTTACAAACACTCCACTCCTATCTGGTGGCACCTTTGATTGCACGTGCCGTGCCCCAAAATTGAAGTGATACGACCAACCAAGCATCTTTTTCCATCTCCCTGTTCTAAAAATCCAGGCCTTATACACGCCCCCTGATAGGTGACGTAACAAGTATTAAACTGATAAGAGTAGTACTTACAAACACGCCACTCCTATATGGTAGCACCTTTGATTGCACTCGCCGTGCCCCAAATTTGAAGTGTCTCTTCCCCCCCTTATCATCATTCTCCCCTCACCTTAGCACCCAACTCTAACACCCCTCACACTTATCCATAACACCCATCAACCTAACACCTAACCCTAACACCTCTCACACTTATCCCTAACACCCCTCACCCTAACACCTATCCCTAACATCCCTCACCCTAACACCCCTCACACTTATCCCTAACACCCCTCACCCTAACACTAACACCCCTCACACTTATCCCTAACACCCCTCACCCTAACACCTAACCCTAACACCCCTCACCCTAACCCTAACACCCCTCACACTTATCCTTAACACCTAACCCTAACACCTAACCCTAACACCCCTCACCCTAACCCTAACATCGCTCACACTTATCCCTAACACCCCTCACCCTAACCCTAACACCCCTCACACTTATCCCTAACACCCCTTACCCTAACACCTAACCCTAACACCCCTCACCATAACCCTAACACCCCTCACACTTATCCCTAACCCTAACACCCCTCACCATAACCCTAACACCCCTCACACTTATCCCTAACACCCCTCACCCTAACACCTATCCCTAACACCCCTCACCCTAACCCTAACACCCCTCACACTTATCCCTAACACCCCTAACCCTAACACCCCTCACAATTATCCCTAAGACCCCTCACCCTAACACCTATCCCTAACACCCCTCACCCTAACCCTAACATCCCTCACACTTATCCCTAACACCCCTCACCCTAACCCTAACACCCCTCACACTTATCCCTAACACCCCTTACCCTAACACCTAACCCTAACACCCCTCACCATAACCCTAACACCCCTCACACTTATCCCTAACCCTAACACCCCTCACCATAACCCTAACACCCCTCACACTTATCCCTAACACCCCTCACCCTAACCCTAACACCCCTCACACTTATCCCTAACACCCCTCACCCTAACACCCTGATAGGTGACGTAACAAGTATTAAACTGATAAGAGTAGTACTTACAAACACGCCACTCCTATATGGTGGCACCTTTGATTGCACGCGCCGTGCCCCATATTTGAAGTGATACGACCAAGTATCTTTTTCCATCTCCCGGTTCCAAAAATCCAGGCCTTATACACGCCCCCTGGTATTAAACTGATAAGAGTAGTACTTACAAACACGCCACTCCTATCTGGTGGCACCTTTGATTGCACATGCCGTGCCCCAAAATTGAAGTGATACGACCAACCAAGCATCTTTTTCCATCTCCCGGTTCTAAAAATCCAAGCCTTATACACGCCCCCTGATAGGTTCTGTAACAGGTATTAAACTGATAAGAGTAGTACTTACAAACACGCCACTCCTATCTGGTGGCACCTTTGATTGCACGTGCCGTGCCCCAAAATTGAAGTGATACGACCAACCAAGCATCTTTTTCCATCTCCCGGTTCCAAAAATCCAGGCCTTATACACGCCCCCTGATAGGTGCTGTAACAGGTATTAAACTGATAAGAGTAGTACTACTTAACACACCTTATAATAATGCAGAGAGAGGCAACGCAGTGAGAGGAGTCTGAAGAAGAGGAGTCAGAGGAGGAAGGTGGCTTTAAGGAGGTGGAAGACCAAACACAGCAGGTGTCCCAGGGGGCTTGTTGTCACCTTTCGGGGACCCTTGGTGGCTGGGTGGAGGAAGAGACCTTCAATGACATCAGTGAGGACAAGGAACAGGACATGGCTAGCCTGGTATCCAACCTTGTGCAAATGGGGAGTTTGCGGTTGTGCAAAGGGACTGTTTGCGGTTGTTTGCGGTGCATTAAACGGGTAAATTGGTCTGTAACTGTGAAGCGGGCCTAACCCTTACACTACCTGATCGATACAACATCATACCTGATGTTTTAAAGCATGTTATTCCAAACAATTTAGGAATGTTAGGTAATTTATGCCCTTTATGGCTTAAAACCAGACTCTGCATCAACTATGTAATTTTCCATGGAAGTTTTGCCATGGATCCCCCTCCGGCATGCCACAGTCCAGGTGTTAGTCCCCTTGAAACAACTTTCCCATCACTATTGTGGCCAGAAAGAGTGCCTGTGGTTTTTAAAATCCCCCTGCCCATTGAAGTCTATGGCGGTTCGCCGGGTGTGCCGGTACGCGAACATTTGCGGCGGTTCGTGTTCGCGGTTCGCGAACCGAAAATTTTATGTTCACGACATCACTATATATAGTCAATCTGATTTCTATATTGTGCATCTGGTGATGTCAATGTGTAGAGTTTTCTCTGAGGCTGTTGGAAGAGGGTGTTTACTATGTGCGGACAATTATTTACTAATCTCTGACCTGCTTCATTTTGTTCCAGATATGTTTGGTTCCCTAATATAGCACACAAATCTCTTACCATGAGAGTCACATCAATTCTTGGTGTTATATCTAGGAGGCATTGAATATCCTCATAGAGTTGTAACATTTTAGCATTTTCAGGATCCATGGTTGGACTTGGATCACTGTGATGTTTAATGGCTTGCCTTCAATTCACGTTGAAATCATTCACTTATTGGGCTGTACCTGAGCACTACTTCGGATTGATTATGAGGGCTACTCCATTTCATATGCAGGATTCTTGACAGAGTAGAAGATCTGGTGGTTGTCTGATATGAAATGTCCCATTTCAGTACATTTGAGTTCACTAATTCCCAGAATATCAATGATTAATCTTGTCATGACAAGTTTGCCTTGGTTCATAGTTCTAATGTTCCAGGTACCTATGCTGAATTGTTCTTCGCGACAATGGACACCCCCCCCCCCCCACACACACACACACACACTCAAACACATCCACAACAGGGTGTTCTCTCAGCTATTCCCCAGTAATGTAGTAGGCACCTTCTCACATAGGAGGCATATTGTTATAAGGTTGTCTTGGCAAATATACTGGAGTTGGTTGCCAGTTCCTTCTCCAGTAGACTGATATTTGTCTCATTTTCAGTGCTCTGCAAAGGGTGTGTTTCTGTTGAGTCCATGAGGCCCAGGCCTTGGACAGTACATTTTCAGGGAGCAGCAAGCTGCCTGGAGGTTCCAATGCATGCCATGGTGTATGCACAGAAACTTGTTTTTGTAGTTACAGTTCTGTTTTAAGTGTGACTGGCACTTTCTGACAAACTGTACATAAACACACATAAACTTTCAGTTTTATATACATGTGTTTAATCATATGATTACCATTATGTTTAATCAAATCTAAAGAGAGCATCACTTAGTATCCAATAGTTTGATAATTTATTTAGATTAATGAACACAAGAGTATACTTGTCACAGAAAAATAGGCCAGCTGGACCAGCAACCAAAGAAATTCTGCCAATTAGACCTGGGTTCCAGAGCTCTAGGGGGGCATTCAGCACCTCTCCAAGCAGATAGTCGGATCCCATAGTTACAGCAAGGGATATTACTTAATCAACAAACTCCCCAGTAATCAATATCTGACTCAGCAAGTTTTCCACTACTCAAACATTTTATTTGTTTTCAACAGAAGTATTTTATCCACATTAGGTACTGGGGAAATGTACAGCATCAGCCCCCAACCTTAACACTTGAACTGTCAGTTTTCGGCTCATAGGTTTCAATCAGGAGTGCCAACCTAGAGCTGGTTTACATGGCTTGCTTAGAATATTTCACTTTACAAGTGATCACTATTTATGATCTGTTCCCTGCTCCTATGGTAGGTTAGAGTAAGAAATCTTAATCCTATATGTTTGCTAAAACCTTGTGGGTACTCACAGTGAGCCTAAACCCTATGTGTAAATACAACCTTGCACAGCACTAGCTAAACTATTACTTCCTTGCAGCAATTGTGGCAAGAAAGGGAATAAAATATAATAAAAGATTAATGTGGGGAGTTTATGACATCTCAGTGTTTGCACTGCTATCGCTTTTGAGCCATGAACCCTTCAACACATGGGGAAAATAATGGACCCTCCCTTTCCCACACCCCCTTATGCTTTGGGGTAGGGCACCCATTAATTAATTAACCCCCTTGCCTACATCCACCCACACTACACTACACTATGGATCTGTCCCAGGTTTAGCACAATAACTTCTGTTTCTAATAGTGATTTTGGCAGTGTTCCCTTAAATTTTGCTACGCTCATCTAACAGTCATGGATTAGATATATCGCTGAATGTGCTATACATTTGTGCTGGATATTTATCTGGTCTAGCTCCTTTACAATTAGGCAAAAAGAAAAATGCCTCTAGTGAAAAATGCTCATTGTTATCCTGTCATAAGTAAAACATCAAATTGAGTACAAACTAAAACGTTTTCCACTGTTCTAAATTTCCTGAAAGCAAACAAGTAGTAAATAAAACACAATCAAATAGCTGCCCTTTTGACTATTTGCTTGACTGCTATACAGAATATAAAGTGTGGGTAACTTGATAAATTAAGAAGACTTTGGGTCTTATTCAATTGCAAGCCTGCAGATTAGGTCAAATTTGCTACAATTACACATCAATTCAATTGAACAAGCCTGCAATGAGCTCTTTCAGCGCTCATTGCAAGCCTCTCCCCCCACCTCAGTTGCGTCTGAAATGTGAAAGAGGGAAATACCTTAATTCTGTGTCCTCTTGGTATGAAATGTTTGGCTAAATATTGTGAGTAGATTTATTCCAAAAGGATGATAGTTGCTTCCTCAAAAGCTCTTGCAAATAATGCAAGCCTACTGCCCAACCACTTGTATCTGTTTTACATTGATTAAAAGCTTTGTCTACCTCTTCCAACCGCTTAGTAAATCTAAAATTAAAGTCTGATTCTAAACCAAATTCAGCCATGATGTTGTGGATTCTCCAAAATTATGACAAAATTACCAAAATGATGCTGCTATAAATAGCTCAAATTAATTATACAAAAAAAACAAAATAATACATTTGTTCATATAGGTGGATTCACCTTCCTTGTGCACCAGAAAATAAAGAATACACACTATATATGTGTGGTTATATGGTAGCTAGTGAATCCAGTGAATCTCATTACTGGTGGTAAGTGTAAGTATACACATCTAGAAAAAAAAAAAGACAACCAATTGAACCACCATATAGTCCTATATTGGAGAATCAACAGCACATGGGAAATTACTGTATATACTCGAGTATAAGCCGACCCGAGTATTAGCCGAGGCACCTATTTTACCACAAAATCCTGGGTAAAATGAGTGACTCGAGTATAAGCCGAGGGTGGGAAATGTGCTGCCCCCTGTGTCCCTTTTGTGCCTTCTGTGTCCCCCTCTCTCTCCCGTGTCTCTTCTCTCCTCTCCCTTCCCTGTGTCTCTTCCCCCCTCTCCCTTCCCTGTGTCTCTTCCCCCCTCTCCCTTCCCTGTGTCTCTTCCCCCCTCCTCATTCTCAACCTCCCTCCTCAACCCCACTCCTCATCCTCAACCTCCCTCCTCATCATCCCTCCTCAACCTCCATCCTCAACCTCCATCCTAAACCCCTTTGATTCTATTTCTCCTTCTCACTTAGTTCTTAATAGCATGATGGCCCCAGTTTTTGGCTCTGTTATAAACCTGACCAGTAAAGAGACCAGAATACAATGAGTTAATGTAACAATTGATGCATACTTGCCCTATTTAAACAGCACCTCTATCCACCATTCTGTCAGCCTTGGAGGAAGCCTTTGGCGATCCGTGCGCCTCGGCTGTGTTCTGTGTCCCATTCTGATGATGTCATTCGGCAGCAGGGGCATATCTGTCTGTGTAGCACCGAAGCAGTAAGGACTTTACTCTGCAGCATAAAAAGGAATGTTCCTTCTACTATACCCAAATAGTGCTCACTGATGCCAATTATTTATTTTTTTAGCAGGCTTTTGGACAGTTTTTTTTGGTTAGCCCAGGAGATTACTTATTGTTATAGGGGGTAATTGGTGGACTCCAAAAGTCGTCACTCTAGCATAGGGTGTTACTTACCTTGGTATCTTAGAGTAGTTCTGATATTCAAGGGAGCAAGTGACGGCCTTAACAAGCCACCATACCAATATTTGTGGAGATTCATGATTAGGATTCTTTGTTTATTTATTTATATACTTTGTTTTATTTTTTTGGATTGATCAATTATATGTATACTAGCGTATTGCCCGTCAAAAAATGACGGCAATGAGATGTGTATGTTTTTAAAGTTGTTTAGTTATTAATATACATATGGAATTGTAAGGTAGCTAATGTTGTTTTGTGTGTACTACTGAAATATAGAATTCAAATTAATCAATGAATTTACGTATTTTTATGCATTGTGTTGAAGAGCTGGCAAACTGTGTTGATGTTGCTGCAGCATTAGTAGTGTGGAGCTGCTGTGTAAGCGTGATTGACGTGTGCAGTGTAATAGTGTGCGTGCGCGAGCCGAAACCGTTAACGTAGCTGTGTACTTCCGCATTATCCTAAAATGGCGGATAATGTGTGGTATGCGTCTTAGCGGATGATCCGTCCGTCGTTTAATGGTGGGTAATGTGTGGTATGCGTCTTAGCGGATTATCGTTACGTTTTTTCCGTGGTTATAGTGCTGTAGCCTCGTTTTCGTTTTGTTCGTCCGCCATTTTTTCTGCGGCGCTCATTGCCAAAGTACTACAGTTTAACGGCTCGTCTCTCTGTGCGAGGCTCGCCGGGCGATGATCGCCTGCAGCGCTCATCGCTAAGCGCGCTAAAGTACTACAGTTTAACAGTAAATATGGTAAAACGGTCAAATGATGGTCAATAACAATTAAATGTTGTGAAATTTGGCTACATTTGTCCCTTTTTTTTTTTCTTAAAATAAATACACTTTTTTTTTTTTTTTTTTTTTTTTTTGTAACTTTCAACTTATATTTATCAAATGCGTTGTTTTAGGCGGGAAATCCGATGTTGCGCGAGACAAAGGCGTTAAATCTGTGTAAATGTGTAAATCTGTAATTGCGTTTCGTAAAATGTACTCGCTACTGTCTTTTTACTCATTGCGCGGTTAATCCGCATCCTTTATCTCGTTGTTTTTCAAACACATACGTCTGTGGCCGTGTTTTTTACGCAGTTTGTAGTAGTATAGCCTCGTTTTCATTTTTTTCGGCGGCCATTTTTTTCTCGCTTAGCCGATTTTTGATCTTTGTAACTCGGCTACATCGATGTAAATTGGAGTTCCAACTCACTCCCAGACGTCCTGCCTGGTTCCCCATGCTGTAAGTGACCTTTTTTTTATTTTTTAGTGTGTATTTAGTGTTTTTTTTATTGTTTTGGTTCCGCCGCTTATCTCGTAATTTTTTTCATCTCGTATTTATTTTCTAAGTGCTACGGTTTAACGGCTCGCCTCGCTGTGCGAGGCTCGCCGGGCGATGAGCACCTGCGGTGCTCATCGCAAAGTCGTACGATCAGCAAAGTGGTACGATTTAATGGCTCGCCTCGCAGCGCGAGGCTCGCCGGGCGATGAGCGCCTGCAGGGCTCATCGCTAAGTCGTACGCACTACGCAACATAGAGTGACGACGAATCGTAGTTAGACAATTATAATATGTGATACATACAGCCCCATTAAATTCCAGCCTCATAGATACGAGGTTTGTTCTTAAGCCCTACGTGCTTCAAATTTAGAAAAGTTATGACGCTATTAAATAATGCACCAACGTGTGAGCTAAGCAGCAGGGCCTTCCGTGTCAAACACGGAGAAACAGTACAGGAGGAGTGACAGCTTGCAAGATGATTTTGCAGGCTCCCCCACCTCATCACTTGCCGAGGGGGTCCTGAACTGGACCTCCACGACAGTCCTGCATACAAGCCCTGCCGTGGGGGGTACTCCAAGTACCACCCTCCGGCACTTAAAATGAACCCCACTCTATGCTAGAGGTCCCCATCGGTACCCCCAAAGTGACCCCATATTAACCCCTTGCTGCAGGGGTCCAAAAGGACCCCCGCAGCCCCTCCACATTAACCTCTTGAAGCGGGGGTTGTCACTGTCAATCAGACTGCAGCCAATCAGAAGGCGCAGATACCCGAAAGGCAATTAGCCAATTCTGGCCGCGGCACCTAGCATTAACCCCCTCTATGCTGGGGGTCCCCATCGGGACCCACAAATTGTCCCCTTACTAACCCCTTGCTGCAGGAGTCCATAGGGACCCCCGCAGCCCCCCACATTAACCCCTTGCAGGGGGGGTGTCAGTGTCAATCAGACTGCAGCCAATCTGAAGGCGCAGATGCCTTCAGCCAATCACTCTGTGGGGTTGCATCCCATTCTGATTGGCTAAAGGAAATAGTGCCTTCTGATTGGTTTAAAAAAGATTGACAGGTCATTCAGCCAATCAGAATGGGATATAAGGGTGTATCCCATTCTGATTGGCTCACACCTTGGCACCTTCTGATTGGCTGAAATTTGATTGACAGCCTTTTTAGTCAATCAGAAGGCGCCACTGCCAATTTCTGACCGGAAGAGGCTCTGGAGGCCTCATTCGTGCCGGGGAGCTCCGAGAGTGCGGAGCTCCGTTAGTTTTTTTATTATTTTTTTGCAGTGCAGATTCTTCAAGGGCCCAGCCGGGGCAGAAGAGGAGAAGGCTGGGGACATCGCGGACAGGAAAGTTTTAAATTTATGTTTATTGTTTATTTAAGTTTTGTGTATTTGTGTTTTATGTGTGACTGATGTTATATATCTATTTTTCCAGGGGCCGAGCCAGAGAACAAAAGAAGATGGATGGGGACATGCTGGAAAGGTAAGTTTAATACTGTATTTGTAATGTTTATTTATTATATGTAAGTTTAATTTTGTACTAATCTGATGTTTCTTTTTTTTCCCAGGGGTTGCGATCTAAAGGGACCTCTGCAAAGGTAAGTGGTTTTATTTATTCTATTTTAGCTTAGATTTAGGGGGTATTGTATAGATAGGGGGTAATGTTTAGCTAGGGGGCTATGTCTACATAGGGGGTTATGTATAGATAGGGGGTAATGTATAGATAGGGGGTAATGTCTAGATAGGAAGTACTGTATAGATAGGGGGTTATGTCTAGATAGGTGGTTATGTCTATATAGGGGTAATGTCTAGATAGGGGATAATATATAGATAGGGGGTTATGTATAGATAGGGGGTGATGTCTAGATAGGGGGAAATGTATTGTAGTTAGGGGTATATTTATAATGTCTTTGATACTGTAATGTTATGTAATTACCTTCAGAAGTCACAAAATTTGTGAAATGATGTTCCACCTGTGTGTTATCTAAGTGTCACATGATCTGTCATTACATATACACACCTTTTTTTAAAGGCCCCAGAGTCTGCAACACCTAAGCAAGAGGCACCACTAACCAAACACTGCCATGAAGCCCAAGGAACTCTCCAAACAAGTCAGGGTTAGGTTACAAAAAAATATACAAATCTCTGATGATCCGCAGGAGCACCATCAAATCTATGAAAACCAAATGAACAAGAACATGGCACAACAGCAAACCTGCCAAGAGACGACCGTCCACCAAAACTCACGGACCGGGAGAGGAGGGCATTAATTAGAGAGGCAGCACAGAGACCTAAGGTAACCCTGGAGGAGCTGCAGAGTTCCACAGCAGAGACTGGAGTATCTGTACATAGGACGACAAGAAGCCGTACGCTCCATAGAGTTGGGCTTTTTGGCAGAGTGGCCAGAAGAAAGCCATTACTTTCAGCAAAAAACAAAATGGCACGTTTTGAGTTTGCGAAAAGGCATGTGGGAGACTCCCAAAATGTATGGAGGAAAGTGCTCTGGTCTGATGAGACTAAAATTGAACTTTTCGGCCATCAAAGAAAACTGGCACAAACCCAACACTTCACATTACCCAAAGAACACCATCCCCACAGTGAAACATGGTGGTGGCAGCATCATGCTGTGGGGATGTTTTTCAGCCGCCGGGACTGGGAAACTGGTCAGAGTTGAGGGAAAGATGAATGGTGCTAAATACATTGATATTCTTCTGTACCACTCTGTGTGTGATTTGAGGCTAGGACGGACGTTCACCTTCCAGCACGACAATGACCCCAAACACACTTCTAAAGCAGCACTTGAGTGGTTTAGGGGGAAACGAGTAAATGTGTTGGAATGGCCTAGTCAAAGCCCAGACCTCAATCCAATAGAAAATCTGTGGTCAGACTTAAAGATTGCTGTTCACAAGCGCAAACCATCCAACTTGAAGGAGCTGGAGCAGTCTTGCAAGGAGGAATGGGCAAAAATCCCAGTGGTAAAATGTGGCAAGCTCATAGAGATTTACCCAAAGCGACTTGTAGCTGTGATTGCCGCAAAAGGTGTCTCTACAAAGTATTGAATTGTGGGGGGGTGGGGTGAATAGTTATGCACATTTACTTTTTCTGTTATTTTGTCCTATTTGTTGCTTGCTTCACAATAAAAAAAAAAAAAACATCTTCAAAGTTGTGGGCATGTTCTGTAAATTAACTGATGCAAATCCTCAAACAATTCATGTTCATTCCAGGTTGTGAGGCAACAAAACATGAAAAATACCAAGGGGGGTGAATACTTTTGCAAGGTACAGTAGCCCCGCGACCGGGATTGGCTAATGGTGTGCTGCAGGCGCTTTAAGGACCCGCAGTAGGAAATTTGAAAATGTTAAATGCAGCTGGGTCCTGATCGATGCGAATCGGGGACCCCCGCTGCAAGGGGTTAATGTGGGTAGGCTGCAGGGGTTGCGATAGGGACCCCTGCAGCATTGGGATGTGTTTAGGGAGCAGGGGGGAGCATCAGACGGCGGTGTCGGGCTGATCCCAAGCAGCATGTATTGGCTTTAGGATCCACTGCGGACACTTTTTTGTGCCCGCAAGAATTCGATTCTTCCGAGGTGCGAGGTTCACCTCATAGATCTTTGGCTGCGTGTTACTACATATGTCTCTCAGAGCCTATTCTCGGCCGTTTTTGGGTGTCATCTCGCAAAGGAGGCTGCGAGGGACATGTGGAATCGGTCCTCGCATACAGCAAAAAAAATTCTTTTGCGAGGACCAAGGGAACTATGAGGGCTAATTTAATGAGGCTGATAATATATAAGCACAGGCACTTTAACTGTGTGGCACTTTATATTTGTTAATATATAACTCAGCATTGTGGGGAGGAGGTGGCTGCTTCATCCCAACAACTGAGGCCCTTGCACGCAGCCCTCGCTAAGCGTGAGCAACGGGCTGTACGCTGCGGGCAAGGGCCTCAGTTGCTGGGATGGAGCTCCTTCGGCGCTCCATCCCAGCAACTGAGGCCCTTGCCTGCAGCCCTCGCTTCGCGAGGGCCGCGGGCTCGCTACGCAAGACCGCAAGCGTGAGCAACGGCCCGTACGCTCACAACTATATATGTGATAAGTGGTTATTTTTTTATGCTATATGACTTGTCTTTCATATCATAGACGTAGCATATAAGCACGTGCACTTTTATGGCGTTACACTTTACATATGGAGATATACAATTTTTCCTGTGCAATTCATTATTTATTGTTGATTATTATTGCTGCTTAATATTAGAAATTTTTCATGAGAATATTATCTACTAAGACCTTATCTTATGGGACACACAATGCTTTAAGAAGTTTTTATTTATTTCAATAAACTTTGTTTTTTTTTTTGTTTTTTTTACTGGTTCTGGTTTAATTTCCCATGTGTTGTTGATTCCCTAATATAGGACTATATGGTGCTTCAATTTAGTGTCTTTTTTCTTGATGTGTATGCTTACACACCACCAGTAGTGAGATTCACTGGATTCACTAGCTACCATATAACCACACATATATAGTGTGTATTCTTTCTTTTTTGGTGCACAAAAAGGTGACTATACCTATATGAACAAATGTATTATTTTGTTTTTTGTATTGCCTATCGATACCTGCCTTTTTTAGCCACAGTTCCAATGTATTCATTAACCAGGTGTTGGAATGTGTGGTGTTGCATGATCATTATTTAGTTTACAAATAGACTAAATTGAATAGAAATTAGAGTCACACTATATTTGATATTAATTATTTATTAATTTATATTGTGGATTAGAGCTTCTGTTGAACATTGGTGGTGAACGTGTTCTAGTAAGGGAGAGCTTACTTGTACCACAGATCAGGTATTAGGGAGGCCAACAAGGCCTTATACATAGAAGGTGAGACAATGGACCCAATGTATGGTACTAAAGGGGGACATTTTGGAGATTTATTTGAGAACCTCTCTATTCCAGTGTCATGTTATGGAATAAGTATACCGTTTGAAGTCTCTGGTATGAAGAACTCCATTTTGTCTACTATTGAATTTGAATTGCAACATAACAATTAATGAAATTTATTAAATCATTTAAAAGGTTTACAAATAGATAATAAGTCAAGAAGACAAATAATTCAATGGATGCTCAAAAGTAAAGAATAATTGCATGTAATAGTTAATAAAAATGTTAAAGTTTTATAAACATTTTTTTCATTATCTTCAAAAGCAGGCAGACACACTATAAATGTGGGACTGAAAATCTATGTTAAAATTAGCTTGACTGTGATAAATACTCTATGAATATTTATATAGTGCCATTCCTGAAAATACATTCCTTGCTCCTAAATTTGCCTGCTGTAACAATAAGCAATGGCACAAAATAATATAATTGCACTTTATACATGTACATTCTGTTGTATTAAAAACAAATTACACCAAATTGTACAGATGATGTAGAAACTGATGCCTCAATTTCATTAGCAATCAGTGCTAGGGATTTGGGTTAAAATAATTAAATAATAACAGGAGCTAAATGTCTTAATATTTAATATATTTGCACAATTTCCCCTGCTGTCCAGGAATTGTATGTTTGTATGTTCAAAAGGATAGCTGTTTTATTCTGCCCTTGCGCCAAACCAAAACCACAAATATTCTTCCTTGCTTTAGAGAGGAATTCTGTTAAAATAGTAGTAGCCACAAGAGCATTATGTCACCAACCTAAAAATGGGTACAAATTGATACATAAAGTAGTATTTTCACCATAAAGTGTTATTTACTTTATCTTCTGAGTATTACATTTTAAACTAGTTGGTTCCTTTTGCATGGACATACATAGTTCAGTAGGAGCATATTCTATACACTGCCAAAGACAAGATTCCTGCCAAAACACTTCTCTGCCATTTTGGCAACTTTGAAGCATGTTCTTTCATATGTATGTGTTTGAAAATGTCCTCCATAAATCCTAACACTTAGCTTTCTGGCACATAATGTAAATTTACAACTTTTTTTTGTATACAAGTAGATGATGTAGGAATGTTTGGGCAAAGAAGCTGATTTATTGCATGGATAATTATATTTAATTTATGAGGATGGATATGTACAGCACTGTATGAATAATTTTGCAGGTACATTGAGCCTGTGCTTCGAAAAGAGTCTAAACTTTATATTATCTGATGGAGAGTAGACGCCTGTGAAAATCATCATTTTGCATGGTAATGCATAGGAAACACATACAGTCACTGGACCAGAGGTCATTTATATTGTATGTACAGAACAACGTCCTGTGCTACTGTTCCTTGCACTAACTATAATCATTTGATTATAGCTCAATATATTAATATAACATTTACCAAATATAGCACCTTTTTTAGTACCAATAATTACAACATCATACTTCATAGACAGGCTATATTCTGTAAAGTGTGTGTACAATAGTAAAATCCGCTACTTATCTGCTTTGCGATGATCACCTTCGGTGCTCATGGCAAGCCTCTCACCCAGTGTAGTTTAGGGGCCTTGTGATGCGTGTTACTGACTTGGGTTAAGTGTTACTGCCTTGGGTTAATTGTTACTGGCTTGGGTTAAATGTTACTGGCTTGGGTTAAGTGTTACTGGCTTGGGGCTCTTTTTTACTGCATTCTGCCTCATTTTCATCCTGTTACGTTTTTTCGGCCACCATTTTTTTTCTGACTAAAAACTCCAAATATGGCTCCAATGAGCTTGCCACCTCACTCCCAGGCTTCCTGGCTCTCCCCCTTTGCTGTGTGTGAGTGTATATATTTTTTGTGTACATTTTGTTTGTTGTGGGTCTTTGTACTGACCGCTTGGCTGTTAAAGTCGTAAAGTATTGCATGCCTCGGGATCCCACAGGCCTCGCAATAAGTGCCTCTGGCGCTCATCTCCACCCCTGCTTATCTCTAAAGTCGTGCTTTGCGTGACGACAAGCGTGACGACAACTTGCAGTTTGACAACTATTATAGTTGATATAAATTAATAATGAGGTAGGAGCACAGAGTCGTCATCATTGTTCACAATTTGTCTTAATGCAAGAAGAAACTAGTTAAATAATTTAAGAAGGAAAAGCATATTCTTACCAAAAAGTGGTCTTTCAGTCGCTAAGTGATCTCACCCAATAAAGAGAAAACTAAAGTCTAATAAATGAATGCATTAGAGTACTTCATTAAAATTATATTCAAGCCAATTAATAGGAGATCATTTCTCGTTTTGGTAAAAATTCAGCTTAAAACACACTTTCAATAACTAGTGTGAATGTTATAGTATCATCTTGGGGAAAATAACTTTGAATTCGCAAATTCAACTATATTTGGGACTGTTCCAGACATTATCAATTACATATAGACTACATTTTATGAAACAGGTTAAAAGTCTATTATGCATCTGCTCTAGAAAGATAAAAAGTCAAACTGAAATATTTTGTATCTTAATACATAAAAGGTATAATAAAGGTATAACAAGTTTTCTTACATTATTTGACTATTTACTATTATTTACTATTATTATTTGACTTATAAGTTATGGTAGAGTTACGATACATTTCTCAAAAAAACTATGATGATAACTTCCTTTTGCCTTATTATTGCATCAATATACCGAGCTTTATTTGTTCCTGAGGAGGAATGCCATCATCTCCCATTGCAAGCACTAGTCACTTTTAAATTCCTGCTCTGCACACCCACAATAGCTCTTCACTTTCTAGATTGATCCTTCCAGAAAAATGAATTTGGATCAAATATTACACTCATTGTCATCATCTGTCAATCCTAATCCCATCCTCTTTCCCTCAGTCTTGTTATAATCCTATTTCATATGTTCTTTGTCACATCCACTCTCATATCTTACAGCCACCTTCATTTATACCTTCCTGCAAGTTTTTTACAACACCTCACATGTTCTATCAACCAATGTGTAAAAACTGTTAAACACTCTAAATACAGTCAGATACCGATTATCCACCATCAGATAATCCGGCACCTCCTTTAATCCAGACATATTTTAACTAGCACAATAT
Source organism: Discoglossus pictus (assembly GCA_027410445.1). Taxonomy (NCBI): domain Eukaryota; kingdom Metazoa; phylum Chordata; class Amphibia; order Anura; family Alytidae; genus Discoglossus; species Discoglossus pictus. Next base: position 370,757,477 of record CM050163.1, read on the forward strand.
GTTTTGTTTCATTGATTTTTCAACAAAAAGCCAGCTTTGTAAATAGATGATGCTTTCATTAAACATGCCTTAAAGCACTGGTTCAAAGAAACACTTTATGACTTAATTCCTTCGGTCCGGCAAAATCACTAATCCCGAAAAGCTTTGGAACGGACAATGCTGTTTAATCGGTGGCAGACCTGTACAACTATATTAAGAACTACCTATTACTGAACCTGACACCACTATATTCTCTCCTTCTCAGACATGCACACGGCTCCTCTAAGGAGGGGTATAGGATAAATCCACCTATTAAATAGTTCAAACGTAAAGTAATGTCACTAACCACAGCACAGGTATCACATATATGACCACACTTACAGTAAGCAAGTTAGTTTTGTATATGTTCATCTCAGTTAATATTATACGTATTGGAATATGCCCTAAAGGCCTTTGATATTTTGTTGACTTTGTCCTCAATCAAGCACCCTCTGAAATATCTTGGAGATTTTGAAAGATCTTGGAGGATTATGTCAGGTAGATGTATGATAAAACAATTTCTAATCAGCCATACCAGCACACCCACTGTCACCCTTACAGCAGCCTGCTGCAGCCTATGTGGACACTACAACATCTGAATAACAGGCTACACTATATGACTGATTTTATGTTAACACTAGCGACTTGCCCGTCAAAAAATGGCGGTCAATAAAAGAAAGTGTTGAAATGCTGTTTGTGACACAATGTGAGTGTACTGTGTGCCTCAAGTAACTAAATTCCTCAAAAAGTAGAAATCTACATTACATAAAATAAGAAAAAATAAAATCACCAAAAATAAAAAATGTACATTACAGAACCCAAAAAAAAACCTAAGTCACAAAAAATAAAAAAGGAACATTACAGAAAATATAAAAAATTACAACCCCCCCTCACTACAAAATTTATTAAAAAAAATACACACCTGAAAATAAAATACATATAATACATACATATAATACAATTTAATACAATTAAATAAAATACAATACAATAAAATACAATACACCCCTATCTAATATACATGCCACTATCTAATATACATGCCACTATCTAATATACATGCCACTATCTAATATACATGCCACTATATAATGTAATATACATCCCACTATCTAATATACAATACTATGTAATAATACATCCCCCTATCTATCTAATATACAATACATGCTATCTATATATATATCGATACCCTAATTGTAAGCTACAATAAAATAATTAAGACCACTTACCTTTGAGATGTTTCTTGAGATCAGCAACCTACGGTAAAAAAGATGAAAAAAATTAATACAACACGTTTACATGAAATACCTAAACATTCTAAATATTCTAAATATTATTCTCACCTTTCCAGCATGTCCCGTTCCAGCATGTCACGTCTCAGCATGTCACGTCCTCTATGTTCCGTCATCCATCTTTGCGTCTTGTCCGGCGATACTCCTGTAAAAAAAAACATTACATTAGTAAACATAAATCAAATTTAAATAAACACAATCTACATTATACTTACCTTTCCGCGATGTCTCCAGCATCCTCGCATGAAGAAAAAAAAAAAAGCGAAACACATCCGCCCTGGCGGATGTCTCCGACGCTAATGACCTTCCTATGGAGTGTTCCAGAATAAAATTGGCAATGGCGGCTTCTGATTGGCTGAAAAGGCTGTCTATCAAATTCAGCCAATGAGAAGACCCATTTGTGAACCAATGAAAAAAGTATACACTCCAAAATACAACGGTGATTGGATAACACACCTGTCCATCTTTATTTGAACCAATCCTAAGGCTTTATTGCCATCAGCCAATCACAATGGAATATACCCCCATGTACTGATTGATGAAGACATCTGCGCCTTCCCAATGGCTGTAATATTGATTGATATTAACAATAGCCAATAAGAATGCGCAAATCCTTCACCAATCAGTATGTGAGGGTGTATTCCATTGTGATTGGCTATTGTCAGTGCAACCAATCAGAATGCGCAGAGGCTCCAACCAATCACCCTGTGGGGGTGTATTCCATTGTGATTGGCTGAAGGCATCTGCGCCTTGTGATTGGTTTAAATAAAGATTGACAGGTGCATTATCCAATCAGAGTGGTATTTTAAGGTGTATCCGTTTGTGATTGGTTCACACATTGGCGCCTCCTGATTGGGTGAATTTGATAGACATCTTTTTCAACCAATCAGAAGGCGCCATTGCTTGTTTTCTTCCTGGAAAAGTCTCCTGGAGCGTCGGGGATGTCCGGGAGTGCGGATGTAAGTATATATATATTTTTTTTTTACAGGGAGTGGCAGAAAAGGATCCGGAGGAGGCCGGAGACATCGCGGGGAGGTAAGTAGAATGTAGATTATGTTTATTTTATTTTGATGTATGTCTATTAATGTTGTGTTTTTTTTAACAGGTGCCGCGCCGGAGAGGGATTTAAAGAATGCCGTACGGGACATGCCGGAAAGGTGAGTAGAATATTTAGAATGTATAGAATGTTTATTAGAACTGTAAACGTGTTGCACTAATTTTTTTTTTTTTTTTCGTAGGTGGCTGATCCTATTGGACATCTGCAAAGGTAAGTGGTCTTAATTATTTTATTTTAGCTTAGACTTAGATTAGTTAATATATAGATAGCATTTATTGTATGTTAGCTAGGGGTATGCATTTTATATAGATAGCATAGGATGTATTGTAGATAGATTGTGGTCTTTATTTAGATAGATTGGGGATGTATTATTATATAGATAGCATGTATATTAAATTGTGTTATTTATTTAGATAGATTGGGGATGTATTACTATATAGATAGCATGTATATTAGCTTATGCTATTTATTTAGATAGATTGTGTGATGTATATTAGATAGGGGTGTATTGTATTTTAATTGTATGTAATTATATTGTAATTGTATGTATTTGTATTATATGTATTTGTATTATATGTATTTGCATTATATGTATTTCCTTTTCAGGTGTGTTTTTTTTTTTTCTGTAGTGAGGGGGGGTTGTAATGGTTTTTTTTTCTGTAATGTTCCTTTTTTTATTTTTGTGACTTAGGTTTTTTTATTTTCTGTAATGTAGTTTATTTTTTTGTGAGTAAGGTTTTTTATTTCATGTAATGTAGATTACTTTTTTGTGACTTTAGGCTTTTTTTATTTTCTGTAATTAGAGTGGTGGGGGTTAATAGGGGGTAGGTAGTGTAGATGTTAATAGGTTAGTGTAGAGGGTGTTTAGTTGATCTTTAATTTTTTATTGGGGATGGTATTGTGCAGTATAGTGTTTATACTTAGTGTCATGATGGGCCTTGAGGACCATTATGGCACTTATGTGGTTAATGTAGTATTGTAACAGGCCTTTTCGTGTGTCTGAACTCAGAAATTTGGAGTTCAATGGAGGTGTAACTTCACTTTCCCCCACCTTGCTTTGGGTAAGCTTTTTATGTAGTTTTTGTGAGTATTTGGTGTGTTTTAACTGTATTTAGGTGCGCGCAGTTCCGCCATTTTTCGTGCGTGTGGGTGTTTGTTACGTTAAGGTTGGTTCTGAGGTTAATGCAGGTTTCCGAGGTGAGCCTGGTTTTCGTTTTTTTCGGTTCCCATTTTTTCTCTCGCTTAGGGGATTTTCGTGTGTCTGAACTCGGGAATTTGGACTTAAATGGAGGTGTAACTTCACTTTCAGAGGTCCTCGGTGCCCCCCCCTTGCTATGGGTAAGCTTTTTATGTGGGTGTTTGTTACGTTAAGGTTGGTTCGGAGGTGGGTTTAACGGCTCGCCTCGCTACGCAAGGCTCGCCAGCAATGAGCGCCTGCGGCGCTCATTGCCTCATTCCCTAAGTGCTTTGCGAGGACCCGCATTTCCGGAGACGTTGGGATGCTCCACCACCGCAAATGCGGCCCCTCGCTTCGCGAGGACCCGCATTTGCGGAAGCGAGGGTCTCAGTTGCTGGCATGGCTGCGGTGTGTGTGTGTGTGTGTAACCGGGTGTGAGGCACCTTTGAGACTTTTTTTGTTAAAAACTTGTGTAATTTGAGAGTACACACTGTTATTTCTCTTTTAAGATATTAACCAATGATTAACCTTAATTTCTAGCATCTCCTGGGATCACAAAGTACAGTTCTTGACTTTTTTTCAAATTTTTGATCAGCCATGACAAGATTATATGATGGTCCTCATAGAGTCTATATCTCTGAATTTGCCCTGTGAAGTCTGCATTCGGAAGGAATTGAGCAGCATCATATGTTGCACACAAGCAGACACCATAAGATACTTGATTACCTTATTATCTGGATGGACCATAGTTTGAATGACAGGAGACAAGACAAATTAGTTTCATTGTATCAACATATGGCTACATTTTTAGAAAATACCCTAACCTTCTCCAGCATCCTAATGAACATATGTAGATTGGAGCATCAAAATGTTCACTATCTCCTTTTGAATGGGGCTACAGAAGAGAGAAGAACCTATACATATATTGTAATAAACCTGGACACTTAGTAATTAACTGCTAATGAGAAGACAGTATCCTCTGGGCTTTAACTCTCTACTTCCCCTGCACAACAAATATCCATCTCACTTTACCTATCTTCTTGCAGTGACGTTCACAGCAGTTATAGAAATGTTTCATTGGACTCAGTTCCAATGTCACTGATAGCTTTTGGTACAATGGTAACAATTACCCAGTTAAAGGGATATGGAAGTGAGCTGGGTTTCAAACGTTTCCTAATAAACAGCTACTGATTAGTAGAAAAATATGCATTATATTGAAAGTTTGAATGTACTGGATGTACACAACCATTGGAAGCTTACATAAAGTATACCCTGCAGGGTTCAGTGTGTGACCTCTAAAGGAAATGATGGTTGCTGGAGTCACAGCTGAAATTGCAGTTAAGGAGACAGGCAGAGAGAAAGAAAAAAAACAGCACAGCAACGGCCAGATTGTGATACAAATGTTTCAGTCTTTACTTCCTCCTGATTAGCCAAAACAATTTTTCAAATTGTATACCATTGTTGCCTTGGTTTGCAAGGTGTCAACCCTAAGTTCCAACTGCTAGAAATTAAAATACATTTTGCTAACTTCAAGATAAGTGTTTAAATTGTTATTTTGGTATTTTTTTCATGCAAAAAAAATGTTTTCATACACTACTAATTCTCCTATATCACATGCACTCATAATCCAGCTCACTTACATGTTCCTTTAACATCAGCAAATACTATACAGAGGTAACTGTTGACTTTCTAATAAGGTAAGTACTTAAAACTAGTCACAGAGGTAACATAACATCTTATCTGCATCATACATAAGGATCAACATGAATAAAAGTGATATTGTTTCCTCTCCACTGTTTCCACTAGTACTGAATCTTCCATGGTTGAGACCATGGCCATTGTTAAGGTTGGACTAAGGAGCTATATTCTAGCCCCTCATGTACCTATAAAAAAAAGTCCCAAGACCTGAGAATGAACATTACTTCTAGTTATTGTCCATGCTTCTTTTCTAAATGCATCATGTTTTACCTATTTCAGTGTTAGCTGATTTTACATAGTATCTCTCTATTTAGTCCTCACTTTATGAAAAATGGACCCTTTCTCTTAGCCATGATCAAAGTAATCAACTATTGAAATATTTATTGTGCAATGAATTAACATAATTTTGCTACAAAGTGCAAACTGCAGTAGTTAAAAAAAAAAAAGTACAATGAATGGTTGTAAATGTTTTTATTATAGCATTGTTGGGCTTAGCCATGGGCCAAAACACAAGGTAGAAGATTTGCAAAGCGTTTTACTGAGAGATCATACATTTATGATCAACTGGAATTCAGGTACAGTTACGTCTATAAACAATATATCCAGCACTGCATATCACAAGCTATTTCATCAGTGCTTGCATGTACCAAGGAAGAGGCTACAGTATACCTGAGGGATATACTTAATGTGTTAATGTTTTTTGATAAAAGGGGCAACATATTACAACTCATTGGATATATGGCTGTCCCATCAATTTACTTGCCAAAATTCCCCTCAGAATAATCATTCCCTTATCAGAAACAGAACTTTACTCCTCAGTTTCACATTATCTCTAGTATTGTTATGGATTCTAAAAAGTTGAAGGCTATTTCTAAGAAACAGAAAGTACAAAAAAAATAAAAATGTCTAATTTATTGGATTCACTTCTATAAAAAAGAAAAAAAATTACATACAGTGGCATCAGTAGCAGCACTCACAAACACAATGACCCTCATTCAATTGCAATTTGGCCAGTTGAATAGGGATCTAAATAAGCACATAACATATTTTTTTAAAGAAGTTTTTAGTTAGTAAACATCTATCCAAAAGCAAGGTTTTCACTAACTAAAAAAAATATGCTATGTGCTTATTTAGAGCCCTATTCAATTGGGCAAGTCACAATTGAATGAGGACCAATGTCTTCTTTTTGTTGGATCTCGACATGCATTTAATCGTTGTTGTACATTCATTCAGTCATGTTCAACTCTCTTATGGATTGCAGGCACATCTGTCAGCCATTGCCCCTCTGAACTCCCTCATTTCATGTTGATTGCTTCAATGACTTTGTCTATCCATCTCCGCTCTGCTATCCCATTCTTTCCCAGTATCAACAATTTCTCTAGAAAATACTGTGTTCTCATGATATTAGTTTTAGCCTCATGATTAAACCTTCCAGTGAACAGTTTTACTTGATTTCCTTTAGTATTAATTGACTTGATGTTCTTGCAGTAGTTTCTTCTAGCACCACAATATAAAGGTATCAATTCTATGGAGAGCAGCCTCCTATATGGCCCAATCCTTGGTATTTTACTGCTGGAACTGTCATAGATCTAGCTATGCAGACCTTTGTTGATAATTTAATATCTTACTTCTTGTCATAGCTTGTAATCCCAAAAGCAAACATCTTTTAATACATGGATCTTAGAGCCCACGGAAAAAAAATCTGTCACTGCCTTCACTTCTTCCCCAGCTATTTGTCAGGAACTGAGTTTGAAGTTTGCCCAGATTTTTACCTTTTTAACATTGAGCAACAGGCTAGCTTTTGCACTCTATGCTCGACATCCATAACAAAAACTTCATATTACCTGGGAATCAGCTCTTGTGAAATAGCCATAGACACTGTTCTGTCCCAAAGATCTGATTTCATTCTCCTCTATAACCAGTTGCTTTCTTCTCTACCAAGCTTTTTCTTGCTTTCTCAGTGTAATTGATAGATAATTCCTCTCTACTGAACTGATATTGGCGAGTATCGAGACACCTGTTACAAGGAGCTGAAAACCCTATAACCATCTTTCACAACCACAAGGATCGCAAAGAACTCCAGGACACAAATAAGTTCAACCCCAGACAAGTCAGGTGGTCTTTACTCTTCTTGAGATTCAGCTTTCATAATAAATACAAATCTGGATTTAAGAACAGTAAAGCTGGCACTCTATTTCACCTCCAAAGTAAAGACTACACTGAGAACAGCTCAAGGACATGTAAATAATATTTGTTGAAGATTGTATTGGCTGTGTACAATTAGTTATTATATCAAGATTGATTTGACATTCAAAGGAGAGTACATATCTGGGTGTGAGCACTGCGGCATATGTGGATGCAGACTCTGTAGGACTGCATGTGTGTGTCATCAATTGTGTATCACTGCCTGGGCCCTCAACAGCATCATTTAGCCAGCCACAGCTGTTCCAGCGACTTCCACTAGCCATGTCCTGGCCCCGGACATCATCACAGCTGCCAACTGCTCCAGCAACATCGCAGCCATGGGGGCAGCCCATAACCACTCCCGCACCATGGGTTCCCCCAACATGGGCTCCCGTACCATGGGGTCCCTAAACATCTTCCAACATTCCAGCCCTCCTGTCTACACCTCAAGTCCTCCTTCCCATACCTTGTCCACCAATTCAGCCACCTCGGACACCAATTCAGTCACCACTGCCACCAATGCCATCACCACTGCCACCAATGCCGTCACCACTGAAAACCGATGCCGTCACCACTGCCACCGATGCTGTCCCCACTACCACTAATGCTGTCACCACTACCACCGATGCCACCTCCAGCCCTGCTGTTGTCACCTGTGGCCCCAATGCCGCCAATCCCACCACCCCTGACATTGCAAGAAATCATGGGCCGGTTTGCTACGGAGGACATGGCATACCGTAAACAGTCCAATTAGAGGCTACGGTTGCTCCAGAGGCAGTGTTGGCTCACAAATACCCACCTGGCTAGCACAAGATTGCTCCATGCTGAGGTGAGGAAGCAAAATTAAGGATGGAGAGGTATGAGGAACGGGTGATTTAGGACAGACGGCATCTCATCCAATTAGCGGAATGCCAGCTCATACCTCTCCAGCCTTCCATTGTACAACAGCAACATGAGACGTCGGCATCCTCATCCCAGACCTCCCCACCTCTATCTCGACAAGATACCCAGCCAGTCAATGTAGTGGCACACCATGCTCCTCCACAACAAAGACATGGAAGAGTGAGACGGGTGCAGGCACAGAAGGTGGGGGCCCAGTGCTGAGGAAGAGGAGGTCTTAGGACCATCCTGGATGTGGTCCTCCTCTTGATCAATCCTCACTGAAAACTGAATGTTATAGATGTTGACATACTTTTGACTGGCTACAGAGTGTGTACATGGCTGGTTATGTTTAACATTTCAATAATTGATGTTCAATGTGAATTGACCCTGAGATGAGGTGTTGTAGTTAAACCGAATATTGGTATGATTGATATCTTGTTCTTGTCTTTGTAGGTGTTAATAACCAAATCTCATGACCATGAAGGCATGTTCTTCCTCTTCGAGCAGTACAATACCATCATGTGAGTAAACACTCAACCTAGTTCCCAACAGGCAATCGATCAGTGTCATTCACCACTACAGATGGATCTGAAATGCAATATATGACTACATATCTCTTCACTAATGAACATGACTGGTGTGAGTTTCAATTATAATGAATAGTATCCCGGCTTTAAAATTGCACAGTCCCATTAGGATCTGCAAATCTAAAGCAGTAGTTTTACTTGTGTTTTAGTTGCATTTCATCCCGTTAACAGTATGAAAGCGGATTAATGTATTTAATGTCATCCCCCAAAAAATGGCTAATTCCCTTTGGTTAACATCCGAATCAATGTGCATGTGTTTAGGGGTAAAGTGAACAGTGTAATCTGTCTGGCCTTGGTACCACCCATACACCAGTGAGATGTGATATCTGCATGACACAACTATTCCATGTAGATAGTGATAGTACTTTTTGCAGAAAGAATGTGTTCACAGTGAAGCATACCTTGTTGTATTACACATCCTCAACATATTCCGGGAACGCTGATTGAACAGGACAGAATCAATATGGTTATTACTGCTCGTAGATGACGTTCAGGTAATTGTTTTTTTTGTAGTGTCTAGAGCAAAAACAATGCACTATAATAACAGCTTATGATTGTTCTAACTCTTCCTCTTCATATTTTCCAGATTCATATAATCTATTTGGGAATCAGCAGTAATGTATGAAAACACACAGGGCTTCATTCAATTGCGATTTGGCCAATTGAATAGGGCTCTAAATAAGCACATAACATATATTTTTTAAAGAAGTTTTTAGTTAGTGAAAACCTTGCTTTTGGATAAATGCTTACTAACTAAAAACTTCTTTAAAAAAATATGTTATGTGCTTATTTAAAGCCCTATTCAATTGGCCAAAATCGCAATTGAATGAGGCCCACAGTGTGTGGAACTGATTACTACTGTATCACATGATCCCTGATTTATAGCATCTGTTTAATATAGCAGATGGAGACCATATGGTTGTTGTATGCGCATTGATGATTATTTCCATGATATGGAGTTTTATATTATGTTCCTATGTCACATTCAATTATGGTTACTGTGGTGTCTTGACCACATGTGACGTTAGTAGATGCTATGCATTATCTTTTTGATGTTGTCTAACAGTTAACCCTTTAGGTGTTCTTTGATTAGCCACAGCCTTTTGCCTTTCCGGTATCCGCCCACACCACACTCATGATATAAATGCACAGTCTTGTCCATTTCTGATTGTGCTCTGTGTATGAAATAAAACTTTGTTATACCATTCCAAACGTTTCAGTGTGTTGTCAATGTTTGGGGTTATGGGACATCTGCATACATCACATTTGTGTCACATTCCTATATGTGTAAACTAATATGCCCTAGTTAGATCTATATAATAATATATCATATATAATCATCATAAAAGGTTAATAAACATGCTATTGTGGAGTACGAACATTCTTCTAAGGGCCTAAAATGAATACAACAGGTGATACTGGAGTGGGTTGCTAATTCCTTCTCTAGTGGAGTGTGATTTGTCTGACCTCTCTGCAATGACGTGCCCACCTAGAGTGACCCTACGTAGTATAGCTCACAGCTTAATTGCAGTACACAAGCCCCTTCACCGCCACCACTTAGCAATGCTGAATGGCACCAGGGGAACGCACACCACACTAATCTACTCTAACCCATCAGGAGGGGGCGCAAAAACACATGGAGACTGTGCAGAGGCACGTGCATCAACAGCCAGCTCATCTCCATTAGGGGTAATCTCCGCTACATCCATCCTGGAAAGTCCCACGCCATTACCTGAGGCCATGTGCCAAGATGCATAGCCATTCCCATTTGGTGACTTCCCATTATGCTTTGCTATTCATCAATTTACATTCATGTAGATTGCTAAGTGGTGGTGGTGAAAGGGCAATGAAGCTGTGAGCTATACCATGTATGGCCACTGTCGGTGGGCAGGTGATAGCAGAGAGGTCAGACAAATCAAAGTCCACTAGAGAAGGAACTGACAACCCACTCCAGTATCTTTGGCATGCAAACCTTGTAGAACAGCACAGGCAGAGACCTAGCTAAATGTGCTGCAGTCCATAGGGTCACAGAGAGTCAGACATGACTGAAGGACTGAACAACAAATAATAAAATGTTTACCGGGTACTTGATATATGTGATGTGGCTGTGAAATATGGCAACTATTGGTGTTCCCAATGTAGATGTGATGAGCGAGATGTATATGAATTTATATTTATATTTTTGGGGCCACAATAGAGCCTCTGTGAGTGAGAAAGGGTTAATATGGCATGAGTTTCATGTTTTAGTATTGCTATTTAATCAGGTAGTGTGTCTTTAATTGCTTTCTGCATGTTGCAGCATGGCTTTTCATATTTGCATATGCATGACCATTCCAACATATGATTCAAAAAATAAAGTGCGCTGGTGTGTTTATGATGTCTTTTACAGTGTTAAAAAGTTGTCTGTAAACCCTTTGCAAGTCCTATTTGGAGGCCGTAATGTTTTTGCCTCCGTTTGCGGGTTACAGGCTTGAACGCCATGGCATCTTTGGAAATTTGTTGCAATTTAATAGCAAAATTGGAACGTAGCAGTTACGGGCTTAACAGAACAAAGGATTTGCGGCTGCGAAGTTCCACGTCCTGTAGGCTTTTTTCGCTCCAAGCCCGCAGATCGGCAGCAGCTTGCTTTTTCGGGCCCAATTTAATAGCTGTGAGTCTTACTGGCTACATTACGACCTACGGTTTTACACGTAGGGGGAAATTAATAGGGATGAGAGTCTCTTTTATACTGAATTATGTAATCATCTTCATTGTGCTTGAGTTATCCCATGCCTCATGCTAAGGAAAATTAATCGGTTTTGAAATGACAATAGAAAAGAGAAATTATTCCAGAAACCAAAAGCGCCAGATTACTTTAATCATAATTTGTAAACTTTATCTGTTATTTTACCCATGCTCTTAGATCCCAGTTCTACTGACCTTTTTCCCCAAATGTATCTGAGTGACTACATATGTAGCACCACGCCTGATTTATTCCATAATACAAAGACAGAAAAGTAAAAGATATTGCACTATTTTCTCAGACTGTTGCTATGTCAGTGTATTAAAACCTGCCAAGTCAAATAGCTTATGTCTGAGATCACCTACAACACAGGAACATTTGTTAAATAAATTATATTTTACATTAAGTAAAATAAAATAATGTGTAAGCAACATGCAGTTACTCATAGTTATAAAACTGTCTGATTTTTCTTACAGCTTTTATCACTATACTCAATTATTTCTCCTGTCCTTAGGTACCCTATGAATACACAGCCCTGCTTATAAAATGGCCTAGTTGTTTAGAGTGAGAAATTCAGAATGTTTAAAGGGACATGATAAGATTGTTTTTCTTTGTTGCATCAGAAAGAGGGTGTTTGATAATGTGTGACAGTGTAAGATCTCAGAGCATAAAAACATATTTAGATGTGCAACTGCTTTTAGGGGCTTGCCCTCTCTCAGCCAATGAGATCTACAGGCTACAACATTTCCTGTTAGCTTCAATGAAGTATAAGCAGTTTCTACTTAATGTTTTCTCATGCAAAAACAGTTTTTGCAACATTGTTCTTTTAAATGTGTGTTGTTTGTCTTTTTAATTATCTAGGAACAAAAATCATTAAAGGCATATTACTTGATCAAGGAGAGAGGAATTATAATGAGACACCCAACACACCCAAATCATCGTCTCTGTTTTATTAAAAGTGGCATAAGCTTTTATGCAATTATACTTGCAGCGTCATCATAAATCATAAAGCAATCATTGGCAGTTAAAACATTTCTGATACAAATTGTAACAGCCTGCATTTACAGTCAGCAGAACATCTTGTGTTACTTTTACTAAAAATACTTGCATCTGTAATGTTCTTGATAACTTTTCTTAGTAGCAAGCAAAAAGATTTAACCCTTTGCATAATGTTTCTATCACACCCCCCCCCCCTGTTTATAAGTGTTATCATGTTTATTATAAGGAAAATACACAAAATATGCAAAGTCAAAAACAAGATATCAGTTGAGAACAAGTGTCGAAGGACTTACATCCTTCAGAGTTGTACAGCTTCCTTGGATTTTTTGTACACCCTTCATGTGAGGATCTCTTGTTACACAATGTCTTCTTGTTCTTTATCAGTTTGTTGATTTTTATCAGTCCATTGATCATCTTGAACTCCCTCAGCATCCTCTAAGTCATTTGGGCTGAGGGATTCATATAAGTATTCTTTCTTTGTGACAGTAACATCTATCCATCTCTGTCCTCTTGCACAGGGTACTATGCGGCAACCACAGGTGATAAGGACAGCAATCATGATTCCTATTGAGGTTATTACTGATAACACAATATTATTCTATTTCCCAAATATCGATTGGAGCCAGTTTGTAAATGGGTATAATAGACATAGCTTATCTAGTTCACATTCTTGTTTATTGTCACCCACCAAGCAAGTAGTGACTTAAATCCAGCTCTTATTTGGTTCCTTGCTTTGAATTCATCTGGTACTCCTCGTGGTACGCCAAATGAGTCAATGTAGACATGATCGTCGAAACTGCCATGAGGGGTAAGTAGATCTTTTATTTCGTGCAAGCAGAGTGTTATGTTCTGTCTGTATGGTTGTTACTGTTGGTAGCAAATAGAGAGGCATAACCAGGTGTACTAGAGCACAAGTGCCAGTCCAGTCTGGGGGCAACATCAGTATTATTTTCAGCCCTCCACAATACCATATATTTGCTCTTCCGGTTATGTGGTTGACAAACCATTCTTTTTTTGTAATCCAGGGTGTCATCAGTGACACTAATGGTTTAGCATTCTGATCTTGTCCTTTGTATTTTCCCTGGTGTTATTATGATGGCAGTGATGAAGATCAAAAACAATATGGACTTTCTCATTCCACACCATCCTGGATCTCTGAAGGGATGCCATGGTCTGTATGTGTGTGTCATTCTGAGGAACCTTTCTCACCTTCCCAAGGCCCCTCTAAACTATCTGCACACTACGGCCTATTCACTGCGATTGAGTTGAGTGACCCTATTGGTTCCACTCCCCTTTGTAACCAGTGTACCTGGGTTAGTTGTCAGTCTCTCTCGGACACTGGCAGGGGCACCTTCTTGCAGTGGGTCAGATGTATCTAGGAAATCCTCTCTGCAATTTATACAGCTGTCGGGAGTAGCCAGCAGAACTTGGTAAGGTCTTTCCCACGTCGGGTCTGTCCAGTTCTTTCTATTGATGATTGGTGTTCCTGGGGAGAAGAAACATTCACAGCTGTAATTTCTTTTTGTTTTAACAATGACGATCTCTGTTTCCATTGGCTGTTTCTGTATCGGGATTTACGAGCTTGCTCCCCTAACATATTCAAACCCATAAATTCTACGCCAGCGCAATGTTCCGATTTTCGAGACCGGCACCTAACTTGTGAGCCCGGCCAATTTAATAGCAACGCAATTGGAGACCAAATAGAGCCCACAACTTAATCGCAGGCATTTGGCTGTGTGCAATCGATTTGCGAGCCCCGAATTGAATGAGGCTCTATATGTTTAGATATATGACCTATGATATAACTTAACATTGTAAAGCAAAAAAAAAATTGCAAATATGCATATCAATATATATTATGATATATAATGGAATAGTGTTCATATGATTATGAACAAATAATGGTGCATTATTTGATGTTGAACAAAAAGGTGAATAAAAATGAATTATATATTTTGAAAAAAACATAAATATGATTATTGAGTTCAAGTGTATTTAATTGATGCATTATTCAGTTGACTATTAATAGTCAACGAATATGCAAATACAATATGCTTTGTGAACCAAATGTTTACATAAGAAAAAGTTAGTGTAATAACATACAAATAAGTAAAAAAAAGCCTTTCGAAAAAAATGAAAGGTATGGGTGCTTTATCTTGCATGTCTATTTATAAAAAATACCTTATTGAAAGCGTGAGGCAGAAAACCTGTTGAAACAGCAGTATACACTTAGCATAACAATAAAAGAAACAAAGTCTGGTTCTTTAGAGAAGCAGTAGGCATTAGAAAAACAAGTAACAAGTATATAGAAAATAAAATCAGATTCAGTCATTGATACATTGATACAGAGGTATGTAAACAGAGAAGAAATAGGATCATTTGCAGGCATATGAAACCTATGGCTAAATACAGTGGCAGAGCTAGTGAATGGAGGGCCTGGTGTAAAATAATTTGGGGCTCCCATTGCAACTTCTTTATCCACCCACTGGGAGTCCACCCCCATTGTGGGTCAATAAAAAATCCCAAAATATATGTAGATGATCAAATCACCCCTGTGGTAATAAGATCATATTTCTGCCAATCTCATCTAATAAATAAAGATTCCTCATTTACTGTCAGTAGCAGAGGGCTGCACCAGCACTGGCTACATATCCAAATATGGCTCAGTATTGGTCAATGTTATTTGAACCTGTTATCAGATTTATCTACTAAAACACAACCTTCTTGAAGTAATAGGCATTACTAATGTTAATAATATGTTATGCAAATATTCTGGCAAAATGAAGTTTGGCACTTTGATCACACACATTTAATGCATTTATGTGTGGTTAGTTCTCAGGATAAGAGCTAGTATTTCTTGGCAAGAATAGAATAGGAGAAATGCAATGTTTGTAAAAACAAGTAAAGAGTGTTTCTTTCAGGATGTCTCTCAGCTTAATTTTAGCTGGTAAACCAAAATGGTAATACATTTTAACAGAACAGTGCTTTTTAATATACTGTAGATATATTATCTGAATTACTTCATTTAATTAGTCACAGGTATTATTAGTTTATATTAAGATGCAATTTGGATCTTGGAGTTTTGCTGCTTGTTCTTCGGACACTGTTCACACTGTGTCTTTGCTCATGTAAAAACAGAAAAAGGGGAAGGAGGAGAGAAACAGCGCACCACCTCCTAGTGCAGATCAGTTGTATGACAAAAAAAAGTGTGTCAAAAAAGCAGCATAAAAAATAATGTCTAATGTTCCACCTGTTAATACCTCATGATATGAGGTAGATAATATTTGCACAGATAGTTCCTCGTATCCGTTCTTGCTTCTTGGCAGTGTGGAACCACTTCTTATTTGATGCTTTTGCACACTTACAAATATAGTGCTAATCAATGGGTAAAATATGCTAAGCTACTTGTCTATACCAAGAGATTGCTTATGGGAACTATATATATAAAATTATATCGACTAATTGCCTGTTGGGTGTATGGGAATTTCCATTTTGGATAAGAACAACCAAATCTTGTTGGGCATAGAGCTTTTTATATTTTATTTTATTTGATTCATCAAAGTATATATAACATTCTCATTGAATGTAGTAGATAATCATAAAAACTCTAATACAATTTAAATCAGTAAGTGAGGGGTGTGGCTAGCAGCAAACAGAGAGGAAGCAAAACAATAGAGCTCCCTGCAATAAGGCTTTAAAAAACATGAAAATACCAAGCAATATGGATTTCATTTGAGCTACAAGATCAGGTTACAGTGACTGAACAGTCTGGATAGCTCTGGAACTGTGCAGCATCTTTTCGACTTCACTTTAACAGCATATCAAAATAATCTACTGGACTAAAAGGTACTGGATGGATATACATGAAGGAACAATCTGGATCAGACCCCAAACACAACACACATTTGACATCTATGTGTTGAAGCAGGAGAGAGTTTTTGGGGCAAGAGTCATACATCTTTATACCCTGTTGCAGGACATTGTTACAACTTGTTTTTATGTTTGGAGGATTCAGCAGTAGGAGACCTGCTCCAAGTGTCATTGAAGCAAAAACTCTATATACAAGTACTGGGGATTGAGGGGAGGGGGACTCCTATATTGCCCTAATGCAAGGGTATGTGAGAAAGCTTCCTGCAAACCTCCATTAACTGAGACCTTTACTAGAGCAAGCTTTACAAAACCAACACCCCAAACAGTACCCCCCAATAACAGTTTCTCATAATTAAAGCATGATTGACTTTCCTTGCAAAACCACAATTGCCTGCTACCCAGAAAGGAATTACCTATATTACAAAGCTCACTAGCACCATATATGGGCTTGGTACTCCACCTTGCCATTGCATGTAAAAACAACAGTTCCTAGACTCAACAGCGTCATCTATTGCTATTGAACTGCATCACCAAGCCCTATAGCACCATCTAGTGGCTGAGAGTGCAGTTCCAAGACTCAACAGCGCCATCTATTGCTATTGAACTGCATTGCCAAGCCCTACAGCGCGATCTATTGGCTGAGAGTGCAGTTCCTAGACTCAACAGTGCCATCTATTGCTATTGAACTGCATTACCAAGCCCAACAGCGCCATCTATTGGCTGAGAGTGGAAATACATGCTATCAAGACCCAACAGTGACGAAAGTGCATGTTACCCAACCTGTGGGGCTGTGAATATTGAGCTCAATACCCTTTGTCCATATTGTTATAACAGTTGTTCCACTTCTTAATGCCTATTTTTACATCTTTCAAGCAATACTGATCCGCTATCTTTTGGTTGGTTACCTCTGGCTACAGAAATTGAAATAAAGACACAACTAAAAACAACTTTATTATCCAAATGAATAATACTATACAACCATATAAATACATTTTCCAGGAACTGTAACCATTGGTGGTCTATGTTATTTTTCAAGAGAACTTGAATTCTCGAACTTGTACTAGTTAGTGGTTGGAAATACACCTGGGGCTTCCCTTTCCGGCTGAACATCTCCAAGGAGGGGAAATTGTACACCATTCGATCTTTTGAAGAAGGAGTTACACTTCTCTCTTCATGTAACATTCAGCTACCAGAAAATTTCAACCCTCCTCCTGAATCAACCCCGCAACACCTGGTCCAGATGGATTCACTAATTACTATTACAAGCAATTCACAGAAATATTGTTACCTCACCTCCAACATCTATTTAATGAGTTCCTCTCGGGCAAAACTATAAAAGCAGATTTTCTGGAGGCAAAAATTATAGTAATACATAAAGAAGGCAAAGACCCGATGCAGTGCAGCAGTTTTAGACCCATATATTTAATAAACAATGATATCAAATAATATTTCAAGATAATAGCAAATAGATTGGCCTCTTTGTTGCCAACCGTGATTCATCCAGACCAGGTGGGGTTTATCCCGGGTAGGGAAGCGCCTGATAATACTAGGCAAATCTTTCACCTCATGGATATTGTTACAGACAAAAAAATAACACTAATGCTACTATCTTTAGATGCAGAGAAAGCGTTTGATAGGATTGATTGGACTTATATGAAAGAAGGATTGCTAAAATTTGGCCTTAGTGAAAACTTTGTAGGAAGCATTATGACATTATATTTTGCCCCTAGGGCCTATATTTCCTATCAGGGTTTTAAGTCTCAATTATTTAAGATAGATCGGGGAACAAGACAGGGATGTCCTTTATTGCATCTACTTTTTACTCTATGTTTAGAACCACTAGCGATAGCATTAAGGGAAGCTCCAGATGTTAGTGGAATCAAGTTAGACGATAAAGAATATAAGCTAAGCCTATTTGCGGATGATATTCTCCTCACAGTTACTAACTTACCTAGCCTATTTAAAACATTGAGCATTTTTTGCCATATTGCAGGGTTTAAAATGAACGCAAATAAAAGTGAAGCTCTTATTGTCTCATTGCCCAAGCAACTGCAAAACTTGCTGACCTTAAACTATCCCTTTAAATGGTCCTCGCATCATATAAAGTACCTATGTATTCATAAATCTACTAAACATATATACCGTATTTATCGGCGTATAACACGCACTTTTTCTCCCTGAAAATAGGGGGCAAATCATAGGTGCGTGTTATACGCCGATATTCCCTCCCCCCTCCTCATCCTCAACCTCCCTCCTCACTCTAAACCTCCTCCGCATTCTAACCCCCCTCCTCAACCTAAACCCCCCTCCTCCTCAACCTAAACCCCCCTCCTCCTCAACCTAAACCCCCCTCCTCAACCTAAACCCCCTAAATACACCCCCCTCACTTACCTGTTTCTGCTCCGGTCTCCGCTCCGCTCCTTGACCCGGTGACGTCACATGTGCGCCAGCGCGCCACGTCATTAGCATATACCGGGTGTCGGCAGGTTGAGGAGGGGGGGGGTTTAGGTTGAGGAGAGGGGGGGTTTAGGTTGAGGTGAGGGGGGTATAGAATGCAGAGGGGGGGTTAGAATGAGGAGGGAGGTTGAGGAGGGGGGTTGAGGTTTAGGAGGGGGGTTGAGGATAGAGGGGTTGAGGTTGAGGAGGGGGGTTGAGGAGGGGGTTGAGGATAGGTGGGTTGAGGAGGGAGGATGAGGATGGGGGGTTGAGGAGGAGGGTTGAGGGGGTTTGAGGAGGGAGGTTGAGGATAGGGGGGTTGAGGAGGGAGGTTGAGGAGGGTTTGAGGAGGAGGGGGTTGAGGAGGGGGGTTGAGGAGGGAGGATGAGGAGGGAGGTTGAGGAGGGGGTTGAGGATGAGGAGGGGGGTTAAGTATGAGGAGGGGGGTTGAGGATGAGGAGGGGGTTTGAGGATGAGGAGGTAGGATAAGGATAGGGGGGTTGAAGAAGGAGGATGAGGATTGAGGGGTTGAAGAGGGGGTTTGAGGGGGGGTTGAGGAGGGAGGATGAGGAGGGAGATTGAGGAGGGGGTTGAGGGTGAGGAGGGGGGATAAGGATAGGGGGTTTGAGGAAGGAGGATGAGGATTGGGGGGTTTAGGAGGGGGTTTGAGGAGGGAGGTTGAGGGGGGTTGAGGAGGGAGGATGAGGAGGGAGGTTGAGGAGGGGGTTGAGGATGAGGAGGGGGGTTGAGGATGAGGAGGGGGGTTGAGGATGAGGAGGGGGGTTGAGGATGAGGAGGGGGGTTGAGGTTGAGGAGGGGGGTTGAGGATGAGGAGGGAGGTTGAGGTTGAGGAGGGGGGTTGAGGAAGGAGGATGAGGATGGGGGTGGAGGAGGGGATTGAGGATGGGGGTGGAGGAGGGGTTTGAGAATGGGGGGTTTGAGGAGGGGGTTGAGGAGGGAGGAGGAGGAGGGAGGTTGAGGATGAGGAGGGAGGTTGAGGATTTTGCTTCAAAGTTCTTTATTTGAATTTTTTTCCCCCTGAAATTCCCTTCTTAAAATGAGGTGCGTGTTATACGCCAGTGCGTGTTATATGCCGATAAATACGGTATATATGACGCCAATTAACCCATTATCTTTAAAGAAATATATTCAGATCTTCGCACCTGGTCTTCATTAAGTATCTCATGGTTTGGTAAAATACAAGCCATTAAAATGAACACCCTCCCTAAACTGCTATAGCTTTTTAGGACTATAGCATCATAAATAAATCTTAAAGACATAGCAACATTACAAAAAACAATATTTAAATTTGTCTGGGGCAATAAGAAACCTAGAATGAATAGGGCGACCATGACAGCATCAAAATAGAAAGGAGGCTTAGCAACTCCTGACCTTCTACGATACTATAAGGGTGGAGATAGAACGTGAAGTTTTATGGGACCAAAATATTCTCCTGAACCAAATACTATGGCTAAGCATCCATCAGAGTAACAATTTAAAATCCCTTCCGATGTGTCTGAGTCACTCCATACTACTATGGAAGCAAATCAACAAGAGAACTCCTCTACTACAAAACGGCTCATGGCTAACGCCATTGTGGCTACCCCATGCAGACTTATCAATCAATAGAAATATCAAATTCGCTTGGTGGATTAGAAGTCACATAACAATTGTTGCAGATGTAATGTTAGAATGTCAAAACTGGTCTCCATCGGACTTTGGCATAATTCACTGATTTCCACACAAAGAATGGGTTAACCTGATGATGATTAGCACACAAGTGGGACAAACTGCAAAAAAATAATAATAATTAGCTAGCAAAACTCCCTTTGAGCATTGTTGCTTACGCAACTCAAAAGGTAAAAAAAACCTCACTATTCATTATAACTAACTAAATGAACAGGACACGCCTAATAATTTGTCCTATAGGGCCTCCTGGGAGGCTGAGCTTAATAATAGGCTAGATGATGAACAATCGGGTATAATTATCAAAAATGCAGCAAACTCCTCTTTAAACATTATATTGAAGGAAAATGTTTACAACACTATCATGACATGGTACCTTACCCCAGCTAGACTCCACTGTTCAAATAGTCAGTTGGATGGCAATTGCAGTTTCTCCAGAGGTTCCTTAAAACTTATGTTATGGGATTGCCCCAAAGTTCAGCATATTTGGATGGCAACCTATAATACCCTGGAGAAACTGTGGTATACAGTTATTCCTCAAAAAACAGAAGAGGCATTATTAGGCTTACCACTCCCAGGTCTTTCTAAAAATGCACAATTTCTATCAAATCAGATATTTCTGGCTACTAGAAGCAAAATTGCAAAACATTGGAAAAAAACTGTTCCAGCCTTTGA
Organism: Discoglossus pictus; assembly: GCA_027410445.1. NCBI lineage: Eukaryota > Metazoa > Chordata > Amphibia > Anura > Alytidae > Discoglossus > Discoglossus pictus. The sequence goes on from CM050163.1 coordinate 370,778,763, forward strand.
GTAGGTTCTACGGGAGATTGAGTTTATTCGCTCCATGAGTGTCTTATCTGCTGAGATAGATGCAAAATAAAGGAAATTGGCTTCCTGCTGAGATATGTGGTGGATGAGAGTTGGCCGCTGAGAGTTGGCCGATGAGGTTGGTGGATGTGGACCTTGAAAGAGGGTAATATCTTTCCTTCTTTTTCTTCTTTTTATTGCATTAGACAAAACAAAAAGTGAGTGAGAAAGAGTTGCAGTAAATGTGTTTATTATAAGCTGTAAAGTGTCATACTACAATGTTTTGTATTCTTTCATTATGAAGACATGTTCAAATGCATTGTAAGCCTACTTTTCTCATAATAAAAATTTATTTAAAAAAATAAATAAAAAAAATGTAAATCAATAAAATCAATTATAATATTGTGCACAAAGACAAACACGTTTCGCTATTCCTTCTGTAGCTTTATCAATGATCAAAAGTACCTTACTTTATGCTTCTGATGATAAATGCTTTAGGCATGCTATTTTTCGACACACTTTTTTGTGACTGATGTGCCCTAGGAGGTGGTGCGCTGATTCTATCCCCCTTCCCCTTTTTTTATAAAAACAAACATCTGTGCTATGTCTCCTCCAAAGGCAAATGCATAAAGAACAGTTATTACAAAACAAAAAAAATATTTTATTTTGTAGATCAGGAATCAATTTATATGCAGATATAGACATTTTGAAATTTAGTTTAAAAGGCTAACGCAGTGGATGCACAATTGGTGGGCAACAGGCTACCAAGATAAAATGGTTAAAAATATTAATTAAAAAAAAGTGCCACCTTGGAAATTTGAGGGAAGATTTACCTACCAACCAAGGCACATGTGTCAGTGCCCATAGTCCTAAACAGATTTACATGTTAAGTGGTCATGAGGAAAAAAGGTGGCAAGTTTTGAGTCTCATTTGCATGTCCCTACCCATAATCCTTAGCAACAGTGAAAATACTGTTTACTGAAAAGATATGAAAAAATGGTCTCCCGACTTAATTAAGACATGTATATAATGATTTTTTTCTTTCCTTACATTTAGTTTAATTAGAGGGTACTGCAATAACAGGAACCAATGTTTACTTACAGCAAAATCTATAGGGCAATGAACATTATAATTGTAAAAAAATAATAATCTATGTAAAAGTTCCCGTATAATATTGCCAGACTAGACCATATTCTTATTTTATGATTACTTCCAGCATTGTGCCAGCTTCAAGCATTTCCTTTAAACTACACCAGTTGCATTTCGCTTGACACCTCTTCCCCTAGCACACTCGTCAACTTACACCTCGTTAATTTTGCACAGTGTTCAACTTGCTAAGGAAAAATACATTTAGTACTTATTATTGGCCTCAACAATAAGATGTTATGAGGATTTCTTTCAGCAGATCTAATTTTTTCAGTTCTGTGTTTATTATATCAGGATTTTTTTTGTAACTAAGTTATATTCTCAATCTTAAAGTACCACTGTGATCACAATTTTTCTATATGTTTTTTTGAGCAACCAACTTCATACTGTGAAAAATGCTGTTAGAAAGTAAACAAAAGTTAAATAAAGACAAACTTCAAATTTTTCACTTTTATATGCAATTAGTCTTTAGCGGGAGATTTATTTTCCTTTACTTAGCATGCTTCTTGCAGCTTCTGTCTCAAGAGGGCGTGTCCTTATAAACGAAAGTGCTTTCCATTAAATATATTGAGAGCACTGGCAGTTTCATAAGCCACCTTCCCGTTCTGTAGATTTAAACTTCCTGTGTATTCAAGGTCTGCTCCCAGCTCAGAAAGTTGGTCACTGGAAACTAAAATGGCAAATTCAACAGCAGCATAATTGCATAGATAGAAATATAGATAGATAGATAGATAGATAGATAGATAGATCCCACAGGATGTTTCAAATGGGGTGACAGCTGCTAATTCAATAAGAGAAAATAAAAATATATAATATAATAATATATTATTATTTTTCTGTTTAATGCACAAAAGGGGCTATTTTTTTATTTTACCACAGTGCTTCTTTAATTTTATATCTGGAGAAATGCTCCTAAGCAATATTGATGGCAGATGATGGATGGTTGGTTGGATAGATAGATAGATAGATAGATAGATAGATAGATAGATAGATAGATAGATAGATAGATAGATAAATGGAGTGACAGCTGCTAATTAAATAAGAGAAAAAATAACATAAAAGTAATCTATGGAAAGAAAAGCTGTACTGACAATGTAAAAATGTTATATATAACACCAGTATCTGTCTTTAAATTACCGTACATATATTTAATAGGTGGATATATTAAGCACTGTAAAAGGCAATGTCAAAACTATATGCAACCATGCTCCATGTTTTTTTTTAAACATGATTCATTTCAATTAACTTTTCCACTGCCTACAAAAAGAAAACTGATATCATGACCCAACAGAAGAAAAGGTTAAATAAGCAAGCAATTACTGCTATATAGATTTTTTTGAAGGACTGGAAGCTTGTCTGCCAAAGGGAAGATGTTATGTAGAATGTGGAGTTTGTTAATTTAATTCACCTAACATACGTTTCCAATAGGGTCTGACAGGGTAAAAATCTACTTCAGTCTCTTGTTCTGACAGACACAAAGCCTGGGGACCTCAGGTAGAAAGGGTTACGAAAACAATCTGAGGTCACAAGAAACAAGGGTTAAAGGTCACTAAAAGCTTAGCCTTGCAGCCGGTACAGATCTAGGCTGAAACTGTAAACTAGGTTTAACTTTTTTTTAAATGTGCAGTATTTTCAGATATTACAAACTAATAATACAAGTCACTGACTATTTTTAAAACAAAATAAATAAAGTATCTATCTATCTAAATAAATATATATATATATATATATATGTATATATGGATATATAGTTAGATAATTTATGAATATTTTAATACATTGTGAATAAGTTTCTTTACGTATGTTTCCTTAAAAATTGCCTAGGTGAGTCAAAGATTTTTGCATAGTTTTAGAAGAAATACTAAGTAGTTCCAAACTCTTCCAAATCCAAAAGTTGGACTTCTTGGGCCAAGTGAAACTGATCAATTTAAACAACATGCATTGAATGTGTTAGGGTCTTTTATTCCATATGTGTTCTTTAAATAGTACTGATGTTCTTTTTATGACATCTGACCAGGGTCAAAGTGACATTCTTTGATAGATAAATAATTATGATAACTAATAGGTGGAAGAAATTATAGTGGTATTTCTGGGTAATGTTTCTGAAGACCTGGAAACACTTAACTGTGAAAACTGCTTGCGGTGAAGACATGACCAATGGTTTTCTTAAGAAAGCCACATCTGGTTTGTACGGCTAGAGACAGGGTTAAGGGAATGTCAGGGACAGGCAGTGGCAGCAAGTAGCTCTAGGATAAACAGAAAGTCTTAACTGCAGGAAACTAGGCTGTAGTTGTATTGTAAGCATTTATTTTGGCTACTAAATAGTTGAAGCCTTAAAATGACACATGCACAGATCTCTAAAGACAATTTCAGACAAACACCACTGCATTTAATGGAGGTTACGACAATACTAAAATTTAATAGAGAGCTAAAAAGCAAAAATATTGCAAACGATATGCAAGAAGCAAATGAAAACTACTGTGTAGAAAATTTAGAGAAGATGTAGAGGCATGATAAAATAAAAATCTCTTAAGTATTTAATGGAAAAAAGTTCAGAATGCACTTTACTGTAGGGCTGACCCAATCATATAAACAGCAGGCATCACTAAATTGTCTCCCTTAAAACTATGTATAGTGAAGAAGGCAGATACACTAAACTCTTTTAATATAATTTGGGGCAAGATGGGCTAGTGTACAGTGACTTTGTGAAGAAAGATGTGCAAAACCTTAACTGTATTCTATCCACCTGTAAGGTGCCAAGGGGAGCATTAGATGCAATTATATTCAGGGTTGTGGAGTCACGTTTTAATTCATAGGAGCAACCACAATCCTGCAGATATAGTAGTGGATAAGTGTAGTATATTTCCAGCAGTAAGGATACAGCAAGGGAGTTCAAAAATGCTTATTATATATGTTTATCCCAAGGATTAATTGAGCCTAAGCTTTTTGGGTCTACAGGAGAACATATAGACTGCAAAGGCCTATTGACTTGTATCTGCTGTCAGTATGAATGGTTGTAATATAACTCTCTGCATTTTACACCTGGAACATAAGTGGGTAAAACTGATGTAGGTCAAAAGACAAACGTAGGATGAATACACTTCCAGTTCTTTTTACATGCAGTTTAAGAACATTCTTTAAGGCTTAGCATTGGGATCAGTGTTGTAAATATAAAGTGCCTGCTGATCACAGGCTATGAAGGGATATAAAGTAAATATTTTAATGTTCCGACATAAAGCAGATGAGCTGCTGTGTGTGGTAAAACCTCTGCCTTTTACTATGGAAAACATAAATCATAAACACTGTGTAACACTGCGTAACAGTTTTATTGTGTTATTTTCAGTAGCCGTTTGATTTTTCATTGAAACAGCAAATGTCTTTCTGCGCGTGAAATACAACTGTTACACTAAGCCATAAGGAATTTTGTTAAGCAAGCAGACTTATTTAAATCATAATAAATAACGTCCAAGATGTTAGTATTTTCTGTCAATGTATCTTCTCTCTGCAAAGTACATGTGTGTCTTTGCAGGAGTTTAATACCACCCAATTGGATCCTGCTTACAGTTTTAGTCCAGCTCTTAAATAACAGCATTCCAGCATTAAAGAAGTCTAAGTATGAGGAGTTGCAAATGGTAGCTTTGACATTTAACTGATGTATGAAAAATCTCTTTCTTAACTTTTCTAGCACACAAAGCATAAACATAATTTTGGTCAGGTATATGAGCATCAATGTGGACTTCACCTTACTGAAATACAAAATTTTCTTGCCTCAGACATCGTACACTGAGAATTAAAACTAGCCAAACTGTGAAAATATGGAAGCCTTATTCAAATGCAAAAACTTGGGGCAACACATTAAAAAAAGTCAATTTCAGTAAATGCGCCCACTAGCTGCCATGCTTCTGCGCTCATCAAAGAATATAAGTATGTGCCTTGAAAAATACTCCTAGAGGATAAACATTTTACAGTGTGTGGGTTTATTAGATGCTTAATCCATTCATTCATACTGGATAATCAGTTACCATTACAAAGATACTCAATAATCTTCTCCATTTTGTTATACTTGCATCCTATTATCATTCTTTGCATATGCATGCAATGGCTCAGAATCATTACAATTCACCAAGAAAGCAATAGTGCCATAACACCTGCTTTATGTGGACAGGGTAACCTTGCTTTCTCTTCTATGCACAAAACAGCCATAGCAGTGTCTTCACTTTTCTCTCAAGAAATAATGTATTTCACAAAAATAGTAACATCTTTACAAATGATAAATGAGTTCAACACCAAGTCTTGAATCAACTAGACAACTGTTATCTCCATATGCTACAATATAATATTTACCTCTAGATCCATCTTAGCTGTAGATTTTTCCATCTGTTTTCAAATATATATTTTTGTTAAAGAGAATTTTCAGTGAAAGTTAACATTTTTGAAGACCCATTTGTGTATAGCCTGAGGGCTGACCCAATCATATTGGGTAGGGAAGAAGTGAGAGATGGGAGGATGTGTTATATACTTGCAGCCTGAGAATAACAGTAGTTAATGTCCACCATCTTTCCTCACACATGCTCAGAAGCGGGCTGTCATAGACCTAAAAAGTCCTCCTTTACACTCACACACAAACAGCCTTATTAAATTGTGATTCGGCCAATTGAATGGGGCTCTATATAAGCAAAGAGCATATTTTTTTACAGAAATTTTTAGTTAGTGAACTTCTATCCAAAAGCAAGGTCTTCACTAACTAAAACTTCTGTAAAGAAAATATGCTCTGTGCTTATATTGAGCCCTTTTCATTTGGCCGAACCGCAATTTAATATGGTTAAGTCTTTACCAAAATAACATGGATGGGTCAATTGACCAGCAAAATCATAAACATGCTTGTTTCTCCAGTAAAAACCTTGCTTTACAATACTTTCAGTGACTGCATTTGCTCTCAGACTTAATTAGTGGCCTTTAACTAGTTTAAATGTCCTTGCCATTATTTTAATGAGTAGTTTAACAAATATATTGAATGGACGGGGTAAGTTAAACATTGTTAGTACTAGTTATCCGTGTTGGGCCCATTTTCTTTAAATATTTATTTAGACCCAGGGTGTTTCTTTTTGAATGCTTAATTGGCATAGCAAATGTATTTATTAATGAGTCTGGGTGTGTCGTTAGTGGCTAAAATTTAGACATGCATGATGCTATTGGAGTCCTAAAATTAAATTTATGTTTACAAGGATAGACCTCCTCAACAATTAGCAGCAGAGAAGAAAATTGCACCCACAATAAAAATTTATTTCTTATAAATGTTAAAAATTTTAAAGAATTATAGAAAAAATGTCAAATGTACTAAGATTTGACATACTCAAAAGTTCTTCATCACGTCATCCTTCAACACACGTGGCCCAACTTCTTAAATGACAGGTACTGAAAAATGATGGATCAGAATTTTTTTCGGAAATTAAAAAACCTCAGGAAGTCCTCGCAATTAAATAATTATTTTGAAATACAACTTCTACATTTTACAGTAGTTGGATGAAATAACTTGCTATTTCAAGAGAAAGATATACCTGTAAAAGGAAATTATTATTGCAGTTGAGTAGAGTCCACTAAATAAGCCAACTAACATTCAGTTTTTTAGACATGAACTATGCTAATCCACAGCAAAGGTGTGCCAAGCCACAAATAATAAACTAACATGAATTTACCAAAAAGCCTGTAGCCTGAGGGAATGTGCTGGGAACTAGGGGTGAAGGGAGAGGAAGGAGAGATAAGATAGTGGGATTTGAGAATGAGTTTAGATTTTTAGTATTTGATACATATCCCTTACTCATGATTAGAATAGGCAGTCACAAAAGAAACTGCAAACTCTGCTCCCTCAGACATGTAAATTCACCTCTGACACACAAGTATAATGGACAAGATTTTAATTACATGCAAGCTTTGTGAGCCTTTCCCTGTCTAATTATGCCTCTCTCTCTCTCTCTCTCTCTCTCTCTCTCTCTCTCTCTCTCTCTCTCTCTCTCTCTCTCACACACACACTCACACACACACACACACATTTGGACATCTAAAATCTTTCCTGCTCAGAATCTCAAGAAATACACAGACTTATTAAATTGTGATTCAGCCAATTGAATAGGGCTCTATTTAAGCACACAGCATATTTTTTACAGAAGTTTTTAGTTAGTGAACTTCTATCCAAAAGCAAGGTCTTCACTAACTAAAAACTTCTGTAACAAAAATATGCTGTGTGCTTATATAGAGCCCTATTCAATTTAATAAGGCTGACAGTGTTTACCCTGACCTCTGGAAACTGGGAAATGCAAATGAGCCCACAATACAATTTCTACTGTTTAATCCAATGTCACTTTATACACGACTTCTTGCAGCATATGCCTGACATAGTATATTACGGGATCCATGGATAATGGTGGTGAGAGTGAAAATGCATTGTGGAATTATTTGCATGGGAAAGAAATATGTTTTTTAGACGTGAACACAAATGTGCGTCTTTTTCATTGTGGAACATTTATATCACTTCTTTGCCTGCAATAAGTCAAATGATGTTGTGCACATCTTAAACTCCTTAAAATTATTAAATATATACAACTCTGTTTACTTACTCTGACCTAGACTTATGCAGACTTGTGCATGGTTGACTGAACAGAACATTTTTTTTTTAAAGCCTGTAATTTCTTTATTTCAATGGGAATCTACTATTAGTATTGCTCCTGACTTGATCTGGATTACTGGACACTTACGGCTACCTCACTCTTCATATTATTATTATTATTATCGTTTATTTGTAACTCACCAACATATTCCGTAGCGCTATACATAAGTTCATTTCCAGTCAAATTCAATATTAACACATTACAAACGATGGAGGGCCCTGTATTTGAGCTTAGAATCCGGTGTCCATAGTGCTTTCCCCAAAGCACATTGCAGGATTGAAAACTAGCAGATTTACAATCTAAAGGTATAAAGTTATATATATTATTATATTAACCCTTTAACACATCTCACAAGATTTCGGTTTCCCTAAACATAATAATAATAATGTAACGCGTGCACATTCTATATGTACAGCACATCACAATTGATAAAGAACACTTGGGCCCTCATTCAATTGCAATTTGGCCAATTGAATAGGGCTCTAAATAAGCACATACATTTGTAATCTAAATATTGGGACTTAATGTCATTAACCTACCAGATAAATTTGAATCCTCTCACAGTATGGCACATTATGTTTAAACAACTTTATGTGAGTAAGAATGAACACGTCAGTATTCACTGCATTTTCTTATTCCCAATCAAGATTAATGGGATTTTCTTATTCCCAATCAGGATTAATGACATTTTCCTAATCCCAATAGGTAAAAATATCTGCATGGCTAGAGGACAGTTGGATAATGCTAGCTACATATATGTGAGATATGATTTTCTAGTGACATGGAAAACAAAACAAACTACATGCATAAATATGTGTATTAGCTTGTAAGGGTAAACAGTATAAAGAGCAAGCAAAAATATCCATTATATTGTTTTTATTACTATAATTTGGAGAAAGCCATGGGATGCCCAAATAAGGAGTGTATCCAAACTTTCCCAGGTTCAGTAATTTTATAGTGTACAGACTGTCCTGCCTTCCAAAGTATGTGGCATTTATACAAAATGTGCTGTTGCAGAAAACACATATCTGTGGTCATAAAAACACATAAACACTTTCGCTTGCAGGAGAGCTTTCCCTATCAGGCCATCTGCGACAGGAGACATTATTGAATGTAGTCTGTACTGTTACACTCTGTGTGCCTACGCACAGAATGATTTCCAGATGTGCTAGTCGTGACTTAGAGGACTTAAATTGAATGGAGCTAAATGTGTTTCCTGTATCCTGAATCTTTATCAATCACACTGGACAATGCTGGCAGTGGGAAAAAAGAGTTAATGAGCCCATGCAATTTCATAGATTTTAGGATAATACTGTAGAAACGAGAGTCCTTTGGGACAGTTTGCTGAAATATCCAGTTTCAATACAGGGGATAGATTTTCAAATAATACTATACAGAGCACAGAATATGGAAAAGGAAAAAAAACAGGGCCGAAATTAAATTGGAGTAAGTCAAGTCTTAATGGTAATAGCAGGGCTCCAGCCAGATGCAGCCAAATAGTTGCTTCCCTTGTAGACCTCAAATGGTTGGACATAATGATAAAGCCTTGATTTTTACCATGTGTTGATGAACAAAAAATAACTGTGTAAGAGGCAAAGCCATTCACTAGCAATTACAAATTAATGTACATTTTCCATAGTAAAACATAAAGCTTCTTCACCAGTCACTTCTTGAACCTCATTTATCAGTTTATACAAATATCATAGTCACCTGAGCAAAATAATGGGTATAGAGCCCTATTCATAAGCTGGAACTATGCAAATAAATCCAGAATCAAAATAGTGAAGGACTTACTCTATATTCACTAGAATGCACTGACAACAAGATGGATCTCCACTCACAGTTGCAAAAATAGCATATAGAAAACTCTCCAAAATGCAAAAAATATATATTTTTGTTTCATATGAATGTTTTAATCAGATTACTTAATTAGTTTTATATTCTTCAATGTATTGTACATTTCACTCACTGAGAAAAAGACCCCAGAGTAACAGATTTTCACCTTCTGGAACCACCCCCCCTCCCTTTCTTCCTGTTCTCACTCATTTATGGTGCCATTTTCACCACTGTGGCCTAGTCCACATCAACAGGAGACGGTCTTCACATTACTAATGTCTCATGCTGCTCAAACACAGACCATGTCATTGTCTAGTGTTAGCAGCATGAGACACTAGTAGTGCAAATTGCCTCCCCTGAGGTTGTGGCATTAGGTCACAGCTGTCAAGCATGGCACCCTACATTAGAGAGCACAGGGAAAAAGTGGAGGACCCAGAAGGTAATAATCTGTTACTCTGGAAGCTTATTGGAAGTAAGTGAATTGCATATTTTTTATTATAATTACATGGATGAGGATGTAGTTAATTAATGAATCTAGTTAAAACAGTTATATAAAAACAAAAAGGTTTTACCGAAAAAGTCTTGTTTAAGCTTTTATCTTTTTTCACATGTAATAGTCTTTTGATAGACAGGGACAGAAAATGATGTTGATATAATGTCCAAATGGTGTAGGCTAATTATAATATTATAAGCCCAAACCATTAAAGGATCACTGTAGTTCAAGAGAACTTTGTATGCAAAATATGCAAAAAATAGCAACATTAGGGTAACAGAGAGTTGGACATAACTGAATGATTAAACAAATACAACTGCCATGGTTCTAAAAACAGTTCTGGGGGGTTACAAGACATTTTGACAACTTTGTTTATGAGCAGTAGAATCCATCTTCTGTTTGTCGCATCACTTCCTGTGTTTATTTATCTATTAGTCGAGGGACGGGCGGGGAGGAGGGAATAGGGAGAAGTCAGAGGGTTTAATTTTTTTTAAATGTTTTAAACAAAATATGTTGCAATGTTGCGTATCTTGTTGTAGACTACAGTATTATAAATGTTATAAATAACCAGGAGCTCATACAAATAGTCTAAATTACCATATGAATATGATGACCTTGGGCAGAATCCAATACAAATGTCTTAATTACAACATGTTGGTACAGCCAAATGATCAGCTAACATGACTGCCATGATTCACTGATATTATACAGACTGAATTTGGAAGAATCCAAAGATTTTTCTATAGTCAGTTTTATAAATGTAGCACAATTTATTTCAGTTATAAATCTCCACCTTGGAGTGTATAAACTAGCACCAGCATGCATGCATTCGATTAGGAGACATGTATATAACACATGAGAAATAACTTAGTTCACATGATGTATTCAGTATTATATACATAAATAAAGATTTATTTTCAAAAGGGTGCAGATCTTTCCAAAATACATTTTAATTACCGGTAACTTTAAAATCATTTCTAAATATTGATCCATAGATTAAATGTACGTCAATCCAATGCTTTTTTGGTACATGTGTTTTTTTGAGATTACAAACTCATAAAAGGTTCAGTTGTTTTACTAATGGCTGCCGAAATGCATTCCATTGCTGTTACCATGACCAGACACTTTTTTGTTTGTCTGGGTTTTCTTTATTGGAACTGTGAAGTGGAAAGACAATTCATAGTCTTTTATAAGTTGCATTTAGCATAATGAAAGCCATTTTAGCTCAACTAAATTAAGCTATGAATTATTGCTATTTTTAAATTACTGTCTTCTGGCCTCTAGGAGACTACCATTGTAGGCCCTCTCTCCCTCCTATACGTCGTGTATCACTGATTGAGATGGGCAGGCAGTATGCTGTGATTCTCCATATTGCATCTCCTAATGTAAACACAGCACAGGCAACAACTTTCTATGCACTGGGCCATGTGGTGATATACAGCCTTATTAAATTGCAATTCGGCCAATTGAATAGGGCTATATATAAGCACAGAGCATATTTTTTTATAGAAGTTTTTAGTTAGTGAAGACCTTGCTTTTGGATAGAAGTTCACTAACTAAAAACTTCTGTAAAAAACATATGCTATGTGCTTATATAGAGCCCTATTCAATTGGCCAAATCACAATTTAATAAGGCTCATCACTGCATGAGCCAACATGAAGCTGCTGGTCATGCTTGCTTTAGAAGATTTTAGATCCAATATGGAGAATCACAGACGATTCACAGCTTGCTACCCCGCATCTGAGGGATTAGAGGAAGAAAATGGGCCAACAAAACAGGCACCTAGAGATAACTAGATAGAAAAAAAAACTACTGTAATAATTAGACTAACTGGGACTTTTATTATGCTAGATTCAACTTATACTTTTTGTTTACTTATTTGTATTGGAAAACAATAAATTAATACAAATTAAATATAGTATCTACTGCATAGCATCAATAATAGTTTAGGTAACGAGTATGCCATATAGCACAGTAGGTCTTGTGTGCTAAACTCCTAATTATCAGCCTTATTAAATTGCAATTCAGCCAATTTAATAGGGCTCTATTTAAGCACAGAGCATATTTTTTTTACAGAAGTTTTTAGTCAGTGAAGACCTTGCTTTTGGATAGAAGTTCACTAATTAAAAACTTCTGTAAAATAATATATGCTGTGTGCTTATATAGAGCCCTATTCAATTGGCCGACTTGCAGTTTAATAAGGCTGTATATAACTTTCATTACAAACATATTACGGTATATCAGATAAACATAAACATTGTTTTAAGATATATTAGGAGAATATTCACTGTGTAAATTAAATATTCAGAGGAAAATAAGCCAGTACAAAGACAAAATGGTGTCTATTGTATAGTGTCTATAATATTTTATATAACCAATAAATATGACAACAATAAAGAACAAGATTAAGACATCCCTATTTGTACACATCTACTATTTTTCCACTATTGTATAATTTATTATTAAATGTAATAGTTTAATAGTAAATTAGTATAACAACTAACCAAACAAACTGATATACTTTGACTGAACAGTTAGTGCAAACAGGTTGATATCGCAGTTTACCATCCACTAATTCACGTTTTTTCAGAAGCACAAATCTAATATACAAAAATGCATAGAGGAAAAAAAGGAAGTAATATGGCCTTATTTTTTGAATGGGTAATTACATATATTACCACTATAGGTATGGGTGTAGGAGCCAAAGACAATCTGGGGGGGATACTGCATATAGTATAAAAATACCACAAAACTGCTTCTCTACACATAAACACACACACTGAAAAATCTGGGGGGAATTTTTCACCCTCGTCATCGCCCCCTCCACTTCCTACACCCATGACTACAGTGCCCCTTTAAAGATTAATTTAGCAGTTTGTATCAATCTGTCAAGTTATAGTAACCTAAATAAAATGTTGCCTATAAAAGATTTTGTTAAAATGGTTACGGTTCCTGTTTAGAAGATAATTTATTACATATTTTATGCAATGGCCTAGACAACTAGAAAACACTAGACAAAAACTGTATAACATGCAGTTTCCACCAATTGTTCATCTCAAGTAACCTATTTCATCTGTTGTTATGCCTGACCACAGGTATATATGATTACATCCTGTGGATTTAGTGCCTGATTTACAATTCCTCTTTAAATCACAGCTTGTTAGCTCAAAAAAATGTAATGTTTTCCCTTGTAATAAGAATCCAACTAACTTATAATAAGCAGAAAGGTAAATAAAAACCATGCCCTATATATACAACAAAGAAAAAAATGTTTGAGCACATTTATGTCCTAAGGAATTCAATAAATGTGCTTTTTCTTAGAATCACAATAAACATAGTGCTTTTGTATTTAGAATAGCACTGGGAGCTCCTTTATATTTATGTCTTATTTCAGAAGGGCAAGTTTCACGTATAATGATGTCTCTTTTATGTTACAGGTCATTCAGAGAAGATTAGTTATCTATGTAGAACTTATAGAACTTGCCTAGTTTGCCAGTTTCTCTTCCATGTTTGCGGAGTGCGGAAGCGGCCCTTTTAACATTTAATTTTGTAAAATTGGAGGGGGGAGTTCAAGAGCTAACTCAAGAGCCAATCAAATTGTAGCTAAATTCTGTGCTGTGAAAGTTACATTTGTGTTCTTTGTTCATCAGTTGGTCACATTACTTCATATTTAGAGAACTTGTAGTGATACAAGGCAAGAGCTAAAACATTTACACATATATTTAAATTTCATATTAGAACAACATGTTTAGGGTGGAACATCCCCATTTTGGCATTCCATCGTGTCAAGTTCCTTAATCATTTTGTAACAGAGTTTAATTATTTTTACATTGATATATTGATAATTGTATTGTAGAAATGTGTCTTATTTCAGCTAGAAGTTGCCATCTTGTGTACACTTATGTTCCTTATTTCCTGTGGTAACTCATTCTCCTTTTGCATTTGAAAATCCACACAATTATGTGAAGGTTCGCAAGCTGAAACAGCTCAGTCTAGCAATCACACAAAGCTAAGTAGGGGATCATCAAATGTAGAACAGGTTTGAACCAATACACAATGGATGCAAAAAGGAGATAAAAAAGTACAACTATGTTTCATTTCTGTGAGGCTGTATATGTGGTGCTAACGCATATACCGTAAACACATTATGTTGGATTAAAACAGTAAAACTGCACAATTAAAAGCCTTTCATTACTGTAAAACCTTTCTTCTTACAAGAAGACTTCCCTTTTTGCTTAAAACTTAAGTCACCATATGTCCTCTGCACAATCAGATATTGGGTGAAAAAACACATGGAAAAAATGTTGTTGTTTTTTTAAAATAGCTGCAAAAATAACTGAGCTATGAGCTTTAAAAAAATGTAAATGCCCCTCTCACACACACAAAGGAGGAGACCCAGAATGAGTCCATAAATTATCATGGACTCCTCCTGGGTCCTACAGAGGCATCACAATTTATTAAAAATGTATAATTAAAAACAAACTTTAAGGCTTTTTTCCACTGCTCTTACAGACTCAAAGTTTTGAAACATCTTGTTTCACTGAACAGTGTCCACTTAAATATACTTTTTTGGCATAGTCCTAGCCTCAAATGTCCAATACCAGACAGCAAAAGACTGGTCACATAATTAGTGATGCCACAAGGGAGGTAGATGCAATACAGACCGCTTAAAGCCTACAAGACATATACATTTTAATTTCATTAATTGTTCATTCTAATTCATTCTGCTTGACTGAAAATGCAGACAGATACTTATAAGATATTACTCTGTGGTCAGTAGAAGACATATGATGGTAATTGATGAAACTTGCCTTAATTACTTTTTAATTTGCAAGCATTAAAAAAGATGAATAGAGAAATTACCCAAGACATTTTTGTTAAGAGGCATATTGCCTTATTACTTACATTCATTGGTAACTTGAACTAATGGTTAATTAAATCTTATTGGAAACAAAATAGGTTACAGCTACAATATCTTGAATCAATTTAATTTTGCTAATATCACAGGTGTGTGCCAACACGGCTGAAATAAAACTAAAGCTATTAATCATCAACAATGCAAAAATATGAGTTAGGCTGTGTACCTTATTTGAGTAATCCCATAGACATGCAAATGTTAGTGATTGATTACATTCTTGTCTACTTGCCCTCCATGCTGTTGCAAAGAGTCTAAAATTATAAATGGCTTAAGCTTTTACATTTTGATGGCCAAATGTTTATTTGCCAAATGTTGTGTGTTTCATGTGGATTATTTTATTTAATAAATTTAAATGTGTTTTAAATGTGCATTTTTAATTATATTTAAATTTTTTAATAACATAATCCAAATGAAACACACAACACATGGCAAATAAACATTTGGCCATCCAAATGTAAAAGCATATGCCATTTATGGGATCTTAACTTATATGAGTACTCCAGCAGTGGCAGCAGCAGTTGCAGCAAGTAGCTGCCGAAACTGAAAAACAGTTTGTTAGCGCTGCTGATATTGTACACAATTTCCAAGCTTAAACCATTAACCTTACCCTAACCCTTACTCTAATCCAAACCCCCTAACCCTTACCCTAACCCTAAAGCTTTGACATTGGCAGAAAAATCCTAGCAGCGACATCTAACAGATGCTCAACGCCTCTGCTGCTGCCTGTGCTGGGGGTATGCTCATGAAAGGAAAGGACCCATTTATGATTTGAGACTCTTTGCAACAGCATGGAGGACAAGTACACTAATTAATTAATTTATAAACCCTGCTGGGCTCTATCACTGCTGTACTGAGCCAGTATTTGACATTATGCTTATGGTCCAACTCTCAGGCTTTTTCCAACATCAATTAACCACACAAGTTATTTTCTTTTACTTTAGAAATTGTGTCAATTGTTTGTGGTATACACTTATTTATAAAAAACAAAGCAATTTGAAATAGAAATACATTTTATTTACTGAAATTACTATAAAATGCATTACAAACATCTGTGTGAGGTTAATTATTAAAATTCACCATCAAAAATATTATTGTTTATGGAGATCACTTGACTCATATCAATGACACCGGCCTTTAGACAGAGGGTATATACTTCTTAAATTAAACTAATATAATAATGATCTGGGTCTAGGTAAGAGGAAGAAAAGGGATATTTGAGAATCCCACACCCACCTGGCAGCTCCTTGGTGGTCATGTGATTTCTATTTTCATCTGACTTTTAGAAGATCATGAAATTCATATATAAGATTAGATTCCTGCACCAAGAGCACCAAGGAAGTACCTGATGCTTTTGGGACTTCCCTATTGTATTTTATGTTCCTCATGCACATAATGTCACTTCTGGATCTGTGGGATTACATTTAATTCCTCTGTAAAGGTTTATTTCTTGAATAATTACCCAACTATTACACCATTTGCTATGCCTTACTGATCATAAAACAATTCTCAGCTTTTTACTAATAAAAAAATGAAATATAATTTCTTAAGTGCATGTGTAAAACAACAGACACTGTTCTTTAATTATATAGCACTATCTATTTGCACAGAAATGATAATAGCTAAAATCAGAATAATACAATTAAATAAACATAATTTATATTCAAAAGGGATCTGGAGTGGACAAAACTCAATATTACCACGCAAGTGGGAAAAATCAACAAAAACTTACTCTCCAGCTACAAACTTTCAGGAGGTGGCTGAACCAGTTCCAGAACTTTTAATGGACCCAAAAAGATGTAACTAGGAAAGAGCCTGGAACATAGGGACGCCAACATTTGCACTGGGACTAAACAAATGTTACCAGAAATTTGGTAACAACTCGAACTACAGCACTTTCACTGAGATGGCGGGTGTCGCCACAAGGAAGAACAATAAAGGGATCCTACCCAAACCTTCGGCAAGCTCTCCTACCAATAAAGCACCCATAGTCACAGTCCACGCAACAAAAAAATACGAAATGTCAGCACCTAGCACTAAAAGTGACATCCAGGACCTTAAGGACTTAATATCCAACTTCAGAGAGGAGGTCAAATCAGAGATCCAGCAGGTGACGACAGAACTATCCACAGAAATTAAGAAGGTGGATGATAAAACAACAAAACTGGAAACTAAAATTTCGGAAATAATGCAACATAACAACAAACTGACTGAGGAGATCTTGGCGTTGAAGGATGAACAAGCCAGACAACAATTGCAACAGGAGGATCTGGAAAACAGATCAAGACGACAGAACATAAGACTGAGGAATGTGCCAGAAACGGTAAAAGACCTACACGCATACCTTAGCGATCTATGCGAATTTCTCCTCCCTAACATGCATCCGGAAAACTTGAGGATGGATCGGTTCCACAGAGCCCTAGGCTTCCGTTCATCTCCGCAAGAACGACCAAGAGACATCATTGCCAGATTCCACTACTACTCCACCAAAGAATTATTCATGAAGGCCGCAAGAAAAGGCATTCCTCCCATCGAGGGGCACACACCGCTGCTTTTCTCTGATTTAGCCCCGGTTACCCTTGCCAAAAGGTGACAACTAAAACCGGTTCTGGACTGTATCTTGGCTCAAGGATGGAGGTACACATGGGGTTTCCCTTTTCGCCTCAATATCTCCAAGGAAGGAAAATTCTTCACGGTTAGAACACTGGAGGAGGGCATCAACTTGCTGGCGGAATGGAACATCAAAGTCACAGTCGGTGAGAATCTGCAGTCAACAGAAAACCCAAGAGCGAGAAGTCCTCCCATGAACAAAGATACAGACTGAATACAATGAGTTGTCACCTATTTTGTTTTTTCTTATGTATTCTCTCACTTCTTCTCTCTCTCTCTTTATTTCCAAGCTAACCTGACAAACAAAGCTAACTGAATAATTTAACGTCTAGGTTCATTAAGATAGCACCCGCACCAGTGTAAGTTCTAATATACACTATATACAGTTAACCCAGGCCGTAAAGGCATAATCTTCACACACCTAGAAGGCGTCCCTAAGGGCGCTTACAAATAGACTGCCACAAACCCCAACAGTAGGGATAGTTTAGGCGGACCAATTCAGTGTCAGTTTAGAGACACTAACAGGCCCACCAGTAAAATCCGAAGAGGACAGCAAACGCTCTCCTCATAGTAGTTTAAATTACCACACCTTAGTTAAGTAAGGATCACGATAAAGTTCAAATATACTAAGAGCTTTCCTGACCAACAGCGAGATATTTAAACAGACTCACGAACTTAGCCACCTTACCCAGGGTTAACATAGGGAACTCCACTGGAGGAGAAATAGGAATTAGCTCAGTTACTGAGCCAAGATTTTATAATCCCAAGGGATTGGGTACAGTCAAGTTGTCTCACAATCTGTTGTCTCTTTTCCTTTGAGTACAGGTACTCTTCCACACAGCTAGCTGCTGAGCGGTCTTCGGGGCGGAAACCAGCAGGAGGCACAAGATAACGAAGTCACAGACATCCCGAAAGGTGAGATAGCCAATTGCACGCACCAAAAGGTCATACACCTCATTAAGAAATATGGACATTGTCATTGCGTCACATAATGCTCATGGGCTAAACGAACCAGTCAAGAGGGGGGTAGCCTTGAGAAACTACCAAAAACTAAATCTAGATATAGTAATGATTCAAGAGACTCACTTTAGAAAACAAGCAGTGCCAAAATATTGGGGGGGAGTCTTTACCCAAGCATTCCATTCTACCGTGGATACCAAACAAAAAGGAGTCACTATTTTGTTCCACAGAAGACTCAACTTTCAGTTAAGTAAAATTCAAAAAGACAAAGATGGCAGGTTTATAGCAGTACATGGGACAATACACGAACATAAGGTTTCATTCTTGAACATTTACGCCCCGAACACAGTACAAACGCCATTCTTTCAAAAGATACAGAAACTCACAGATAGCTGGGAAGACGGGCTTAAGATAATAGGAGGAGACATGAACGCGGTCCTAGACCCGCTCAAAGACAAATCAAACGACCTAGGTTCACAAAAAATCCCCACGGCGACCAAAACACTCAAAAATCTCCTAAAATCAAACTGCATGATTGATACCTGGAGAAACATGAACCCCACGGAAAGAGAATACACATTTTTTTCCGCCAGACATGGTTCGCTTTCCAGAATAGACTATATCCTGATCCCACAGAACATAACCGGGAACCTAACTGAGGCCTCTATCTGCCCCATAGCATGGTCGGACCACGATCTAGTCAAAATTTCCATAAGCAACCTCTTGCCGAAAGGCAATAACCCGAGGTGGTCATTAAATCCCAGTATACTGAATGATCCAATCACACGGGATAAGGTCAGAACTGCAATCGTAGATTATCTTGACCTCAACACAGTAGGAGAGATAGACATAGATGGAATTTGGGCGGCTCACAAAGCAGTGATCAGGGGAGTCTGTATACAAATTAGCTCATCCAAAAAGAAAAAGGACCAAGCACAAATTTTACTCCTAAACCAGAAAATTGCAGAAGCCCAGAAACTATTCATTAGAGATAAATCACGACAGACTCACGAGAATGTAATAAGATACAAGCAAGAACTAAACACTATTTTAAGAGGGAAAATGGTCACTATCCTACAGCGAACTGAAGCTAAATTCTTCAGATACGCAAACAAACCCGATAGGATGCTGGCCACAAGACTAAGAGAAAAAAGAGCAAACTCATTCATAGCCCAAATAATCACCAAAAATAGGGAGACAGTTTTTAAACCGGATCAAATAGTAAATGAATTCAGACATTTTTACGCAGACCTTTATAGCAAATCACCCGAATCAGGCACCCCAACCCATAAACTAGAAATTGAAAATACATTAAGCAAACTAACAATACCCCAATTAGACTCTACCAAAGCCGAATCACTCTTAGTGCCCATCTCGGTCGAGGAAATACAAGATGCGATCAAATCCACAAAAGCACACGGGGCCCCAGGGCCAGATGGCTACTCTAACCTCTATTATAAACACATGAGCGACCTACTTAGCCCCACCTTACACAAACTATTTAACAGCTTCTTAGCAGGTGGAAGAATTAAACCGGAATTCTTAGAGGCTAAAATAATACTTATTCCTAAACCGGGCAAAGATCCAGCCCAATGTGCTAGCTATAGACCAATATCTCTGATCAACACAGATTTAAAATTATACACCAAAATCTTAACGTCCAGACTAGCGAACTTGTTACCTGAAGTGATACATCCGGACCAGGTAGGGTTCATTAAGGGGAGAGAAGCGCCAGACAACACCAGAAGAATAATTGACCTTATTGACATAACCAAAAGTGCTGGAGGGCGCGCAATGGTGTTGGCACTTGATGCCGAGAAGGCATTTGATAGGTTAGATTGGACATTTATGGAAGCCACACTAAACAAATTCGGAATTCCGGAGGGTTTTCTACGAAGCATAACATCATTATATTCAGAACCGACTGCGCAGGTTACATACCGAGGACACAACTCACTAAAATTCAACATCACAAGAGGGACAAGACAGGGGTGCCCTTTATCACCACTCTTATTCGCCCTTAGTATAGAGCCCCTAGCAATTGCCATTCGTCAGCACACGGACATATCGGGTATACAAGTCGGCACGATAGATCATAAAATAAGCCTTTTTGCCGATGACATCCTGCTAACAATATCCAATCCCCTGATCAGTCTCCCCAATCTATTCAAACTTCTGTCTAGGTTTGGCCCACTGTCAGGTTTCAAAATTAACACAAGTAAAAGCATAGCCCTTAATATATCACTTCCTCCCTCCACGGAAAAACTACTGGCCAATAACTTCCCAATAAAATGGGCCCCGAATTCTATCAACTACCTAGGCATACAAATAACAAAATCAACTAAGACCCTATATGAAGCAAACTACCCAACCCTCATTAAACAACTAACTAGAGACCTACACAGGTGGTCAGAACTAAAGATTTCGTGGTTAGGAAAGCTACATGCCGTCAAAATGAACGTACTCCCCAAACTGCTCTACCTGTTTAGAACTATTCCTATCTCGATATTAGCGATAGACCTGAAAAAAATACAAAAATTATTAATGAGTTTTCTGTGGAACAACAAAAAACCTAGAATTAACAGAGAAACAACCACTGCGACCAAGAGGGATGGTGGGCTTGGATTTCCAGACATTTCCAGGTACTTTAAAGCAGCTAGATTAGCACAACTAGTAAAGTGGTATATCAAGGACTCCCCCCCGGTATGGGTTCAATTAGAAAAACACATACTAGGGTCCAATGATTTAATCATGCGCCAACTACTATGGCTCTCAACTCAGCAGGGCTTCAAGTTACCCCAATCAATCCCATCCAGTGTGAGGCACTCAATTAACTTATGGAAGGATATAAATAAGAGGAACAGGCTACTTGGCCCAGAGTCAGGGCTCAGCCCCTTATGGCCACTGTCAACTAACCCCAAAATAAACTCTAATGCTCAATACAGATGGTGGATTGATAATAATTGCTCAATAGCGGCAGATTTACCGGTTGTTAACCAAAAATGGCCCACCACCGCCTTCTTAGAGGACAAACTACTACCTCCTGGGGGGGAATGGCTTAACCTACTCGCTATAAATCAAAGATTAATTCACATCACTAAGAATAAAGGAGGGCAAAATACATCATTATTCGAAAAATGTTGCATTAAATTCCCGAGAGGGAAAGGGAACATCTTCATAATATACAACCATTTAAGCGAGTTAGTCACGCCCCCTAAATTATACTATGAGTCAGCATGGGAAACTGACCTCAACATACAATTAGACAGAGACCAATGGAACAGCATTCGGAAACAAGCAAAAATCACATCACTTAAAGTAATTATGAAGGAAAACGCCTATAAAGTTATCATGAGGTGGTACTTAACTCCAGTAAGAATGCACATAGGAAACCAGACGATTAGCGACACCTGCGAAAGGGGCTGCAACCAGAAAGGGACTCTAATCCATAAACTATGGGAATGCCCTATGATTAGACATACCTGGGTGGACACTTACAAAACCCTGGAGAATTTATGGGGTCAAAACTATCCCATGAGACCAGAAGAGGAAATTCTGGGTTTACCGGTAGAAGGGATGTCCAACTCAGAACAATTCCTAACCAACCAAATTTTCTTAGCAGTTAGGATAGTAGTAGCCGCCCATTGGAAATCACCCACCCCATTGTTTGAAGTAGTCTTAAACAAAATTGAGTTCGTTCGGTCCATGAGCATTTTGTCCGCTGAGGTTGACCATAACTACAAACGCTGGGCCTCCTGCTGGGCCGCCTGGGAGACAAGACGAGGCAGATGAATAGGGTGAGTGACACTTTTTCCCTCCAAAGGAGCTATTAAGGGAACCATATCAGGAGTTGTCATAACGTACCCAACACCATTAGCCTCATACAGTAACCTAAACACAGAGTTCGCAACATATTAGTGGAAACCAACCAAGCTCAAGACAACAGATGGTCAGGAATCCAAGTTCATAAAAAAAAATTCCCATAGTTATGGGACTTTATTACATATAGTTTTTTTTTTTTTATTAGTATTAAGTTAATTGAAAGCTAATACCAGCTATTATATTTCCAGAAAAACGGAAAAAGAGAGGAGTTTTGGACAGGCAGATGACATACTAGAAACCAGTTATGTGAAACACGTTTATTGTTAATTTCTACTTACCATCACAAATGTTTTTGCTGGACTATGTTTTATGTCTGACCTGTCTAATAAAAATCAATAAAAAAAAAAAAAAGGGATCTGTAAAAGCTGTGTCGGTGTCAAATAGCCAATTTCACTTTTTTTGTATTTCTATTTTTTTCTGTCTTTGAAATGTTTAGCCTTATTA
Organism: Discoglossus pictus; assembly: GCA_027410445.1. Classification (NCBI taxonomy): domain Eukaryota; kingdom Metazoa; phylum Chordata; class Amphibia; order Anura; family Alytidae; genus Discoglossus; species Discoglossus pictus. The sequence goes on from CM050163.1 coordinate 370,801,712, forward strand.
TTATTATTTTTTCAAGACTTCAGACAGAAATCCTATCGTTATAAGCAAAGTTTGTTTTATAAATATGCAAAGAAGATTTTGTCTAGTAATGTATTATATAAGTCTTAGCAAATGTATGAAGGCAGAGCAGTCTGGGCAACACTGTGGTTTGTGGAAAGGAAAAATGTATGATCTCCATCTCTAATTTAATGCCACATCATAAGAACCACAGTTACCTCTTAAATACAGAGAAAACATTTAGCACTTTACCTCAGATGACAAAAAAAAGAATACAGAGGACTGACAGAATACTTTTAATGCAAATTTTACTTAGACACTTATTTTGTTATATCATTTAACCTTTTCATATACTATAGAGCAAGACATGGACCCTGATGTAAGTTGGATGCCGTGCAATTGTGAGGATGCATAACCGTACAGTCAGGAGTACTGTGAACACCCATGAAAAAAGCTGAAGTTTAAAGGACTAAGTTTAAAAAAAAGCCATATCCAATGTTAAATTCATGCCATAATGAGAGCTGTTAATTAAATGTAAATGTAGTGATTTATAAAAGGTATTTTCATTATTAAGTTCACTTTCAAAGATTATAATATCATACTTCAGTTATGTGTCTTCACAGTTATAAGGTCATCAATGTTTTTTAGGTATGGTTTGGCTGAGAGATGGGTCTAAAGGACAATAAAAAAAATAATCTAATTAGATAACAGAACAAACAATCAGTCATAATATAAGCAAAAGATAATTGCCAAGGAAAACCACATTAACACATCAAGTCTTGAGCCAGTGAAGGACATTGTGTTGATACATATTTGTGCCTTAAAAGTTAGCACTGTCTGTAAGTAAAAAGTAAATTTAACATTGGATATGGCTTTTTTTAAAAATAATTGATTAAGAATTTGCACATCACCTATTGTTAGAGCATTACAGTAGTCCTTTAAATCTCCAATTGCTATTCATATATTTTTGACTATGTTGCAAAAAAATCCCAAGAATAACAGAAAGATAAGGACCAATTGTGAAATATTAATTGTTGGCTCATAAGCATGCATTATCAAAAAAATTGATAAATATAGGAAAACCTTAAGCGGAATCCTGTGAAAAACCTCTAAAATGTGAACATTATTTTGACGTTAAATATGCTGTAATGGACATAATAATTGTGGTTTGGCAATTAACATATTATAATTAACATATACAAATTGATGCTCATGCTCTTTAAACATGGCAATGTTGTAGATATGTTTTTGACCAATGAAAGCTGATAAGTATTACAATTATTATTATTATCTTATATTTATAATGCGCCAAAATATTCTGCAGCGACATACATAGGAAGTGTACAAGTCAAAAACATTCTCAATACAAATTAAATAAATAGCCCTGTCTTTGGCCTTAGAATCTTGAATATAGAGTGCTTTCTCAAGTATCATGTAAGAGTAGAAACTCACAAACTTACAATCTAAAGAATTTGGTTGTGAGAGACATTGGGCATATTAAGGATGAAGGTGATAAGCTTCATTAAAAATATACTTTTTCTTAGTGAAGTTCTGAAGTACTTGAGACAGGAGGAAAGTCTAATGGAGTGTGGTAAGGAGTTCCAAAGAATAGGGGCAACAAGAGAAAAGTCCTGAAAGTGGGAGTGAGAGGAGGTGATAAGAAAAGAAGAAAGAAGAAGGTATTTTGAGACAAGAGCAGACATGTCACGGATGTCAAGAGAGTAGAGAAGAAGGTTTAGATTAGAAGAAGGTGGTCAACTGTGTCAAAAGCCAGCAAAGTGATCTAGGAGAATTGGAATAGACAAATGACCCTGTGACGATAAGCAAGTCATTAGTGACTATTGTCAGAGTTGTCTCTGTGGAGTAATGGGGATTGGAAGGTGTCAAGAAGAGAATTGGAGGAAATAAATTAGGTAAGGTGATTATAGACAAGCAGTTTTGAAGCCACGAGAAGAAGTGATATATGTCAATAATTAGATGCATTAGCTGGATCAGATTAGGTGTTTTTTTAGAATGGGTATAATTATAGCCTGTTTTAGAGATGACAACTTTCCAGTGTTTAGTGAAAGGTCCAATATATGTGGGAGAGCATAGATAAGTGTGGCAGAGAGCAGAGGGAGTGACTGTGATGGAATAGGATCCAGGTTGTAAGGTGAGAGTCTGATAGTAGATTGGAGACATCATTCTCAGTTACAAGGTTAAAGGAGTCCATAATGAATGTGGGGATGGGTAAGGCTAGGTTTTGTTGGTTAGTTGAGAGGAGGAAGTGTGTGAGCTGCATTTAGAGGAAAATGTGTTTTGAATGTCTTCAATCTTGTCTTTAAAGTGGTTGTCAAAGTCCTTAGCTATGAGACAAGAGGTGGCAGGAAGTGCAGTAAGGCGGAGGAGAGTGTTGAATGTGGGAAACAAATATTTAGGGTTGGAAGTTAGATTCAATATTAATGATGAGAAACATTGCTAAGGTTGAGGGCAGAGAAGTAGCAGCGCAATATAAACTTGTAATGGACAAAGTCTGCTGAAGTCCAAGATTTCCCAACATAAAGGTTAAGTAGTGCAGCATGTAGCATGTTTGTTTAGTGTGCCATGGTGTGGATGTGAGTGAGGCCGTTTGCAGGAGGTTATGGGGGCAAGAGTGTCTAGGGTGTAAGTAAGAGTCCAGTTGTAATGTAAGGTGGCAGTGTCAGGGCAGGTGATGTTGGTTATGGGGCTGAGAAGGGGTTGTAGCCCAATGGAAAGCTGTGGTGGGTCAATTGTTTGCAGGTTTCTGCGGGTAATGGTGAAGAAGGGTAGCGGGAGGAAGATGTGTTGAGGAGGTGGTGGTCAGATTTATGACAAGGCTGGAGGGGGTGCAGAGATTTTTGAAAATAAGGTTAATGTAGTGTCTAGCATGGTGAGTTGAAGAAACTGTCCATTGTAAGAGGCAGAGGGAAGAGATAAGTAAAAGTAGTTTAGCTTCAGTCGGGGAGGTGGGAGTGTAAAAGGCAATGTTGAAATTGGCAAGAAAAAGTGAGGGAATGTTGTAGGAGAGAAACTGAGGGAGCCAAGTGGCAAAATGATCCTAGCATGTCCTCTCTAGCACTCGTAGGATTTTCTCCTTCATTTGCCGTTTATGGGTGTAAAACCATTTGCCGGCTTGGGAATTGTAGCAATTGTAGGGATTTTAGCCATTCTAACTCTTGCGGAATTAAAAGATCAAAGGCTTCGGGAGGCTGTAAGTTACGGGTTTAACTTAACCCATATCTCTTTTGGAGCCCGCAAAAAGACACCAATTGAATAGCAAATCAACTTGAAGCCTCACTTACGGGCTACAATGACTTGCGATAGCTCAATTGAATAGGGCTCAAAGTGTTTTAAATGGCAGAGGTTAGTGTTGCTTCATCTGAGATCCAGATATGTATTTTAGTAAAGCCCATGTCTTGTAATCCTGTGAGGAACAATGGGGTTTAACGGGAGGTCAAAGGGGCAACAGAGTTAGGGAGCAGGTGGGATGAAGGCCAATTGAGCAGCTTTGCAGCAAAGTTTAAAATTAGTACAAGAAAGTCCTCCTTTGGATCTGTGTCGATACATGATAGATCTGGCTAGTCTAGGTGGTTTATAAATAGAAGGATACTTACCTTGATAGAGATCCTTCCAATGAGGAGTAATATTGACTCCTAGATACCTAATGATTTTTTTTAGGGCAAGAAAAATTATAGTTAGTTTGAAGAATTTTGTGGCTTTTAATCCCTTTATCGTAACATTTCCCTCGTCAATTGTTATTCTGGAATTTAAAGTATGAAGTTCCTCATTCAAGAGATTTGAAAGGTTGAAAGAAGATAAAAAGGAGTGAATCCATTCATATTGTTTTGTTTGGAAGTAGAAGATAATTTTTGATAATATTTATGAAACATTTGTTATTTTTCATTAGGACTATTCGTTAATGAGCCTGAATTGGTTCTTCTAATTTAATATATTTTAGATTGAGTTATTTTGGATCCATGTTTACTAGCCAAGAGGCAATCAGGTTTGTTAGCTTTCATTAAATATTTATGCTGAGTTAATCTAATAGCTTTTTGTGTGTAATTACAGAAAATTACACCAAGCTCGGCTCTAATTTTGTAAATTTTTAGTCTAGTTTTAGTAGTAGGTTTATTTTGATGAGGGTTTTCCAGTTGAGTTAATTCCACATGTAGCCCCATTTGTCTAAGAATTTGTCTCTTTTTAGATGAGGCGAGTTTGTTAACAGCACCTCTAACAAAAGTTTTGTGTGCTACCCAGATCCATCCTGACTCTGGGGTATTATTAGTGCCAAAATACAATTTAATATCTTGCGCCACGTGGTCTCGGGTTAGTGGATTTACTAGAAGTGATTCATTGATTCACCAGGATTGACGTAGTCTCACATGTAAGGTGAGTTCTAAAGCAATTTTGCCAAGGATTGATCTGACCAAAGGGAATGGATTATTTCTGTGGATCTTTTCAAATCTAATAAGGTGGTATCTAGTGAAAATGTATCTATCCTAGAATAAGTTTCATGTGTAGATGAAGTTGAAGTCTCACCCGATTATTAAGTCAATAGTTTTCAAACTCTATAATAAATGTAATAAAAGTGTATCATGAGTACAAACATATTAGCAAAAGCCTCGTGTAGAGGAGATGCCAGGTTAGGATGGTTTAGTGGCCTTCCGGATCAGTGAATTGCTTGTCTAGAATAAATGGAAAGCCTATATGTAAAAAGATAGCTGCCTCTGCTTTTCTTGACTCTTGACATGCTGTGTAACTACATCACAATAGTACACCACCTTATATCTGTTCCCGTCTCTAAACACTCTCCTAACTGGCCTGTTCGCTCTGCAAATGACCTTCTTCTTTCCTCCTCTCTTATCATAACTCTCACTTCTGCCTTCGGGACTTTTCTTGTGCTGCCACCATTCTTTGGAATTCCTTGCCCTCTCCACTAGACTATCCTCCTGCCTTAAATCCATCAAAACCACACTAAAAACACACATGGAGAGATGTGTGATGGGAAGGCCAGCAAAGAGAGAGTTGCAGTAAATGACATGATATGTGATGAAAGAGTGGATTGGAATTTTAGTTGTGTCTTGTGTAAGACTATATTAGAGAGGCAGTTGGAAACTCGTGCTAGAACAGAGGGGGATAGATCTGGTGCTGAGAGGTAGATTTGAGTATCATTAACATTTAGATGATACTGAAATCCAGAATATTTTTATAAGGGAACAGAGGGATGAAGTATAAGTGGAGAAAAAGGGGGGGCCTAGGACTGAGCCCTGGGGAACGCCAACAGTCAGAGGGCAAGGCAAAGAAGAGGAGCCAGTGAAGGAGACACTAAATGATCAATCTTCAAGGTATGATGTGAGCCATGAGAGAGCAGTGTGACGGATGGCAAGAGAGTGAAGAATTTGAATAAGAAGGTGGTGGTAACTGTGTCAAAGGCAGCAGAGAGATCCAGGGGAATTAGAATAGAGAAATTTGAGTTGGCTCTGAGGACGTCATTAGAAGGTAGTTGGAGGAAATAAATTGGTTAAGGCAGTTGTAAAGAAGTTGCTCAAGCAGTTTGAGGCCAAGGGAAGTAGAGAGATAGGGAAATAGTTAAATGGAGAAGCTGATGGTTTCTTAAGAATGGGTTTGAGTATGGCCTCTTTTAAATATGATGGAAACTTGCCCAATTTAAGTGAAAGGTTGAATATATGTGTGAGGACAGGGATAAGAGTGGTGGAGAGGGGAGGGATTAGTTGTGAAGGAATAGGGTCATGTGGAGAAATTGTAAGGCAAGATGATGATAGTAGACTAGACACCTCATCCTTTGTTATAGGGTCAAAGGAGTCTATGATGGTGCAAAGAGTAAAGGCTGGGTTTTGTCAGTTTGTTGAGAAGAAGGAGTGTTAGGGCCATGCTGAGAGGAAATTTTATATCCAAAGTCTTCAGCTGTGAGACAGGAAGAGGCAGGAGGTGAGGGTGGGCAGAGGAGAGTGTTGAATGTGGCTAAAAAAAGTTTGAGGTTGGAGGACTGATTTGATATTAATGATGTGAAATAGTGCTGTTTGGCTAGTTTGAGGGCAGAGAAGTAGGAGCGAAAAATAAACTTGTAATGGAGGAAGTCTGCAGAAATGCGAGATTTCCTTCATAATCTTCTGGATTTAGCGAGTTTGTGTAATGTGCCATTTTTGTGGCTGAGAGTGAATAAGTTTGGCAGTTGTTATGGGGCAAGGATGTCAAGGGTGGAAGATAGAGTTGTGTTGTATTGTGAGGCAGCAGCATCACGGCAGGTGAATGTCATGAGGGGACTGAGAAGGGGTTGTAGTACAGAGGAAATGTGTTGTGGGTTGAGTGCTTAAAGGTTTTTGCAGGTTTTGGAGACAGGGAGTGAAGAAGGACAGTGCATAGGCAGTGTGGTGAGGTTCAAGGTTAGGAAGTGGTGGTCAGATAAATGTAGTGGAGTGATGACAAGGTTGGATGTTGTACAGTCAAGGGAGTGACCATGTCGGTGAGTTTCTGATAACATTCTCTGCATCTGACTAGCTCGTCATTTGAAGATCCCTGAGCGGTAGGATGGTTGCCTTGGTTACAATGTCCTCTTCCTAGCTGAGGCTGGGTATGGAATTCTATGATTCAATTTCTGTATTAGCCTAGGTACCATCCATAGATGGAGTGACAACTGGCTGACGATATTTAAGAAATAGCGAAAGTTTCAGGCCCAAATGATGGCTTGAGCATCTTGAGGAGCAACGTGCACTGAGGGATGATAGGTAGTGACTAAGAAAGAAATAAGAAGACATTGGTAGACAGTGAGACGAGCCAACAATGGAGCAATCGGCAAGGAGAGAGGGAAGCTGGAAGAGGAGGCCTACAATGAGTCCAGAGCATACATGCAAAGCCTCAGAGAGGTGAGACACAGGAACTTGGAAAGAAGAAGCTAGCTAACCAATATGCTCAGCATATTTAACGTCAAATGCTGAGCAGAGCGAGAAGGCTCAGGCATCACTAAGTTATCAGGCGGAAAAAGAGGCCCGGTCAACAAGCAGCAAGCTTGCAGGCGAGAGAAAGGGGAAACAATGTAAAAGCCGGTCAAGAGACTGTGATGGCCACTACACCTTTTTCTGCTGTAACCACTGGAGGGTCAACTTGGCCTTGTGCTTAGAGTCATTGTCATGTTGGAAAGTCCAAGAGCGTCCCATGCGCAGCCTTCATACAGAAGAATGCAAATTATCTGCCAATATGTTTTGATAACATGCGGCATCCATCTTGCCATCAATTTTCACAAGATTTTCTCTGCCTTTAGAGCCCACACACTCCAAAACATCAGTGAGCCACCACCATGCTTCACAGTGGGGATGGTATTCTTTTCACTATAGTGGGGATGATATTCTTTTCACTATAGGCCTTGTTGACTATTTTGGTCTCGTCACTCCAAATTACAATGTGCCAGAAGCTGTGAGGTGTGTCAAGGTGTTGTCAGGCATATTGTAACTGGGCTTTTTTGTGGCATTGGCTCAGTAAAGGCTTCTTTGTGGCAACTCGACCATACAGCTAATTGTTGTTAAAGTATCGTCGTATTGTGCTCCTTGAAACAACCACGCCATCTTTTTCCAGAGCCTGTATTTCTCCTGAGGATACCTGTGGGTTTTTCTTTGTATCCTGAACAATTTTTTTGGGCAGTTGTGACTGAAATCTTTCTTGGTCTACCTGACTTTGCCGTGGTATCAAGAGATCCCCGAATTTTATTAATAAGTAATTGAACAGTACTGATATTTGCAGGGCTTTGGATATCTTTTTATATCCTTGTCCATCTTTATGAAGTTTTATTACCTTGTTATGCAGGTCTTTTGACATTTCTTTTCTGCTCTCCATGTCTAGGTATCTAGCCTGCTCAATGCATCCATGTGAGAGATAACAAACTCATTGACTATTTATATACAGACACTAATTGCATTTTAAAAGCCACAGGGAAATTAACCTTTAGTTGTCATTTTAACCTGTGTGTGTGTCACCTTGTGTGTCTGTAACAAGGCCAAACATTCAAAGGTATATAAACTTTTGATCAGGGCCATTTGGGTGATTTCTGTTATCATTATGATTTAAAAAGGAGCAAAACAACTGTGCAATATTACATGGCTTCAAAGGATCACTACCCTTCAATAAAATATATTTATTTTGCATGATAAGTCATGTCATATTTTCAAAATAAATGACAACATTTTACAATTTCTACCAGGGTATGCAAACTTTTGAGCACAACTGTATGTATATATATTTATTTATATATATATATATATATATATATATATATATATATATATATATATATATATATAGCTATTTTTCTAAAGATCAAACTTAATGTAAGAAAAGGAATGTTTTTCCTGTGATGAGAGTGAAACAGAGCATAAATATACAGATCATATTTCCATGTTCTTTTAGCCAACCTACACCACAATATAATTAAATGAAAACATGAAGCGTGACTGTAAAACTTTAATAGCATCCATGCACAATGGAATTAGTAAGTATACTTGCTTACTGAACATCTACCTGATATATATCAATTCACCCACATGTTTTCTTTGAATATCATGTGTTAAAGGTTCACCTGCATATTTCTAAGAAATCTTCCCATATTTTCTTTTGGTACGGATGCCTACAGTTGTTTTGTTACTGAAGGTTACCTTGGCTTTTATTTATGTGGGCTCTTCCCAAAAAAATTGCTGAAGGCAGAAAAACAAAGTTTAATCATTTGGCAGAGACATTTCATATTCCAGACATTTGAATGTTTTGGTAAACTAAATTCAGAAACACATACCTAGAATTCCAGAATCAGTTCTTATCTTGCTATATTGTATACTGCATTTGGGAAATGACATTTAAAATTGGATTGTGCCTATCAACAAATACCTTTCTTGCTAGTTTTAACAGGAATTCACTTGGAAAATATAATTTATGGAGCAATATTTTGAACAAATGTCTTGTACAAATTTGCAGACCTACTGATAAGATAAGGTTATTATTTATGGTTTAGAAATGGGCAAAAAGCTATTTACTGTAAATAGCTGGAGGCTGACATTCCATAATTACTTCGGCCTTGAACACCTTTTTGTGAACTGCAGTTAGGACAAACCTGAACTAATCCAGCCCCACTGAAGAGTGAATTTGCAACCCTACCAGCAAGCTTCAGTTCTGGGTAATTTTGTTTTGCTTACTAATCAAACCAGAGCATTTTTGGAGTGGAAAGTTGACTTCAATATGTAAAGATGTTAGTCTTTTTTTAGTGAGGGTAATATTCTTTGGATTGTTTTGACATACTTTTAGTTAAGAGTATAACATTTATCCAAACTTTTTACTTTTGATGCCATACATTTAATGTACATCATACTATAAAAAGTATGTATGAAACAGAAAACAGCTTATCAATGGAAACAAAATTAACAATAACAACAAAGCACTAATACTATTGCGTTGGCCCAATATTGTAACTACGGTAAATTAATATCTGTTTGGCTATTAGTGGGAAACCAACATAAAGTTATGTTCTATGTACATTAAAATGTGAAATTATCTTTTAAACGATCAAAAATTCTTGCCATTTTTTAGTAGTAACATATAAATGTGTCCTAAATTGCATTTACTATAAAGTTGTCCAGTCATATTTACTATAAAGTTGCTTGTTGTTCAGACAGTGAAGGAAAAATAATTTCAGTAATCATCACAAACAAACCCAAAGTATGAGCCAGCCCAAACATAGGTGAACATGAAGACATTTTTCCTTTTCTTAAAAATAGGTTAATATGTTATAATAATGTCAAGAACACTTGAAACAGTCTTGCATGCAGGGATTGATCAACTATTATGTCTTAGAAACAGACTATCAACAACAAATGAGGACAGGTGATGGGCATCTGTTATCTACTATATCCTAAAGTAATATGGGCCAGGTTAGTAACTTGCATTTGTATAAAGAGCATTTACTTCAACTAAATAAACAATAAATTTTTGCCACTTTCTCTTTATTGCTTAATTACTTTTATAAATCAATGCCTCCTTGTGTTCATTTAAAAACTAGAAATTTAATTTCAAATGGAAAAAAAAAATCAATTAGGGCATTATAATGTTTTGGCATGAAATGATTAATCTAAAATGTAGCCTTTAATTAAAAAATAATAATACTAACCGCTGAATGAAGGGATATTTTAATATTTCAGGGCATCCCACTGACAAACTTAGGTTTGTAAGTCTCAAGTACCGTAAATAAGTGCTGGTATAGCCTCTGCTTGGGTATGATAAGTGCACCCAACCAGGACATTCTTAAAACTGAGTTTTCTCTAAGACATTAAATTATATTTTTATCACTTATAATTCTCATTTATACGTCAAAAGTGTATATTGTTTAAACCATGCTCTTTTTATTAAAATGTGTCACATGCCCCTTGACCTTCATCATATATAGCACAAAAAAAATGAAAAAAAAAATTCTGCCTTACACTCAGCTGCAGTCCATTTGATTTGCGAGGTTGTACAGACCACCATCACTGTAATAGCTGTACCTATAAAGTATCGGCAAATACTTCTCCTGACAACTGTTTGCTTTTATTAAAGATGAATAATCCCATTAGCACTGCATTATGCATCTGCTGCTGTCAGTTTTCTGGCTGTATCATCTGAAAAAATAATTCCCTTCTCATTTGAGATACATTAGGGCCCAAAGAGCAAAGGTGTAATGTTACCAATGAACAAATTCTTTCTGTTTACACAGACTGAAATCCCAAATGTAGTGCTAGAATAGTGTCAAATGCTGTCATAAAGGTATGTCATAAAGACCTCTTCATGTTTATTCTACTTGGATTAAAATATTAGTTAAGGTAAAACAATCCTTAATTTCCATCTCTCTACAGTCAACAAACACATTATTACAAGCAGTGGCTCTTATATGAAAGTGCACTTGCCAATGATGTATTTCTGCACACACCAACAAGCACTAGGGCAGAACATTTTCTGTAGGTAATAGCCTGCTTGTGTTTCAGTGTAACAGTATAACATAATCATATCTGACACTTCTGATATACATAAATAATTTATAATTCTATATATGTGTGGTAATCAAGCAATGACCATGAATGGGCCTGGGGCAGCATAAACATTAATAGTTCAATCACAATGTTAAAATTCCACTTAAATCTATTTTTAGATTAAACAACCACAAAAGTCGCCATATGTTATCTGCACCATCACATATTATAATTGTTGAACTACAAGACGTCGTCACACTTTGCGTGGTGCGTATGACTTAGGCGATAAGCGCCAAAGGCGGAGCACTTAGGCGATGAGCGATCATCGCTTACGAGCCTCACATAGCGAGGCAAGCCGTTAAGGCACTTAAATTCACAGCAATTAAGCGAAGAGCGACAAAGGCGCTCATCGCCTGCGACCCTCGCGTAGTGAGGCAAGCGTTAAGGCACTAACATTCGCAGCACTTAAGCAATGAGCGCCAAAGGCGCTCATTGCCTGTGAGCCTCGCAAAGCGAGGCAAGCAGTGGAGGCAATAAAACACGCGGGACTTAGCCTCCAAACATTTAGGAAACGCAGGGTCACCTTAGGCTGCAAGCACTTGACAAACGAGGGACTTCGAAAAAAAAATATGAGACGCGGGACTTAGAAAACAAAAATACGAGATAGGAAAAATACGAAGTTAACGGCCGAACCGCAAAAAAGCAAAAAACACGAAACACTCAAAATTGTTTTACAAAAATACAACAAAAACATTACACAGCACGGGGGGAACAGCCAGGATGTCTGGGAGTGAAGTGGAAAGCGAATTTAAGTCCATTTTGCAAAGTTTCGGCACTCGAAAATCAACTAAGCGAGAAAAAAAATGGCGGCCCAAAAAAATGTATACGTGGCTACAGGACCCTGGACCACGCAAAACACCGCCAAACGGGTACCACTTTAACTCAGAAATGTACAAGCTACAATATACACTATTACAAAGGACGGCAAATGCTCGCGAGCCATGTAGCACATAGACAAACAACGCTATTTTACAATCCTAATTTGCTATTAACAACATTACGCATCTAAAGTAGCGCTTTACCCAAATAAACCAACGGTTTGCCCTTGTGCATGCAGCCTATTTCTAATGGATAGTTGGGACATTCATAAAACTATCTCCTCAGGGCAGCAACAGTCCAACTGAACATTATATGCTGCAGGACAATAAAAAGAGATTGTTAACTCTTCAGGCTATTGATTGTTACATATATTAATTACAAAAAGGTAAACTATATTCATTTATTATTCAATTAATTCATTAATTAGTATTTTAAAAAATAGAGAGAGGAGCCAAAGGACACGCAAGGAGAGGCTTGCAATAAGCGCCAAAGGCGCTCAGTGCGAGGCTCGCAATGAGCGCCGAAGGTCCTTAGAGTATAAAAAGCTTAACATTGTGTGCCAAACAGCATTACCATGACTTCAAATTTTATTCACCATCATTTTTTGACGGGCAATTTACTAGCGGCTGAAAAATCACGTGGACAAAGTGTTTTCCTTTTTTTTAAATTGATGCCGAATTCATTGAGTTTCAATCAATTAACGTCAGGCTATTTCATTGTGTTGTCTCTGTCTGAATGAGTAATGAGATCTGTGCAGAGAGGGATGTTATGCATATTATTTAGAATCAAGTGTAGAGACCTTGCATCAGGCAGTAGGTAAGTGATTTATAACCGTTTGATTATATTCTAGCAGCTAATATAGCAACAGAATAGATAGGTAGTAGGTAAAGTAGCAGTCTGTGAGGGAGAATGTTTGCTGTATGAATACTCATAGACACTTCTTTTTGTTATTGTTTAAAATCAGAAATATGTTCTTTAGGTTATAATAAAGCATATGTTAATATGAGGTAACAGTAATAACTGTGTGTTGATTTTAAAATTATTATTTGAATAATTATGTGAACTAAGTATTTAAAAAATGTCTCTCTCTCTCTACATATATATATATATATATATATATATATATATATAAATAAATATCTGAATACAGTGAGCATATGCTTAAAAGTAGCCATATATATATATATATATATATATATATATAGTGGATTACTAGAGTGAGAGTACATTGTGGTCTCATTTGCATGTCCCCATCCAGTGTCTCAGAGTGTAGTGAAATTACTTTATTTCTGGAAAACCTGAGCAGGGAATATGTTTATTAACTTATTTTTTAGACATTCAAATTATATTACAAATGTACTATTCATTTTCTGTAGTACTGTACTCTGTACAGTAGAGGGCTTCTAATAGTTCTTCTTTTATTATTCTTAGTGTATGGTGAGCATGGTGAGTGAGAAAAGCTCTCCACTGTGCAGAGTACAGAAAAGAATAATTCATTAATAAGCCCAATTGCATGTCTAAAAGGCGGGGACATGCAAATGAGAATACAATGTACCTCGCTCTTTTAATCCAAAAATAGCAACTTTATACATTGCTCCCTTCAAGCATATGCCCGCTGTATTAAACAGCTTTTAAGCAAAGCACCCGGTTGGATTTTGCACAAACCAAGAATCACTCATATACAGAACATTTAAAAATAATTATTTTTATTAGCATCAAGTCAAAAATAATAAATTCATGTTAATATACATAAAGGACTTGAAAAAAAGCATTATTTGTCATGCAAACAATTTTCTAAGTATAAATACATATTCCAATAAAATCCATTAAATAGACTTTGCTTCACAGTAAAAAACAGAAATATACATGTGAATTAAAAACATCTTACTGCATACAGTAAAAGTAGATTATATAGTTGATAATTGAAACTTGGTAGCTAGAAAAAAAACAGCAAGTTTGTATATAAAACTTTCAAAAGCAGAAAACAAAAGCCCCAGGCCTGATTGTCCCTCCCTCGCCCTTATCAGCTGTCCCTGTTTCTTTCTAGAAACGGATTCAGCTGACTACGATGTCCCTTCATCTCGCCCTCCTCTGTCCCTCCAGTCTGTCCCTTCTCAGTGGCATTTCGATTCTGAAACAGAAAAAAAAATATTAATACAAGCATAAAATCACCAAGAAATCCTATTTTGCCATCTATGTGGTCTCCATAAGTCACATGCTAAAACAAAGTCTTTTTTCTTATCCAATAAAAAATATGTATAAATATTTGCTAGGATAAACCCCAAACAATCATGTGATGAAAGCTCTTATTTTTTTTAAAAGAACAAGTTTCTAAATGTCCATATAATTTAACGGTATTTAAAGCTACTTTATGTTTTCTATTTTGCATATTTAAACCTTGTCCATACAACAACATATTAAAAGGTATTGTGGGAATATTTCCCAATTCACATATGAGAGGTGAACACTTTCCCCAAATCACTTTAGCATAGGCACAGTTCCATAACAAATGAGATATAGTTTCTGTACCTCCTCAAAGGAATCTTGTACAAATATCAGATCCTACAAATCTCCGTCTGGACTGAAAAACACGTGTTGGAACACAACTATGTATAGCGGACCAGGCAAAATCCTGATGAGGATGAGTAAGGCATTTGTCAGACAATTTTCTCCAAATAGCAGTGCACACCATTTCAGAAAACCTTTCTATATGCAAAACAGATATTTTATCAATTAAATAGGCAGTTAATTTTTCTCTCATTTTTTAAAATGTTAAAAGAAACTGAACTTAAATCATACCGTTCAATAACTTTTTCTAAGAATCTGTAGCATTTTGGTAAAGATAATGCATAGGGAACTTGCAATGACAATTTTACCCATCCATACCTGGCAAAAAAAACGCCCTGTAAAATAACGAATCATTGAGGCATTTTTACTTGTTTTCTCTGTGGCTTTAACAATATAAGAGAAGACCTTTAAAAATATAAAAACATTAAAATCTGGAAAACCTTTACCACCCAGATATTTCTTGCGACAGACCTTTTCTCTACTTAGCCTCTCCATCTTTAAATTCCCTAAAAACGTAAAAAGAGGCTATTTAAAAAAGTTGGGGGGAAACACAGAGTTATAAAACAAGATAATGGGTAATAAAACAGATTTAACCATTAAAACTTTTCACTCTAATGATAAGTCATGTAATTTCCAGAAATGTATTTTTTTCCAAATTTTTGTTATTTAAATCTCATAATTGGCTTGACCTGTCATTTTTTTATCAAACCACATACCTAAAATTTTAACTTTGTCTTTCACCTCCGGAATATTTGTTGGCAAGTCGTCCTTCCCCTTGCCAAAAGTCATGCACTCGCTTTTTAAGATATTTAATTTCAAAGCAGAAGTGGACGAAAATATGTTTGCCCATAAAAGAACCCTCTGGATCGAAGCATATGATATACACATGGCATGCACGTCATCCATGTATGCTATGCTTTTAAGCTGTTGTCCTTTTGAACCGGGTATAAAGGTCCCTCTGATAAGTTCATCACTCAAAATCTTATTTAAAAGGGGTTCAAGTGTACAGATAAAAAGAATCGGGGACAAAGCGCACCCTGGTCTCACTCCTGATTGAATTAAAATATCCTCACCGCTAAAACCATTAATTTGAATTTGGCTCCTGCTGTCTCTATAAAATTCTTTAATGACTTTGATAATTTTTTTAGGGAAATTCCTTTTCTCCAAAACTGAGAACAGGTAAGAATGGGACACTGAACCAAATGCTTTCTCGTAGTCTAGGCTAAGCAGGGCTACCGATTGTTCCCTTAAAATGGTATGTAAAAGACTATCTCTAAATAAAATCAACCCATCTAAAATGCTTCTCCCAGGTACTGTGCAGACTTGCTCTTCCTCTATAACACAATCAATAACTCCTTTCAAGGGATTGGTCAACAGTTTAGTAACATTTTTTAAAATCACAATTTAAAAGTGTTATTGGCCTCCAGTTTTTAAAATTTTATTTCTGACCTTCCTTAGCAATTAAAACAATGACACCTTTTTAAAATCAGCAGGGATTTGTAGGATTACAAAATCTACTGCACAAACCAGAATCTGCCTCATACGGATGATAGCCAAAAGCTTGAAACAGTTCTGTATATGAGTGATTCTTGGTTTGTGCAAAAACCAACCCGGTGCTTTGCTTAAAAGCTGTTTAATACAGCGGGCATATGATTTAAGGAAGCAATGTATAAAGTTGCTATGTTTGGATTAAAAGAGTAAGGTTCATTGTATTCTCATGTGCATGTTCCCGCCTTTTAGACATGCAGATGGGGTTATTAATGTATTATTCATTTTCTGTACTCTGTACAGTGGAGAGCTTTTCTCACTCTAGTGCTCACCATACACTAAATGATTGTTGTGGAATATCCAATCCTACAAAATCTATTGCACAAACCAGAATCTGGCTCATACTGATGATAGCCAAAAGCTTGAAACAGGCCTGTATATGAGTGATTCTTGGTTTGTGCAAAATCCAACCTGGTGCTTTGCTTAAAAGCTGTATAATACAGCGTGCATATGCTTTAAGGTGTGAGGTACTGTACATTGTATTCTCATTTGTATGTTCCAACCTTTTAGACATGCAAATGGGCTTATTAATGTATTATTTGTTTTATATATATATATATATATATATATATAGTCCCAGGATTACAGACACATACAAGGGTTTTTGTAAAAGTTCTTAGGCTCTGTTTCTTTGAATTAAAAGAGGGAGCACAATCGTTTCTGTAACTTATTATTACAGTCCGATTTAAAGACTTACTCATAAAAGTATCTCATCCTTAACCTGGGGACTGCCTGTATTTGTATATAGGGCACAAATATTAAAATTAGTTCAACCTTTATACTTATATTTGTGTTGGTGTAGTGTTAAGTGTGTTGTTTCATAAAATGTTTTCATTGTTTCTAATCTAATTCCTTGCCATTTTTTAAACACACATATAACTCAGATATATATATAAATAAATAAGTTAGTTAAACAAAAAAAGTGTAAGGGGAATCAAACCTATGATTGCCCAAAGAAAAAAATATTTAAAATAGAACATTTACCACTACACCAATATCCTCGGCTGTCAAAGAAAGTATAGATCTAAAATACAATGTGTAATAGACTCCAGTCCTATAATTTATGAAGATTATTGTGGGACAGCTTCATGAGCTAAATTAAAATGACAATATCTCAATTACTGATTACTCAAATTAAAATAAAAGTAAACCAATATTCAACATGATGTTTCAACCTTGAATTGACTGTGCAGGGTACATATGGTGACTTTTGTGGTCCTTTAAGAATTTTACCATAGCTTTGATTAAAAAGAGCAAACAGACATTTGAGTCCCCAATAAGAAAAATTAGGCTGTCATTTTAGAAATAACTTTAGATATTTAATGGTGAAATTAACATATCTAATGCAAGTGCAAAGATAAAATTTGACACTAATGTAAAACTGAGTCTCACTTAATCAGTTTCAATGTAACTATTTACTATCAGAGTATTCGCTAAGAACTAATAGGTCAGTCTTAAACAAGACCAATGTGATGAAATCTGCAATTGGTTTTAAAATCTAAACCAACAAAATAAAATATAAAAAAACATGCAAATTATTGCTGTGGTTCAAATCTGTGTCCATTTTACTTTCTTTTATGCCTCATCTAGACCCCACATGACATTGCACCTCCATACTACTATCATGAATTGTTTCTAGCAGTAAAAGACAGGCTCTTTACCTTTTGTTCATATATTTAATCGTTAATCTTCCAGGTAAGAGGAGCTAGTGAGGCAAATAACTGAAAAAAGAACAGTCAAGCAACGTAAAAGTGATAAACTGCAGAATTATAGAATGGGTGAACTGTCAAGGAGAATATTAACATGATGTTCAGCAATAAGAGTGCTGAACACATTGAAGATTATAATAAATCCCTTGTACAAAGCTCTGGTGAAAACTCTGTAAGAGTATTGTTTATATAACTATTCTACTGGTGAGGTAAAACATGTAAAATAAACAATGCACAGAATGATGGTTGAATTATATGGTTATCTGGCGGGTGTTAAGAGCTTAAGATCTGTTATAGAGTATAAATAAAGATGAATACATGTGCTTACTGTAAAGGAAGAAAAAAAAACCTCTGCAATGTAAACTATATATACCGGTACATAAAATATGCAAAAAACAGATAAGTCAAGGTCTGGGCTGATCTTGTGCTGGAGTTAATTCAAAACTATAAAAAATTACAAAAGTGCAGTTCATCATTTTACATTATTTTGGAATTTTTTTTTTATCTCCATGGAATGCACCATACTAACACAGATGCTGCTATCTACCAGTCAATTATCTAAATATAAACTTAACAATTTAACTAATTCCTTCCCAACCTAATAGCCACAAAACTACAGTACACTAAACTCACATGATTATACTAAAGTAGTTTTCCACTCCTCTAATCTAGCTCAGTCTGTGTAGCTAAGATCCATATGCCTCCCAATAAATAAATACTTTATTATCAAGGACTCTTCCACCATTCATCAGGTCAGTGTCCCAGACCGAGGTCTCCTGAAAGCTGTATTATTATATTTATTATTATATTTAATATTATTATTATTTGTATTATATATATATTTCAGTGTCATTAAGATATGCTCAATCAGGCCACTATGAGTACTATCCACTAAAATCTTATACTCATAATTAGTCTTCTATATGATCTCCAACACCAGTCTGCAATTATTAACTGTAATAATCAGGTGAATATTGTAACTAGAACAGAATATTTCTCACAAAATGGTTTACCAGAAAGCACAGGACCAATGGGCAATCCGGGATAAGGGCACAAGTGGAGACTCTTCCAAGCAAAGGATTAACTTACTGGTCAAGCACTCCTCCTAGAAGGTCTCCCAGATTTCTGTTTCAAAATCCAGGGAAATGGGTAGGGGAATTATATTGCCACCATGCTTCATGTTTCTATGGTAAATGCCCCTGCCTCATCCTGTATACTGTATGGAATTCCCCATGTAATATTACTGTGTTTTGTGTCATGTTTAAAATAATGAATGTGTGAGTATAGTTACTGTCATGTATGAATATAGTTACTGCCATGGTTTTTTGATTACAATGTCTATGCTGTTATTGATATAAGGTGGCAGAAATGGTTCATGTGATAGTCTGATGCAATTCCCAGATGTAACCCCCTACCCCCAGCCATAAAGTCCCTCATGCATAATCAAAGGAACAGCCATGAAGTTTTAAGCTAGTTTTATTGCCCTTTGGGGTTGTAAATAGAGCAAAAGAAAATTAACTCCCCCTCTAATGACAACCGATATATACCAGATCAATGAGGTCTGTTTTTAGTTAGTTGTGTTTGGAAGTGAATAAAGACAGTTCACTTCTGGAGACATATAGAAATCATGTGTCTCTTATTTTGCTCCTGTTCTCCTGTATGGCTGCTGGGAAGTACTGGGAGACTCTGTAGGATCCTCATGTGGTAGGTTTGACTGTAACAAGTCTTATCAGGCCCCCTAAGAAGAAGCAGATCTGGAGTCTATTGGTAGCCTGGCAGTGCTGATTTCTGATGCAAGGATCCTGACCAATACAGAAGCCAGATATCAGGGTGCTGCTTCTGAGATTTTCCAAGAACCCCACGGTTCTTCAGTAATAGCCCCATACCACTCAGCTCTTCACACTGGTAAATTACACTGCACATGCAGCATCTGCATATACTTCAGTGGGCACAAGCATACATGGACCCTGTTGGATGTTTCAGAACTTGAAATTATTTTTGTCAGTTTTATCTCCAAGTATTTGACACACATTTGATTCTGCCTGACAATGAAATTGATGTGTGAGCTTCCTGGATTGGACTGGGGATAAACTATGCATCTACCCAGTAAGCTTACATATGCCTTTCATAGTTGTACAGCATTTACATTGGACCTGTGTTATGTATGTGTGTGGTATAAATGTACTTCTGTTAGTGTATAATGGTGTATACAATATTCACCTTGCATGGTGCTGGGTTCATGCAGGTCAATCAGGCCTGGTAGTCCCGACAACTGCAGCTTTTGTGATCCAGTCCCTTAGGATTCTCTCCCACTCGCTGTAATGGATGCTGACTGTGGGGCCACCACCTGTAGCTCTGGCTGCCCTGGCATTATCCTTCATGTTCATCTTTACCTTTGTCTAGCTGTCATCATACTTAGACTTTTCATACCTGTTGGCAAAGCCAAAAACAGATTCCCTTGTTGTCTCCTGTCTCCAAGCATGTGCCCTGTCACCAGGCCTCACTACCCTCTCACCACTGATGATATTGTAGTTGGCATGAATCTCAGAGAGGAGGACCACCTTCTCCTCTGGGGTATAAATAGGGGCCCTGTTCCTGTGTCTGAGGATCCAGCCCTCACTAATCTCTGCCTGAGGCCTGTCCATCCCCACCACTACTCCCCCTGGAATCAGGCCCCACACCCTCTGCCTCTGCATTGTGTGTGCCTATTTCTTGGGCCACATCCCTCCCTCAACCTAACCTCTGCATCTCCCTCTACTGGTGCTCCCAGTAGCACCATTCCTGGACCTGCCTCTTTTCTCAGAGCTCCCCATACCTCTTCTCTCTCTCTCCTCACTACCCTCTCTCTCCATTTCTTCTTCTATACTCCTCCTCTGTTGACACCCTTACACTCCACCTTTCCTCCTTCTTCGCCAACACTCCCACACTCCTCGTGTCCTCCTCTCCTCCTCCGGTGATACCTTCACATTCCTCTTCTCCAACTCTCCTACTCTCCTCCCCTTCTCAAGATTTAACAAAACATATAAGGATATATACAGCTGTGCTCAAAAGTTTGCATACTCTGGCAGAAATTGTGAAATCTTGGCATTTATTTTGAAAATATGACTGACCATGCAAAAAATAATAATATTTTATTGAAGGATATTGATCATATGAACCCATTTATTATCACATAGTTGTTTGTCTTTTTTTTGGATCATAATTATAACAGAAATCACCCAAATGGCCCTGATCAAAAGTTTACATACCCTTAATCCTTATTACTGTGTATTGCCCCATTTAGCTGCCTATTTGTTTGGCAAAATGCCTTCAGGTCATGCAAAGTCTTTGGTCATCTTGCATGAATTTAATATTTGAGATCTCCCCAGAGTGACTCCATGATATTAAGGTCAGGAGACTGTGATGGCCACTCCAGAACCTTCACCTTTTTCTTCTGTAACCACTGGAAGGTCAATTTGGCCTTGGGCTTAGGGGCATTGTCATGTTGGAAATTCCAAGAGCGTCCCATGGGCAGCCTTCATGCAGAAGAATGCAAATTGTCTGTCAGTATTTTTTAATAATATGCTACATTCATCTTGCCATCAATTTTCACAAGATTCACCGTCCCTTTAGAGCTCCCCCCCCCCCCCAAAACATCAGTGAGTGACCACCATGCATCACAGTGGGGATGGTATTCTTTTCACTATACAGGGAGTGCAGAATTATTAGGCAAATTAGTATTTTGACCACATCATCCTCTTTATGCATGTTGTCTTACTCCAAGCTGTATAGGCTCGAAAGCCTACTACCAATTAAGCATATTAGGTGATGTGCATCTCTGTAATGAGAAGGGGTGTGGTCTAATGACATCAACACCCTATATCAGGTGTGCATAATTATTAGGCAACTTCCTTTCCTTTGGCAAAATGGGTCAAAAGAAGGACTTGACAGGCTCAGAAAAGTAAAGAATAGTGAGATATCTTGCAGAGGGATGCAGCACTCTTAAAATTGCAAAGCTTCTGAAGCGTGATCTTCGAACAATCAATCGTTTCATTCAAAATAGTCAACAGGGTCGCAAGAAGCGTGTGGAAAAACCAAGGCGCAAAATAACTGCCCATGAACTGAGAAAAGTCAAGCGTGCAGCTGCCACGATGCCACTTGCCACCAGTTTGGCCATATTTCAGAGCTGCAACATCACTGGAGTGTCCAAAAGCACAAGGTGTGCAATACTCAGAGACATGGCCAAGGTAAGAAAGGCTGAAAGACGACCACCACTGAACAAGACACACAAGCTGAAACGTCAAGACTGGGCCAAGAAATATCTCAAGACTGATTTTTCTAAGGTTTTATGGACTGATGAAATGAGAGTGAGTCTTGATGGGCCAGATGGATGGGCCCGTGGCTGGATTGGTAAAGGGCAGAGAGCTCCAGTCCGACTCAGACGCCAGCAAGGTGGAGGTGGAGTACTGGTTTGGGCTGGTATCATCAAAGATGAGCTTGTGGGGCCTTTTCGGGTTGAGGATGGAGTCAAGCTCAACTCCCAGTCCTACTGCCAGTTCCTGGAAGACACCTTCTTCAAGCAGTGGTACAGGAAGAAGTCTGCATCCTTCAAGAAAAACATGATTTTCATGCAGGACAATGCTCCATCACACGCGTCCTAGTACTCCACATTGTGGCTGGCAAAAAAGGGTATAAAAGAAGAAAATCTAATGACATGGCCTCCTTGTTCACCTGATCTGAACCCCATTGAGTACCTGTGGTCCATCATCAAATGTGAGATTTACAAGGAGGGAAAACAGTACACCTCTCTGAACAGTGTCTGGGAGGCTGTGGTTGCTGCTGCACGCAATGTTGATGGTGAACAGATCAAAACACTGACAGAATCCATGGATGGCAGGCTTTTGAGTGTCCTTGCAAAGAAAGGTGGCTATATTGGTCACTGATTTGTTTTTGTTTTGTTTTTGAATGTCAGAAATGTATATTTGTGAATGTTGAGATGTTATATTGATTTCACTGGTAAAAATAAATAATTGAAATGGGTATATATTTGTTTTTTGTTAAGTTGCCTAATAATTATGCACAGTAATAGTCACCTGCACACACAAATATCCCCCTACAATAGCTAAAACTAAAAACAAACTAAAAACTACTTCCAAAAATATTCAGCTTTGATATTAATGAGTTTTTTGGGTTCATTGAGAACATGGTTGTTGTTCAATAATAAAATTAATCCTCAAAAATACAACTTGCCTAATAATTCTGCACTCCCTGTAGTCCTTGTTGACCCCTCTCCAAACATAGTGCTTTTGGTTGTGACCATAAAGCTCTATTTTGATCTCGTCACTCCAAATTACATTGTGCCAGAAGCTATGAGGCGTGTCAAGGTGTTGTGGGGCATATTATAATCAGGTTTTTTTTGTGGCATTGGCGCAGTAAAGGCTTCTTTCTGGCATCTCGACCTGCAGCTCATTTTTGCTCAAGTATCATCGTATTGTGCTCCTTGAAACAACCACAGCGTCTTTTTCCAGAGCTGCCTGTATTTCTCCTGAGGTTACCGGTGGGTTTTTCTTTGTATTCCGAACAATTCTTCTGGCAGTTGTGGCTGATATCTTTCTTGGTCTACCTGACCGTGGCTTGGTATCAAGATATCCCAGAATTTTCCACTCCTTAATAAGTGATTGAACAGCTATGACTGGCATTTTCAAGGCTTTGGATATCTTTTTATATCCTTTGCCATCTTTATGAAGTTCCATTAGCTTGTTACGCAGTTCTATTGCCAGTTCTTTCTGCTCCCCATGGCTCATTATCTAGCCTGTGCAGTGCATCCATGTGAGAGGTAACAAACTCATTGACTATTTATACACAGATCTATCATAAATGTAACTCGGGAAAGAAAGAAATAAAACTAAACTATATTAAACTTGGAATAACAACGGCACAAATAAAAACATATTAGAAAACAATCGAAACAAAAGTCTCCCTTTGTTTTTATATGCACAGTAACAGTTTATTTTTTAAGATACTCTTCTTGTTCAGATATGTCTAAGTAGGCTAAAAAAAAAACATATAAACCGAAGACTTTTTCTACTTGTGACTGTTTTTATGTGTTTTTGCTTATTACGGTAATCAGAAGAGAGAGTACCGTATATACTCGAGTATAAGCCGAGTTTTTCAGCCCTTTTTTTAAGGCTAAAAAGAGCCCCCTTGGCGTATACTCGAGTCACTCTCGCTGGTGTCTCTCTAACCCCCCCGTGTCTCTTTCCCTCCCCCCTCCTCATCCTCAACCCCTCTCCTCCTCATCAACCCCCCTCCTCCTCATCAATCCCCTCCTCAACCCCCTCCTCACTGTCTCCCCTCTAAATACCTCTCCCTCACTTACCTGCTTCTTCTCCAGCCTCTGCTCCGTCTTGACCCCAGCGCCGGCGCACATGTGTCGTCACATGCGCAACGTGTCATTAGCATATACCAGGTGCTGGCACCCGGTATATGCTAATGACGCGTCGCGCATGTGACGTTAAATGCGCGCCGGGGTCAAGACGGAGCAGAGGCCGGAGAAGAAGCAGGTAAGTGAGGGGGAGGTATTTAGAGGGGAGACAGTGAGGAGGGGGTTGATGAGGAGGAGGGAAGTTGAGGGGGGGTGAGGAGGAGGGAGGTTGAGGGGGGGTGAGGAGGGAGGTTGAGGAGGGGGGTTGAGGCTGGGGGGTGAGGATGGGGGGTTGAGGATGAGGATGGGGTGTTGAGGATGGTGGGTTGAGGATTTGGGGGCTGAGGAGGGGGTTGATGGGGGGGGGATGAGAAGGGGGTTGATGAGGAGGAGGGAGGTTGAGGTTGAGGGGGGGTGAGGAGGGGGGTTGAGGATGGGGGGGGTTGAGGATGAGGATGGGGGGAGGATGAGGATGAGGGTGTTGAGGAGTGAGGTTGAGGGGGGTTGAGGAGGGAGGATGAGGAGGGGGTTGAGGATGAGGAGGGAGGTTGAGGATGAGGAGGGAGGTTTGAGGATGAGGAGGGAGGATGAGGAGGGGGGTTGAGGTTGGGGGGGTGAGGAGGGGGATGAGGATGGGGGGTTGAGGATGAGGATGGGGGGTTGAGGATTGGGGGGCTGAGGAGGGGGTTGATGAGGGTGGGATGAGAAGGGGGTTGATGAGGAGGAGGGAGGTTGAGGGGAGAAGAGACACAGGAGAGAGAGGGGGGACACAGGGGGCAGCACATTTCTCACCCTCGGCTTATACTCGAGTCACTCATTTTACCCAGTATTTTGTGGTAAAATAGGTGCCTCGGCTTATACTCGGGTCGGCTTATACTGGAACATATACGGTATATAGCCTGTAAAGGCTTGGAAAAGCATATTTGAAGTACGAGTTCACTCTCCTTTTTCTCATGTTTTTCACCATCTATTGTAGGGACCAGCTAGTGGTGTTAAGCACCAATAGGGAAGTACATTTCATTTTAAATTTGTTATTATGTGTTCAGTAATTGAAGTATGAAAGAATTATTAACTAGATATAATGAAAAACATACAAACCAACAATAGAATAGGGCTCATAGTAAGTGAATATTGTTAGTGTGTCTCTTATATACTAATAGCATTATTCAATTAGCACCTTGCAAATGCCTTGAATTCATACATTTGGCTTTGGGTGTTTGTTTTTTTATAAATGTTTATATGCATTCTATTGACCTAATAATTTATTAGTGCCAATAAGTAATATTTGCTGAATATGTAGCAATATAAAGAGTAATTTTAAGTGTGTATAATTTTAAGAATTGGGCAATTGAATGGGGCCCTGAGTGTCCAATAAGACACACGCAGATACCTAGAGGGCATCTCCCACCTCCTAAGGAGATACCAGGAAAGGTGTAAAAATAGGTGAATGAAGAGAAGTAAAACAGTTAGAAATTCTATAAATTAACATTTATTAACAAAATGAAAACTCAAGTGCAGGACCAAAAGTAATCTTGTATTTTTTTTAAACCATAAAGTAAAAATGTATGTTGTAAACTCAATTGTGGAGCTGGACAGCTGCAGCTTGTATGGAAAGGATCCTGGAAAGGCACAGTAAGTATGAGCCATCAACTTAAACTTGGAGAAAAAAGAACATGGACAAAAACGGTTGAGAAAAGAATAAGAAGGAAACCAAAAATGTTGCTTGCTAGTGGAACTGGTAACATAGAAACATACATTTTATTGCAGATAAGATACAAAAATGCATAAATTCCTTAACTATATTTGTCTCTACCATTTCCACTGGAAGGTTGATCTTTCTGTAAAGTAGTATTTTCTCACATTAATCATAAATATTTCACCTTCCAACTTCAAATCATGACCTTTGTAGCCATATTAAATTCCAGCCTCGTAAGTCCAACGTGAAGCATGTAACAGCTGCGGGGTCAAAATGTGCCCTACTTACAGTGCTATTAAATAAGAAAGGGCTGCGAGCTACGAGCGAGAGAGGCTATTTTGTAAACCAGTTTGCGGCTGTCAGGGTTGCGTGCTCGAACACAAACAATTAAGCAATTGCGTAGTTCAGATGGAGCCAATGGAAAAATAGATTGTTAGCATTACGTCACTGAAAAAGGAAAGGGTAGATTTCGAAGTCCTACGTGCTTCAATTCCTGTTTGCCATCGAACCCACATTACAGATATAGTGCAAAAATAATAAAGCAATAAATATGGTATTCTATTACATGCGATTTACAGTATACAGTAAGTCTTAACACACTGATTGCAGGGATCGATATAACACAAAATATAAACATAAAATAAAGTATTTTTCAGGGCCGATTTGGGGGCTTGAGAATGTTGTGCTATTAATTCTAAGACCTAACATCACTTTCCATTATAATACATGTACTGTAGAGTGTTTTTATTTGCCTACAAAGTGCTACGTATTGGACTTAACCCCCTTGCGGGTGCTCTCAAGCACACATAGGCCTTTGGGCTCCGTTTGCGTGTTACATGCTTGCTCGCGAGTGACCAATTTAATGACTCGCAATTTAATAGCTGAATTGAACAAGTTGCTGTTACTGCCATGAGAGAACAAAGGATTTACGTGCGCAAAGTTCAACATTGCTCAGCACGTGGCCTATTTTCGGACACCCTGCATGTTAACACGCAAGTCCACTACAAGCAATGTTACGGGGCTAATTTAATAGCTGTAACACGTAAAATTGGAGTTACGGGCTACATTCTACAACGTAGTGATAGGATTTTTGTGTGGTTGGGTTCGATCGTACCGCAACCCGTGTTAGCCTTAGCGCTCAAGAGATCCTATCTGCGTAATGATGATCTCAATAGATAGACTATAATAACACAAGTTCTCAATATATAAGAGGACCTTTCATGTACGTTGGTCTGATGTGCAGCTATTCCCGAAGGCACTGTTCACGCCGGTGCTTTGTGGATACATAAAAGAATTTTGTTGTGGGAATGTCTGTAAAGCGCACAATCATAAGTGTATTTAACACAACGTTTCCGGCTGATGTTCTCTGTTTAAGTATATGCCGTATATGTTGGTGTTACTCCATGGTACTTGAGTCCATGTGGGGCGGTGATATTATTTAGTCTGATGCTGTGTACTTTTCGAGTGTGCGTGTCGGGGTTCCCCAAAGCACAAGTACTTCAGACCATTTTCATGGATAAAAATATATTTATTTGGTAAAAATACCGGTTTGATTCTGGTACAGAAATCCAGTGATAAAAATCATAAAATCAATAGATAGTAAAACAAGTTACAGACGCGTTTCGCTGCTGTGATCTGCAGCTTCCCCAGTGACAAATAAATTCCTACAGGAGGAGATTGATAGGAGTATGCATAAGTATACATGGTCCTTAGTGTACAAATTTATAAAAAACAATACATTTGTAACAGTACAATATATTGGATAGGGATGGATCGGTTGTGGGTATAGGATTATATATATTTGTACTAATAAATTATGGCCCTTGAAGAGTGGTGAAGTACTTCAGTATGTCTAGAGGAAGGATATATGAAATCATCCTACAGGGGTATATTGACATGATTGGGCAGATCACAGCAGCGAAACGCGTCGACACTTGTTTTACTATCTATTGATTTTACAATTTTTATCACTGTATTTCTGTACCAGAATCAAACCAGAATTTTTACCAAATAAATATATTTTTATCCATGAAAATGGTCTGAAGTACTTGTGCTTTGGGGAACCCCAACACGCACATTCTACAAAGTAGTCCCAATTTAATGAAGCTGTTGGTTTTTAGTCAGGATAGGGTAACATAGACTTTAGTAGGACTTGTATGTGTAAACAGATAGACTAACTAATAGCTGCATAGACACGTTAATCAGTAATTAAATAATTATGCCACAATAAAAAATCTTGAGATAATAAATAATAAAAGACTTTTCACAATAAATACAAATGATAATGTTAAACATTGCGTATGAAATAGTTTTCTAAATTATAAGAAAACTTGCATCAAGGTCTGAAAACTGGTAAGTCTACGTATTTAAATTAGGTGTGCAAGATATTAACTAGTGTCTAGTATCTTTTTAATATATCTTTACCATTCATAATGTAGAAAAACTCCATCAACAATGTTTGGTATTCCACTGTCCTTCAGATGTTTAACATTTGACAAAAATGTCATACAAATGATTTCTTGACTCATTCTACCTTTCCCTCAATTCATATATTGTCAGCACACATACATTGTCCCAGTTTAACTTGACATTCTGTGGGTCTTTCTTCCAGGGTATTCCTTCCCCAGAAGAAGAAAATCAGTGATATCACTGTGAACACGTTGTTGGTTTTTAGTCAGAAATGCTGGGAACTTATGCTGGCCAGTGACATCATAGCTTTTATGTATTTTATCAATGTCAACTAAGTATCATCTTCACCTTAGTCATATTGGCTCAAAGTCTATACATGTTAATCACATTGTTTTCAAATGGATTCAAATCTTAAACACAGATCTCCAATTCACTTAAATATCACCTTGTCTGTGTCACTGGTTCACAAACCTAAATGCAGATGCAGATTAAAAAAATTAAAAACATACAGCCACATTAAATTCCAGCCCCGTA
Organism: Discoglossus pictus; assembly: GCA_027410445.1. Taxonomy (NCBI): domain Eukaryota; kingdom Metazoa; phylum Chordata; class Amphibia; order Anura; family Alytidae; genus Discoglossus; species Discoglossus pictus. The sequence goes on from CM050163.1 coordinate 370,830,452, forward strand.
AGTGCAACGTGAGACCAGCAATGGCTGCAAGCTTGACGAGTTGCGGATTTACGGTGCTATTAAATTAAAACAGGCTGCGAGTTATCGGCTTGAGAGGCAAACACGTAAACCATACTTCGCTCGTTGGATGTGCGGCCGTGAACGTGATCAATTAGTCTATCTCGTAATTCCGAGTTGGGATGGAGCCAATGACAAAAGAGATCGTCAGAATTACGTCACTGAAAAATGGAGGGGAGATTTCCAAAGTCCTGCACGGTTCAGTACATGCGAGTTACAGTATATGTATTAACACATTGATTGCCAGGATCGATATAACACAAAAATTATACATGAAATAAAGTATTTTTCTGGACCGATTTGGGGCTTGAGAATATTGTGCTATTAATTCTAAGACCTGAAATTGCTTTAACTTTTAATAAAAGTACAGTAGTGTGGGTGGTGATGTGCATTTAAAGTGCTACAAGTTGGACTTTACCTTCCTTGCGGGTCCGTAGGCGCGTATTGCAGCAATTGTGGCCTTTCAGGGTCCCTATAAGGGACCTCTGGCCAGTCATACTTACTATTTGCCCCAGGATGCTACACACAAGCAGGATGGAAACAGATTAAAGGCGCACATTGCAATGCCTGCGAGCAGCGCCGAAGAACGTACGACTTTGGCGCTGATTGTGAGGCACGCAAGCCTTAGAAAGATTTACACCTTTAATGGCAGCCATGGTTTTCAAGCGCGTAATTCGCTAGGAAGATCCCCAAAACACAAGTAAGGCCCCTTAAAAACCGACAAATAATTCACAGACAGTACAGGGGGAGAGGTAGGGGCCTGTGAGTCTGGTTGCAAGCTAATTTAAGCTTTAATTGACAATTTCCGGACATCAGAAATCTGCTAAGCGGAGAAATAAATGGCGAACGGAAAAACTTAAATCTTTCAAAAAAAGCTCAAAACAAGGCCGAAGGCAGTAACACAGGCGCGCAACGCGAGGCTTGCAACACTAAAAAAAAACAAGACTCGCAAGATCGCAAGACTTGCGCAGGGAGAGGAGGGAGAAGGGGGACAAGCTGAAAAAAGACACAAGGGGAGAAAGAGGGGGGAAATGAGACACTGGGAGGGGGGATATGGAAGGGAGAGGGGGCAAACAGACACAGGGGTCAAATAGTGGAGAGAGCCTCGTAATGAGCGCCGAAGGTGCTCATTGCAAGCCATGAAAGTGGCAGGTTGGACAAAGACTGCAATTAGCGGCGAACGTACACGATGGGAGAGGCTCTCAATAGGCGCCGTGAACCTTGCATTGTGTGGCAAACAGCTTTGCCAGATTACTAATTTTATTGCCTTAATTTTTGACTGGCAATTCCCTAGTATTCTATATTTTCTGACTTAATATAAATAGCTTCACATTTCACTGGGCAGCTAATTGCTGAAGTCTCCAGGCAAATGGCCCTATGTCATAGTGGTACCAATAATTCTCCCTAGCTATCTTAATCACCCACCCCTAAAACATTGAGAGAAAACTGCTCCGGGTCACTGCTACAATTGAACTTCAAGACTCAGCCACTGATTTTTGCCCTGGCAATAAATTACAAGTTACTCCATTAGACTTTGACAGCCAAACCTTATGCTAATAAAAATATTCCCCTCACTCGCAAACTAGAGCACTCCCCTAACTCCCATAAACTGAAGAAATATAGGTACCAATGAGCACCCGTAAAAGTTTTAAATGCCTTTGCTGGATGCTGCAGCAGCATTTAAAGGGACAGTATGCTGTCTCAAAACAATTGCCCCACCCCCTAAAACCCCAACTCCTGGAAGGGGTGTGTGTGTGTGGGAGGGGGATCCTTGCTCTTACCATTAACTCCTATAAGCCAGGGAATCCCAATCGGGACTCCCTGGCACCTATTAACCCCCCTGGCCAGAGAGTCCCCATTTTATTTATATTTTATTTATATAACATTTTATTTATATTAATCAGTGAGTTGAGTATGGAACAGGTTGTAGCTTCTGATCCCACACTCTTCCTCAGCCTTCCCAAAGCTTCTTGAGCCTCCCTTGAAATCTAATCTATATGCTACTCTAAATATGTATTAGTGATACAATATATATAGCACAATAATAAATTATTTTGTATAATCATAACTAGGCTGGCAGACTGGCATGGATGTCTCAGAAATAAGAAGTAGAGGTAAACCCCACTTAATGCTACCCCTTTGAGTGCTGATTCGATATAGTGCTCTTTTTCCCTGTAATTCTCCGCTTAGCGCTAAACCTTGCAACAGTGTGGTTTTTGAGTGCAAAATCCAGTTTAGCCCTCCAAAACCCCACTCAGCACTTTCCAATTTGCTATGGCAGGAACGCATGTGGAGCCCTACACAGGGTATTGCTGTATAACAAAAGAAATGTCTATAGTACATGAAACAAAACCATTTATATACTCTACATACAGGGCCACTGTAATCCTATTATCAAATATATTATTTTATAAAAGACTATATATGAATTACACTTATCAGACAAACTGTTTTTAAAATGTACAAAAAATACAACCTCTCTCTCATTACCTTTTATATGCACTTCTTATGAGCTTATTATGATAGAACGAGATTTGAATGCACAGTGGCAATGTGGCAGCTAAAACTACCAGTGCTTTCAATAATACTAATGTTAAGTTTAATAAATTACAAAGGCACACCTTCCTGTAGGGAGTTGGTCCATCACACAGCACAAGACATGCAGGAAAAATGTAATCAGTAAGAAATAAATATAAATATTTTAGCAAAAATATCCAATTAAAATTAAAACTCTTCTAGTAATGTTTACATATGTTTTTAGACATAGTTGTATGGTGATATCAATGTTGCTTAAAAATACTAATCATGTTTTGAAAAAAATAACTTGTGACTTTGGGTAGAAACGATCTCCAAAGCACATGGTTTAAAAGAATGTGTAAGTTCTTTGGCTCTTCGTGTATTAGGAAAGGTCATGAACCACACTGGATAACTGGTCCCAGGACCCATGTATGAGCATGATTATCTTTTTTTCTTAGTGGTGCAATCTCTGTCCCTGCTGCAGACTTTTTGGCATCACTACAAGAATGTTTTTCATTTCCTCAGTTAATAATTGAAAAAATTTGAAAATATGGCAATTTACTCTGAGACTTCCTCTTCCTGAGAAGTAAGTTTATAACAAAATAAAAAAATGCATTGCAAGACATGTGTGGTTATCTTACTCTTTGTGGTTCAGTGATATATCATGCTTAGGGCTATATCTGTTATTGGGTGTGTGGTAGTTAGTTTGTTTATATTCTGTTTCTTGAAAAAAAAATTCAGGCGATGATACCCGATACTAACAGTCACATTAAATTCCATTTCATTGAAATTCGGCAGAGTTACAGAGTGATCAAATTAGCCAAGCCCGCAACAGAAGTGGCCGACATCCAAATCCGTAAACCATGCTTGCGCATGTTGCATGTGCGGCCGTGAACATGATCAATTAGTCAAACACGTGGTTACGTGTTTAGAATGAGCCAATAGTAAAAGAGATCGTCATCATTACGTCACTGAAAAATTGAGGTAAGATTTCAATCCCTTACGGGTTTGAATTACGAGTTAAGATCGAACCCACTTTCCAGAAATAATGCAATATTAAAAAATCAATAAATATGATATTCTAGTCCATTTGAGTTCTATTACATGTATTAACACATTGACTTCCTGGATTGATATAACAGGGAAATTAAACATGAAATAAAATATTTTTTATTGCCGATTTGCAAGCTTGAGAATGTTGTGCTATTAATTTTAATACCTTACATCACTTTCCCTTTAATTTAAAATACAGTATTGTGTTGATATTTGCATTTACAGTGCTACGGGCAGGACTTTAACCCCTTGCGGGTCCTCTCTAGTACCCGTAGGATTTTTGGCTCCATTTGCCATTTACGGGTTTATTAATAATAATAATTAATTTATATAGCACATTGATTGTCTTCTAGGCTAAAGGAGAGAGAAAAAATTGAGAGTTTTAACTTATTGGAAGCCATGGGTTACCAGAATAGTCTTCTTTTTGAAAATGTCCAGGTTAGGGACCTCTGATTTAGAGTGACAGAGAGTTCCACAATTTTGATGCCAGGTACATAAAATATTGGGACCCAGGTTTTTTTTTTAAAGAGATTCTTGGGTTTGTTACCTGCAGATGTTGGGGATGGTCACTTGCAGCTCTCAGAGAACAAGTTGGAGTAAGTGAGAAGGTTGTTCAGGTAGCCGGGGGCCCTCATCATGTAGAGCTTTGTATGTTATCAGTCCAAGCTTCAAATATATGCAGTCTTTCACAGGGAGTGTAGGGCAGGGAGGACTGGTGTGATATGGCAGGAACCAGATTGGTTTCTTAATAGTACCATATTACATGCATGTTGTTGTTGTTCAGTCCTTTAGACGTTTTCGACTCTCAGTGACCATATAGACGCAGCACGCCAGGCACATCTGTCTGTGTTTCTGGGTGTGCTCATCCATAAGGTTTTCATGGCAAAGATACTGGAGTGGGTTGTCAGTTTCTTCTCCAGTGGTCTGTGATTTGTCTGACCTCTCTGCTATGATCTAACCATCTTGGGTGACCCTTCATGGTATGGCTGACAGCTTAATTCAAGTACACAAGACCCTTCACCATGACAAGGTAGCGATCCAGAAGTGAATTACATTAAATGATAGACAGGTGACCATGAATATAAGGTGTATTTCCCTAATATAAGTTACAAAATAGGTATCTATATTGGTAAAGTACTAGTTGCATACCTCTGATATTTGCCCTGTGAAAGATGTAGCTTCTGCCCTAACTTCTGCGTGTGTACTGGGAATTGGAAACTGGCAGATGAGATTTAATAAGAATAAACATAAAGTTATGTTTCTGGGAAGGAAAAATAGCCATGCAATTTATAATCTTAATGGAGCAAATATAGGGGTATCAGATATTGAAAGGGATTTGGGGGTGCTTGTGGACAACCACCTAGGTAACAGTGCTCAATGCCAAGCAGTAGCTGCAAAGGCAAAGAAAATATTAGCATCTATTAGGAAAGGATACTGAAGCCAGGGAAGCAAATATAATTCTGCCACTATACAAATCTCTAGTACGCCCTCATTTGGAATATGGAGTACAATTTTGGAAACCACTTCATAAAAAGGACATTTTAGAGCTGGAAAAGGTACAGAGGAGGGCAACTAAACTAATAAGTGGAATGGAGGGGCTAAGTTATGAAGAAAGACTAACCAAATTAAACTTATTTTCTCAAAAAAAAAGGCGTCTAAGAGGAGATATGATTACCTTATATAAATACATCCAGGGTCAGTATAAAGATTTGTCAAGGGAGCTTTTTGTGCCAAGAGGTTTTCAACTGACAAGAGGACATCCCTTGAGGTTAGAAGTACAAAGATTTCACCTTAAAGAAAGAAAAGGGTTCTTCACAGTAAGGGTGGTTAATCTGTGGAATTCTCTACCAGAGGAGGTGGTGACAGCGGATTCGATAGATAACGTTAAAAGGGGGCTAGATTTATTTCTAATTAAAAAGGGAATCCAGGGTTACCATGGATAATTAGAGACACAGTATTGATCCAGGGAGAAATCCAAACGCCAGTATCTGGGGTCAGGAAGGATTTTTTTTATCTCCCTTTGAGAGGACTGGCTAAGTCTTACTTGGGGTTTTCTTGTTTCTGTTTGCCTTCCTCTGAATTAATAATAATAATAAAAAATATTAATAATAATTAAATAATTGATTAATAATAAATTAACAACTAAGTAATTCATATTTAATCTGCATATTGCAGATCAGAGGAGATCTTAAGGTTGAACTTGATGGACTGAAAGTCTTTTTTCAACCTTAATTACTATGTAACTATATCAGTGACAGCAAAATGAAAGACTATATATACCCTAGGAAATTGCCTGTCAAAAATGACGGGAGTAAAATTGTAAGGCTGACAATGCTGTTTGCCACACAATGCAAGGCTATGGGCCCTCTGAGCACATTTTGCCCCTCTCCCATTTCCCCCCTCCCCCTCCCTTGTGTCTCATCCCCCCTCTCCCTCTCTTGTGTCTCATTCCCCCCCTCTCTCCCTCCCTTGTGTCTCCTTTCCCCTCTCTCCCTCCCTTGTGTCTCATCCCCCCCCTCTCCATCCCTTGTGTCTCATTCCCCCCTCTCCTTCCCTTGTGTCTCATTCCTCCCTCTCCCTCCCTTGTGTCTTCTTCCCCCCTCTCCCTTCCTTGTCTCACCCCCCCCCTCCATTGTGTCTCTTCCCCCTCCCTCACTTGTATCTCCTTTCCCCCCTCCTTCCCTTGTGTCTCCTTTTCCCCACCTCTCCCTGTCTTGTGTCTCCTTTTTCCCACCTCTCCCTCCCTTGTGTCTCCTCTTCCCCCTCCTCTCCCTCGTGTCTCATCCTCCTCCTCCCTTTCCCCCCTGGGGCCGCAATTCTTCTCCTCCCTCCTTCCCCTCCTTCCATCTTTTCCTCCCTCCTTCCCCCCTCTCTAATAACCTCCCTTACCCCTCTTACCTCTCTTCTTACCTTCATCACTGAGCTCCTGCTGCTTTGCGTCTTCTGCCTGTGTCGGAACCCGGCAAATCTGAATGACGTGACGCGCATGTGACGTCACGTCATTAGCATATGCTGGGTCCCAACACAGGCAGAAGACGTGATGTAGCAGCAGGAGCTCAGCAGATCAAGGTAAGAAGAGAGGAGAGAGGGAAAGGGAGGTTATTAGAGAGAGGGGAAGAAGGGAGGATAAGGGGGAAGGAGGATAAGGAGGGAGGAGGAGTATTGCGGCCCTCAGTGCAGGTCCTGCAGTCCCGCGGGCCTGAGCACCAAAGTCCCGCGGGCCAAAGTCCAGCGACCCTCAACTGTTCAAGTCTTTACGAAGGGGGTTAGGAGGGAGGAGGATTGCGGCCCTCACTGAAGTCTTGTGGGCCTGAGTGCTGCACCGCTGGCGATGAGCGCCTGCGTTGCTCATCGCGTTGCCTGTCGCCAGTGACGGCTCAGATCCACAACTATATGTGTGATTAGTAAATCGCCTGTGAAAAATTAGAGGAATAAAATTGTAAATCTGGCAATGCTGTTTGCCACACAATGTGAGGATTTTGGCCCTTTGAGCAACTTCGGCGCCTTCACGAGCCTCCCCCCCATGTTGTTTAATGATCTCGCGATTAGTGTTACTGCCTTGGGTTAAGTGTTACTGGCCTCCGCTCCTTCCTGCGTGGGCACCCGGTATATGCTAATGACGTGACATCACATGCGCGCCACGTCATTAGCATATACTGGGTGCCGACGCAGGAAGGAGCGGAGGCCGGAGGAGAAGCTGCAGATGAAGGTAAGAGAGGGGAAAGGGTGAGGGGAGGTATTTAGAGGGGTAAAGTGAGGAGGGGGGTTTAGGATGAGGAGGGGGGGTTGAGGATGAGGAGGGGGGGTTGCGTTGGTAGCTCTGTAACAGTTGACATTTGCAGCAGTTACAGAGAGATTCAATTGATCAAGCCCACAGCTACCTGGCCAAAAGCCTAAACCATAAACCAAATCGTAAGTAGCATTTAAGATCATGATCAATTAAGCAAGGCCGTAACTATCGGTTTAGAAACAGCCAATAGTAAATGAGACCGTCATCATGTCATCAGTAAAACATGGAGGTTAAACGTCAATCAATTAGTGTTTAGAAGTCCAATATGCAATCGGACTTGCAATCCTGCAATGTACAAAATAATACAAATGAATGATGATACTGTTCTAGTCCATGTGAGTGGCCTGATATGTATTAACTCCTTGATTACTGAGATTGATATAACACGAAAATGAAACATAAAAAAATATATTTTTAATTTCAGATTTTGTGTAATTAATTCTAATGTCTTTCATCACTTTCTCCATCATTTACAGTGCAGTATTGATTTTTTTATTTTCATTTACAGTGATATGAACAGATGTTTAACCCTCTTGCGAGTCCTATCTAGTGCTCGTAGGATTTTCTTGTATGTATGATGTTTACGGGTGTGAAAACATTTGCAGGCTTGAGGAGTTGTAGCAATTGAATAGCGGTTTGCGATTGCAACATTTACGGGCTTGAAAGATCAAAGGCTTAGATGAGTTGGAGTTACGATTTTGACAACCGCAGAGATTTTCATGCTGTAACCCGCAAATCGTTTGCAGCTAGCTAAAAGACGCCAATTGAATAGCAAATTAGTTTACGGGCTACATTAAGGGCTCCAGTAAGTAACAATTGCTCAATTGAATAGGGTATCAGTGAAGTAGACTGGACACATACACTGGGAAATTCTTATCCCTTAATATATAAATTAGAAATTCATATTTACATACACAATTAAGATAAACTCCCATCTACTCTACTGACACTCCTGCCTCCATGTCCTGACAACTGGGGACATTTAAGGGGACACATTTTACCAGGAGACCTGCTGGGGGGGCTGTCTCCTGAAAACAGAGACATCTGGTCACCCTGTGTTAGTTATTGGAGTTATTGTAAATGCTTGTGTGACATTGAGGCCACCAAGAAGTTAGAGACCTATGTCTATGGCAGTAAATATTGCAGCTAAATTGGGCAGCTGATACTGCAATTGTTCCAGATAATGCTATTACATCAACAGAAAAACCTCAGACTGAATAGTCAATCCTAACCGTATAAGGTAATGTATTTCATCTCAATGGTCATTTGTAGAAAGTTGGCTCTATTTTAATTTTACAATGCATGTAGCTGCTGACTGGGCAAGCCTGCACCCCCGACCAAGGATTCCTTCCATTTCTTAGGCACCAGGAAGTCCTGCAATACTTTATTGGCTCTCTGTAGCCGTATCACATAGCAAAACTATCTGTTACATAAAAAGAAGGGACTGGGCCAGCAAGAGCTGAGGAGTGCACAGAGGAAATAAACTATTCTACAAACATTACAGTATATTTATTATTTAATATGTAGCTTTAATTCTTCAACATACCCTGATGATATCCTAGTAATCTTATCAAGTGTAAATACAGTGTTTAAAATACATTGGAAATAGTGTTAATAGCAGTAATGTAATATCCATGAATACAACATTCAGAAAAGGTCACCTTTGTTTTCCCTGAAGCGCAGGGTATTTTTAATGGCTGTTTATTTAATTTTAATTTTTTTAAGGAGCTTCTATTTAAATACAACGGTAGTTTACAGCTCAGTGAACTCTGTATGACACATTCCCATGTGTAGCATACATGTAATAGCAACATATGGTATCATTTGTCTGCTAGTGCAGTTTATATTATCTGGAGCTGATGCTTAAAATATAACATTGTTTTTCTACCCTCTGTTTATTCTAGCCGTGCTCTTCTGTTTATATGTTGTATTATTCTAAAGAGCAGAATTAGAAATCTTATGAAAGCAAGTCAGGAAATAAATATGGGTTCCCTATGATCCCATTTATTTTACCACTCAGTGTACTTAGTCGCACATATACAAATTGCATAATTCTCACACAATGCAAATATTGGACAGCAAAACTCTGTCTGATATAAGTTTATGGCTTACTTCTAATAAGATACAATGAACTAGATGTACTACATTTTGAAATTGTACAGAATATTTGAAAATATCTCAAAATAATGTTTGGCTCCAATTAAAAATCAAACATATTATAATGTGATAGTTTTGCTGTATTTTGTAAAGCATAAATTCTATTTAAACAATTAAGTCTAACGTTTTAAAGGGACATGGAACACCATTGTTTTTCATGCATGTTTTATGCACTTCAAAAGTTGTTTTCTGGTACAAAGATAAAACAAAACCTTTTTGAACTTCATTCAAACTAACAGGAAATATAGAGAACATACATTAGCCTATAGATCTCATTGGCTGATGGAGGACAAGCCTCCAAGAGCAGTTCCAGTCTCAACCTCACACTGGAGGGGGAGGCTCTGAGATCCAAGATGTAGGCTGATCCTGGAGTAGGAAGGACAGGCGTAACCACCAGGTCTCACACTCTCAAATACAATGATACTCCATTACTGGGTGGGAGGACATACCAGACAGGTCTGTTGTTGGTGAAGACTCAATAAAATTGTCTCTTGTTTTCCAGCCAATGAAGTGCTCCTAAAAGTGGGATTTGCAAAGTAAGTTTTAAAACTCCAAAAGGAATGGAGAGATTCTGGTAACAATATCAGGAAGCCAAATATAACCCAGAATGGGCCTTTCAGACTGTTGAAGTCTTTATAACCATTTACCTAGAAACTGTGGCTCAGGAGGAGATATATTACTGGCTACAGAGAAAGTGTGCTGTGAAGAGAGTGCCAATGAAATATAAAGATTCAGAAAGCTTCTGGAATGGAGACTACAAGTTGAAAGTAAATATATGGTACAGAAATTATGTGGCCTGTCATCTCCCTATATTGGGAGAGATATAGATTGCAAGTCTGCAAGTTTTTAATCTTGCAATGTGCTCTGAGGAAAGCATTATGGACACTGGATTCTAAGCCCAAAGACAGGGCCCTGCTTTTTGTGTAATGTGTTAACATTGTTTTGGCTTGATCACAAGACATATATAGCGTTACGGAATATGTTAGTGCGATACAAAGAAAAAAAGTGCTTTAAATATGATTCCATCAGTCTGAATGCGATAAGGAAATTGTGTGTAATCTCTGCTATGAAGGTGGACATTCTTTCAAAGGATTGCCCTGAAGCAGAGCACAATCGGAGAAAGGTGTACAATGGGCAAGAGGGACAAGATGGGCCACCTGTTCTGAAGCCTAGGCCAGAGACATATAGCTCCAATAAGAGATGAGAATGTGAGGACCCCAAGAATTATTTCATGAGCTGATGAACCTGTTAATGATGGTAGAGTGCACCACAGTGCTGATGGAAGCAAATCCAAGATTAAGGAGGAGGAATCTAAAACCATTGCAAAAACTAATGGGGTCACTAAGTTGGATGTGGCATGTAAGACCTTTTCAACTGCTGATAACATATTTCCGGATGCTGATTACTTTTGGAAATAAATATGAAGCATTGGGTGAAAAAAAATGGGGAGGTATTATGGAGGACTCTGACCTGGATTTATTTATTGCTGACTGTCCTGTACCGCTTAGTGCTGTTACAGTAAATAACAGTATAAAGAGCAAAATAACAAGGACTGAGGCTTTTTCAGTTCTGAAATGATAAAATGCTGATATTTTCTTTTTGCAGGAAACAAGACTGTCCACTACACATAATGTGTATATTTGTAGGAATTACTGGTTTTGGGGTTCATCCTTCTGAACTTTTGAATCTGATAAGTGTGATGGAGTTGGGATTACCGTATTTATCGGCGTATAACACGCACTTTTTCTCCCTGAAAATAGGGGGCAAATGATAGGTGCGTGTTATACGCCGATATTCCCTCCCCCCTCCTCATCCTCAACCTCCCTCCTCACTCTAACCCCCCTCCGCATTCTAACCCCCCCTCCTCAACCTAAACCCCCCTCCTCCTCAACCTAAACCCCCCTCCTCTACCTAAACCCCCCTAAATACCTCCCCCTTACTTACCTGCTTCAGCTCCGGCCTCCGCTCCTTGACCCGGTGACGTCACATGTGCGCCAGCGCACCACGTCATTAGCATATACCGGGTGGCACCGGGTCAAGGAGCGGAACGGAGGCTGGAGCTGAAGCAGGTAAGTAAGGGGGAGGTATTTAGGGGGGTTTAGGTTGAGGAGGGGGGTTTAGGTTGAGGAGGAGGGGGGTTTAGGTTGAGGAGGGGGGTTAGAATGCAGAGGGGGTTTAGAGTGAGGAGGGAGGTTGAGGATGAGGAGGGGGCAGGGAATATTGGCGTATAACACGCACCTATCATTTGCCCCCTATTTTCAGGGAGAAAAAGTGTGTGTTATACGCCGGTATATGCTAATGACGTGGCGCGCTGGTGCACATGTGACGTCACCGGGTCAAGGAGCGGAGGCCGGAGCAGAAGCAGGTAAGTAAGGGGGTTTAGGTTGAGGAGGAGGGGGGGTTTAGGTTGAGGAGGGGGGGGGGGTTTAGGTTGAGGAGGGGGGGTTTAGAATGAGGAGGGGGGGTTAGAATGCTGAGGGGGGTTTAGAATGAGGAGGGAGGTTGAGGAGGGGGGTTGAGGTTGAGGAGGGGGTTGAGGATAGGGGGGTTGAGGAGGGAGGATGTGGATGGGGGGGTTGAGGAGGGGGGTTGAGGGGGTTTGAGGATGGGGGTTGAGGATGGGAGCTTGAGGAGGGAGGTTGAGGAGGGAGGTTGAGGAGGGGGGGTTGAGGATGAGGAGGGGGGTTGAAGATGAGGAGGGAGGTTAAGGAGGGGGGTTGAGGATGCAGAGGGAGGTTGAGGAGGGGGGTTGAGGTTGAGGAGGGGGGTTGAGGAAGGAGGATGAGGAAGGGGGGGTGGAGGAGGGGGTGGAGGATGGGGGGTTTGAGGAGGGGGTTGAGGAGGGAGGATGAGGAGGGAGGTTGAGGAGGGGGGTTGAGGATGAGGAGGGAGGTTGAGGTTGAGGATTTTGCTTCAAAGTTCTTTATTTGAAAAAAAAAATTCCCCCTGAAATTCCCTTCTTAAAATGAGGTGCGTGTTATACGCTGGTGCGTATAATATGCCGATAAATACGGTATATTTAACAATATATCTATCAACTAATCTAGCACTGAAAGAAACTATTTATTTTCTCTGTTAATGCCATATTTTCACACTATAAAAATTGTAGCATTTGGAGGTGACATCAGTTGTGTTTCTTATGTTCAAGACAGTAGACAAAGGGATCATATGTGTTTAAATCACAAACCCTGATGGTCCTGGTTACACCTAACAAAAACGTGATTCTTAAACTTGAAAAGACAAACTGTGTGAAAAAACAAACTACATTTGTTACCCTCTTATTTGTTTCTAACCTTGAACATTGGAAAGTCAGTCCTATTTGGACTGGATACTGGAAATTTAATTTTAATATTCTGAAATGTGATAGAGTGGTCTCCATGTTTAAAGGTCCAATAGAGGCGGGAATAATTATAAAGGATATGTACGATAATGCTGGTATATGATCGGAAGAAACAAAACAAGAAATTAAGGATTTATTTAAGAAAGAGTCAAGTAGATCGCATAGAGATAAATATAAAACATATCTGCCATGTAGAGTCCAGCTGTGCCAGGCATTATCTGCACTTCAGAGAGGTGAGGGGGTAAAATCAGAGTATATAAACCAAATTAAATAGAGAATGAGAAAGTTCTAGTATGGCTCTCTTCTCATTAAGGGGAATGTGAGGTCTTGAAAATTTTTACACCTAATGTTTTTGAGCAATGAAAGGAAGCAGAAGAGAGTTATGGCAGAACTATAGGACCAACCAAACTGGTACACACCATAAGAAAATCCTTTATTTGATAAACTATTTTTACAAGAAATGTTTTAATGGGAAAAACATTAGTAAAAGTTATATCCAGAGAGGTCAGTCCCCCAAGTTGACCAGTCGTGCGGTATATGGGGAAGATTACCACAGTGCAAGAACTGCTTGAGCAAGCAAATGGAGGGGCTTTATTTGGCTATGTAGTGAGTTTAAATCAGGAAAAAAGCTATATCTGTAGCTTTTTAGATTTGAGAACTGGGGGAAAATGTGCTCTTCCTCTAGGGACAGAAACTGACAGTGGAAATATTAATATCCTAGGAATAAAATGTAATATCTCAGACTCAGGGGAACTAAATTGGGCAGAAAAACTTAACATTTGTAAGACAAAGGTCATGAGATGGAAGCATTGGAAATCGTCTTTTGAAAATAAAATTAGGATTGTTAAATCATTTTTGATTCCGATCTTTGTTTACATAAGCTTTGTATTTCCACCACCGGAGAATGCTGTCATAAGCTTAAGTAATCTTTTCTTCCTGTTTGGGAAACAGGTTAACAGCCTTATTAAATTGTGATTCAGACAATTGAATAGGGCTCTATATAAGCACATAGCATATTTTTTTTACAGAGTTTTTAGTTAGTGAAGACCTTGCTTTTTGATAGAAGTTCTCCGACTTTTGTAAAAAAAGTATGCTCTGTGCTTATTAAGAGCCCTATTCAATTGGCCGAATCGCAATTTAATAAGGCTGAATATCTGGTGAGCAGGAATAATGGCAAAAAAAGTGTGCCTAAATGTGATAAATACAGAGATATTTTTTAATTTGATGTTTCTATTATTCAGTTTTCAAGGGATGTTATTTCATTATATAGATGAAGTGGAGCGATTCCTTTAAAGGTTGTTTATCAATAGTTGAGGCATGGTTTCAGGGTGGAGGTATTAAAAGGATCGCTCAAAAAATAAGATATTTACCATTATATGTGTTCCAGGTAGTTAAAATTGTCATGAAATTTAAAATTACAATAAGGGAAATTTAACAAGTTACAAGAAAACAAATTCATAAATTAGTATTGGATAGAACACCATCCAAAATGGACCAAGAGTACTGTCCAGAGTCTAACCAGAACATATAGATAACCCCAGATTATTATGGTCATTGTTCCATGGGAAAATATATGTTAGACAGAACCTAAAATATAGAAATATAATTGACAAGAGTTGTCCACAAGATACAGTTAACGATATAAAGACAATGAAACATTTACAATTAAATTGTCTGAATTATGTAGCTGTTTGGGCTATGATTGCAGGTCTTTTAAAAGTTCCAGTTTTTAAAAATGAATGCTCTCCTCAAACAGCCTATGAGTTTTTCCTAGTAAATGTAGATGCTTTTCATTGTGGAACCTTATGGGTAGCAAACATATAATGTGTTTACCAGTTATGTAAAGCAAGATGTGCGGTATCCATTAGGAGACATGTAATGCTTGTAAACGTAATAGCTGATTTTTTAGCGGATTTAAAGATTATTCATCAACGGGAATCTGATCGAATGACAGGCAAGAGATTTAACTCTTTCCGGAATGGGTTCTTTTGTTAAATGTAATATTTGTCTTGTAAAAATTTGTAAATTGTGTTTTATTTTTAAATACATTTTAAACATTTCCAAGAGCAGTTAAAAGTTTGAATGGGTTTTTGTGCTTTGAGACCTCCGTTTGGAAAAATAAAACACACTATGACACAACATCAAATACCCTCTTTCTGATACAACAAAGAAAATATTTTCATGTCCCTTTAAAATTCTGTGAACCCTTGTGACCATAAAGGTGAAATACAGAGTATAATGTGTGCAGTCTATTATGCAAATACATTTAGTTTAACATGAGGCATACTCAAGTATGGCTGTGAAGAGCTGAGTGTTTATTGCAGATCATTGCAGCAAACCCCTTCACACTATTCACTAAGATTAATGGATTCAAATCTCACTTAATCTCCCCTCACCTTTTAACCCTACCACTGTCATAATTACAGTTGTACTAGCACCATGGTCTATAAGAAGAGGAATGTCTTAATAAGCAAGTGCCCACTTACAGTACATTTCATTCTAGATATTCAATGGGAGTTGTGAATAAAATGTTATGTATTCATTACTGCATTATAGTTGTTGTTTAATCGTTCATTTGCATCCAACTCTCCATGACTCTATGCATCGCAGCACACCAGGTGCATCTCTGTCGCTCTGAGAGATGCACCTGGGCTCCATCAAGTTCATGTTCATTGTTTCGGTGACCTCATCTATCCATCTCGGCCTCTGCCGTCCCCAACTTCTTGTGCCTTCAATCTTTCCCAGCATCAGAGTCTTTTCTAGAGAACCCTGCCATCTCATGAGATGGCCAAAATATTTGAGCTTCAGCCTCATGATCATACCTTCTAGTGAACAGTTTGTCTTGATTTCTTGAATTACTGATTTATTGGATCTTCTTGCAGTCCAAGGGATTCTAAAAAGTCTTCTCCAACACCACAATTCTTTATGGTCCAGCTCTCACATCTGTATGTCACTACTGGGAATACCTTAGTTCTAACTATGCAGACCTTTGTTGATAGTTTAATATGTTTACTAGCTTGTCCAAGCTTGCCATAGCTTTGCTCCCCAGAAGCAAAAATCTTTTAATTTCATGACTACAGTCACCATCTGCAGAGATCTTGGATCCCAGGAAAATAAAATCTGTCACTGCCTCCACTTCTTCCCCTTTTGTTTGCCAGGAACTGATTGCCGTTTGCCATGATCTTCGTCTTTTTAATGTTGAGCAGCAGGCCAGCTTTTGCATTATATTGGACCTTATATTGAAGACAAGTCAAAATCAAGATATCAAAGTGCACCCTACCTTTGGATCTTAGAACATTGCTCATACAAGGAATGCCTTGATTGACCTTGTTTGAAGCAACCATACATAAGTAACTTAAGGGCTCCTTCTCACTGAACCATGCACAAAGAAAACATCTGGATTTTTAACAGGATGCAAAAGTGAAAACTTTTTGTTTAATATTCATTTAATCAAAGCAAAGTGATTTTTCTATTATTTTATCTTTCTACCACATTGCCTCTTTAAGCATAATATTGCTGCTCATTTCTTCACAAAAAAAAACTCCAAAAGGAATTTACTTATGAAGCATTTTCAGTTTTTTTTATTGAAAATGTATTATTTAAATAGTACAAAATGTACTATTGAAAGTTATGTGCATCCCTTATGTCTAGCCTTCTGCATTTCCTATTATTTTAGGCAGAAATGTTGTACTTGCTATTTCCCAATTTTGACTTACCCTGAAGGTGATAAGGAAGAATCATTTATGTAATATTTATGTTGGCAGCACTGATATTGGAGGATTGTTTTGCTTTGGAAAAAGGGAAAACATCACTCTGTGAACCCTTAGTGACCATAAAGGTGAAAGACATGATGTGTGCAGTCTCTTATAGCAAATGTACAGTATTATTAATGAAACATAGGCCTTGGGAACTAGTTGGACTGAAGCACCTGGTGTCCACACTGTACACCAAGAGAAAGTGACTGACTGTTGTTCAGCATGTAAGCCCAGGAAAAGGAGGTATGATCACTCACTGTGTCAGTAGATAGGAACAAATATAGGTAAATGATTATATAGGTCTATAACTTTACTTGCACAGCAAAGTACAATGAAAAACACAATATGAAACAGAATCGGTTACTCTGCCGGCAGGATTTAAACTATATAAAGAAAATATACTTTCCCCCCTATTAAATTCTGTCCCCGTGTAAAACCGTAGCCCGTAATGTGGCCTGCATGACTTGTGGCTATTAAATTGGCCCCTTAAAGCATCACGCCAATGACTTGCGGGCTAATGGTGAAAAAAGTCTTTGAGGCGTGGAAATTTGAACTGTGCGCCCGCAAATCCTTTGATCTGTCAAGCCCGTAACTGTTAGGTTCCAATCACTCTATTAAATTGCAACAAATTCACTGGCGTTCAAGCCAGTTACCCGCAAAAGGAGCCAAAAAGCCAACGGGGAGTAGAGAGGACCTGCCAAGGGGTTAAACACCTATTTGTAGCACTGTAAATGCACATATACACACACTACTGTACTCATAATAAAAGTGAAAGTGATGTTAGGTATTACAATTAATAGCACAACATTCTCAAGCTCGCAAATCTGCAATATAAAATACTTTTTTCCATGTTTAATTTCCGTGTTATATCGATCCCGGCAATGAATCTATTAAAATATATAATAGAACTTGCATGGACTAGAATATCATATTTACTGATTTATTAATATTGCATTATTCCTGGAATAATAATTGAAGCCCGTAAGGCTTTGAAATCTATCCTCTAATTTTCAGTGACATAATGATGACGATCTCATTTGCCATTGGCTCTGTCTAAACCCCTAACTACGGGTTTGACTAATTGATCATGTTCACAGCCGCACATCCCACGTGTGACAAATGGTTTACAGGCTTGTGTCTCTGGCCCGTAACTCACTTCATGGTGGAATTTAATAGCTCTGTAACGCAGCCCAATTTCCTGCCTGCAGCCGTTAAGGGCTTGCCGATGCCTCTACGGGCTTCTAATTTAATGGGTCTGTTTGTGTACTAATATCAGCCATGGGTTATCACTGGCAATTGTAGTCCTATCATGCATGTAAAAGATCAGGTTTTTACAAAGGGTTGTTTTTTATGAAAACAATTGTTTTGTAGTGTAGAAAAAAATATATGAAAATGAATCATAAGGCATTGCCTTCACTTCCCTGCAAGTTTGCTTGAATTCACTGGTTTGATAGTTTGAGACTATACAGGCCATTTGAAGAGGCATATAACTCATATAATGTATTGAAAAGAGCATGTTTTGAACATTGCAAAAGTTGTTTACAAAAAATGTTAAAATAACACAACATTGGTTTAATCTAAAGGTGTAGTTTTACTTGCTGAGTTGCACAAAGATTAAAAGACCTACATAAGAAGATGTATCATACTGTATTGAACATTAGCGGTCAGAATAAGTAAAAACTTGGCTTAGCAATATTGCTTTTCTCTCTACTTACATTTATGTGAAAGGGACTCTTTCTCCATAGTACAACTGTCCCATGCTGCTGATATTCAGACAATGATATGCTGTAACATGATACACTGAGAGTGTGAAGTTACTCTCTTGTGGTCATGGCAGCTCTCATGAGGGAGAACAGGAAGAAAGAAGGGGATCCACAAGGTAACAATCTGTTACTTGGGGGCAGTCTTAGAAACAAGTGAAGGATACATCTTATACCTACACTGAGTAGGATACAATGTATGGATTAATTTAGTTAAAATATCAATATAAAAAATGTTGAAGGAATCCCTGTAAGATATTGTATATGGTTGCTGCATAATGTATCTCTTTAGGTACAAATTCACTCAATAGTCCTGAAAATATAACACTCTTGGCACTGCTTTGTTACCAGGGTGCTCTAGTTTATATACACACAGTTCTTACATAGACAACTGGGAAAAGTGTCAGAAGCTACAATGGCTCTAGAACTTGTCTTGTGCTGACATTTTGCTAAGTCATCTCTTCAGTTTAGAAAGTCTACTTTTTCCCTCTCAAGAATATCTGTACAAAAGTATTAATTAATAATTTCTGATGTGTTCACATATAAACAGAGTGGAACTTTATTTATTTTGTGTTCCCATTTAGGCTACCAGCTAGTGCTTCAACCATACCACCTGCTAGGCCTGCTGCCAGAAGCTGAGGTCTTGGAAAAAGAAGGACATTTTGCACACTCCCTGTGGGTATGAAGATTTATACAGAGAGAGGTCTGCAGAACAAAATATAACAGAAAGTACACTGGATGTGTACTCAACAGAGGCAAACCGAATTATGAACAATTTCTCAAAGAAACCTGACAATAAGAAAACTAGACCATGTTGAATTTTTTTAGACTTAATTTTATTCATAATCCTTGCAAAACATAAACATAACATTTGGATTTTATTTCCAAACTAGAAAAATTGCCCATTAAAAATGACGGCAATAAAATTTGAAGCCTGGCAATGCTGTTTGCCACACAATGCGATGTTCTGTCCCCTCTGAGCACCTTCGGCATTCATCGCAAGCCCCACACTGAGTGCCTACGACGCACATCGCATGGCCTTTGGCGCTTAATGCGAGCCTCTCTTCCCATCTACTTTATGGTCCTCGCAATGAATGCCTTGGGCGTTCATTGCAAGCACAGCAATGAGAGGCTTCACCGTTCATTACAGGCCTCGGCAACCTGCAACTTTCATGCTTGGGAATGCCATGTGTCTCTTTCCACCATCTCCCCCCTGTCCCTTCCCTGTGTCTTTCTCCTCTGTGTCTCTGCTGAATCTTTTGCGTGGCGCGCACTGACTACCGTTGGTTTTATTTTCAAAGTCCCGCCTGCCTGGCGTTGTTGGTGTAAGTGTTAACTGTCTTTGCCATTGTGTATTCCGTGTAAGTCCCACATGCCTGGCGTTGTTCGTCTGGGTTGCTGTCTTTTGTGTTGTGTATTTTCTAAGTTCTGCGTGCGTGGCCTTGCTGAGCCTCGTTATCATCCTGTTTCAGAATTTTTTTATTTTTTCGGCTGCCATTTTTTTCCCTGCTTCGGCGATATTTAATTGTTAAAAAAGACAAAATATGTCTTAAATTGCAGCCTCACTCGCAATCTCCCTGGCTCTCCCCCTGTGCTGTGTGTGAGTGTGTAAATTTATTTGAGGCATATTTGTGTTTTTTTTCCGTCTTTTCCAGTTTGGTGTTAAAGTCGTATTTTTGCAAGCCCCGCAGTCCATCATACGGGCCGTAAATTTGCGTCCGTCGCAAAGTCCAGGGGCCTCGCGATGAGGCCTCATTGCCTCATCCCGCGTGTCTCGGGATGAGCGGCAGCTAAGTGCTGCATGTCCACGCTCATTGCAGTCTAAGCCCTGCATGCTTTAACTGCTCAGTGCAATGAGCTCTTTGACACTCATTGTTGCCTAAGTCCTGTGTGCCTCATCTGCTTGCTTTGCTTCTCCTTTGGTGCTCATTGCAGCCTAAGTCCCGCGTGCTTCAACTGCTCGCTTTGCGAGGCTCACGATTAAAGGCAACTCGCAGTACGACAACTGTATATGTGAAAAACTTTACAAAGATATCATGGCACACAATAAAATACATGTTTTAGGAGGTATTTTCTTTGTATAACTCCATTTTGTTCCCCACTCCCTGAATGAATTACTGTATCATGAATTGGGCTTAGCTATCAGTTGGCACGTTTTCCATTAAATCTTTCTCCGAAACAGGCTAAACTAAGCAGATGTGAGTACAGGAGAGGAAAGCAAGAAGTCAACTTATTCTGTAGCTCTTATTTTAAGACTTAATGTTTTTTTTGGGGAGGGGGGTATGATTAAGGGGCTATGGTTAGAGCTATATAGCATATTATTTTGGTTTCTAGAACTTTTAGTATATGCCTTTATTAGTATATGCCATTATTGCCATAATGCCTCTGTATGTTAAGAAATCTGAGCTGCTGATGAAAACAGAGCATACATGTAACTAGCACAGCCTAGAAATACAGTGTGATTGGGTCTAAAGTTCATGAGCCAGCTCAAGAACCAATCAGCTCAGAAATATCAGTGTAAGTGACCAGAGTCAATTTTAAAATGGCAGTTTCCACTCTCCACAAACATGGAGACGTAACTGGCAAACTAGGTACATTCCATACCTTTTGTACAAATAGATTGTTTTCTCTAAGAGTGGTCTTTAAGATAAAAGAAATTAGTGACATGAATGTACTGCATTTCTTTTATTCTGACATCCTGTGAATTTTAGGTGAAACTTGCCTTTTAAAATAGCTACATCTACTTGTGGTTGCATACTTTATTAAGTCAGGAAATAGAATGTAATATTGTAAAATCCTCTCTCCATTTAAAGAAATCTTGGACCTGTCAAAATGCAAAAGGAGCAAAAAAGAACTGGCTCAGAAATAAATAATTCCATAAAGTTTGCAAGAAAACAGGAAGTAGGGTCCACTGGGGATAAAATAAGAAATGCTACCTCAGACAAAGGATATTAGTTTTACAGACAGAGACTATGAAAAATGACTAAGAAATAAGATGCTGAATACACACAAAATCTATGTTCCATTACTAACTCAGTAAGAGGTCACCAACTGAGGAAATTAAATTCCAAAGATTGGACGGGGAACGCAGACACTTAGATATTTATTTCATCTTCATGTTTGCACCATATAATACAGGAAACGGTCAGAAAATCAAGTTAAAAACATATTGTAAAGATCATCAATGCTTTGTTATATTATGTACAGAAGTTAATACGATGCATTTAAAACTCATCCTTTGACATAGGTGCATTTAATGTGTTATAGTGATTATGTTTTATTTGTAAGTCGGCTGTAAATACATTCTATACTGCTGTACAGTGAGACGGCATACAACATTTAAAAGTAAATTTAGCGTTTTATCTTCTTATACTGATTATATTGCTAATCAATTACTAATTAAATAAACTATATGGTGTGATCATTACAGTGGACCTTAAAATGAACTTGGGAGTTGTTAGAGAGAAGTCTAGTGTAACAGGGAAGGCTCCAGTGCAGTTGAGCCCAATGCCTCATAGTCTATGTTAAAAGAGAAGGCTCTCTAACTAGAAGCATAATCTATTTACATTCTTACAATTACTTTTATTGATTCTTAGTAATATAATATTAATGTTTTATCAGATAATTATAATATTTTTAAATAGATATTTAGCTTCTTATATAATTTTGTACATATGTTATAAATGTTCATACTTAAGGGTTCCATCATGAAAATGAAAGAAATGGCTGGAAAGAAGACTTCTTGCTCCAATAATAGTTTGAATGTCAATCTAACTATTTATATAATATCAGCCCATGAGTGTGGGCATTGAATTGAGATGGACTATTATTTAACATTTTATTTATTATTTAAAGTTCCTCAACACCTAAAAAAATCTTGCAAAATAAGATCATATCATTTATTAAGTAATAACATAACACAAAAAAATACCATCATCATAAAATGGAATCAGCATACAACATTATAAGAATGTAACAAATTATCACAAAATTGGTTGAAAGGCACCACAACATGTAAAACAGCTTGAGAAGCATTTCAGAGCATGATTATGATCAATTAAGCAAGGACGTAATTACTGATTTAGAAACAGCCAATAGTAAATGAGACCGTCATCATGACATCAGTAAAACATGGAGGTTAAACGTCAATCAATTAGCGTTTAGAAGTACGATATGCGATTGGACTCGCAATCTCACTATGTGCAAAATAATAAAAAAAGAATGAAGAAAATGTTCTAGTCCATGTGGGTGGCCTGGTGTGTATGAATTCCTTGATTCCCGAGATTCATAGATCACAGACATGAAACGTAAAAAAAAAAAAAAATTCTTGCAGAATTGCGAGCTTGAGACTCATCGCTTTCCCTGTCTTTAAAGTTTAGTATTGATTTTTTTATTTGCATTGTGCTACAATGGGGTGTTTAACCCCCTTGCGAGTCCTATCTGGTACTTGTAGGATTTTGTTCTACATTTGCCATTTACCAGTGTAAAAACAATTGCGGGCTTGAGGAGTTGTAGCAATTGAATAGTGATTTGCAATTGTAACATTTACAGGCTTGAAAGATCAAAGGCTTAGCTGTGTCTGAGTTACGATTTTGACAACCGCATGAATTTTCAGCCTTTAACCCGCAGATCTTTGCGGGTAGTTAAAAGACACCAATTGAACAGCAAATTAGTTTACAGGCTACATTACGGACTCCAGTAACTTACAATTGCTCAATTGAATAGGGGGCCCGAGTTATTTATATATGATTTGATTTTTTTGTATGATTAGGCAGTTGGTCTATGGAGGTATCAAGTGTGTGGGTGGTTGCTGCAAACAGTTTAATAAGTATTGGCAAAGTTTGGAGGTCCCCAGTTGAAAAAAATTTGGACACAAAAAATAGGCATAAAGATCTAAGAGATCTAACTTTATTCTATTGCCATGGAATGTGCCCAACTTAGAATTAATTGCCAGACTTAAGAGTTATGATCCAATGAGTCCTGGGTGTTAAATAAAACAACACTTGCTCAATTCCAGTCACTGCTTGGAAATGTAAGTGTTACTTTTTCGATAATTCCAACTGGCAACAGTTTATACCATGTTTATTGCTCTATGTAAAGAGTACATATGACTCACAAGAATCAGCTAAATCTCAGGGTGTGGAATATATTTTTACCAATATTTAATTGTAAACTATTTGGCATGTTATAGAATTTTCTAACATTTGGATCTGAATGCAAGTGCCATGTCCCTGGGCTTCTTCTTGGCGCCTGGGCGGGTAGTTGAGAAAAGTTGAGTATACTGCGTGCAGATAAACAACTGCTCCAGTTGTAATGCCATTGGTGGTCTATATAAAAGATTATAGTTACTTTTAGATGAGTGCATTACTTAAAATAGCTTAGAGAGAAGATAAACATATAATTCGGAATGTAATGTAGCATCTCAAGGTTTCATAGAAACTCATGCCAAGATCTATATTTGTCGGTAGATTAAAAGTTAAGGTTATATGTTTCCTTAGGTTTCTATATTTTCTGTATACTATATATTAGTTTTTCCCTATAGGAGAAGTGTCTTTAAGACCCATCACTAAAGACTCAAACACAATCTTGAAAAAGTCAAACTGATCCGTCTATATACTCCCCTGGACTTTGAGGGGGGCCATTGTAGTTGAAAAGTGCCATCAATTTATCGATAAACTTTCATCAGATTCAGGCAGCTACTTTTCCCAAGAACATTATATCTTTGTGGGGTCTAGAAATTTTTTAGTATCTGACATGGGAAAAAATGGAAGACAGCGTTCAATATCTGCTAAAATCCAAGTTCTCTCAGTCTCTCTCCTAGTATGGATCCTTTGTGAAATACAAGTGTTGCATGATTTTAGAGGCTTGATTGAAATGTTAGAAGTTGATCCTGCTTAAGTTTGCATTAGATTGATACTTGCACATGGAATAGTCAAGATCTCTCTTGCTAGCCATGTTTTGAATTACAGTGCCCTGAAATATTTGTTGTAATTGTGTTGCAAAATAAGAGTACTGTAATATATTGCCATACCTTTTTTGAATAAAAAACATTGTATTTTAAGTATCAAGCTTTGAAGACGATACTTTTTTAAAATGCATGGACCCCATTTCAACAGTTTATACAAAATGGTCAAGCAGGTCAGCCCTATCTTATGTGAACATTGTTTTTATTGATGGTCCAAAATATCTAACCACTCACTTCAATAACTCATACAATGATAGGCCATGGATGAATGTGTAAGATCTCCATGATTCAGAATTGATCAAAACCTTCAAAAATAAAATCCCAGAGAGTCTTGAAATGGTACTAGGAAGATGTATAGGAAGTGTTGGCACTGTTAGGAACAGTACACATTTAACATGTTATCACTAATTCACTTTAAAGGGGAAGTTTCACCAAAGCACAATTCACTCTTATAGGAAAGCATTCACTTATAGAAGTTCCAGTACAGTATATGTGTAAAAGTTTTAACACTTGTATTTTACTGATCCAAGACCTCTGTGTGTTTAATGTGGGTTGAAGTGCTGAAGAATACAGAACAGTGACAACTTAGAACTCTTCAGCTGCGGATTGGTGGTGGAGCGCGTTCTTGAACTTTTTACTAATTAGCTCACAGAACTCAGTTTCAGTGACAAAAATCTGTTTTATAATGTCTGCTTCCATTCATCACAAACACAGAGGAATAAATGGTAAACCAGGCAAGTTCTATAACTTTATAAAAGAAAATTCACTTTAGACGGAGCTTTTCCCATAGAGGTTCACTTTTTCAAATGTACAGAAAGTAATTATAAGCAACAGGTGAACTACATATTCTTTTTTGACCAATACGCTTATTGTATCCCGATCCTTACTATTATAGTTTAAGTACAGCATACATGGTTATATTAAATAACTAGAATATTGCGCGTCAAAAAAGTGAGCTAATGCTGTTTGGTGTATGGTAATTAAATAAGTAATACATTAATAAATTAATATACTTGACCTATTTTGAAGTAATATATGGAGGAAGCATTGTGCAGAAGAGCTGACAATCTGTCTTGATGTTGCATAAAATGTGTGTTTTCAGTGCTGTGGAGCTGCTGTGTAAGTGTCATGAATGTGTGCAGTGTAATAGTGTGCGTGCGCGAGACGAAACCGTTAGGGTAGCTGTGTACTTCCGGATTGTATAGGTTATTGTTCTAAAATGGCGGCTAATGTGTGGTATGCGGCTGTGGCTGATTTAGCGTGCTTAGTTTTGGATGTCGTCCGACTTTTTCGGAATATCCGTAGCTGTTTTGTGGTGTTTTGCGTGTTTATGGTGGTGTTTTGTGTGTTTAGGGTCCTTTAGCCTCGTTTTGTTTGGCGGCCATTTTTTCTCTCGCTTAGGTGATTTTCGGGTGCTTAAACTTAGAAATTTTGAGTTAAATCGAGGTGTAACTTTACTTGCAGAGGTCCTGGGTGCCCCCCCCCCCCCTTGCTGTGGGTAACCTTTTTATGTGTTTGTTGTGTGTATTTATTCTGTTTGTAATGTTTTTGGGCTAGCGCGGGTTGCGTCCTTGTTTTCAGATCTCGTACGTCTTTTTCGAGAAATCCGTAGGTTTTTTGTGGCGTTTTGCGTCTTTAGACTGCTGTAGCCTCGTTTTCGTTTTTTTCAGTGGCCATTTTTTCTCTCGCTTAGGAAATTTTTGAGTGTCTAAACTGTTTTATTTGGATTTAAATTGAGGTGTAACTTCAGTTTTCGAGGTCCTGGGTGCTCTCCCTTACTGTAGGTAAGCTTTTTACGTATTTGTTGTGTGTATTTATTGTGTTTTTCCTGTTTTCATGTGCGCGGGTTTCGGACGATTTTTGCGAGGTTGTAATGGGTCGTAACGTGTCTCGTATTTTGCTTTCGGAACTACGTAAATTTTGCGAGGTTTGCAGTTGCTGGCAAGGAGCGCCTTTGGCGCTCCATGCCAGCAACTGCGGCCATCGCTTCGTGGGCCCGCAAGCGTTAGCAACAGCCCTCTTGCTCACAATTATATATGTGATCATTGCTGCACTGATATTACTATTCTAATATTCTGCCGTACTGTTTCTGATTAACAATTCTGTTTAATCTTACAGCACCTATAAAAATGTCATTACATGACAATAAATACATCTACATGAATATACATTAATAAAAATCTGTGAACTCACAGAAAATATGTTATATGTTGTATGTTGAATCCATTAAATATAGCATTCACCTTAGGCTGAATATTGCTGTACAGAGATCCAGATCCCAGTTTCTGCTCAGCTTGATTTCTATATGATTTGCTATTATTATTATTATATATTTTTTATGGAGTGCAAGCAGATTCCTTAGGGCTAAGAGTACACTCCCCTTCTGGATTGCTACCTTGTCATGGTGAAGGGGCTTGTGTATTACAGTGAAGCTGTGAGCTATACCATGTAGGGTCACTCAAGATGGACAGGTCATAGAAAAGAGGTCAGCCAAATTGTGCTTCACTGGAGAATGAACTGACAACCCACATAAGAAAACCTTATGGATAATCACAACCAGACACAAGATGTTCTTGGCGTGTTAGGGTCAGACACAATTATACGACTAAACTAAAGGGCACACTCCACACAGATGAAAACTGACACATAAATTTGCAGACAGTAAGAAACTAAATGACTGCACAAATATATGTATACATTGGTACAGGAGTAGATAAGGGCCCTGCTCTTATGGGAGTTTACAAACTGAGTATATGTTGTATTCTAAAGCTTTATACAACTGGTATGTTATTTTTAGGATACACTTGTTACAAAATGAAGTCATGCTAGCCTGCAGAATAGACATGATTCCATACATCCAGGAATCAAAGATGAAGTCATTTCATTTAAATTGTGTTACATTTTTTATTTTGTCCTGTTCTGCTTTGGCTCAAATGACTAATTCACACTTCTCTAACACTGATATCATCTTGAAATTCCCGTGACATTAACCCTCTCCTAATGTAACCAAGATTAGTATTTTAGTGGCTGTTAAGTTTCTAGTTTATGCCTTGTTTCTCTACTTGATTATTAAAGTAAACAGCTCCACCTTGTGGTAACTTCCAGAATATTCTATGCAAAATTAGGCAGATACTACAGTGATTTGCCAGCTTTTGCAAAGGCTAGATTCCCTACAACAGAAAAAGAACTGTAGTAATAATATGTAATCCATTTCTAAGTGCCTCAGCTTTTATCCCATGCTTCTCAACACCAATAATTATGTTTAGCCTAAGTTTAATGAATTAGAGGATCTTGCCTTGCTAAATAGTTATCTATCAATACATTTTTATGTCCAGATACAAATGTATACTGCTCTCTGTCTACTGATAAATATGCACTACTCTAAATATCACTCTTCTTTTCTCCTCATTAGGAGCTCAACCCATTTTATGTGTATTTATGTATATATACAGTGTTTCAGAGAAATATCACAACATATTGACTTGTCTGTGCATTTGGACTGTGTGGCACTGCACCAACAACTATAGGCCTACAGCCCCCTGAAAATGTGCTGCATGTGCTGCCCTAGGCCTGGGCATGTACATCACTGTACATTAGTTAGTCAAAGCAACTCTTTTAGGTAAGTATAAGTCTGCCACCTACTGAGTAATGATCAAACTGATAATCAGTAAAACAAGCTCAGAGGTATTTCACAAACAGAAATGTGAAAATAAACCGATAAAAGTCATTTATAAATGTAATAGAGGCCACGTGTGTTATTAAGATCATTGACTCACTTGCAGAGACCAGAAGAGGATGGAACTTAAAGATCACTGTGTTCAAAAAAATTAAATATCCCATAAGCAAAAGCAATATAAATTAGCCTCTAATATATTCCTTTTAGATAGCTGCTGTGAAATCCTCCATTTCCATATATCATCTTCATGTTATCACCAGTTTCCAAATATTTGAGCTTCAGCTTCATGATCATACCTTCCAGTAAACAGCTTGGATAGATTAACTGTAGTATTGATTTAGTGGGACTCTAAGCAGTTTTCTCCAATACCACAATTCAAAGGCATCAATTCATGGCTCAGACATCTTTATGGTCCAGCTCTCACATTCGTATGTTACTTCTGGAAGTATCAATTATGCAGACCATTTTGAATGTTTACTAGCTTGTCCAGACTTGCAATAGCTTTCCTTCCCCTGCAGAGATCTTGCTAGCTTTTGCACCCTCATCTTTCACCCTTATCACCAGACATCTGAGTAGTATCATCATGTATCTGAGGTTGTTGATATTTCTCCCAGCAGTATTTATCCATGCTTTGGATTTGTCCAGCCAGGTCTTACGCATGATGTATTCCACATATAAGTTGAATAATTAAGGTAACAATACACAACTCCTTTCCTGATCTTGAGCCATTGGATTGTTCCATGTTCAGTTCTGACTGTGGCTTCCTGTTCCACATACAGAATCCTTATGAAGCGGATGAGATTATCTGGTACTCCCATCTCTTTAAGAACATGCCACATTTTGTTGTGGTCCACACCAGTGGCAGAGCAAGTGCATAGGGGCCCCCACCACCCAGTAGGGGGCCGGCACAATTTTTTTGCACTTCCCGAACCCCCGCCATCATCAATGCAGTACATATATAAATATTTATATGTGGGTCTGTGTCTGTATATATATATATATATATATATATATATATATATATATATACCGTATTGGTCCGAATATAAGCCGCACCTTTTTTCAGTTTTTTGAGTTTGCGAATTACGGGTGTGGCTTATATTCGCAACCGTAAAAAAAATCACTGCCAATTTGCGAGCTTGCGAGTTATGTCTGCGTCTTCTATTCGCAAACGTAAAATTACTGCCGTTTTGCGCGATTGCGAGTTAAGGGTTCTGATTTGTGTGCTTGAGACTGCGGTATTGTAGCAATTGAATGGCGATTTACGGTTTTAGTGATTCTAACATCCTGTAAGGCCTCTAACCTGCAAAAAAAGTTACAGTGCTAATCAGAAAGTCTGTTTCTTGCAATGGCTGATCACTTGGAGAGAGTCTTTTTCGCTCCAATTTTAAGGATGCAGCTTATATTTGAGTGTTATCTTTTTTCTATTTTTTCCCCTTGAATTTTACAGGTGCAGCTTATATGCGAGTGTGGCTTATATTCGGACCAATACAGTATATATATATATATATATATATATATATATATATATATATATATATACTGTATATACAGTTTCTCACAAAAGTGAGAACACCCCTCACATTTTTGTAAATATTTTATTAGATCTTTTCATGTGACAACACTGAAGAAATTACACTCTGCTACAATGTAAAGCAGTAAGTGTACAGCCTGTATAACAGTGAAAATTAGCTGTCCCCTCAAAATAACTCAACACACAGCAATTCATGTCTAAACCATTGGCAACAAAAGTGAGTACACCCCTAAGTGAAAATGTCCAAATTGGACCCAAAATGTCAATATTTTGTGTGGCTACCATTATTTTCCAGCACTGCCTTAACCCTCATGGGCATGGAGTTCACCACATGCTTGGCCAGTCCATCACCTTTACCTTCAGCTTTTTTAGCAAGGCAGTGGTTGTCTTGTAGGTGTGTTTAGGGTCGTTATCATGTTGGAATACTGCCCTGGGGCCCAGTCTCCGAAGGGAGGGGATCATGCTCTGCTTCAGTATGTCACAGTACAAGTTAGCCTTCATTGTTCCCTCAATGAACTGTAGATCCCCAGTGCTGTCAGCACTCATGCAGGCCCTGACCAAGCATATATATATATACATATGTCTATATGTGTATATATGTTTTCTATAATATGCAAACAATTATTTTCAGAAGTCACATAATTAGTGAAATGATGTCCACCTGTGTGCAATCTAAGGGCCCTATTAAATTCCAGCCTCGTAAATAAGAGGCTTCTACTTAAGCCCTACGTACTGCAAAGTTTCTCTAACTTACAATGCTATTAAATTAGCCCTGCTGCGAGCGACGTATGAGCTACGCAGCAGGGCCGTACGTATCTACACTGCGTAAATGTACATGAGGAGTGACAGCCTGTGAGATGATATCGTAGGCTCCCACTCCTCATCAATTGTTGCGGGGGTCCTAAAAGGGACCTCCGCGGCAGTCCCCCACATAAGCCCTGCCGTGGGGGTACTCCGAATACCCCCCCCCCTGGCACCTAAAATTAACCCCCCCTCAATGCGGGGGTCCCCGTCGGGACCCCCGAAGTGTCCTCACATGAACACCTTGCTGCAGGGGTCCATAGGAACCCCCGCAGCCCCCACACATTAACCCCTTGCAGCGGGGGTCCCCGATCTGCATAGATCAGGCCCCCCGCTGCATTTCAAACTTTTAAATTCCCCGCCGCAGCTCCTTAAAGGGGCCGCGGCACACTATTACCCAATCCCGGCCGCGGCACTTAAAATTAACCCCCCTCTATGCTGGGGGTCCCCATCGGGACCCCCGAAGTGTCCCCATATAAACCCCCTGCAGCGGGGTGCCCCGATCGGCACCGATCGTGACCCTGCTGCAATTTTAAATTTCCCGCCTCGCGGGTCCTCAAAGGACCGTAAAGGTCCTGAAAGGACTCGCACTAAAAATATTAACCCCAGGCAACTATAATTACCCCATTAACTCATGATCGTCAATCCAGACCACCATAAGGCCTAAATTAACCCATTAACTCATGATGGTCAATCCAGACCACTATAAGGCCTAAATTACCCCATTAACTCATGATGGTCAATCCAGACCACCAAAAGGCCTAAATTAACCCATTAACTCATGATGGTCAATCCAGACCACCATAAGGCCTAAATTAACCCATTAACTCATGATGGTCAATCCAGACCACCATAAGGCCTAAATTAACCCATTAACTCATGATGGTCAATCCAGACCACCATAAGGCCTAAATTAACCCATTAACTCATGATGGTCAATCCAGACCACCATAAGGCCTAAATTAACCCATTAACTCATGATGGTCAATCCAGACCACCATAAGGCCTAAATTAACCCATTAACTCATGATGGAAATTGGCATTGGCGGCTTGTGATTGGCTGAAAAAGCTGTCTATCAATTTCAGCCAATCAAAAGTCGTCAATGTGTGAGCCAATCAGGATGGGATACACCCCAATATCCCACCCTGATTGGCTAAAACACTTGTCTATCTTTCTGGGAACCAATCACAAGGCTCAGATGCCTTCAGCCAATCACTATGGGATACACCCCCACGGAGTGATTGGTAGAAGACATCTGCACATCCTGATTGGCTCCTACATTGACGACTTTTGATTGGCTGACAGCTTTTTCAGCCAATCACAAGCCGACAATGCCAA
Source organism: Discoglossus pictus (assembly GCA_027410445.1). Taxonomy (NCBI): domain Eukaryota; kingdom Metazoa; phylum Chordata; class Amphibia; order Anura; family Alytidae; genus Discoglossus; species Discoglossus pictus. The sequence goes on from CM050163.1 coordinate 370,862,196, forward strand.
TTTCCTCCCGGAAACGACTCCGGGAGGTTCATTAGCGTCGGGGAGGTCTGCCAGTGCAGACCTCCGTTAGTTTTTTTTCTTTTTTTTTTTTAGAGCGCGGATGATTCCGCGGCCCAGCCGGGGCTGAAGGAGAGAAGGCCGGGGACATCGCGGGGAGGTAAGTTAAATGTATATTTAGATGTTTATTTGTGTATTTTATTTATTGTTTATATATTGTATTCATGTATTGTGTTTTTTTTTTTAACAGGGCCGCGCCGGAAGAGCTAAACAGTGACTGGACATGCTGTAAAGGTGAGTTGAATATTTAGAATGTATAGAATGTTTATTTATTTGATGTTAATGTTTTGTACTAATTTTTATTTTTTGTTTGACCCATAGGTTAGTGATCTGAAGCAACATCTTAAAGGTAAGTGGTCTTAATTTATTGATTTTAGCTTAGAATTAGGGTCTGTGTATGTAGTTAGGATTTTTTGTATATTAGATAGATAGGGGGATGTATTTGATATAGTTAGGATTTATTTTAAATTAAATAGATTGTATGTTAGATAGATAGGGGGTATTTGATTTGGACTATATGTAATATATTATATGTAATATATTATATTTAATGTATGTAATGTCATGTATTGTATGTAATGTATGTAATGTATTATATGTAATATATTATATGTAATATATTATATGTAATATATTATATGTAATGTCATGTATTGTATGTAATGTATTATATGTAATATATTATATGTAATATATTATATGTAATGTCATGTATTGTATGTAATGTATTATATGTAATATATTATATGTAATATATTATATGTAATGTCATGTATTGTATGTAATGTATGTAATGTATTATATGTATGTATTGTATTGTGTTTATCTGTCTTTCCTTTTCAGGTGTGTAATTTTTTTTATTTTCTGTAGTGGCGGGTGGGGTTGTAATGTATTTTTTTGTTTTCTGTAGTGGGGGGTGGGGTTGTAATTGTTTTTTTTTGTGTACTGTAGGTTTTTTTGTTTTTTGTACTGTAGGTTTTTTGTTTTCTGTGCTGTAGGTTTTTTGTTTTTTGTAATTAGAGTGTTGGGGAGGTTTATTAGGGGGTAGGTAGTGTAGGTAGGTAGTGTAAGTGTTAATAGATTAGTGTAGAGGGGGGTTAGTTTAGATTAAATGGTTTATTGGGGGTTATAGTGTAGTGTTTGTAGTTAGTGTCATGATGGTCCTTGAGGACCATCATGGCACTTATGTGGTTAATGTTGGGTTGTAACAGGCCCATAATGGTAATAATATACCCTTATTTGACTGATGGGGTTAAATAGAGCCTTATGGTGGTCTGTATTGACCACCATGAGTTAATGGGTTAATTTAGGCCTTATGGTGGTCTGTATTGACCACCATGAGTTAATGGGTTAAATAGAGCCTTATGGTGGTCTGTATTGACCATCATGAGTTAATGGGTTAATTTAGGCATTATGGTGGTCTGTATTGACCACCATGAGTTAATGGGTTAAATAGAGCCTTATGGTGGTCTGTATTGACCACCATGAGTTAATGGGTTAATTTAGGCCTTATGGTGGTCTGTATTGACCACCATGAGTTAATGGGTTAAATAGAGCCTTATGGTGGTCTGTATTGACCATCATGAGTTAATGGGTTAATTTAGGCCTTATGGTGGTCTGTATTGACCACCATGAGTTAATGGGTTAATTTAGGCCTTATGGTGGTCTGTATTGACCACCATGAGTTAATGGGTTAATTTAGGCCTTATGGTGGTCTGTATTGACCACCATGAGTTAATGGGTTAAATAGAGCCTTATGGTGGTCTGTATTGACCATCATGAGTTAATGGGTTAATTTAGGCCTTATGGTGGTCTGTATTGACCACCATGAGTTAATGGGTTAAATAGAGCCTTATGGTGGTCTGTATTGACCACCATGAGTTAATGGGTTAATTTAGGCCTTATGGTGGTCTGTATTGACCACCATGAGTTAATGGGTTAAATAGAGCCTTATGGTGGTCTGTATTGACCATCATGAGTTAATGGGTTAATTTAGGCCTTATGGTGGTCTGTATTGACCACCATGAGTTAATGGGTTAAATAGAGCCTTATGGTGGTCTGTATTGACCACCATGATTTAATGGGTTAATTTAGGCCTTATGGTGGTCTGTATTGACCACCATGAGTTAATGGGTTAAATAGAGCCTTATGGTGGTCTGTATTGACCATCATGAGTTAATGGGTTAATTTAGGCCTTATGGTGGTCTGTATTGACCACCATGAGTTAATGGGTTAAATAGAGCCTTATGGTGGTCTGTATTGACCACCATGAGTTAATGGGTTAATTTAGGCCTTATGGTGGTCTGTATTGACCACCATGAGTTAATGGGTTAAATAGAGCCTTATGGTGGTCTGTATTGACCATCATGAGTTAATGGGGTAATTATAGTTGCCTGGGGTTAATATTTTTAGTGCGAGTCCTTTCAGGACCTTTACGGTCCTTTGAGGACCCGCGAGGCGGGAAATTTAAAATTGAATTGCAGCAGGGTCACGATCGGTGCCGATCGGGGCCCCCCGCTGCAGGGGGTTTATGTGGGGACACTTCGGGGGTCCCGATGGGGACCCCCAGCATAGAGGGGGGTTAATTTTAAGTGCCGCGGCCGGGATTGGGTAATAGTGTGATGCGGCCCCTTTAAGGAGCCGCGGCGGGGAATTTAAAAGTTTTAAATGCAGCGGGGGGCCTGATCTATGCAGATCGGGGACCCCCGCTGCAAGAGGTTAATGTGGGGGTGCTGCAGGGGTCCTGATAGAGACCACTGCAGCATGGGGATGTGTATAGGGTGCAGGGGGGAGCCTCACACTGCTGTCTCGGGCTGTTCCGAGGCAGCACGTAGAGGCTTTCGGATCCCTTGCGTGGACTTTTTGTCCACGTAGGGATTCTTACGATATGCGAGACTCGTGCATAGATTTAAGGCTACGTAGCTCTCTCGGAGCCTATTCTCGGCCATTTTCTCGCAGTCATATCGTAAAGCAGGCTGCGAGAGATTCGGTTCTCGCAAACAGCAGGAAAACTGCCTTTTGCGAGCACCGAGAGAACTACGAGGGAGAATTTAATAGGGCCCTAAGTGTCATATACATATAAACACCTTTTTTGAAAGGCCCCAGAGGCTGCAACACCTAAGCAAGAGGCACCACTAACCAAACACTGCAATGAAGACCATAGATCTCTCCAAACAATTAAGGGGCAATGTTGTTGAGAAGTACAAGTCAGGGTTAGGTTATAAAAAAAATATCCAAATCTTTGATGATACCCAGGAGCACCATCAAATCTATCATATCGAAACGGAAAGAACATGGCACAACAGCAAACCCACCAAATCTCACGCACTGGGCAAGGAGGGTGTTAATCAGAGAGGCAGCACAGAGACCTAAGGTAACCCTGGAAGAGCTGCAGAATGCCACAGCAGAGACTGGAGTATCTGTACATAGGACGACAATAAGCCATACGCTCCATAGAGTTGGGCTTTATGGCAGAGTGGCCAGAAGAAAGCCATTACTTTCAGAAAAAAACAAAATGGCACGTTTTGAGTTTGCAAAAAGGCATGTGCGAGACTCCCAAAATGTATGGAGGAAGGTGCTCTGGTCTGATGAGACTAAAATTTAACTTTTCGGCCATCAAAGAAAACGCTATGTCTGGCGCAAACCCATCACATCACCCAAAGAACACCATACCCACAGTGAAACATGGTGGTGGCAGCATCATGCTGTGAGGATGGTGCTAAATACAGGGATATTCTTGAGCAAAACCAGTACCACTCTGTGCGTGATTTGAGGGTAGGATGGAGGTTCACTTTCCAGTCGGACAGTGACCCCAAACACACTGCTAAAGCAACACTTGCGTGGTTTAAGGGGAAACATGTAAATGTGTTGGAATGGCCTTGTCAAAGCCCAGACCTCAATCCAATAGAAAATCTGTGGTCAGACTTAAAGATTGCTGTTCACAAGCACAAACCATCCAACTTGAAGGAGCAGGAGCAGTTTTGCAAGGAGGAATGGGCAAAAATCCCAGTGGTAAGATGTGGCAACTCATAGAGACTTATCCAAAGCAACTTGGAGCTGTGATTGCTGCAAAAGGTGGTTCTACAAAGTATTGACTTTAGGGGAGTGAATAGTTATGCACATTGACTTTTTCTGTTATTTTGTCCTATTTGTTGTTTGCTTCACAATAATAACAAAACAAAAAACATCTTCAAAGTTGTGGGCATGTCCTGTAAAGTAAATGATGCAAATCCTCAAACAATCCATGTTAATTCCAGGTTGTGAGGCAACAAAACATGAAAAATGTCAAGGAGGGTGAATACTTAGCAAGGCATTGTATACAGCAATATATATATATATATATATATATATATATATATATATATATATATATATATATATATATATATATATATATACAGTGGATATAAAAAGTCTACACACCCCTGTTAAAATGTCAGGTTTCTGTGCTGTAAAAAAATGAGACAAAGATAAATAATTTCAGAACTTTTTCCACCTTTAATGTGATCTATAAACTGTACATCTCAATTGAAAAACAAACTGAAATCTTTTAGGTGGAGGAAAGAAAAAAAGAAAAGAAAAATAATGTGGTTGCATAAGTCTGCACACCCTCTAATAACTGGGTATGTAGCTGTGTTCAGAATTAAGCAATCACATTCCAAATTGTGTTAAATAGGAGTCAGCATACACCTGCCATCATTTAAAGTGCCTCTGATTAACCCCAAATAAAGATCAGCTGCTCTAGTTGGTCTTTCCTGAAATTTTCTTAGTCGCATCCCACAGCAAAAGCCATGGTCCACAGAGAGCTTCCAAAGCATCAGAGGGATCTCATTGTTAAAAGGTATCAGTCAGGAGAAGGGTACAAAAGAATTTCCAAGGCATTAGATATACCATGGAATACAGTGAAGACATCATCAAGTGGAGAAAATATGGCACAATAGTGACATTACCAAGAACTGGAGCTCCCTCCAAAATTTATGAAAAGACGAGAAGAAAACTGGTCTGGGAGGCTACAAGCGGCCTACAGCAACATTAAAGGAGCTGCAGGAATATCTGGCAAGTACTGGCTGTGTGGTACATGTGACAACAATCTCCCGTATTCTTCATATGTCTGGGCTATGGGGTAGAGTGGCAAGATGAAAGCCTTTTCTTACAAAGAAAAACATCCAAGCCAGGCTACATTTTGCAAAAACACATCTGAAGTCTCCCAAAAGCTTGTGGGAAAAGGTATTATGGTCTGATGAAACCAAGGTTGAACTTTTTGGCCATAATTCCAAAAGATATTTTTGTCGCAAGAACAACACTGCACATCACTAAAAGAACACCATACCCACAGTGAAGCGTGGTGGTGGCAGCATCATGCTTTGGGGCTGTTTTTCTTCAGCTGGAACTGGGGCCTTAGTTAAGATAGAGGGAATTATGAACAGTTCCAAATACGAGTCAATATTGGCACAAGATCTTCAGGCTTCTGCTAGAAAGCTGAACATGAAGAGGAACTTCATCTTTCAGCATGACAACAACCCAAATCATACATCCAAATCAACAAAGGAATGGCTTCACCAGAAGAAGATTAAAGTTTTGGAATGGCCCAGACAGAGCCCAGACCTGAATCCGATTGAAAATCTGTGGGGTTATCTGAAGAGGGCTGTGCACAGGAGATGCCCTCGCAATCTGACAGATTTGGACTGTGTTTGCAAAGCCAAGTCAAAATGTGCCATGCTGATAGACTCATACCCAAAAAGACTGAGTGCTGTAATAAAATCAAAATGTGCTTCAACAAAGTATTAGTTTAAGGGTGTGCATACTTATGCAACCATATTATTTTATTTCTATATGTTTTCTTCCCTCTACCTAAAAGGTTTCAGTTTGTTTTTCAATTGAGTTGTCCAGTTTATAGGTCACATTAAAGGTGGAAAAAGTTCTGAAATGATTTATCTTTGTCTCATTTTTTTACAGCACAGAAGCCTGACATTTTAACAGAGGTGTGTAGACTTTTTATATCCACTATATATATATATATAGTTACATAGTTACATAGTATTTAAGGTTGAAAAAAAGACTTTCAGTCAATCAAGTTCAACCAATCAAGTTTTTTTATTATTATTATTAATTAATCCAGAGGAAGGCAAACAGAAAAAAAAAACAAAGCGAGCCTTAGCCAATTGCCTCACAGGGAAATAAAAAAATAAAAAAATCAATTCCTTCCTGATCCCAGACACCGGCGACCGGATTTCTCCCTGGATCAGTACTGTCTCTCTAATTATCCATGATAACCCTGAATTCCCTTTTTAATAAGAAATAAATCTAGTCCCCTTTTAAAGTTATCTATTGAATCTGCTGTCACCACCTCCTCTGGTAAGGAATTCCACAGATTAACCATCCTTACTGTGAAGAACCCTTTTCTTTCTTTAAGGTGGAATCTTTTTACTTCTAACCTCAAGGGATGTCCTCTTGTCAGTTGAAAACCTCTTGGCACAAAAAGCTCCCTTGACAAATCTTTATACTGACCCTGGATGTATTTATATAAGGTAATCATATCTCCTCTTTGACGCCTTTTTTCTAGAGAAAATAAGTTTAATTTGGTTAGTCTTTCTTCATAACTTAGCCCCTCCATTCCCCTTATTAGTTTTGTTGCCCTCCTCTGTACCTTTTCCAGCTCTAAAATGTCCTTTTTATGAAGCGGTGCCCAAAATTGTACTCCACATTCCAAATGAGGGCGTACTAGAGATTTGTATAGTGGCAGAATTATATTTGCTTCCCTTGCTTCTATACCCTTTTTAATACATGCTAATATTTTATTTGCTTTTGCAGCTGCTGCTTGGCTCTGAGAACTGTTACCTAGGTGGTTGTCCACAAGCACTCCCAAATCCCTTTCAATATCTGATACACCTAGATTTACTCCATTAAGATTATAAATTGCATGGCTTTTTTTCCTTCCCAGATGCATAACTTTACATTTATTCGTATTAAATCTCATCTACCATTTAGATGCCCATTCCTCAATTTTATGTAAATCCCTTTGGAGGGAAAGCACATCATTATCTGATTTAATTACCTTGCACAACTTCGTGTCATCAGCCAAAATGGAGACACCACACTCCAATCCTACCTCTAAGTCATTAATAAATATGTTAAAAAGGAGAGGACCTAATACTGAACCCTGAGGAACCCCACTTACCACATTAGTCCGATTGGAGTGTTTTCCATTTACAACAACCCTTTGCTTCCTGTCTTTTAGCCAGCTCTCAATCCATGAGCAGATATTTACTGCAATTCCTGTATCTCTTAGTTTGCACAATAGTCTCCCATGTGGCACTGTATCAAAAGCCTTTGCAAAATCCAAAAAGACTACATCCACTGAGTTGCCTTGATCCAGGTTCCTACTGACCTCCTCATAGAAACTAATTAGATTTGTTTGACATGACCTATCCCTCATAAATCCATGTTGACTCCTACTTATAATCCTGTTCAAATAGACATATTCTTGTATATTAATCCCTTATTAACCCTTCTAAAAGCGTCCCCACTACAGAAGTGAGGCTCACTGGTCTATAATTCCCCGGGTTTGCTCTTGCTCCCTTTTTAAATATAGGTATCACATCAGCTTTTCTCCAGTTATCTGGTAGAAACCCTGTGTTGAGTGAATCTTGAAAAATTAAATATAATGGTTTGACTATTACAGAGACCAGTTACCTTAGTACCCTTAGTTGTATTCCATCAATTATTTGGCAAAGGTAGTGTAGCCCCATTATGTTGCAGTGTCCCAACCACTGGTACCTCCCTTGTGTATACCGAAGAAAAGAACCTATTTAGCTCATCTGGCTTTTCACTAATTTTCAGACGGCCTGTGTCACATTGTAATGTTCCTATAGCTCCCTTCCTCGCCTTCTTCCCATTAATATACTTAAAAAATATTTTGGGGTTAGTCTTACTCTCTTTTGCAATTAATTTTTCATTTTCTATTTTAGCCAGTCTAATTGCGCTTTTGCAAGACTTAAAATGTTGTTTTTTTAATTTAATCTCAAATGAGACTGTGTTGTGATCACTGTTTCCCAAAAGTTGCCCTATTTCAACATTTGATACTATATCAATATTATTTGTGATGAGTAAATCTAAGATAGCTTCATTTCTAGTAGGCTCTTGTATAACCTGCGCCAGATAATGATCCCTGAGTGTCCTCAAGAACCTGCTCCCCTTAGCTGAACTGCTGGTCTCATTTATCCAGTTTATTTCAGGGTAATTAAAATCTCCCATTTTTAGAACTTGCCCATGCTTAGCTGCATTTCCAATCTGTAACAATAATTGTATTTCCTCACTTTCAGCTATATTTGGGGGTTTATAGCATACTCCTACTATTATTCTTTTGGAATTTGCTGCTCCGCTATTTAACTCTACCCACAAACATTCAACTTTATCACTAGGTCCACCATAAATATCTTCTCTGACTATAGGCTTAAATTCAGGCTTAACATACAGACAAATCCCTCCTCTTCGTTTACCATTGCCTCTATCTTTCCTAAATAGATTATAACCATCCAGATTAACAATCCAGTCATGAGATTCATCCCACCACGTTTCGGTAATGCCTATTAAATCCCATTTTTCATTAATTGCTAATAATTCTAACTGTCCCATTTTTCCTGGCAAGCTTCTGGCATTAGCAAGCAAACACCTTATGTTATGAGTCTGTTGTTCTGAAGTGCCTGCCACTGTACTTGAATTACTTAGTACTACCTCCCTATTGACTATACTACCCCTCCCCCCCATCTCCTCCCCTATGAGTTGTTAATTCATCCCTTATACCGTCTACACTTTCTACCCGATTACTTATATCTAGTCCCTCCCCCCCCCCCCCCCCCACCTACTCATTTAAAAACTCCTCCAGCCTTTCTACCATTCTATCCAGTGGCGGCTGGTGACTTTTCAAGTTGGAGGGGCGACAGGGCGAAACATAGCCACTCCCCCTTTTTCAAACCACACCCATTTTATAACTCCTCCCCCCTGACGTCATGATGACCTTTATAAGCTCCACCCAATGACCTTATACTTGTGAAGCCCATTGAAATACATGATCACCAATGCAGAAATGTCAAGAAGTAAAGTAACAATGTGTTAAATTCATTGGTATACAACATAGATTGAAAAAACTCATGTGACAAGACTACAGCAATATCATAATTGCACCTATATGTATTAACAGAAAAATTAAAGGATTGACACCTACCATTAGTCGGGTCTTCTTCTCAGGGTATTCACGTTCAGTAAGTTGACCAACGAGTAGAAACAAATCTGCAGCCACATAGGGTTTGCACCTTTGGTTGAAAGAAAACAAGCAAATCAATCAGACCATTCAAGAACAAAACCATACTTAAAAAACATTAAACGACCAAGTGGACCATATAGGCCTCAAACATACCTTAGAAGACCCAGTGTGACCATAGGCCCCAAACATACCTTAGAAGACCAAGTGTGACCATATAGGCCTCAAACATACCTTAGAAGACCAAGTGTGACTATATAGGCCCCAAACATACCTTAGAAGACCAAGTGTGACCATAGGCCCCAAACATACCTTAGAAGACCAAGTGTGACTATATAGGCCCCAAACATACCTTAGAAGACCAAGTGTGACCATATAGGCCTCAAACATACCTTAGAAGACCAAGTGTCACTATATAGGCCCCAAACATACCTTAGAAGACCAAGTGTGACCATAGGCCCCAAACATACCTTAGAAGACCAAGTGTGACTATATAGGCCCCAAACATACCTTAGAAGACCAATCAGCACTGTATAGGCCCAAACCAGTGGATCTTGGGATTCAAGAAAACAACAACATTTAACTTCTGTTTAGACAACACAATAATCAATGTCAAACAAACACGTTGAATTAGCATATGGATAACCATATGAGCAGTAACGCCACGCCAAGGCTTCAACAATTGTTACTGACCATTCACACACCTTTCATAGCTCCTTCCATATGCACACCCACACACCGTTCATACTTTACTTACCACTAGTTATGTTTGGTAGTGTGAGGTGGTGCTGCTTAACGCAGTTTATATTTGCACACCTTGGGGGTATGCATTCTTCTTTGCTTCAATCACTTGTATTTTAATTTTGCACGGCGATCTTTCAAAGAAGAAAACTTCTCAATGGTTTTTTCATTGAAGTCTGGGATCTCGGAAATCAGTTGCTTTTCCATTGAGAGCATCGCCAATGCATTCAACCGCTCCAGGGACATGGTGCTTCTTAAAAAGGTTTTTATCCTCTTCAATGTGGAGAAGCATCTTTCTGATTCTGCAGTGGTCATCGGTGTTGTAATCAGGATTCTTAATAATTTCACTGTCTCTGTGAAATCATTCTGCAGATTAAATTGATGGAAAAGTTTGTGCAGAGCAACAGCACTTGTACAAGTATGAAAATCTGTCTTCCCATACAGAAGTGACAGCTCAGTGCGTAATTGTTCCTTCTTCAGTATTGGATATGCTTGCACGGTGTCTTCCAGAGCTTGGGTTGGAAAGCAAGTGTCATGGGTTTTATACAAGTCACTTTGAACAAGTTTGGCACTGACTAGGTGATTTGAAAATGAAAAACGTTCTTTTGCATGAACCACCACTATGTCACATACCTCTCTTGAAAGTTGTCTCAAGGTTGAGATCTCCGCACTCCGTCTGTTGACTGTTACATCGCTCTGCAAACTTGCTTCTATCTCTTCAACAGAATTACGGATTTTCTGGATGCTGGCGACAAAGTCTTCTGTGACTTTTTTGATATAAACAGTATCCGTGTCTCGCTTCTGAAGCTGACTATAGAGGATGTCAACATGTGGCATTATTAAATGAAATAATTTAAGGAAGTAAAGGAACTCCCTGTCTTCCAGCATTCCAATGAAACCTGCGGCTTCCCGTATAGATGTTGGATCAAAGTTTAGACATGCTTCAATTGTCTGGAAACACTCAAGTAGCGCATCTCTGTTCTCGTAGATCACGTTCACCGTCCTAACGTTGAAGTTCCATCGTGTCGGTGCACCTCTTGGAAGTCTTCTACCAACTACCTCATCCAGAACTCCAGTCCTTTTTGGAGAGCGTGAAAAAAAAGATGGTATGCCGCCTATGTTGGAAAAAAAAACTCAAACTCTTCCAATCCTTGAAACTGCTTTCTCCATTATTAGGTTCAGTTGGTGAGCATAGCAATGGACGTAGTGTGCGTTCAGGTACACGTCTTTTATTTTTCTTTGAACTCCTCCTTGATCTCCACGCATCACACTGGCACCATCGTAGCTTTGAGCTATGAGTTTCTTCTTGTCTTCTGGCTCTGGGAGAACAGTATTCAGTGTTTCCAGCACAACAGCAGCAATCGAGTCTGCATCCGTTGATTTCATTTCCGTGAAGCCATCAAATCTTTCCACCACTTGATGCTTCTTGTCAATGTAGCGATAGACTACAACGCACTGTGTCCTAGCGGAAATATCGGTTGTTTCATCCGCTTGGATTGCCACAAACTGGCCTTCCTTAAGCTCTTGGTGAATCACTTCCTTAATAACTTCATGCATGCAGTCCAGTAGCTCATTCTGCACGGTTTTGGACGTGCCCTTAAACACAGTTGCAGTCTTCAAATGCTGTTCCATTGCACTATCGATACTGCCAACCAAATCCACCAGGCCTCTAAACACTCCTGGATTTAGCGATGTTTCACTCTCGTCGTGTCCTCTTAATGCCAGTTCAAAAGCGCCACAAAAGCGAACACAATCAATTATCTTGGAAAGGATGTACCGGTTCTTAGCCACTTCTTCGTTGTGTTTTTGAATGCTGACTTGGTATCCTTGGTCCAGTTGAACAGCAATGTTCGCCTGTCCAAGCATCTCAAACTTGATCCTGTTATCCAAGTGAGCTTTAGAACTTTTGTGTTTCGCCAATTTATCAGCTAGATGTTTGACGTCAGTCACTCCAGTTTTGGTCCAAGCAGCGTCACCACCAAATAGGATGCATGGGAAACAATATAAGGACTTCCTAGAAACGCTTCCAGAAAGCCAGTCGTTCTTCTTGTACCATTCAGTATTGAAATTACGGACATATTGCTTCCCTCTATCTCTTGCGATTTGCTGCAGATTTATCTCTGGTTGGTCAGCTCCTAACCGTTTTACTTCCACCTTCTCCTCATAGGTTAGGGTGCCGAAAGGCTTCACAAGTAGAGAGTCAATAGTATTCATTTCTGATACCAATAGAAGAAAGAGATCACGGTATATCAATTTATATTATGTCACAAAATTACTTTAAAATAACAGTGTGTCGATTTTTATTGGTATACATTACAGATTGCAAACCCTCATGTGACAAGACTACATCAACATCAAATTTGCACCTATACGCATGGACAGAAAATTAAAGGCAATGATACTCACCTACAGTTGACTCTCCTTCTCGGGGTATTCACGTCCAGTAAGTCAACCAACGAGTCCAAACAAATCTGCTTCCACAGATAGTTTGCACCTGGGGGGTGATAGAAAACAACAAAAAACTATTAGAGCGTTTAAGACCCAAACCGTAACTTTTAAAACCTTAAAAGAGCAAGTGTGACCATATAGGCCCCAAATAACAAATTGGGACTAAATAGGCCCCAACCGCACCTTAAAAACCTTAAATGCCCAATTTTGACCATATAGGCCCCAACCTCACCCTAAAAAACCTTAAATAACCAATTTTGACCATATAGGCCCCAACCGCATCTTAAAAACCCTAAATAACAAATTGGGACCAAATAGGCCCCAACCGCACCTTAAAAACCTTAAATAACCAATTTTGACCATATAGGCCCCAACCGCACCTTAAAAACCCTAAATAACAAATTGGGACCAAATAGGCCCCAACCGCACCTTAAAAACCCTAAATAACAAATTGGGACCAAATAGGCCCCAACCGCACCTTAAAAACCCTAAATAACAAATTGCGACCATATAGGCCCAAATTGTAAAAAAAATATATATATATATATATATATATATATATATATATATATTGATTGATAGATATATTGATTGATATATATATATATATTTATATATATATATATATATTTATATATATATAATATATATATATATATATATATATATAAAAATTGATATCAATATATCACAATAAATAAATATATATATATCAAATTGATATATATATATATATATTTATTTATTGTGATATATTGATATCAATTTTTATATATATATATATATATATATATATATATATATTATATATATATAATATATACAAATATATATATACGCATAAAAAATACACATAAATATACATAAACATATACATAAAACAATATATATTAATTGATATTTATTATTTGATTAATTGATGTTCTTTATTACTTGTTATATTATATTGTTCATGCATTTCTATTACACATTATTTTTTATACATATTACAGTGCTATTTTTTGGCTATACATGTTACAGGATATTATCCTGTAACATGTATATCACATAAAATAGCCCTGTAATATGTATAATACATACAGGGTCAAACAAGTTCACACTAACCTTTTTTACCCTTACAGGCTTCCATACCTACTTGCTGATTTGCACATTTTTTAAAGACTCTCATTGGTTGAAATCGATGTCAATCAAAAATTTCAGCCAATCAGAGTCCTTCAAAAATTAGTATATAAAGCAGACCGTGGGAAAAAATCAATTAATCGCGGGAGGGGCTCCTTCTAGGAGGAGCTCATTTATTTTTTTTTTATTTTTTTTTTTAAAGCGTTGTTTTTTTTTTGTGGAGGCCTCTTTCAATGGGCCAGAATGGGTGGATGGACAATGGCTTCAATCAAGATTGGATTATTTGACCAGTGGCTTCAATCAACATTGGATTATTTGACCAGTGGCTTCAATCAACATTGGATTATTTTATTTGACCAATGGCTTCAATCAACATTGGATCATTTGACATGGGCTTCAATCAACATTGGATTATTTTCATGACTATATCCAGAGGACAGAAGGCCAACGCTGGAGGGGTCAATTTGACAGGTAAGTATGTGCTGTTGTTTATTTTATTTTTATTAATGTTTGTTTAAAGCTGTTTATTTTTGTATAATAATGTGTTACTGTGTTTACTGTATTGTTTGTCCCTTCCCTTATTTTTATTTTATCTTTAAAAGTGACAGGCACATATACATGCCTGTTACTTCTAAAAATGGAATAAAAATAGGGGGGGGGGGTGCTAGGTAGGTAGTTGGTTCAGGGTGGGGTCGGTCACGCTCATGCGCCCATCTGTCGGTCGGTGACCGCGTAGGCCACGATTAGGGGTGGCACAGGCCTCATGGGGGTGAACATCCACCCCCATGTGGCCTGGTCAACCCCGCTCACCGCCCGAATACCCCGATCACCGTGATCGGGGTAATCGGGCGGTGTCATAGCATAGGCCGCATCGGGGTGGTGGTGATCGGGCCTCGGGGGTGGCATAGGGCGGCGACATGGAGGTCATCAGGGGTGGCACAGGCCTCATCAAGGGGGTGATCCGATCACCCCCATGTGGGCCTGTGCCACCCCGCTCACCACCCGACTACCCCGATCCCGTGATCGAGGTAATCCGGCGGTGGCATGATGGCATAGCATAGGGCAGGCCTGATCGGGGGTGGCACAGGCCACATGGGGGTGATGGCCAGGCTGGGGGTGGCACCAGGCATTGCAGGCCTAGGGTCGTCGGTGGTAGTTGGTGGGTGGCTGGGTACTGGGTAGGTGGCAGGCCAGGCAGGCATAGTGGGGTAACTGGTCACCCCTAACTTTTATTAGGGGCTACTAGGGATTTGGTTTGGCCAGGGGCAGGGCAGGTGCCAGGTAGACTTACTGTGTTAGGCAGGCAGAGCAGATGTGAGTAGATTCAGCCAGGGAGGTCTCTCAGTCTCAGCGTGACCAGGGTCAGGAAACAGAAAGGGGGAAGGGACAGGCAACTGGTGGTTTTATTGACTGTATCAGTCAATCAAAATGAAAACTCGAGGCCCTATTTGCTGGCGGGCGCTCAGGGCTAACGGTCTGGGTGGGTTTAGATTGTTCTCTTAGTAACTGTACAGCCTTCCATCATTGATTGGTCAATGATGGAAGACTGTCAGTCATTAATTGATACATTTATGACCGCCCATGCATATCGTCACTGTGATGGTGGGCGGCATGCATTAACGGTCAGGGGGCCAGGCCAGGACTCATTGAAGAGAAGAGAAGAGTCTAAAGGTTAGTGTAGTGTAATATGATCACACAGGGTGCAGGGGGATATAATATAGATACACACAGCATTAGTTAATGTAGCGCAAGGGTTATCTTAAAGTGACAGTGTCCCTTTACTAACTTTACTTCATTTTAATACTATTGAGACTTGAAATGATGATGTACACCTTATATTTAATTGTTTTTGGGTTATACTAATACATTGTTGTGTTTTTTTTATTGCAGGATGAAGAAAATATTTGGGGGGGCGTTTGCCCTGACGCCCCAATGGACGGGCCGCCCCTGATTCTATCCCCTAGTACAAAAGCTCCCTCATCATTAAGGTGCAATCCATCCCTACTGGATAGATTGTACCGAAGTGAGAAGTCAGCCCAGTGCTCTAAAAACCCAAACCTCTCCTTAGTGCACCACATCTTTAGCCACGCATAAATCTCCCTAAGCTCCTTCTGCCTCCCTGGGCTAGCACGTGGCACTGGTAATATCTTAGAAAATACTACCTTGGAGGTCCTTGCCTTCAGCTTATTACCTAGTTCTCTAAAATCATTCTTTAGGACACTCCATCTTCCACTAACTTTGTCATTGGTACCAATATGTACCAAGACCTCCGGTTCATTTCCAGCCCCTCAAAATAATTTGTCTACCCGATCCACAACATGACGAACCCGAGCACCTGGGAGACAGCAAACTGTTTGATTGCTGGGATCTGGGTGACAAATCACCCTGTCTACCTTCCTAATAATAGAGTCCCCTACAACCAAAACCTGTCTGTTGCTCTGCCTATTCTGCCCCCCCTCTCCTCCAGTAGAGCTGTTCTACCGGCTGTTAGAGGAAACAGCTCTATCTGGCATTGCCATTCCTGAATGGATATCCCCAACAGTTTCACTCAATCTGGAAAATCTGTTGGTGTTTGCCAACTCAGAACTGGCCTGCCTCCTCCTGTTCCCCCTGCTACCCCTTGTAACTGTAACCCAGCTACCTCCCTGGACATCCTCTCTAGCCTCAGCTCCACCCTCCATGCTAGGCCCAGCTAAACTGTGCTCCGTGAGCACCAACTCCGTTTCCAGTGGAGCAATATCATTAAGTGCTTCAATTCTCCTCTCCAGATCTCCAATTTGAGCTTCCATAGAGGCACAATGCTCACACCTGTCACAGAGGTATGGACCCTGGATCATCTGTTCCAGTATTGCATACATATGACAGGCTGTACACTGAATAAGGTTGCCACTGGACTGACTCATAATTATTATTATTGTCTACAAAATTTCAGTGGGAAAAATAAAGAATATAAAATAATATATTTGTATAAAGTTTTCCTCCTTTGCACTATAAATCTGCCCTCCCTTTTCTTTGAAGTCCCTCCTTTTATTTAAACTCCTACGCTTTTACTAGAATTGCACTTGATACTGAAAATGTTTGCAAGCTCACAAGTTCACCGCATCTCCTGTTTATTTTAATTTCTGCCTTCTCACCTGGACACAATTAGTGCACTCTGCAATTTATCAGCCTTTTCTTGTGTACCTTTTTTATTGGACAAACATATTCATAATAATAGTGACAAGCTTTCGAGAGCAACCTCTCTTTATCCAACGCAATACTGATTTTTAGGTGCGCGGATGACAGGAGTCATAAATAATCTTCTGTGTAGTTAAGTGTGTATGTCTGCATAAGGTTTCAGAGCAATACGTAGATCCATAAATATCTTCACATCTTGAGATTTAGACGAACAGCAATAAAACAGAAAGAAAAAAAAACATCATCAGGAATGTTTGAGGGTCACAGGAAGTTTGGTAGTGAGAAAAAAATCCCATGATTAAGTTTAGGTCTGTATTTTTAGTATCAAAGAGTGTTATCATTTTAATTTCAAATGTCTTTCTTTCTTGTATGATTTGGAAATGTCCTCAGAGTATTTTGATTTTCAGGTTTTGGATGGAGGTAAAAAGGTAAAAACAATATAACACATTGCAAAGGAATGTCTTTAAGCTTACAATCAAATGTACATAGTGCTTGTTTCCAAAACACCTTTCAAGATTGAAAACTTGCAAACGTTAAAGGGTTTAAGTGTGATACAGGAGAGTGATAGATGCAAGCTGGAAGTGTGTCAGGCAAAAGGCTCAAGCAACTGGAGGTGGTTGTGTGTTGCACTGTAAATTGTGGATGTGAGTGGTATAATGTACATTATACAGCTGTGCATGTTAAGTATGAAGGTGATAAGTTTAGTGAGTGTTTAGGGTTTTGAGGCAGGAAGATAGTCTAGTGGAGCAAGTCAATGAGTTCCATAGAATAAGGGCAACACAAGAAAAGTCCTGGAGGTGATAGTGAGTGGAGGTGATACGAGAGGAGGAAAGAAAAGGGTCATTAGAGCTAATGGAGGAATAGTTTTGAGACAATAGCAGAGATATAAGGGGGTGCACTGTTGTTGAATGCTTTATTCATTAGGATCATGCTTTTACATTTTTCAGGAGGCTATGGAAAGCCAGCACTTGGAGAGATTGACAGAGAGGATTGCTGCACACTGAGCATAGAGTCTAGTGGAGGTGTTCATTATGAATTGGAGTGGAGACAGACTAGTGATGGGGAGACCAGCAAGTAGTAAGTTGCAATAGATAGTGATGCATTTTGGAAATGTTTTTTAGGTGGAAATGTTGCCATAGAAGGAGAGGTGCCATAGAAGGAGACACTGTACGTACCATATTCTAGTTAGGATGTGAACAATGAGAGAACTGTGTCATGGATGCCAAAAGAGCAGAAGGTTTGAATTAGAAGAGGGTGGTCAGCTGTATAAAAAGGCAGCAGAGATATCCAGGAGAATTATAATTGAGAAATGACCCTTAGTGACTTTTGTGAGAGCTGTTTCTGTAGAGTGTTGGGCCCAGAAGCCATATTGGAAGGGATTAAGAAAGGAGTTTGAAGAACTAAATTGGGTAAGGCAGTTGTAGACAAGTCGCTTTAGCAGTTTTAAAGTCTGAGAAAGTAGAGAGATAGGGCGATAGTTACATTCAGAATAAGGTTTATAAAGTTTGGGTGTAATTATTGCATGGAAACGCTGATATATGTGTGAGAGCTGGAATAAGTGTTCAGGGTAGAATTGCCTGGTATTTCGGGCCTGGATCACTCTTTAGAGTAAGACCAGACTGATAAACTACAGGATATTTCTCCCTGTGAAGGACACAAGTGAGCTAAAAGCAGATGCTCTCTGAGTAGGTTATCAAATCTATAGGACAATCCTATTTTGGTGTTGTCTGTTCTCAGACTGAGCACCTCTGATTGTGTTTTTGTTTAGTTTTTCTCACCCCTAGGGTGATAGGCAGTTTCCTATATGGACTCCTTGCTTGCTGTGCCTTACAGAGTGCAGCTACACCCTACTGACGAGGCCCACAGAGGCCAGACTGATATACTATAGGATATTTCTCCCGGTGATTCAACAAGTGAGCTAAAAGAGAGGCTGCTCTCTGAGTAAGTGCCCAGACTTATGGAGCAAACCTACTTACTGTAGGTGTTGTCCATTCTCAGATTGAGCATCTCTGACTGTTTTTGTTTGGTAACTGGAGATGTCACCAGTTTTAGCTCACTGTTGTAACCAGGGATTATCTCTATACCTCTGCTGGTGTAGGGCAGGATTACACTGTGTAAAACAAAATCGTTCCTTCGCTTTTGTAGAGCCTGTCTTTAACCTAATGGTACCAAACTCCTTAAATTACAAATCCCAGTTCCAGTGCCCCACCAATCAACAACCTTTGTACAGTTTCCATTAGTCCTGGTAAATAATGGGTACTGAACTCCAGCCTGCCTGCAAAAGGTAGGCAACGCATCTGGAGAGTAGGGGTGCATGTGTCTTTGGAGCTATTGTGTTAACTGAGAGATGCTATGTGTATGCAGTTAGATTATGCCCTGCAGCTCACATACACTACCTAATCTTATGAATGCCAGTCTCACCTGTCCAGTTACCTCCTGGGTAAACTTAGAAATTACACAACTCTATTTGACCATCAAGCTGCTTAGGTCAGCTGTAAGGTGGCATTCCCTATTTCTCACCTCAAGAAGCAAAATGTTGCATTTATGTCTGGCAGGCACAATGGGCCACATTACAGCATTGACTTCTGGAGTTATGGAAATTACATCAAGTATGTTTATAGTTCATAAAATGCATAGGAATAAGAAACTGACTCACTGATACAACAGATAAAAGATTTATGGGAGAGATAATATAACTAATAGAAATTTACTTTTATGCACAATTAATATTTTTATTACTTTTACTAAATGTGATCTTTTAAAGCCCAAATATATCTAAAACTCTATAAAACAGGATAAGAACATACACACAGGATATGTATACATTTAGGTACATTGGAGGGGAGCATGTATGTTGTTCATGTCGCTAGACAGCAGATGGCAGTATTTCACCTCCAATAATTTTCTCAAGCAGGAACACAATCCAGTGTCCTTACAGAGTATTTTCTGTAGAGTGAAGACTTTTAAATGAGTCATATTTTGGCTTCCATCAACTTTCTTCTAGGAACAAGACAGCATAGTACTGTCACTCACAGTTAGCTATATCAGTATTGGGACCCTCAAGTTTGAGGTCTTGGTTCATGGTCATTTGGACTAATAGGAGACAACTACTATGTGCTCAAAAGATATGTTTCTTTTATACTATATTTAAATAGGATATGTTTAATCACCACTCTACTGAATTGCATACCCTATGTATTAAAATTGAAAAATGTCTTGCCAACTTGAAAAATGTGTGTTAATATACTGTACGTGTATCAACGTTATTAACCTGGAGTGACGATGATGTGTGGAGATAGCAAGAATGAAGGTTAAGGTAAGAATCAGCTATTAGTTCTTGAAGTATTAATACACACCAAAAATAGAAAGGGTTGCTACCGAACCAGCAATAGTAGGCTAAATGCTATAAAAGGTTAAATGCATATGGAAGGTTTCGGAATTTACTAGTAATATAATATATGTAGATATCTCTTTAGTTTTGTGTTCCTTATTTTATTAATAAGGTATTTATAAGCTGTTATTTTCTGCCTAAAATGTTCCTAACTTGTCAGCTGATGAAGACAGTTTACTTCTAAGTTCAATGGTTTCCCTGTCTTGTAGCAACCAATTAGTGACAACATTCTGCAATATGCTCACTGACAGGCTAATTTCAAACAAAACACTTACATGTATTCATGAGCTGCATGAGCTAGGGAGTACAAACCCAAAAGGTACAAATTATGGGGGTTTAGGCAGAAAAAACATGGCTTTTAACAACTTTTTAATAAAATTGAATAGATATATAGATATATTATACTCCTAGTAAATTCCAGAAACTTTCCATGTACCTTTAAGGGGAAAAATGCTAAAAGTGATTGCCAAAATGTTGCTGCACTGGATATGCAAGTTTGAGAGATGTGCCCAAACCTACAAACCCCCAAAAAAGGGTCATTAGGTTTGCCAGTTTTGCAGGCACCTGGGATCAGTCCCAGTCTAAAATGATGGACTGCCTCATCAAACATGTTTTTGCCCTCAGTCAGTCCCCGAGCAGTTGAATGGATTTGATAAGAAAATGTAGCTGTAACTGCAAACAAATATTTATTACTAGCGACATGCCCGTCAAAAAATGCCGGCAATAAAATTGTAAAGCAGGGAATGCTGTTTGTGACACAATGTGAGTTTACTGGGTGGCTCAACTATATAGACCGCTATAGCACACTAATAAACCTATGTAATAACACTATAAGTGGAATGAGGGTCATCCAGGACCCTCATGACACAAATGTTTGCAGTACACTATGTTAACCCTGTCTCTTATGGATGTCCATACAGACACTTATAAGCCTCTGTTTATCTTTATTAGTCCCATAAGGGTATGTAAAGACCCTCATGGGACAGTTAGAGGCCTAAGATGAATTCCATAAGTGCTATGAGGGTCCTCCAGGACCCTCATGACACTAAGTAGAAACACTACACTGCACTATACCCCCCAATAAACCATTAAATGTAAAGTAAGTCCCCTGTACTGTGACCTATTAACATCTACACTACCTACCTACCGTACCTAGCTACCCGCTAATAAACCCCGCCACCCCACTAATTACAGAAAATAATAAAACCTAACTCACAAAAAGTTATACAAGTTAAGTTACAGAAATTTAAAAATTGACATTATAGAAAATAAAAAACCGAAGTCACCAAAAACAAAAAAAAACATTACAGAAAATAAAAAAAACATTACACACCTGAAAAGGAAAGGCATAATATATATATATATATATATATATATATATATATATATATATATATATATATATATATACACATTACATTAGAATACAATACCAAAAAAATAAAAATACAATACCTACCTATTGAAATTCAGTAAATACTATCTAACATAAATACATCCCCTCTACATAAAATACAATAAATCCTAGCTAACATACATACCCCCCTCTATATAAAATACAATAAATCCTAACATAAATACATCCTGTCTATCTAAAATAAAATAAATCATATCATAAATACATCCCCTCTATGTCAAATAAAATAAATCCTATGTAGCATACATACACCCATTCTATGTAAGATGCCAAAAAAACCTAACATACATACATCCTCTCTATGTAAAATACAATAAATGCTATCTACATACCCAAACCCTAAATGTAACCTAAAATACAATAATTAAGACCACTTACCTTTGCAGATCTACCTTCAGATCAGCAACCTCGGAAAAGAGGAAAAAAATAATTAGTTCAAAACATTTACATCTAATAAATAAAGATTTTAAATATTCTACATATGCTACTCACCTTTCCAGCATGTCCCTGTCCCGCTTCATTTGTTGTCCGGCTCAGCCCCTGGTAAAATAGTAAATACAAATACATACACACATAAAATGAAATAAAAGAAACATAGTATACATTTAACTTACCTCAGCGCGATGTCCCTAGCAATCTGCGTTGTTAAAAATTAAAATGAAAAAAAAAAACGCACTGGCGGCCTCTGCCGGAGAAGAAATTAAGAAAGACAGGGACACGCTGGAAAGGCGAGTAGAATATGTAGAATATTTAAAATGTTTATTTATTATATGTAAATTTGTTGTACTCATTTTCTTTTTCTTTTTTCCTAGGTTGCTGATCTGAAGGTAGATCTGCAAAGTTAAGTGGTGTTAATTTTAGTATTTGAGGTTAGATTTAGGGTTTGGGTATGTAGATAGAGAGGATGTATGTGTGTTAGGTTTTATTGTATTTTAGATAGAGGGGGGTATGTATGTTAGATAGGATTTAGTTTCTTTTAGGTAGAGAGGATGTATGAATGTTAGGTTTTATTGTATTTTAGATAGAGGGGGTGTATGTATGCTAGATAGGATTTATTTTCTTTTAGATAGAGGGGATGTATTTATGTTAGGATTTATTGTATTTTATATAGGGGGATATGTATGTTAGCTATGATTTATTGTATTTTATGTAGAGGGGGCTATATGTATGTTAGATAGTATTTATTGTATTTTAGATAGGTAGGTATTGCATTTTTTTGTTAGTATTGTATTATAATGTAATGTATAAATATATTGTATGCTTTTCCTTTTCAGATGTGTGATTTTTTTTTATTTTCTGTAGTGTGGGGTGGTGGGGTTGTAATGTTTATTTTTGTGACTTGTTTTTATTTATTTTCGGTAACTTAGGTTTTATAATTTTTTGTGACTTAGGTTTTTTTATTTTCTGTCAGTTATATTTTGTATTTTCTGTAAGTTAGTTTTTTTTGTGTGAGTTAGGTTATATTATTTTGTGTAATTATTGGGGTGGGGGGTTTATTAGGGGGTAAGTAGGTAGTGTAGATAGGTAGTGTACATGTTAATAGGTTAGTGTAGAGGGTGGTTAGTTTAGGTTTAATGGTTTATTGGGGGGGTATAGTGCAGTGTAGTGTTTGTAGCATGGCACTTATGGGGTTAAAGTTAGGGATGTAACTGGGCCATGAGGATGTTTATATACCCTATTGGGACTGATAGGGTTAAATATAGGCTTATGAGGGTCTGTATAGACCCACATACCAGACAGGGCTAAATAGGCTTAGATGGGTTTAAATAGGAGCAGTTATGGTTACTTAGGTACTGTTAGGGTTAAATGTGTAGTGTTAGGATTAAATAGTTGCAGGGTTGGGTTAATGGGGTATAGTTAGGGTTAATAGTTTAGAGGTTACACTTTATGTAATGAGGGTCCTGGATGACCTCATAGCACTTATAGTGTTATTACATGGATTAATTAGTGTCTTATAGGGTTCTATATTGACCCCTATTGGACTGATAGAGTTAACTATTGGCTTATGGGGGTCTGTATCGACCTCAATGAGTGACAGGGTTAATGAAGGGCTTATGGGGGTCTGTATTGCCCCCCTGAGTGACAGGGTTAATGAATGGATTATGGGGGTTTGTATTGCCCCCCATGAGTGACAGGGTTAATGAAGGGCTTATGGGGGTCTGTATTGCCCCCCATGAGTGACAGGGTTAAATATGGGGTGATGGGGGTCCTGATTGACCCCCATGAGTGACAGGGTTAATTAAGTGCTTATGAGGGTCTGTATTGACTCTTATGAGTGAGAGGGTTAATTAATGGTTTATGGGTGTCTGTATTGAACTCCTTATGAGTGATAGGGTTAATTATTGGCTTATAAGGGTCTGTATTTACCCCCATGAGTTACAGGGTTAATTAAGGGGTTAGAGGGGGTCTTGATTGACCCTCATGAGTGACAGGCTTAATGAAGGGCTTATGGGGGTCTGTACTGACCACCATGAGTGACAGGGTTAATTAAGGGATTATGGGGGTTTGTATTGACCCCCATGAGTGTCAGGGTTAATGAATGGGTTATGGGGGTCTTAATTGACCCCCATGAGTGACAGGGTTAATGAAGGGCTTATGGGGGGTCTGTACTTGACCCCCATGAGTGTCTGTGTTAATTAAGGACTTATGGGGCACTGTATTAAGCCCCATGAGCTACAGGGTTAATTAAGGGGTTATGGGGGACCATCATGAGTGACAGTGTTAATTCAGGGGTTAGGGGGGACCTGATAGGGTTAATTAATGGATTATGGGGGTCTGTATTGACCCCCATGAGTGACATGGTTATTTAGGGGCTCATGGGGCTCTGTATATAGCCCCATGAGTGATATGGTTAATAGTTATTTTTTGCGTGTCCTTTAATAACCTTCACGGTCCTTTAAGGGCCCGCAAGGCGGGAAATTCAAATTTTTATTTCAGCGGGGGTACCCGATCGCATGCGATCGGGGACCCCCACTGCGAGGGTTAATGTGGGGTTAATTTGGGGACTCTCCGGGGGTCCCAATGGGGACCCCTTGCACTGGGGGGTTAATGTAAAATGCCGGTGAGGGTACTTGCAGTATCCTCGCTGCCGGCCTTAATGTTTGTGTGGCGCGGGCCCTTTAAGAAGCCGTGACATAGAATTTAAAGGTTTTATATGCAGAGGGGGACACCTTCGTGACCCGCACTGCAAGGGTCAATGTGGGGAAATTGCGGGGGTCTCCCATGTCAAACTTATACAAGGGGTTAATGGGAGGTCTGGAGCGTATCTCGGATCTCTTGGGAAAGGTTGTTCGTGTTTAGCAGTGTATTTCGAGGTCCTAGGTCGTGGAGCCTTGTTTTCATTTTTATGGTGGCCATTTTTTCTCACTTAGGCAATTTTCGAGTGGCGAAACTGGGGAAATGGGGGTTATATTGGCGTTGAACCTCATTTGTAGAGGTCCTGGCTGTCCCCCCGTGGTGAGTGTTATTTTATGATTATTGTGTTTTTGTTTGTGTTTAGTGGGTTGCAGGGTTACGTGTTTGTTTTACGGGTCGTAATTTTGGGTTGCAGGGTAACGTTTGTTTTTTTCTTAGTGCAGCGGGTCGTAATTGTAGGCAATGAGGGCCAGAGGGGGAAGAGAGACGCAGGGGCAGAGAGACGCAGGGCAAGGACAGGAGAAGGGGAAGAGAGACACAGGGGAAGGAGCGGAGAAGGGGAAGAGAAACACCGGGGAAGCAGAGGAGGAGGGGAAGAGGTCGTTTTGGGGTCTACGGCACTCATCTCTACCAGTGCAGTGATCGCCGTCGGCGCTCCCTGCCTAAGTCGTAGGGGGTTGTAGGGGGTTGTAGACCTTGCTAAGCGAACCCATAAGCGTTAGCAACAACCCGCATGCTGACAACTATATATGTGATTATTATTATTTATTTTTTTTTTAAGTACTATATATGTTTTACAGACACCTGGGATAAGAACAATATAGCTATATGATATAATTGAGATCTATTTCCCAGAGAGTTTACAAAATGAAGCATTGTGGTGTGTGTGAGAGAATGCATGATAGAAAGTGTTCAAGCCATTGAATAAAGGTGGCCAGTAGTCATGCTGGAATATGTGATATGACATAGGTGTTCTTTATGGAGTGTGAGGAAATATGTAGATGTGCTAAATCTCCTTATCATTCTTTTTGTTAATTAAAAAAACTTCATAACTTTTTCATTCAATGGAGGTGGTTATCAGTTTCATATACCATGCTGGTGAAAAAACGGTGAATGAACCTCAGAACATTCATGCATTGGTAGGCCTCTGATCCATACATAATTCATATTGCAAATAGTACTTAAGGGTATTAACTGTACTTCTATAACAGAACTGATCAAAGACTCTCCACACTTTCTGTCTCTCTCAATATCCATACACAGTCATCTTTTCTCTCCGTACTCATGTCTTCTTTAGCAATATAGTGATAATAAGTAAACTGTTATATCAATAAACTCTTACCAAATGTGAAGGTATCCTGAAGGAGTGGTACCCTCTCGCTCTTCTAAATCTGGATGGGTTAGGATAATTCCCAGTTATACCCATGATTATTTCCTTGTTTTCCTCACTTCATAATTTATCTCCCTATTTCTCCTCTGTGCTGTTATTTCTGTCTCTCACTCATTCTGTCCATCTCTGTGGACACTGCGATGGCGATCCTGAGATTTCTCTGATAGACTGCAGTTCACCCACATTATTATTATTATTTATTATTATTATTATTATTTATTTATTATCTTTTTTATTTTTATTCATAACGCGCTGTACATAAGATAAGTTCCAGGAAAAGGTAAATACAAACAAAACATAACAAAGCAAGGAGGGCCCTGTCTTTGAGCCTCAAATCCAGTGTCCATGGTGCTTTCCCCAAAGCACCCTGCAGGATTGAAACTCACAGACTCACAACCTAAAGGTATTATCTCTTTAACCTTCCTTTATTTCCTTTCCACTTATTTTGAACGCATTATACACAAAGCAAGTGAGCTGGAACTGTGTTTGCATTTTCAATATTAGCCACTAGAAGGCATTGACGTATAGGTTGAAAAGCTCTGGCTCAGAGGTATGCACAGAGCTTTGGAACCAGATGACCCTATTTACATTCCATGTAGACAAACTCTCAACAAGCTCCTTCTTTAAAATACTTTCTCACCAATCTTTAAAACTACAAAACCGAAAAACCATGTTCCACTTTTTATTACTGCTCACCTCAGAATTGGTTACCAATCCAGGCTTTACCCCAGGGGTTCCCAAGGTGTGAGCCGTGACTCCCTAATGCGCCTTGACTGTGCAACAGGGGAGCCGCGGCATAAGGGAGACCAGAAGCGTGCTGTGGGGCTGTGCAGGGGTGTAGAGTGTGTGTGTGTGCGCGTGCAGTGTGCTGGGTGTTCAGTGATGTAGGAAGGGGTTAGCACCCCAGACAACAGTTCTTTGGGGGTTACAAAAATGCCCCCAACTGTTTTCTGCCCCCCTGCTCTCTCCTTCCCCCAGGTCCAGCTCTATCCCTCAGAGTCCTTTGACCCGTGAGAGGAGGAGCCACCAGGGAAGGAGCCACCGGCACAGGAGCAGCCGGAGAGAGGACAAGGGTGTAGGGAGAGAGAGAGGGAGAAATGTGCTCAGCAGCCGCTACCAACCAATGTGCCCAGCCTGTGTATGTAAGTACCAATGTGCCCATCCTGTGCATGTAATAGCCAATGTGTCCAGCTTGTGTTTGTAAGTACCAATGTGCCCATCCTGTGCATGTAATAGCCAATGTGCCCAGCTTGTGTCTGTAATAGCCAATGTGCCCAGTCTGTGTCTGTAATAGCCATAGTGTCCAGCCTGTGTATGTAAGTACCAATGTACCCATCCTGTGCCTGTAATATGCCGATGTGCCCAGTATGTGTCTGTAATAGCCAATGTGCCCAGCCTTAAAGAGACAATGTGCCCAGCCTGTAAGAGACAATATGCCCAGACTGTGCTTGTAATAGCCAATGTGCCCAGCATGCGTCTAAGTGCTAATGTGGGAGAGGAGGGAAAAGGAGGAGAGGGAGACAAAGGGAGAGAGAGAAGAGTGAAGAAGAAGGAGGGAGAGAGAGGGAGAGAGATGCAGGAGAGGGATAGAGAAGGGGGGGTGAAATAGAGAAGAGGGAGGGTGAGAGAGATAAAGGGGAGGGGGAGAGAGAGAAGGGGGAGGGTGGGAGAGAGAAAACAGAGAGAAGGAAGGGTGAAAGAGAGAGAAGAGGGGAGTGAGAGAGAACATTTGTAATAATTTCCATTTATTTTTTTTATAAGTAATCGGACCATATATATATGTATATAGAACTATGGTCTGACTTTGGAAACCTTGGAAAAATCTTGAAATAGTAAGTGCGCCTTGAACTGAAAAAGTTTGGGAACCAATGCTTTAATCAAAATGTTTAACTTCCTTGTGGATAAACCTCACTCTAGTTTGTTTCCCTCTAGACAGCCTCCTCCTATGTTATCATGTATTTATTATATATATATTGTGACGAAGTGCCCTTCGCCACTTTGTCTTGGAGAGGACTGTTTGCCAGCCTCCTGCCCTGCGACTATGGCCCTGGGACATATTGCCCTTTAAACACAATATTCGGCCATACCAGAGTGTATGTCACTCATTCTGGCCCGTTACATACAGGGGGGTCATTCGGTACTTGCCCTGTGGGAGCGGTGATACCCCAGATAACGATGCCATTGAGCCCATTCATATAATGAAAGACTATGGGAAAGACTTTAGCTACATGGCAATTGAACTGTGTGAAGAGGATCTGAGCGCTATTCGGTAGTTTTGTGCGCTCAGATCCCAGCTATCTGGGGATATGTGAAATGTGAGTAAATGTGAATTGCAGTAATGCTGATGGGTTGTCAAACTAGAGAATTGACCAACAAATACTTTTGTCCGGACATCCCCAGGCCGGTCCGTTTGGATCAGACCGTGTAAGCCGGCTTATGGTCACGGGGGAGGTGTGTAACGGAACCCATCACTGTTTTACCCTGTTTTATGATTATTATGGTTAAAATATGATCCTACTATTATACTGCATGTATGTTGGTTTATGCTCTGCAGAATATTGTCCCAGACTATTGCAGCTACTTGGCATGGGAGATAATCCTGTTACAGAGACTCTGCATAAGATAAAGGAAGTCTATTGTATAAAGTGTTTTCATTCTCAGATAAGAACAAAGAAGTGTAATTGAATCAATGTCTGATTGTATCAAAGTTGCCAGGTAGCCTCGGGGAGGTGTGACCACACCTATTGTTCTCTTTATGTGTATTGTGTGGCCAAATATGGGCATGTGTATTGCCTGTGGGAAGAGATGTGTATAAATATTTCTGCACAACAAAATAAAGGTCAGTTCTACTTGACCCTTCAAAACGTAGCCTCGTCTCGTTATTGGAGGGGATCGCTATATCCTACTGGGGATTGCTATGCTTTTGCATGCTCCCTTGAGCTGTAACGAGTCTGTGGTGGTTGTGGTGTCCGGTGCGGTGCTTGTAGGCCTCGACCCAACTAGGACGCGTCTATCAACAGAGGTACCCGGTCGGGGTGCCAGTAGATCCGTTACATATATATATATATATATATATATATATATATATGCACACACACAGTGATACCTCGGTTTGAGTCTGCTTTGGTTGAAGTCCAATTTGGTTTAAGTTGCGTCACATAGGGAAAACATTTGTTTGAAACAAGCCGCTTGCTTGGATTAAGACCAGTCCTCGATGCGGAAGTACAATACGGTCGCAGCAGTGCACGAAGTGCGCATGTTGCTATGCTGTTCCTGTAATAGTCCCTAATCGAGCCTGTAAGAGTCTACATCAAGCCTGTGCCTGTAAGAGCCTACATCAAGCTGTGCTTGTAAGAGCCCAAATTGAGCCTATGCAGGTTCAGAGGGAGCAGCAACAGATAGTGGTTGAGGAACTTTCTTCTTCTGGTGAAGAGGAGGTAAGGGAGGAAGCACCTACTGCACTCATCAAAGAAACATGTGCTAAATGGGCTGAATTACAACATTTTGTTGAACACTATCACCCTGACAAAGCTCAAGCAAGCGTTGTGGACTTGTTTAATGATCAAGCAATGTCACACTTCAGAAACATTTTGAAACAAAGGCATTAGCAAGGTTTCCTTGATAGGTTTCTAGTGCCTACATAACAGTCTCCAGCAGCGTCTCCAGCAGGGTGCAGTGGTGTTAAGAGACAGAAAGGACAAATATCCCCTGTGCAAGTGCCTGATGCTGTAATGGAAGAGGACTTCCCTTCCGAGCAATAACATATTTCCTCCTTCTCCTCTTCTACATTGCCACCATCCAATTGGTCCCTCTAGTCCTCTCAGTACTGTAAATTTAAAGTTAAGTTAAACCCTTTGTTATTTGATCTATTTACAGTTAAATTGAAGTTAAATTCTATGTTATTTGATGTAATTATAGTTTTGTATTTATGCCTGTTTAGTTTTAAAGTTATGTGTCCAAAAACAAGACCATCAGTTCTAAATAAGATGTGAAAAATCTAAAGTTCGGAACAGATTATTTAAATTCACATTGATTAATATGAAAAATGCTTGTTTAGTTTGCATCCTGTTTGGTTTGCATCCTGCTGTTCCAGGACAGATTAAGGATTTGAACCAAGGGACCACTGTATATATATTACCAGGTTGTTAACCTGGCTTTGTGGGAGGTGTCACAACCTACAATGATGATGGAGTATAGAGGATCCTAGTCCTCTTATCTACTGTAGGTTTTAGACCTAAGATTTGGGTGACTCAGACCAATGGACCTTCTTTGCGGATGCAAGAGCATAAGTCCCAGCTTAAGGTAGTGTGCCTGGGAAAACCTTGGTAGGGAGTCAGAAACGATCTCCTCTGCCAGCATATGCCCCTGGGTCAATAATACACCTGCACACAAAGTCTTGATGAAAATTATGAACCATGTTTTATTTTAGAACAGCATATTAACCACATCACACAAGAATTGGGGAAGTGGCTACCGTTAGCCAGCCCCAAATGACGTCTGGCCAATCATGAAGGGGAACTGTGTGTGAACCAATAGTCCCCTCCCAGGTCCGCCCACTAGGCGAGGCCAACTAATTCATTTGGACTCTGACTCTCCAGGGCAAAGCATACGTTGGTTCTCTTGTGCCCATGAGAAGCCTTCAGGCCATCCCATTGTTTCTGAGTGCCTGCCTGTCTGCTCTCCAGCTGTGAGCTTCCCATTGTTAGTTCTATGCTGGATACTTAGCTAATGGGATTAACAGGCCTTTGGGAACTAAGGAGGCGTGGCTGTATTCAACGGCTTCCCCTCTACAATATAATGACATACTAATATAATACCATACATTCATATTTACAAATACAACACACAATGTTTCACACACATAGAACCAACACATCCCACCAGCTCCCTCACATGACACCCATTACAATGAGCCTAAACATGGAAGGGATGGGGATATGCTAAGGGGTAAACTTATAATACTTTATCCCCTAGACCACAACACAACAATATATCCATAACAAGTGGGCCCCAAACCTTTTGTTCCTCCCCATGGCAACAGCATGTGGAAGACCACCCAGCCCAAAATGGCCACCGCTGCCAGTCACAAAATGGCCCCAGCATAGTTCACACCAAATCCAATATGGCTGATTCATGACAGGAGGGTCCCTCTCCCTCTACCCTTTATAAACCCCACACACATTTTACCTCTGCAGACAATCTCCAGGGCCTGCAGTGTCCAGTGGCCGTGCTGCGTGTGCTCTGTCTTCTCTCTCTCCAGCCGAACACTGCTCTTCTGCGTCCTTTGTCCTCCTCCCACTCTGCTTTTCCCCCCACCTTTTTTCCCTCTGCCTCCCGGCTGACGCTTTCATTTGTCCCACTGCCTCCTTTCTCCTTTCTGAATTCCCTCCCCATTTCCTGATTCCCTTCACCCGTCTTCTGCCTGCTTCTTTTTGGCCTCCCTTGTCCTCCTGTCTCACGCCACCGAGCAGCCACACCTCAGATGACGATGCATCCTCTACCGACCAGCAATGCGTCAGAAGCTGAAATCTCATGTATTGTAGTGCAGAGAGAGTTTAATGTACACTTTACTGCTTGAATTATACTGGAGTAGCCAGTAAGAAATATAACACTCTTGAAGTAAGGTTAGGTATATGTAAGTCCAAATTACTGTATGAAAGGCTAGCCTATTCTCTTTGCAGAGAGTTTGTCTCCTTGAAGATATACAAAAAATGTTTAATCCGTTTTTTGGAGACCAGGTAAATAAAGTTAGATAAAGGTTTTCAGAAAGGCACACTGTACGTCTTATGTGCATTGTGGATTCAATTTATTATTTTTCTTTCTGCAAACATAAATTAATCCAAATGTAGGAAATAGGATGAAAGGTGACTCATCAGTCCATATTACCTTTTTTCATTCCTCAGGGGTTGAGGTTTTGACCTCCTTTCACCAGGTTATGCATCTTTGTACATTGACCATGTATATAAGAGGTTTTAGAAAGGCAGCCCTGTCATGAATTCCGGCTTTGTGAAGCTCACAACATAAAGTTGCTGATATTGGGTCATAGAGATGCAGATTCAATTCTGTCAAAGGGCCTCTTTTCTATTCTAATTCTCCTAGATCTCTCTTCCGCCTTTGATACAGGTGACTACCTTCTTTTAATCCAAACTCTCCCCTTTCTTGGCATCCATGACACAGCTCTTCCATGGTTCCTACCTAAAAGATCATATATTTAGTGTCTCCTTCTCTGTCACCTCTTCTTCTCGTCGTCCTCTGCCTGTTGTACCCCAAGGTTCAGTCCTAGGTCCCCTTGGCTTCTCCATCTATACATCATACCTTGGTACCCTAATACAATCTTTTGGATTTCAGTATCATCTATAAACATATGACGCTCAAATCTACCTCTCAGCATCAGATCTATCCCACTCTCTTCTAGCACGAGTTACCAAATGCCTCTCAAGCATATCCTCCTGGATGTCTGCCAGTCAACTTAAACTCAATTTGTCAAAGACTGAGTTACTAATCATTCCACCTAGTTTCAACTCCTCAAATATTTCTCACAGTTGACAATGTCATCATCACTCTCACCTCCCAGGCGCATTGTCTTGAGATTCTACTGGACCCTGCCCTCTCTTTCATTCCTCACATACAATAAATAACAAAACATTGTCAGTTTCACCTAAATACATCTCCAAAATACATCTCTATCTTACACAAGACACAACTAAAATTCTAATACATTCTGTCATCCTATCTCGCCTCAACTACTGCAACCTGCTCCACCCTAATCCATAATGAAAGCTTATGTTAGACTCCTCTACCATACTCAACTCTCAGTGTCTGCAGCACCTCTCTATCAATCTCCCCACTGGCTTCACTCCAGAATAAAATTTAAAATCATGACCCTAATGATTAGAGCCTCAACAACAGTGCAGCCCCTTTTACCTCTGATCTCACCTCAAATACTCTACCAATTGCCCTGTTCACTCTGCTAATGACCTTCCTCTTTCCTCTTCTCGTATCTCCACCTCTCACTCCCGCCTTCAGGACTTTTCCCCTGCTGCCCCAATTTTTGGAACTTCTTGCCACGCTTCACAAGATTATTTTCCTGTCTCAAAACCATAACAAAAATCACTAAAAATGCATCTGTTTGAAAAAGCTTATCACTTTTTGCCTTAATATGCACAACTACACACTTCACAGCTTAATATCACTCACACCCACAACCTGCAGTGCAACACACAGCCACCTTCACTTGTTTGAGCCTATTGCCTTCACACTGCCATCTTGCATCTATCACCCTCCTGTATCACACCTAAACCCTTTGGATTGTATGTTTGTGAACTTTCAAGCTTGTAAGGTGCTTTGAAAACAAGCACTATGTATGTTTGATTTTAAGCTCAAAGACAGGGTCCTTCATTCCTTTGCATTGTGTTAATATTGTTTTTGCCTTGTACTTAACCCCTGTATAGCGATACAGAATATGCTGGTGGCACACGAGGCTGTACTTTTGTTGCATTTAGCAACAATCCTGTGTCTGTCTATCCCTGTCATTGAGCTTCCTCTTTGCAAATGCATTTATCCATATGCTGTCATTTTGTTGGGTGGTCATGAATATCCAGTATCTAGATAAATAATCAGAGTATTGCAGTATATAGTAATACCTTTTCTATTGGACAAGCATTATAGTTAGAGTGACAAGCATTCTGGAGTTGCACCTCTCTTTCTTAATTCAGATGCAATACTGATTACAGTTTAAGATGAGCATTGAAATATACAGAACAAGGATTCTAAGTAATAACAAACCCACATGAGAAAATACAGGCATCATAAATAAACTATTTTAAGTGTGTATCTATACACAAGGTCCAAGGAAAAAGAAAAAAAAGTGTTGTGTCTCTATGTGTCCATTGCCTTGTAAATCAGTTAGGACCTTACATACCAACATAGATATACAATATATACAGGGAGTGCAGAATTATTAGGCAAGTTGTATTTTTGAGGATTAATTTTATTATTGAACAACAACCATGTTCTCAATGAACCCAAAAAACTCATTAATATCAAAGCTGAATATTTATGGAAGTAGTTTTTAGTTTGTTTTTAGTTTTAGCTATTTTAGGGGGATATCTGTGTGTGCAGGTGACTATTACTGTGCATAATTATTAGGCAACTTAACAAAAAACAAATATATACCCATTTCAATTATTTATTTTTACCAGTGAAACCAATATAACATCTCAACATTCACAAATATACATTTCTGACATTCCAAAACAAAACAAAAACAAATCAGTGACCAATATAGCCACCTTTCTTTGCAAGGACACTCAAAAGCCTGCCATCCATGGATTCTGTCAGTGTTTTGATCTGTTCACCATCAACATTGCGTGCAGCAGGAACCACAGCCTCCCAGACACTGTTCAGAGAGGTGTACTGTTTTCCCTCCTTGTAAATCTCACATTTGATGATGGACCACAGGTTCTCAATGGGGTTCAGATCAGGTGAACAAGGAGGCCATGTCATTAGATTTTCTTCTTTTATACCCTTTCTTGCCAGCCACGCTGTGGAGTACTTGGACGCGTGTGATGGAGCATTGTCCTGCATGAAAATCATGTTTTTCTTGAAGGATGCAGACTTCTTCCTGTACCACTGCTTGAAGAAGGTGTTTTCCAGGAACTGGCAGTAGGACTGGCAGTTGAGCTTGACTCCATCCTCAACCCAAAAAGGCCCCACAAGCTCATCTTTGATGATACCAGCCCAAACCAGTACCCCACCTTGCTGGCATCTGAGTCGGACTGGAGCTCTCTGCCCTTTACCAATTAAGCCACGGGCCCATCCATCTGGCCCATCAAGACTCACTCTCATTTCATCAGTCCATAAAACCTTAGAAAAATCAGTCTTGAGATATTTCTTGGCCCAGTCTTGACGTTTCAGCTTGTGTGTCTTGTTCAGTGGTGGTCGTCTTTCAGCCTTTCATACCTTGGACATGTCTCTGAGTATTGCACACCTTGTGCTTTTGGGCACTCCAGTGATGTTGCAGCTCTGAAATATGGCCAAACTGGTGGCAAGTGGCATCGTGGCAGCTGCACGCTTGACTTTTCTCAGTTCATGGGCAGTTATTTTGTGCCTTGGTTTTTCCACACGCTTCCTGCAACCCTGTTGACTATTTTGAATGAAACGCTTGATTGTTTGATGATCACGCTTCAGAAGCTTTGCAATTTTAAGAGTGCTGCATCCCTCTGCAAGATATCTCACTATTTTTGACTTTTCTGAGCCTGTCAAGTCCTTCTTTTGACCCATTTTGCCAAAGGAAATGAAGTTGCCTAATAATTATGCACACCTGATATAGGGTGTTGATGTCATTAGACCACACCCCTTCTCATTACAGAGTTGCACATCACCTAATATGCTTAATTGGTAGTAGGCTTTCGAGCCTATACAACTTGGAGTAAGACAACATGCATAAAGAGGATGATGTGGTCAAAATACTCATTTGCCTAATAATTCTGCACTCCCTGTATATATATATATATATATATATATATATATATATATATATATATATATATATATATATGGTGACAATGTGGCCTTCTTGTTTTCTTACAGTAGCTCTCAGAGACTCAAAGAGACAGTCCAAAAGCCCAGGTAAAGTTTCAACAACTTAATAAAAAAAAAAGAAAACAAGACATCTAGTAATGAAAATAAACATATAAATAAACCAGCTGACTGTTTTGGAACATCCTCGCTGCAACTACAATCTGTATAAAAAATAACCAACCAAAATAAATCAGAAACAATAATAGCCCTGGTCTCTTATTGCCTTGGGGCAACCTCATATTTTTACTTAAAATGTTTTTAACTATAAAAGTCCAAACAACTTTACAACTGCCAGTCCATTTATAACAATGTTATCTCTAGTAAAATAATTATGCATTCAGGGAGTAAATCATGTCATCTTGACATAAAAAAATATTCAGAATACATAGTTCTTCATAGCAATGCCTACCTTATATTTTTGCTAATTTGGAGAAAATCTGAATATTTAGCTACTGAGAGCCCACCTTCATTTGTCCAATGCTCTGCTGAATGAATGCAGAATGTATCGGCTACACGACCCCCACTGTTTCTGGATATATTTCTCCTTCAATTATTAGATTGTCATTGCCTTCAGGTATCAAAGTAAATGTGAAATTCTACAAGTATTAGACACTGCTCCGAAACTTAAACTCAATGGTAAAGAGCAAGGATTTATTTTTTGAAATAAGCCATGGATAAATTAATAAAGCACCAACTGGATACTCTCAACCAGTTTTGCTTGTGGATGTACAGTAGTTCCAGAGGAGCAACTAAAGTGAGATACTTTTAGCAGCTATTGGAGACTGCAGAGTCTTTTGCCCCAGGCTTGACAAAACACTTCCATATTGGTGTGACTTGCCAATGGCTCAGATCACCATGGACAAAGTGTACACAATGAGTTATTTTAGGCCCATTCATACAAATGTTGATATGCATACTTCAGACATTGTGAAGATCGGTTTTATTCAGTCCTCGAAAGCCAAAGCCAGGTTTTTCAGATAACCCTGTTTAATAACAAGTGAAGAATATTAACGATTAAGCCAACTATTGGCCCAAATGCACAAGATATACTGTAAATATGGTGCAATACTGACCTGGTGACTGGATTGTGACAACCCTCCCAATACATGATGAGCTGTATATCCTATATTGGGAGAAAAACTGACTATTACCTTCTTCAGCTCTGCCCTAGATTAATGATATACTAAATCAAGAGGAATTGATTCTTCTGGATGTTTAAGATAAGTTGAAGAGAAGGTATGTCTGACTGTCTCTAACTCTACAAAGCTTTCAAGACATCTTTCAAGAAATTATTTCACCAGGCCTTACTTGCGCAATTGCATAATAGATAAGTGATTAGGCATGTATGCACCTCTACAACAAAGAGGCACCATCAGGAAAAACATATTTGGTGTAGGAAAAAAACACTGTGTCTGAACTACTTAAAAAAATATTTTGTATCATAGGGTATTATGTGAAATACATTCATTTGTTACCTTTGAGTTCTAAGGGCGGAAGGAAGGTCTGAAGAGTGAAGTAGCCTTGAGTGACAAGTAATCTAGATGAATATTCAGAGTATTGCAGTATATAGTTATACATTTTTTTATTGGACATTTATTTTATTTTATTATTTATTCATAGTTAAAGAGGTAAGGTAAGAAATAAGCAGTGAGATTAAAATTAACAGGCATCATAAATTAAGTACCGTATTTTTCGCCGTATAAGACGCACTTTTTCTTCCCCAAAACTGGGGGAGGAAAGTTGGTGCGTCTTATACGGCGAATATACCTTTTCAAACTGCCTCTGTCCTCTTGATTTCACCCCAGCGCTTCCTACCAGCATCGCGTCGGCCGGTGCGTCCTAGTGACGTCACACACGCAACGCTGCAGTACACGTGGAGTGTTGGCAGGAAGCGCTGGGGTGAGATCAAGATGGCAGAGATCAGAAGGAAGGTGAGGATCAGGGGGATCAGGGGGGTCAGGGAGGATCAGGAGGGTCAGGGAGGGTCAAGGGCTCCCAAATGCTGCAGTATATGTATATGTATGTGTATGTGTGTGTGTGTGTGTGTATGTATGTGTGTGTGTATGTATGTGTGTGTGTGTGTATGTGTGTGTGTGTGTATGTGTGTGTATGTGTGTGTATATATGTATGTATGTGTATGTATATTTATGTGTGTATGTATATGTATGTATGTGTATCTATAAAGGTGAGGATCAGGGGGGTCAGGGAGGATCAGGACGGTCAGGGAGGATCAGGAGGGTCAGGGAGGATCAGGAGGGTCAGGGAGGGTCAATGGCTCCCAAATGCTGCAGTATATGGATATGTATGTGTATGTGTGTGTGTGTGTATGTATGTGTGTGTGTATGTATGTGTGTGTATGTGTGTGTATATATGTATGTATGTGTATGTATATTTATGTGTGTATGTATATGTATGTATGTGTATCTATATATATATATATATATATATATATATATATATATATATTTGTGTGTAATGTAGGTGTGTATCTGTGTGTAAAGTGTATTTGTGTTTGAGTGTATTTGTGTTTGATTCAGATTTTTTTTTTCTTGTTTTCCTCCTCTAAAAACTAGGTGCGTCTTATCTGCCGGTGCGTCTTATAGGGCGAAAAATACGCAAAGATCCAAAATCCAGGAAATCCAATGAGACCAATTGTTACCATTATGGACACACTGACAGAACAGGTATCTGGTCTTGTTGAAAACATACTTAAGCCACTAGTAACAATCACCATCAGCTATAATCAAGTCACAGCTGACTTTCTCAACAAATTCAGTCCTATTAAGCATCTACATGCTAGCACACTACTTGTGTTCATGGATGCTGAATCTCTTTACAGCAACATCCCAGACAAAGATGGCACTAAGGCATGCCTTAAGATTCTCTCACGCACTCATAACCATGATACCGTTGCCAAACTACTGGAATATATCCTGACCCACAACTACTTCAACAAATATATGTACCTACAAATAATGGAAATTGCAATGGGTACCAAAATGGCACCACAATACGCCAATTTATTTATGAACAACCTGGAGTCATATGTTCACAAACACTACAAATACTACTTCTACATGGATGACCTGTTTATCATATGGACAGAAGGAGAGAAAAAACCCACTTCACAATTCTTTCAATACCTTACGCCCATCTATGAAACATAAAATGGATTACTCTGCAGAACAGGCAAAATTTATGTACACTACCAAAGCCATCACCAATGGCACTCTACACATAGCTATCTTCACAGCTTCAGTTTTCATCACTCCCACATTAAGCAAACTATCATTCATAGCCAAGCCATTAGATACCACTGCATATGCTCAAATGCTGGGGACCCAGATAAACATTTAAAACACTGTCTGAATGTTTGAGGCTGTAGGGTTACAAGCCGCGGGTCATTACACAGAAAATAAGCCCTGCCATTTAAACACCCCATTAACACCTGTTACATTACAAAACAAAAGAAAATACATCAAGTACACCTGTATTTCAAAACATCCAGGAGCGAAAAAACATTTGAAATGAAAATTATCACATTCTTCAACACTATGGATACAGTACTTAACATTGACTGGGACTTTTTATCACAATCTTTCTCATGTTTTATTGTTGTTTTTCTACTCCTTAATATGTATGGATATTTATGTCACTAACTTATATTACTCTCGTTTTCTCATTTCCAAGGTCTGAAAGACATTTTGCCTCATTACATTGTGAACCAGAAATTCAACATCTGCTGTACTCCAGCAAACCTTCTCATATAGGCCTCAAAAGAGATATTATTCTGTTGTGTGTGCTTATCACAAACTGTACCTAAAACTGTGAAAAAGCAGCAAGAGGAAAGAAAAAAAATAGACTTAAGCTCTAACCATTAGATAGATATTAATAAATATTTTTTTTTTTTAAACTATTAATTTACCTGAGCTTGTTGGGTGAAATTGCATATCCTAAGTCAAACTAAGCCCATGTGCTTTTTATGTTTATATATCAGAGTATGCGACAAGAAGTTTACAGGGCTTGAAAATGCCTGTTAAGTATCACCATAATTTAAAAAAAAAAAAAAAAAAAGTATTACCATTTCACATACTGTTTGAATATTAGATAGATTTTTTTTAAGTGGTTCTTAGTTCAGCCAATTTCACTGCAGATAAAATATTGCAATCAAAAATAAATATGTTTGGAATGCAGCAACTGATAAAAAATAAGTTTAACTTTTCCCAGTTTAATATTCACATAGATTGGCTAAACAATACAGATACTTCTGAGCAAATATCTGGTGGCTGCAATGTATATTTTCTATGGGGAACATTGACATTGCAGCAGTTTACAGCCCCTGTGATAGCTAACTGAATGTACGACGGTGAAGGAGGCCTCAAAAAGCTTGATGTGCATTAGTGAACTCCTTTACTCAATCAGGAATAAACATGTAAAACAGCACAATGTATCAAGTCAATTATAATGTTTTAAAGTAAAAGGACTTATTAATTAATTTGTCTGTGCACATTTCTTCACCCCCGCCACAGTAAAACATCCCTCAGCAGCAAGGGTATCTTCAGGTTCAGAAAAAGTGCTTCCTCTAGCATCCCCTTCATGCAGAAGGACAGAAAAACGTTACAAGAAAATTAGACTTAATCCATTTCGGTTGGTGTTGTTCTCCTTTCAAGATTAATGGATGGGATCCATCTTTAATTTGGTGAATTGGCTGTCACGTTTGGCTAAGAAATTTGAATGAAGAAGAACCAAAAATCATAAAGTTTTTCTCAGTGTTGGTAATAGTTCTAAGAAGGCATTTGTCTATTCTCAGTATCTTTGCCCACTGGCTTTAATGCTAGATTTCTACAATTACTACTATAGATTGATAAAGGATTATTCTTAGATATATTACAACCTTGTGACGAGATCAGTCTCGTCAATGCGAATTGGAGAAGCTTGGAGGCCCACATTCTGCCTTTTGACTACGGCCCATGTTGACTTTCCACCTACAAAGACATAGAAGCCATGTTCCATTTGGTCAGAAAGGACTGTGATCTAACTTTTGAACCACTGGACCAATTTGTATCATTTTGACACATGTTTGTATTTGGAGTATGCTGATTCTGAAAATGTATGTTTTATGTGAATGTGATGCATACTTTTAAAGTTATGAAAAATGTGTAGATATGTGTTACAGATCTGACCATCCCCCATTAGGTAAACACAGGGTGTCGCCAGGACTTGAACAAAGGGCCAGTGTATGGGGTTTCCCAGGGGCATAGACAAGGAGCAAACAGGAAGTTTCCATGAGGACAGTCTGGTTGAGAATGAGCATGGTAGCCATGCCTGGGGGGTGGCCCATGGGAGGAGTCTCATGGTTCCTACCCTGTTTGATTGGCCATAGGTAATTAGGGGCCGACCTAAGGTAGTGACTGCCCCTACGGTGTATGTGGAAATGGTTTGTTTTATATATGTCTTTTGGTTTTTAATAAAGAAGAGAGTTCACTGCTTGACCCTCAACCACAGAGCGTGTGTCTCGTGCTTGGGGGAATGGGTGTCCTGCAGTAGCTGTCCCTATAGCACTGGACGGGCGGATCGGCTAAAAAGGTCTGGGCGCCCCCTTCTTTGTGTGGGGGTACCGTTACAAACCTAAATAAGGACAGTGCAAAGTTTTTCATTTCCTGTCTTATACCTGTAGACCCGCCAGTACTCAAGCTAACTATTATGACATAAATACTACCATGTGTTGAAACAATCTCACTTATAATAATTCCAAATTAGAGTTTATTTATAAAAAATAACCTGTATTAATAAAATAATTCCAATGAAAAGCAAAAGCATAGCAATGAGCTACTAAACCATGAAGAATAAACTACTGTTTGTTACCACAAACTATGCTTTATTACGTGGCTCTCATAGGCTGTCCAGCAAAGCTGACTTGTAGCTATGGGAGTTAATACCAGAGAAGTTAAGCAGTTAATACGAGAGAAGTTAACATGCCTCCTGTAGCCTATTTCACATAAGAACATACTGATACTCAACCAGGGTGTTTCTCATGTAAGGGGGGAAAATTTGCTTGCGAGATTCTCAGGGGCCATTAAAGAAATGCAAATGTGAAGTTGCGAGCCAGAGCCAAAACATTTAAATAGTAATCCCAGTAAAGTTAAAGAATATCAGTAAATATTATACCATTGTGTCTATATCTGACACCTCTTTTTCTACTCAACCCCTGTCTGTTGCTGTACCCCAAGGTTCAGTCCTAGGCTCCCTCCTCTTCTCCATCTACATATCCTCACTTGGTACCCTAATAAACTCTTTTGGGCTTCAGTACCATCTCTATGCAGATAACACCCAAATATACCTCTCCTCACCAGATCTATCCCCCTCTCTTCTAACACACGTCTCCAACTGCCTTTCTAGTATATACTCTTGTATGTCCACCCACCATCTCAAACTCAACATGACTAAGACTGAACCCATAATCTTCCCTCCCTCTACCACAGCGTCAATTCCTCACATCTCTCTCACTGTCATCAATTACATCATCACTCCCACCTCCCAAGCGCGTTGCCTTGGGGTTCTACTGGAACCCACCCTGCCTTTCATCCCGCACATAGAGTCACTAACTAAATCTTGCCTTCTCCATCTAAAAAACATCTCCAGAATTCACCACTATCTTACACAAGACACAACTAAAATCCTAATACAATCTCTCGTCATCAATCGACTTGACTACT
Source organism: Discoglossus pictus (assembly GCA_027410445.1). NCBI lineage: Eukaryota > Metazoa > Chordata > Amphibia > Anura > Alytidae > Discoglossus > Discoglossus pictus. Next base: position 370,904,628 of record CM050163.1, read on the forward strand.
GCAACTCGCTTCCTATCCCCACTTCAATCCATAATAAACGCCTCTGCTAGACTCATCTTCTGTACACAACATTCCGTGTCAGCATCACCTCTCTGTCAATCACTCCACTGGCTTCCCACTACAACTCTTGTCACCTCCTCACACTCTTGCCTTCAGAACTTTTCTTGTGCTGCCCCTATTCTCTGGAACTCCTTGCCTCGCTTTACAAGATTATCCTCCTGCCTCAAAACATTCAAAACCTCACTAAACATGCATCTCTTTAAAGAAGTGTATCACCTTCCACACTAACACACTCAGCACCTCTCTCTCCCTCCTTTACCACACACAATACCTTTAGGTTGTAGGTCTGCGAGTTTCAATCCTGCAGGGTGCTTTGGGGAAAGCACCATGGACACTGGATTTAAGGCTCAAAGACAGGGCCCTCCTTGCTTTGCTATGTGTTGATTTGTATTTACCTTTGCCTGGAACTTATCTTATGTACAGCGCTACGGAATATGTCGGTGCGTTATAAATAAACAATAATAATAACAATAATATGGCTACTGGTTTCCGACTCAAACATTGAGACATGGATGTGATTTATTATTCTTGCATATGAACATTTCATTACAGAAACATTATATTTGGTGGTCATTTCTAACTTATGGGTGGCAGGTGGGTAGACATTAAACCCTGGGACTTTGTATTATCAGGTGTGACGTAGCATTGGTTGGCATCAGTGTTTAATTATATGAGAAGGCATTTGTAATTGATTTTGTGATTTAGTTGAATTTTCTTTACTACTGTATAGTTTTATAGGGTTGGTTTAACCATTACAGAGCTTCTTTGTGCTTTAGGATGTGTTGGCTTCAATGTTACACTATTACTTTACAGAAATATGCTTCTTTAGGCTATTTGTTTCTTCTACTGAGACACTCATAGATCCTTAAGTGTCTAGTAAGTGTGCTTGTAAGGGTTTATCTGCTCTTGATGGAGGTTGAGTTTGCATGCACACACATAGTCTTATGATAACATGTATGATGTCTATTAACTCTTACTGGAGCCATGTAATCGCACTTTAGGTAAAATCTCCAGTAGCCGCAGGAAAGTGTTTATACATAGTGATCACTGATAAGGGTTGACTGGCAAGGATTTGTTGCAGATGGAATGTAACAGCTCTGTATCTCCCTATGTGGAAAGTTCACTTGCAAGATTTTTTAAGGGAGCTATGTAATCAACTCCCCAACAAAAATGGCTACCATGTCCTTGCTGAGAACTGCTTGTGTGCCCTATGTTGGGGGCATGTTCCTGTTTGTGAGAGTTATGCTAGGTGCTTTTTGCGTCTATTTTCTGAAAAAGCAAAGGGGAGAGAGATAAGGCAAGATGTATTATGCTTTCTCCAAATAAATTAATACATGTGAATTAAAATAACTCCAATTTTTTTGTATTACTTTTTGTAGCAATAGGTTTAAATCATCTTTCTTTGCAGAGAATACAGTTCAGACAAAAATTTTCATTGTGTTATCCTTCTGGCACTTAAGATACATTTTTTATCAAGAAACATAATACAGCTATATTGCCAAATACAAACTGTTCTTTCTCAGACACAAATGGTATTTTAAGAGCTCTTGAGGGTGAGATTTCATCACAGCTGTAAACCTCCATAATGTACAAGAATTTCGTTGTTATTTTCTTTCCATTACTTATTTGAAGCCTAAAAAATATCACTACTACATCAACAGCCTTTAAGTGCTTTCCATAGTGCTCCCAATTGAAATGGGATACTTGGAGGAAAAAAGAAGTTAATGACAATTGTCATTATAACTTATTAAGTGGAACAAAGTATAAAATACTATATTTATTCATTGGCAAAAACTGCATTATAGTATAGTTAAGGTTGCAGTGCAGGATGGAGCATCTTAAGACTGTATTTGGGAAGTCAAAATAGTATGCAACCTTAAAGTCTCTCCCTCCCCCTGCAAATGTTTTTTGATGACATCAATTATGAATCAATTCTGTGACATTAGCTGACATCATTCATGAAACCATATATGATATAAAGGACATCAGCTATGATATCACTCCCGACATTACATATAATATGAAAAATGACATCATCCATGATATTACTGATGACTTCACACTAGTCGCCAGGTGTAGCATCTCAATCATATACCCTGCATGACCTCTGCCATTTCAGGAAGTCAATCGTCCCTTTAACGATGGGCAGTGTCTAAGCTCATTCAAGAGCTCAATGACCACAGCACCCCTCACCTGACCTCGGCTCATAAGGATGAACTGTTCAAACTCCTGTGCTCGACTCCTTCCAATCAACCTTCCACATCAGGAACTCACTAAAATGCAAAGACTCCTGTCCGAAATCACTGCTTCAATCAGCTCTCTTGAAAACAGAAGGAGCTTGCTTGAAAACCCAGTAGCCGCAAGAAACAATCCATAGTTCTATATTCCACCACCTCATCCAGGAAAGCAGTCTCCTTCTCCATCCACCATTAAACCATCCCACCTTATCCCAGCTCACCTCAGAAGGGACATTGTGGAAGGCAGGGACCTCAACTTAGTTTCTCTCCTGAACTCGTCCAACGAAGTGATGAAAAACTGGGGTGACATATTGGTCATAGTAACATCTAAGGATCCTAGATTAACCTGAGTTCATCCCCAGTTTTATCATCTACTGAGATGTCCTTTCCTCAACATTCCCTCATCATAGAGATCATTACCTGTTCTTACATGTAGACCTAGCATAAATATATATGGTAGCTTTGTTAATTACGATTATCACAGATCCTTTCCGCAGCTGCTGTCACCCAATTCAATAATACTATGATTTGGTCTTCCTTTGACCAGGATTCCTTCTGTTGCCACTTCACTGGGATCAAAGCGGCAGTGTGCCAGCACTGCCAGTCTCCACTCCATTCACATTTTTGCCCTACTCTCCCCCTCCTGCCAGTCAAAGCTTAGCCCACGTCCCCATCATGTCTTTAGCATCATACTGCCTTCCCTATCTATTCCATTTGCCACAACGCCCACACACACACCATAAGCCCCACCATCATGCCCACTAAAGTACTAGCGGACATTATTCTCCCACTCCTTTCTCACTACGTACCACACAGCCCTTCTACCTCCTTCACCAACTACTTGATTTCCGTATTCACCATTGCTTCAGACATTATTTGCCAATGAAAACTTCAAAATTACTGCAAAGGAGACAGAGGTCGTGGAAAGCCTCCTCACCACCGACATCCAGAAAGACTGCATCTTAGGCTCATTTGCATCTCTGCCATTCCCAATCTGGGCGGACTAACCGTATCTGGATAACGACACGCAAGTACTATGTTTAATCATTCACCTATCTATAACCCACAAATCTCCAATTCCTAGCATCAAATAATCGATTCTCTCTGCATCATTGACTCTTATGTACATCAGTAAGAAATGTTTCTATCTTCTGCATTACATTATTTTGGCCCAGAAATTGGCTGTCCAAAACTGGATACCTTCAAACAAATGCTGATAGATCCAACCTTATGACACCTCCACTTACCAACTATGTGGGACCATATCAAATTAGGCTTAAACCCACTTTTAATTTTCCAGTCACTCGTTCATAATAGGCACAGCCACTTAGATTCCAAAAAACAATTTCCGTTACACATTATTAAGAAGATGAGTGGCTGGAAATCTGATTCCCACAGCAGATACATCCCTGAACCTTTAACCAAAATCAGGGAGAACTTCACAAAATGTAATAATTAACACCCCCCAATCAAAACCATTCCAACACATGACATCCCTAACTCGATTCCTTTTTTGACCCTCTAAGCAGTTCGGGAGGACGTAGCTTTGGCTACACCATCAGCTACTAAAATACCAAGAGAAAGCCCAACCACAAATGTCCAGGTTTTACTTGAAAGATGTAAGGGGTCCTTCTCCCACTACCATGTTTAAAAGCCCAACCAGCCACCTCTTCCATGCAGGCATCAATCAGAGTTATCCCCGCCCACCTCTTCTATTCAACCATCATTCCCCTTCTTCCCCTGGCCCTCTAAACAAGCAAGGTGTATGTGGCTTTGGCCACAAGCCCAGCTACTAAAATGCCAAGAGAACAGCCCAACCACAAATATATATCCGTAACAATCCCTCTTCTCAACTAACTCACCCTTAAAACAACAAACCAATAGCACCATGCCTTCATCCTTCCAAATCCCATATCCATGATTAACTTATTTGACCCTGTAAATGAGGATGAATTCTCTAGTCTACTATCAACCTTGTCTTACAACTTGTCCATGTGATCCTGTTCCATCACAGCTGATCCCTCCCCTCTCTACCACACTCGCCGCAGCTATTACACATCTATTCAACCTTTCCTAAACACTGACAAGTTTTCATCACCTTTAAAACATGCCATAATTACACCCATTCTTAAGAAACCCAAACCTGATCCAGCTTTTGCACCTAACTATTGTCCTATCTCTCTACTTCCCCTGGCTTCTAAACTACTTAAGCGTGAAGTTTAAAATAGCCTTACAAAATTTATTTTCTCCAGCTCCAGAACCCCTTCTAATCCTTCTTCCGGCCTCAAAACTACACAGAGACAGCTCTCACAAAAGTCACTAATGACTTGCTCAGCTACAAGTCAATTTCTCCATTCTAATACTTCTAGATCTGTCTACTGTCTTTGAACAGTTGGCCACCCTCTTCTCCAAACTCTCCACTCTCTTGGCATTGGTGACACTTATATCTCATATTAAACATTTAGTGTCTACTTCTGTGGCTCCTCTTCTTCGCCTTGCCCTCTAACTTTTGGTGTAGCCCAAGGTTCTGCCATAGCTCCCTCCTCTTTCCATCTATACATCCTCCCTCCTCACATACAATCAATCACTGAATCTTGTCATTTTCACCTAAAAAACATCCCTAATCTTAAACAAAGACACAACTAAAATTCTAAATCACTTTCTCATCATATCTAGCCTTGACTACTGCAATTCACTCCCCATCACCCGTCTGTCGCCACTCCAATCCAGATGGAAGCATCCACTAGACTTAAATAACATACTCAATGCTCAGTGTCTGCAGCATCTTGCTGTGAGTCACTACATTGGCTTCCCATGGCCTCCAGAATAAAATTTAAAATCATGACCCTAACATATAAGGCTCTCAACAATAATGCATCCTTGTATATCTCTACTCTCATCTCAAAATACTCTCCTACCACCCTTTTTACTCTGCTAACGACCTTCTTCTATCCACCCCTCTTATCACCTCCTCTCAGGACTTTTCATGTGGTGCCTCAGTTAGATACTGAATTCAGAGTCCTTCTACAGCTAAACCCAGCTCTGAACCTGCTTCTTTATGCTGGAGAATGCACAATACTTAAGAATGTGTGATGCCAGTCCAAGGAACTAGGCATATATATATGATAGATTTGATGGTGCTCCTGGGGATCATCAAAGATTTGGATATTTTTTTATAACATAACCCTGACTTGTACTTTTCAACAACATTGTCCTTTACTTGTTTGGAGAGTTGCTTGGTCTTCATGGCAGTGTTTGGTTAGTGGTGCCTCTTGCTTAGGTGTTGCAGCCTCTGGGACCTTTCAAAAAAGGTGTGTATATGTAATGACAGATCATGTGACACTTAGATTGCACACAGGTGGACATAATTTCGCTAATTATGTGACTTCTGAAGGTAATTGGTTGCACCAGAGCTTTTTATGCTTTCTATTTCTAAAAAATAGTTTTATGTATATATTTTTCTCATTTCACTTCACCAACACATAAAATTCAGATTAACACAACATTGAACTTAAGGCTGTAATGTAACAAAATAGGTAAAAAGTCAAGGGGGTGAATACTTTTGCAAGGCACTGCATGCTTTTCTAAATAAATATTTAGGAAGACATGGGGTATTTATTCTCATAGAAAGTAAATATATACAGATGCAGGGGTATTATTCTCATAGAAATATATATAGAGAGAGAAAGAGAGGGGTATTTATACTCATAGAAATAAATATGTAGGAAGGCAGAGGTATTGATACTCATATAAATAAATATTTACTAAGACATGGGTATTTATACTCATATAAATACATATATAGGAAGGCAGGGGTACTTATACTCATAGGAATAAATATATAGGAAAATATATATACCCGCAGGCAGAGGTATTCACAATAATAGAACCCTAACCAAAAATAGACAGGAGCATTTAAACTTAATACACATATATAATTCAATCAGCATGAAGGGATCTTTAATACTAATTACTAATTCCAATGAGCATTGACAGTCTCTTCACTAACAGTCTCAGTTCCTGTCTGCTCTCAGATCCTTCTGTGAGCAGCCCCTCCCCTCTCCATTGACACACAGTATGTGGACAGCATGTGTGAAAGCTCCTCCTATGTCTGTTGGGATGTTTATTTCAAATGTCCATATGCTCTCATTAGAGCTGCACATGAAAGCAAGTCCTAGCCTCTCTGCCTCACTTGGCATACTGTGAAGGGAGATTCAGGATGCTGTCCTAGTGCTCACTAGCTCCCCCTTTTTTCTTTAAGGGAATAGTAAAAGTGACAGACAATTTTCTATAGCGGAGGTCTGAGATGTATAAACTTAAAAATATAAAGCTGAGAATTTTATAGCATTTATGGGGCAGAATGGGAGAGGTCATTGTTCCAAAAATGTTGTCAGTCACAAACCAAATGTAATAATAATAATACTATTTATTCAAATAATATACAGTATCTTACAAAAGTGAGTACACCCCTCACATTTTTGTAAATATTGTATTATATCTTTTCATGTGACAACACTGAAGAAATGGCACTCTGCTACAATGTAAAGTAGTAAGTGTAGTAGTAAGTGTATGTCTAAACCGTTGGCAACAAACGTGAGTACACCCCTAAGTGGAAATGTCCAAATTGGCCCAAAGTGTCAATATTTTGTGTGGCCACAATTATTTTCCAGCACTGCCTTAACCCTCATCGGCATAGAGTTCACCAGAGCTTTACAGGTTGCCACTGGAGTCCTCTTCCACTCCTCCATGATGACATCACGGAGCTGGTCGATGTTGGAGACCTTGCAATCCCCCACCTTTCCTTTAAGGATGCCCCACAGATGCTCAATAGGGTTTAGGTCTGGAGACATGCTTGGCCAGTCCATCACCTTTACCTTCAGCTTCTTTAGCAAGGCAATGGTCGTTTGGGAGGTGTGTTTGGGGTCGTTACCATGTTGGAATACTGCCCTGCCGCCCAGTCTCCGAAGGGAGGGGATCATGCTCTGCTTCAGTATGTCACAGTACATGTTGGCATTCATGGTTCCCTCAATGAACTGTATCTCCCCACTGACAGCAGCACTAATGCAGGCCCAGACACTCCCACCACCATGCTTGACTTTAGGCAAGACAGACTTGTCTTTGTACTCCTCACCTGGTTGCCGCCACACATGCTTGACACCATCTGAACCAAATAAGTTTATTTTGGTCTCATCGGACCACAGTACATGGTTCCAGTAATCCATGTCCTTACTCTGCTTGTCTTCAGCAAACTTCATGCTGGGACGGCATCCATGCAGACCAATTTGATGCAGTGTGCTGTGTATGGTCTGAGCACAGACGGGCTGGCCTCCCAACTCTTCAACCTCTGCAGCAATGCTGTCAACACTCATACATCTATTTCCCAAAGACAACCTCTGGATATAACGCTGAGCACGTGCCCTCAACTTCTTTGATCGACCATGGCGAGGCCTGTTCAGAGGGGAACCTCTCCTGTGAAACCTCTGTATGGTCTAGCCCACTGTGCTGCAGCTCAGTTTCGGGATCTTGGCAATCTTCTTATAACCTAGGCCATCTTTATGTAGAGTAACAATATTTTTTTAAATCCTCAGGGAGTTCTTTGCCATGAGGTGCCATGTTGAACTTCCAGTGACCAGTATGAGCGAGTGTTAGAGCGATAACACCAAATTTAATACACCTGCTCCCCATTCACACCGAGACATTGTAACACTAACCATTCGCATGACACCGGGGAGAAAAATGGCGAATTGGGCCAAATTTGTGTGTTGAGTTATTTTGAGGGGACAGCAAATTTACCCTGTTATACAGACTGTACAATTACTACTTTACATTGTAGCAGAGTGTCATTTCTTCAGTTTTGTCACATGAAAAAAATGTAAGGGGTGTACTCACTTTTGTGAGATACTGTATATAATAACAAGTGTTGACACTGCCAGCTAACATTTTGGGAGGGCGGTTGCCCAATTGCCCCATTGCACCTTATAGCTGCTGTTGCTCCATCTCAAAAGCTTCAAAGTACTCCTCTGGAGACTGAAATGGCTGTTTTTTGGAAAAGTTAGTAAGTGGCAAGTCTAATAAGATGTTTATTTTTACAAGATTCACACATTTGTACTTTGGTGGTATTTTATATCCACAAAAACTTCTTTTTTTTTGCCTTTTAAATAATTATTTTCAGTGTAATTCATCACAATATTTTTTTTTTCATTCCAAGAAGGAACGATTCCCTTTTCCATTTCAAAACTATCGACCATTTAACAATAGTAAATATTTGAATAATAAAGGCCTTTTTTTATATAGTAAATTCCCCAGGAAAAATATGCAGCAGACCACATTGAACTGTAAATGGAACATCCATCTTTATCATAGATTTAATAAAACTGTAACACTCCTTCCAAAGAGGTTTAATCTAAGGACAATCCCACATTATATGTATATGGTCACCAATCATTCCACAATCTCTTCAAAAACTCATATTGTTAATATTATACAAAATGTGAAATAATTTTAAAGGGACCATATGCCATCAATTTAGGATTTTAAAATAAACTTTTCTATGGGAAGCATTTTTTATAAATCTATTTGTAATTTGAAATGCCTTATCAAATTTTCTTCATTAATCGTTATTTTTAGATCTTTCTACCAAGATTTCATAGTAGTTGTTTTGTGTGATTCTATAGAGGTTCTAATTATATTAAAACATTTAGAAATCATATGAGAGTTATCTTCAATTTTAATGAGTTTTTCTACTGGAGTAAAATTGCTTCAAAGGATGGTGTCCATTTTGTAACTTATCCAACATGATACATATTGGTTATAAATTAGCCAACTTTGGGTGTGAAAATTATATTTATTTCTGATTTGATCAAAGGATGCCAATTTTTCTTCTATGTATAAATCTTTAATACAATAATACCTTTATTGTACTATTCTTTGTTGTATACAATTTTACATAGCCCAAATAATGAATTTAAAGGAACCAAAGGACTAGGGAATGGAACCAAATTATATTTTTTATTAATTAGTTTTTAACTTTTTAAATTTTTCTTTTTCAAATAGGCTCCATCATTATAATATTTATTTGATTATTCACTCATAAAAATCAACGACCCCAAATCACCTTCAAGAACCATTGATTTCTCAATAGAAGACCATGTATATTTATTATTTGGTTCCAACCATTTTAATAAGTGAACCACTATTGAAGCATCATGATATAATTGCAGTATTGGTTATGCTATTCTGCCTTTTATAACTCTTCTTGTCAAAATAGATTTTTTTAAGCCGTATGTACTTACTGAAAAGTATAAATTTATCTATTGCTAATTGAAAATTTTTAATCCAGTGTAAAGGTATACTACTTGGAATACAACGCAAAACATAATTACATTTTGGTAAAAGGACCATTTTTGTAATAGCAATCCTACCTGCAAATGATGATCTTATTTGCCTCCACCCTTTAATTGACTTCACATATTTTAGATATAGTTTCTTATAATTGATTTTGATCATTTTATCTACATCTTCATCAAATATAATCCCTAAATGTGTAAATGAATTAGTATCCCAATTAAAGGGATATGTTAGTGTAATGATGTTATATTATTTTTCGGAATATTTATTGTTAATATTTCAGATTTCCGAGGATTTAATTTATAATTAAAAATGTCACTATATATATATCAATAAGTCTCAATAAATGTTTCAATGATTGCCTCGGGTTAGTTATGGAAAGAATGTCATCGTCGGCGAATATGGATATTTTGTGTTTTCTTATTCCCCCAATATCCGAAGAGGATCTTATCAAGTCAGCGAAAGGTTCTATTAGTAGTGCGAACAGAATGGGAGAGAGAGGAAACCCCTGTCTCGTCCCGTTGGAGATCACAAAAACTGAATTGAATCCTATTCCTGTAACGGAAGCAGTTGGGGAAGTATGTAGAGCACCTATGGAATGGGAACCAAAGGTACCAAAGCCAAATTTGGCCAATGTTAAATTCATATGCTCCCACCCTACTCTGTCAAATGCTTTTTCAGCATCTAATGACAAGAATAGGGTGGGAGTACCTGTGCTTTCAGTATGTGACATTAAATTAATCATTTTCCTGATATTATCAGGTCCTTGCCTGCCAGAAATAAATCCAGACTGGTCAATAGAATTCAAGTTGTTAATTACCTTATTCATTCTCAATGACAAGATTTTTGCATATAACAACATCTATATTTAGTAAGGATATAGGTCTGTAACTGCTGCAATAATTTAAGTCTTGTTTTGGTTTGGGAATATTAATTATAGTTTCTTTCATCATCTACTCAGGGATTTTACCTTCCTCCCTAATTTGATTGAAAATTTCTTTTAAGTATTTACTCAATACCAGTTGGAAAGTTTTATAGAAAAAAAAATTATGATATCCATCAGGGCCACGAGTTGTGTATGGTATTAGATTTTTTTTATTACATCTTCAATTTCTTGATCTGTTATTGGTTTATTCAATTCTAATAATTATTCTTCAGAAATTGGTGGAAGATTCAAATTATTAAAAAATGTCCACATTTTTTATTTTGATGGTTTCCTAAAGGAAGGATCTTTTGATAAATTGTATAGCTGTTGGTAATATTTAGTGAATGTCTTACCAATTTCATTTGGAGTAGATATTACTCTACCATCTCTATAGAAGTATTCAATCCTTTTTTTTCTTTCTTTTTTTTTCTATTTTACTGGATAATAATTTGCTTATTTTATTATCATGATGGTAGAATGATTGTTGCATTCACCAAATAGATTTGTCCGCAAGATGTTGATTCATTTTATAAATTTTAGTTTGATATTTCTTAATTTCCAACATTGTTGTATAATTTGGGTCAGTTTTATTAATTCTTTCCAATTTATGTAATTGAATGTATAATTTCCTTATTGGGTCACCCCTTTGCTTCATTATTAGACTATTCGAAGGGAACTGAATTTTTATTATATTAAAAAAAAATTACAAATTTCTTTTGTAAGAAAATGTTTCCTAGATTCATCTTCTATCATGTAATCATCAAATCTCCATTCGGGTCTAATTACCTTGTTTCTAGATACATACATTTTTGTTTTAATACATGCGTAATCTGAAAATATAATCGGTCCTATATCAATTTAAATAATTTTATCTATGATATTTGTAATTACCAAGAACAAGTCTATCCTTTGTAACAGAGTCATTGATGGAGTATACGTGGTAGACAGACTGAGCAGAGCCCTGTGTCCACTAGGGGATGACAGGGTTAACACAGCGGGCTAATCAAGGCCAGCTGGGTTCCACCTTTAAAGGTCTGATTAGCACCAAGCTGAGAGAGCTCAGTCTGAGCTGGACAGGGGGCTGCAGAGTCTGATGATCCTAAAGCCTGACGGCACCATCAGATTCTGCAGCGATTTCCGCAAATTAAACTCTGTATCAGAGTTTGACGCATATCCCATACCTAGAGTGGATGAGTTGATAGATCGGCTCGGGAAAGCAAGATTTTTAACAACCCTGGACTTAAAGGTCTGATTAGCACCCAGCTGAGGGAGCTCAGTCTGAGCAGAACAAGGGACTCCAGAGCATGTTGTGTGCATCCCTGGGCTCTTCAAACAAGGCTTTTTAGAGCCTTAGTCACTCTAACTACAATTTTATTTTTCCACCTTTTTTTTAATAAGCACTTGGTGCACGATTCTATTAGTTTTTGGGAGTTTTGTGTGGTTTTCTTAGTTTAATTTAATTTTCAGTTTACTGGGAGGCAGGCTCAGCTCTCTATGCCAGGAGACTGAGCTGTCTCCTGGATACCTTGCCACACCCCTCCCCTAGCACTGCACCTTCACTCCTGGAGCTTTTAGTTTTTTAATTTAAAGTTTTCAAGTTTAGTTTAGTTTGTTTGTTTGGTGTTGGGTTTTTGTGTTTTGGGGAGATAGGAAAAGAACATTTTTGTGGGCAGTGGAGGGGAAAATATTTAAAAGTTTTATAAAAAGGTTAAGACCTTACACAGAAACACAGAGGGGCTAATAACATAGAAAGTTTGTAAGGAGAGGGAAAGTTAGAAAGAAAAAATCTAGAAAGAAAGTTAGGGAAAGAAACTATCTTTGCAAACAACCTCTATGTTTCTGTGTTAGCTGCAATCCGGCACCTTGTTACCAGCTGTTAACCCTTCCACTGCTAGATAACACCACAAGTCTCTCTCCCTCAATTTTTTGATTTGTTGTTTTTTTTCTCATCTTTTTCTTAAACAACAATAAAAATCATAAAATGTAAAAATAAAATAATAATAGATAAAATAATAATAATAAAAAAAGGTCTAAACATGAGGGATAAAGCACCTAAGAAGCCTCAGGGGCCAAAAGGGGGAATGATGGCCCCTGACAATCCAAGCTGCAGCACTGCACAGCGTAGGCCCCAGGCAGATAAGACAACCCCAGCTCCTGGTGGAAAAACACCTTCTGCAAGCAGATGGTTTCTGCTGGCCCCAGCAAAACCATCGCTGGGGCTGAGGGGTAGATGACCAGGAAACATGGGGTTAAGTGTCAGATGTCTGGGGTTTATAATATTGAGATCTATCTGCTTGCTGCAGCTAATGTCATCAGCCCCTCTGTTATAGTACATACAGAGGGGCATCACAGTGGGGGGATTATATGTCACAATTGAACCCCTGGAAGGGTTGGGCACAAAAGTTACACTCTCAAATGTGCCCCCCTTCCTACCAAACACAGGGAAGAAGGGGAAGAATGTCACCGGTCCTCCCAGTGTCACGGCTGTTTTCCCAAAGTCTCATTCTGCCCCCAAAATAAAAACATCAGTTAGTGTGGGGGCACAGGATAAGCAGAGGGATAATAGACCCTCTGCAGGGGAGGCAGTTAGTGACAGCTCCTCTTCCAGGAGTGACGTCCCCAGGAAGAGGACACATAAGACCAACAGGAAGTAGCTGAAAAGTGGGAGGTGATCTATTTTGGAACACCTCCCTCCAAAAGCAAAAACATCTTCTCCTCATCCGGTGTCATTGTCTGGCCCGGTTATTACACTCAGCCAGCCGGTGCCAGACCACACACCTCTCCCTCCAGACCTAAAAGGGGATAATGTGGATAAGGGTCTGGAGGAAAAGCAGGGGCAAGAGGGTCTCCCAAGTGAGTCAGGGGTGGAAAAGAAAGAGCAGGTTTTGCTCAGGCCTTTGAGGGGTGCCCCAGTAAAGCCCCTGCTGAATGGGTGGTCAGGGTCACTGAAGTGCTGAGCTTCGGAGGCACTAGTCTGTCTCCTTCTCCGGTATCACTCTCCAGTGACATACATAGACATAGTAATTGAGGTTGAAAAAAGACTTTCAGTCCATCAAGTTCAACCTTTTAAGATCTCCTCTAATCTGCAATATGCAGATTAGTTATTAATTAATTAGTTGTTAATTAATTATTAATAGTATAGTATTGGAGGATGAATAAAGAGTTAGTCCATCAAATTCAACCTTTTTAGATCTCTCTTGATCTTTTTAATATGTGGACTATTTGTTATTAATTGTTAATTGATTCAGAGGAAGGCAAACAGAAAAAAAAAAAAAACATTGAAACTTTGCCAATTGTCACATAAGGGAAAAAAAAGCAAAATTCCTTCCTTACCCCAGAAACTGGCGATCAAATTTCTCCCTGGATCAATATTCCTTCACTAGTTATCTAGGATAACCTTGAATGCCCTCTATATTCAAAAATATATATAACCCCTTTTTGAAGTTATATATCGAATTCCCTGCCACCAACTCCTTTGGTAGAGAATTCCACAGTTTAACCACCCTAACTGTGAAGAACCCTTTTCTTTGTTTAAGGTGAAATCTTTTTTCCTCTAACCTCAAAGAATGTCCTTTTGTCAGTTGAAAATCTCTTGCTACAAAAAGTTCACTTGACAAAGCCTTATATTGACCTTGGATGTATTTAAATAACGTAATCATATCCCCTCGTAGATGCCATTTTTCTAGCAAAAATACGTTTAATTTGGTTAGTCTTTCTTCATAACTTAGCCCCTCCATTCCCCTTATTAGTTTTGTTGCCCTTCTCTGTACTTTTGCCAGCTCTAAAATGTCCTTTTTTTGAAGTGGTGCCCAAAATTGTACTCCATATTCCAAATGAGTGCGTACTAGGGATTTGTATAGTGGTAGAATTATATTTGCTTCCCTTGCTTCTATACCCTTCTTAATACATGCTAATATTTTACTTGCCTTTGCAGCTGCTGCTTGGCATTGAGCACTGCTACCTAGGTGGTTGTCCACAAGTACTCCCAAATCCCTTTCAATATCTGATAGCCCTAGATTTGCTCCATTAAGAATATAAATTGCATGGCTATTTTTCCTTCCCAAATGCATAACCTTACATTTATTTGTAATAAATCTCATCTGCCATTTAGCCGCCCATTTCTCTAATTTATGCAAATCCCTTTGTAGTGAAAGTACATCATTATCTGATTTAATTACCTTGCACAACTTAGTGTCATCAGCAAAAATGGAGACACTATTTCGAGTCCTACTTCTACGTCATAAATATGTTAAAAAGGAGAGGACCTAATACTGAACCTTGAGGAACCCCACTTACCACATTAGTCCAATCGGAGTATGTTCCATTTACAACAACCCGTTGCTTCCTGTCTTTTAGCCAGCTCTCAATCCATGAGCAGATATCAACTGCAATTCCTGTATCCCTTAGTTTGCTCAAAAGTCTCCCATGAGGCAGTGTATCAAAACCCTTTGCAAAATCCAAAAATACTACATCCACTGAGTTGCCCTGATCCAAGTTCCTACTAACCTCCTCATAGAAACTAATTAGATTGGTCTGACATGACCTATCCTTCATAAATCCGTATTGACTGCTACCTATGATCTTGTTCAAATAGACATATTCTTGTATTCTGTCCCTTATTAACCCTTCTAAAAGCTTCCCAACTACAATATGTAAGGCTCACTGGTCTATAATTCCCCGAATTTGCTCTTGCTCCCTTCTTAAATATAGGTATCACCTCTGCTTTTCTCCAGTCATCTGGTAGAGACCCTGTAGTGAGTGAGTCTTGAAAGATTAGATATAATGGTTTGGCTATTACAGAACCCAGCTCCCTCAGTACCCATGGATGTACCGTATATACTCGAGTATAAGCCGACCCGAATATAAGCCGAGGCACCCATTTTACCACAAAATACTGGGTAAAATGAGTGACTTGAGTATAAGCCGAGGGTGGGAAATCCCCCTCTCTCTCCGTGTCTCTTCTCCCCTCTCCCTTCCCTGTGTCTCTTCTCCCCTCTCCCTTCCCTGTGTCTCTTCCAACCTCTCCCTTCCCTGTGTCTCTTCCCCCCTCCCTTATCACCCTCCTCAACCCATCTCCTCAACCTCCCTCCTCATCCTTAACCTCTCTCCTCATCCTCAACCTCCCTCCTCATCCTCAACCTCCCTCCTCAAACTCCCTCCTCATCCTCAACCTCCCTCCTCATCCTCAACCTCCCTCCTCATCCTCAGTCCCCTCCTCAACCCCCCTCCTCATCCTCAACCTCCTCCTCAACCTCCCTCCTCATCCCCCCATCTTCATCCTCTCACCTCAACCCACCATCCTCAATCCCCCATCCTCAACCCCCCTCCTCAACCTCAACCCCCCTCCTCAACCCCTCCTCCTCATCCTCAACCTCCCTCCTCATCCTAAACCTCCCTCCTCAACCCCTTCCTCAACCTCCCTCCTCAACCCCCCCATCCTCAACCCCCTCCTCAAGCCCCCATCCTCATCCTCCCTCCTCAACCCCCCATCCTCATCCTCAACCCCCTCCTCAACCTAAACCCTCCTTAACCTCAACCCTCCCTCAACCCCAACCCCCCTCCTCAACCCCCCATCCTCAACCCCCATCCTCATCCTCTCTCCTCAACCCTCCTCCCCAACCCCCCATCTTCATCCTCTCTCCTCAATCCCCCATCCTTAACCCCCCTCCACAACCTCAACCCCCCTCCTCAATCCCTCCTCCTCAACCTCCCTCCTCAACCCCTTCCTCAACCTCCCTCCTCAACCCCCCATCCTCATCCTCCCTCCTCAGCCCCCACATCCTCATCCTCAACCCCCTCCTCAACCTCAACCCTCCTCAACCTCAACCCCCCCTTAACCCCAACTCCCCCTCCTCAACCCACCCTTCTCAACCCCCCCATCCCCAACCCCCCATCCTCATCCTCTCTCCTCAACCCCTCATCCTTAACCTCCCTCCTCATCCTCAACCTCCCTCCTCATCCTCCCTCCTCATCCTCAACCTCCCTCCTCAACCTCGACCCTCCTCCTCAATCCCCCTCCTCACCCTCAACCCCCCTCAGTATCCTAAACCCCCCTCATCAACCTCAACCCCCATCCTCATCCTCCCTCCTCAACCCCCTTCCTCACTTTACCCCTCTCTATTTACCTCCCCCTCTCGATTTTCCCCTTACTTACCTTGCATCAGCAGCTGCTCCTCCACTCATCAAATCCTCCGCTCTGCCGCGCTTCTTCCGGCTGTGTCAGGACCCATTTGCTCAACCCCCTCCTCAACCCCCCCATCCTCAACCCCCTCTTCAACCTTCCTCCTCAACCCCCTCCTCAACCCCCCATCCTCATCCTCAACCCCCATCCTCAACCTCCCTTCTCAACCTCAACCCCCCTCCTCAACCTCAACCCCCCTCAACCCCAACCCACCTCCTCAACCCCCCTCAACCTCCCCCCTCAATCCCCTTCAACCCCAACGCCCCTCCTCAACCCCCCTCCTCAACCTAAACCCCCCTCAACCCACCTCCTCCACCTAAACCCCCCTAAATACCTCCCCCCTCTCCCCTCACTTACCTGCCTGTGCTCCGGCCTCCGCTCCTTGACCCGGCGTGCATGTGACGTCACATGCGCGCTGCGTCATTAGCATATACCGGGTGCCGGCACCCGCCGGGTCAAGGAGCGGAGGCCGGAGCACAAGCAGGTAAGTGAGGGGAGAAGGGGGAGGTATTTAGGGGGGTTTAGGTGGAGGAGGGGAAGTGAGGGGGGTTTAGGTTGAGGAGGAAGGGGGGAAAGAGACACGGGGGGTAGAGAGACACACGAGGGGTTAGAGACACACAGGGGGATTAGAGACACACGGGGGGGTTAGAGAGAAACGGGGGGAGAGTGACTCGAGTATAAGCCGAGGGGGCCCTTTTTTGCCTTAAAAAAAGGGGTGAAAAACTCGGCTTCTACTCGAGTATATACGGTATTCCATCAGGACCTGGGGCTTTATTAACATTTATTTTCTCCAATCTCTTTTGGATTTCTTCCTGCGTTAACCAATTATTTAGTGATGGTAGTGTAGCTTCATTACGTTGCGATGACCAAACCACTGGTACCTCCCTTGTGTATACAAACAAAAATAACCTATTTAGCTCATCTGCCTTTTCCTTGTCACTAATTATCAGATGACCTTTGTCACATTGTAATGTTCCTATAGCTTCCTTCCTCTCCTTCTTCCCATTAATATATTTAAAAAATATTTTAGGGTAAGTCTTACTTTGCTCTGCAACTGACTTCTCATTTTCTATTTTAGCCAGTCTAATAGCCCTTTTGCAAGCCTTGTTGATTTCCTTATAGTCACATAAAGCTGCCTCTGTTCCCTCCTTCTTGTATAATTTAAATGCATGTTTCTTATTCCTCATCATGATCTTTAAGTCATTGTTAAGGCACATGGGATGTGATTTACTCCTATTCATTTTATTTCCACATGGTACATGACGATGAGTATGTTTATTTAGTAAGGATTTGAATGTTGTCCATTTATTTTTAGTATTTTTTCCCTGTCCCAGTCTATATGTAGTATTGCTTCCCTTAGTATTCAAATAATTGTGTAAAATAAAGGAACAAAAAAAGCTAATGGATGGGTGAATTACTCTTAAAGAGCTATTAACATATAACATATATGTCCCATATTGATATCACATAAAATCTTCCCTCATATGGCAAAATTACTTTGCTAATCCTTGGGAAGATATAACAAATGTGTTTATATACAGCTCAAAGACTACTATATGTCATTAATGCAGACTTGCAATTCTAAGTAGTCAAAGGAGTCAAAGAATATACCATAATTCACCAATAATTATAATACTGAATAACTCCCCCAATACAAAAATCCACATAACCAGAGTACTTGCGCTTCTGTAGAAATAGTCCCAACGGTCCCGTTTCGCCCTTCTTAGGGCTTACTCATGGGCTACTCATGGGCTACCAGTCCTATGCGATCCCGGGCCGGACTATCTTTGATAGTATCTTTCTGGTCCGGGATCTCCTGCAATACTCTCGCAGGACTGGTCTGTCACTCGCCTTTCTCTCCCTAGATCAAGAAAAGCCATTGGACAAGGTGGTCCATGGTTACCTCATAGCAACTCTGCAGGCATAAGGCTTTGGCCCACAATATGTTTACAAAAAAGTGTTTACAAAAGTGTTTACTTAAAATCAATTGGTCCCTAACAGCACCTTTGTTATTTGGACAAGGGGATGTCCCTTGTCTGGACAGTTATATGCACTGGCCATCGAGCCTTTCCTCTGCCTGTTGAGGAAAAGGCTCACTGGGC
Source organism: Discoglossus pictus (assembly GCA_027410445.1). Taxonomy (NCBI): domain Eukaryota; kingdom Metazoa; phylum Chordata; class Amphibia; order Anura; family Alytidae; genus Discoglossus; species Discoglossus pictus. The sequence goes on from CM050163.1 coordinate 370,923,480, forward strand.
TGGGTCTTAGGGAGCCAGACATGAGGATTGTCCTTTAAGCCTATGCTGATTATGTTCTCCTTGTGGCCCAATACCCAGTTGATCTTGAGCTGGCAAAAGAGTGTCAGGAGGTATATTAAGCTGCCTCCTCTGCTCAGATCAGCTGGTCCAAATGCACAGGCCTTATAGAGGGTTCTATACAGGTGGACTCTTTGCCTCCCACATTCCGTAAAATCTAGTGGGAGGCAGATGTCATGAAATATCTGGTAATAAGCTGCGGATGCTTCCGTCCCAGACAACTGGAGGGAGCTAGAGGACAGTGTCATCTCTCCTCTGGGACGATGGAGGGGTCTAGCAAAAATGCTTTCCATTAGGGGGCGGACTCTAGTGATAAATCAGCTGGTGGCCTCTCAGACCTGGCACCAGCTGATCTGTCTTAGTCCGACCCCCGTCCGACCCCCATCTGGATAGGAATGCATTGGGTCTCTGCGGGTGTGGCAAGTCTGCCTTTGGTGGAGGGTGGGCAGGGAGTGGTATGTGTGCGCTCCCAATTGTCCACCTTCCTCCTTCAGTACCTGCAGAGATACCGATATGCAGATCCCTCTCTCTGCAGTGGTGCGCACTGGAGTCCAGCTTTTATCGCCAGTTGCGCAACCTGGGGTATGACCGGCAATTATTTCTTATCAGGCCAGAGGGGTTTGGGAGAGACCTCTGTTGTTGCCGGCATACTACCAGGAAAGCCTCAAGGCCTGGAGCATGGTCTCCGTCACCAGGCAAGACATGCCTTTGGGGGATGAAATATTTACAGGGCCCCTATTATATTATCCAGCAGTAGGGGCTCTGTTGTTACAGTCCCCCAGTATCCTCCGCCGCCTTAGTCAGGCACGGTTGACACGAGTCGGGGATCCCCTAGACTACGAGTATTCTCATTGAGTGTCACCCCAGGAGCTTGCGCTCTGTTTCGGATATGTGATGCCCAAAGTCCCAGGGCGCTTGCTCCAGGAGATTAAGAATGCCCTCTCCCCGACTCTTGCACCTTCCTTCACGGATTGCCACATGCACCTTCCAACACCCCTGCTCCGGCTGTTTGCATTGGACACGAGCCCCGTGTTTCCCCTCAGGCTCCTCCTGTCCCCAACCTCTCGAGGTTGTGGAACATACCCTTGGCATGCTCTTGTGGCATGCCGAGGAAGAGCTTGTATTCTCTTGTGCTCCATACAGTGCACTTCGTTGCCCTCGTGACCCGTCCCAATACCATCTGGAGGTGGGTCCTACCAGCTGACGAGGGCAAGAGGCCCACCGGGGACTTGAGTTGGAGAAAGCTCCATGGTGCACTGAGCACAAGAAAGTACTTAGCTAATTTCATGGACTCTCCTTCCACTTGTCCATTCTGTGGCAAGGGAGAGTCTGTGTATCATATTTATTTTAGTTGCGCCAGACTGCAGCCCCTCTTGTCACTCTTGAGGGTCCTCCTCCTGCAGTTCTGGCATTTCTCCCCACACATATTTATTTTTGGGCGCCCAGTGTCCCAGGGCAATAGGGCCAGGGACCTCCTCGTCAACCTGCTCCTGGCATTAGCCAAGCTGGCTATATATAAGTCCAGGTAGCAGCTTGATAGAGGGGGTTCCATTGTCACCTGAGGCCATGTTCCGGGCACTGGTGCCCTCCCGTATCCGGGCAGAGTGCCGCCTGGCTTTGTCCACTGGGGGAATTGATGAGTTTGTCTCCCAGTGGGCTGTAGATAGTGGACTCTGCTCTGTATCCCAACCGGTTTCTTTTTGTCTAAATCTTCTAATCTGATTATTATTTAATTTACAGAACATGTCCTTTTATTGGTTTGACATGCAGATTGGATTTATAAAAGGCCACTCTCTGTCATACTTTAGTGTTTACAATACACTGCTGTGGAAATCCCCTGCAACAAGGGAGACTTCAGATCCAGACATAAGACTTGATTTTGTTTGGACTTTATCTTGGACAGTGAGGGAACTGCAGCTAAGAGTTAGTCAGTGCTTCAACTTGAAGCTAGGCTTTTGTTTTGCACCGTTTGTGCTTTTTTGTTGTACCAAAATAAATACAACTGCTGATATTTTAAAAAGGGCTCCTAAATACTCTGTTCTGGTGCCGGATCCAAGGGCAACGAACCCTGAGTGTGACAGCAGATTTTCTATCTAATTTAGGATTTATAATCATGTTAAAGTCACCTGTTACTATGAGCGTATGAACCTTGAGCATATTTATTAATCATTTTACCTATTTTCTCACAAACTTTATTTGGTTTTCATTCGGGGCATATATATTTACCAATGTACATTTCTGATTGTTGATGCCCCCCACCCAAAAAACAAATCTCCCATTCGGGCCTATTTCAACAAATTCTTCTTTTGTATCTAATTTATTGCTAAAAAAGAGATAATACATCACTGTAAATGATGGGGGACACATTGGGGAACATGAGGATAACATGTACCATATTGGCTAGCTGGCACATCGCCGGTAGCAAATACTATTATTTGTGGCCGCAGTCCGCCGGGCTTGAAGATCAAGTTGCTGCCTTGGAGGTCATCCAAGCTTGGGACTACTGGCTTGGATGACCCCCAAGGCAGTAACTCGTTCTCCAAGCCTGGCAGACTTGTGGCCACAAATGACAGTATTGGCTAGCGGGGATGTGCCAGCTAGCCAATGTACTACATGTCATCATCATGTCCCCCCTAATGTCCCCTATCAATTACAGCACTGTATGGTGCTGCATTGAATATATATTTACCCCTAAAGATCTGCAGCAGCTCCTTAAAGGGACCGCGGCACACTAATGGTTACCCCAAGCCACGGGGGTACTGTAAGCAACTAACATTAACCCTCCCCATTTGGACCCCTGGAGGGTCCCCACATTAACCCGATGGGGACCCCCGCTGCATTAAAAATTCAAATTTCCTGCCATGCGCAGGTCCTGAAAGGACCTTAAAGGTCCCTAAAGAACACACGATCAATAAAACTATTAACCCCTCAATATAGACCCCCACAAGACTAAAATTAACCCCCTCAGTCCAATAGGGAACTATATAGAGCCTATAGGACAATGTCAACACCATAGGTTAGCCCTCCAGGACCCTCATGACAAAGTCTAAGCACTACACTACACTATTAACCCTTACTGTACCCCATTAACCCCTTAACCCTTACTATACCCCATTAACTCATACTTAACCCTTTTCAACCCTAACTGGGCCTATCTAACCCTAACTGCGCCTATTTAACCCTAACTTGTCTTATTTAACCCTATCTGGCCCTATTTAACCCTAACTGGGCCTATCTAACCCTAGCTCAGCCTATTTAACCCTAATTGGGCCTATTTAATCCTATCTGGACCTAATAACCCTAACTGGGCCTATTTAACCCTATGTAGGCCAATGTAATCCCATCTTAGCCTATTTAACCCCATCACTTATGGGGATCTATACAAACCCCCATACTGACCCCGGTAAGCATCTCTTTAACCCAATCAGTCCCATAAGGGTCTATGAAGACCCTCATGTGATAATTAGATCCCTAATAGTAACCCAAAAAGTGTCACAAGGTTCCTCCAGGACCCTCATGACACTAAGTACAAACACTACTCTACACTATTCCCCCCAATAAACCCCTAAATCTTAACTAACCCCTCTACCCTAACCTATTAAACCCTAACTACCTAACACTACCTACCTAATCCCCTATTAAACACCCCCACTAATTACACAAAATCGAATTAGCTAAGTAACAAAAATTAAAAAAAACTGTTACCAAAAAAATAAAAGGACATTACAACCCCCCACTACATAAAATAAAAAAAGAACATTACAACCCCCCACTACAAAAAATAAAAACAATTTTACACTTGCAAAGAAAAGACATACACATATATACATAACATCACAGTACATCAATAAATGCATAACAGATATACCCCTAACTACAATACTATTAACCCCTAACTACAATCTACAATACATTATCCCATATATAAAACATCATCCCCTATCTACCACACATTAACCCCTGACTGCAATACATTAAACCCTAACTACAATATATTACCCCTATCTATTAAACATTACCCCCTATCTATTAAACATTACGCCTATCCACAATACATTAAATCCTATCTATTAAACATTACCCCTATCTATTAAACATTACCCACTGTCTATTAAACATCACCCCCTATCTACAATATATTAAACCCTATCTATTAAACATAACCCTTATCTATTAAACAATACCCCCTATCTATTAAACAGTAACCCTATCAATTAAACATTACCCCCTTTCTACAATACATCAAACCCTATCTACAATACATTAAAAAGCCATCATCTAACCTAAAATAGAATAAATAAGACCACTTACCTTGCTCAGATGTCCCTTCAGCAGGTCGCATCCCCAAGGAAAAAAAGAAACATGAATTTAGTCACAAATAAACACAACCTAAAGAAATACACATTCTAAATATTAAACTTACCTTGCCGCAATGCCCCCGTCCTTCTTGTCTCCTGACCCGGCTTGGCCCTTGAGAAAAACCGCTGCACTAAAAAAAAAAAAAAAAAATACTGTATTGGTCCTGAATATTTGCGACCGTCCAAAAATCATTGGCGATTTGCGAACTTTGCTTGTAACGCGTGCGACTATTTGCGAATGCAAAATTACTGCCGATTTGCGCGATTGCGAGTTAAGGGTGCCCATTTTCGTGCTTTAGACTGCGGTATTGAATAGCGATTTACGGTTTTAGTGATTCTAACATCCTGTAAAGCCCGTAACCTGCAAAAAAAAAGCCTGTTTCTTGCAATGGCTGATCACTTTGAGAGTCTTTTTCTCTCCAATTTTACGGGTGTAAATTTTTTTCCCCTTACACTTTACTGGTGCGGCTTATATGCGGGTGCGGCTTATATTCGGACCAATACGGTAGATACTGTAGGCCCAGTTAGAGTTATTAGGTCCAGATAGGGTTAAATCGGCCCAGGTATGGTTACATAGGCCCAGTTAGAGTTAAATTGGCCCAGTTAGGGTTATTAGGTCCAGTTAGGGTTCAATAGGTCTAGAGGGGTTAAATAGGCCCAGTTAGGGTTATTAGGTCCAGATAGGGTAAGATAGGACCAGTTAGTGTTAAATAGGTCTAGAATGGGTTAAATAGGCCCAGTTAGGGTTACATAGGGTTTAGTGTGGGTTAATGGTGTATAGTTAGGGTTAAGGGGTTAATGCGGTACAGTTACGGTTAATAGTGTCGTGTAGTGCTTAGACTTTGTCATGAAGGACCTGGAGGACATTCATGGCACTTGTAGGGTTAACCTAGGGGTTAATAGTGTTGGACTTAGAGAGTTCATTTTAGTCTCATGGGGATCTATATTGACCGTCATGAGTGATGGGGTTGCTTTTAGGTGCTGGGGGGGTACTTATAGTACCCCCGCAGCTTGGTGGTAAACCATTAGTGTGACCTTAAGGGCCTGTGACGGGAAATTAAAACCCCACAATTCCCTGGGCTTGAACTTTGAATTCAAGCCCGTGGCAGGACATTTAAGCGTCATAGATGCTGCGGGGGTCCCGATCGATCACGATCGGGACCCCTGCAGTATGGAAAGGGGTTAATGTGGGGAGCCTGCAGGTGTCCCTATTGGGACCCCTGCAGCAAGGGGTTTATGTGCGGAGCCTGCAGGGTTCCGATTGGGACCCCTGCATTATAGGGTTAATGTGTGCACCCCGCAGGTGTCCTGTTCGGACCCCTGCATTATAGCTTTAATGTTAGGACACTGGAGGGGTCCCGTTCGGACCCCTGCATTATAAGGTTAATGTGTGCACCCTGCAGGGGTCTCGATCGGACCCCTGCATTATAATGGTGATGTAGGAACACTGCAGGTGTCTCAATCGGGTCACGATTGTGTCCCCTGCAGCCAGCGGGGACTTTAATTGGAGCAGCCGCAAGGGATTCACAGCCGTTGCAACCGCTCCAGGGTGCAAGTAAGCAGCGGGCATTTTTTATTGTTTTGCAGGGTTGGCGGAGGGGTTATCGGAGCATTCGAATAGGGTTGTGGGGTTTCATGCGTCCGAATCTCTTGCGGCTGCGTAAGATCAAAGGCTTTCCCTGCAGTAAGCTGCGGCTGGGGTGGTCGCAAGGGAGCTGTCAGATGCTGGGGATTAGAATAGGGAAGTAGCTTGCGGCCACCCCTTGCAGCCACGCAGCTCCTATGGCCATCATTAGAATGAGGCCCTATGCCCTTGCCTTTTTCTCTGATTTTATATATATTGTGTTGAGATAAAACCAAACTTGCTTAAAACATGTGATTTATAAATATGTTTCCTTCTTACAGTAGTGTTACAAAATTCTCTAAAGTGCTTTCTATTTAATATATTATTAACTTCTTCACTACTATCCATTTTGCCTTTCTCCTTTCTAAATTCTCAGTGACATTAAGGGGAGGATATAAAATAGATTCTTCCCTCCCATTCCTTGTGAAAGCATATTAACATTAAATAAGTGAAATTGTAATTCCCAACACAAATATATAGTACATTACATTAAATAGTGAATCAATTATCACATTTAACAGACTAGGAATAACATTTTTGTCTCTTAGCAAATTTCAAATTCTTAATTTTTAATATTTAAGAGATAATAATTTTAAGTGACAGTTCTAATTATAATTGGTCATCTATATAAAAATTCAAATTTGAAGTTTCTGAGTTGATTTCATCGAGAAAGTTCCAGCTTGCTAGAAGTTCCTCTCCTTCTTTGACAGAGTTTATTTTATGCCAAACAGTTACTTTTTGTATTAAAAGCACAACTGGAAAAATCCATTTATATATGAAACCTTTTTTTCTAAGCAATTGAGTGATGTTGACAAATTCCTTCCGTTTACTCAAAGTAGCTGAAGAAAGGTCTGAAAATATTTTTATGCTTTCATACGGTGGCTCAAAAATTTTCATCTTAAAGCTGGCTTTTATTATAGTTTCTTTCATTGGGAGAAAAATTATTTTAACTATCACATCTCTAGATTGCTTGTTCTCCATAAATTTCGGAAGTGGAATTCGATGTAAAGCACCAAGTTTATGAGAAAAAGTAGGTACTAATGTTGATAATAAATCAGTTATATATTTATTTAGTTCAACATCATTCATTTTTTCACAAAACTTTTAACAATTTATTCTGAGATACATCAAAGAATTGTGTCTGGCGTCCGAAGAAGTAGGTTTTACAATACCCACACACCCAGAGTCAAAACATATATTTAGAGGATGTAGATTTTTTGAATTTATATTCTTTTATTAGAAGGTTTACAAATTCCATACGTAAATAAAACATTCTTAACAGTCATAAATGTCAGTTTTATCGAGTTATATTTTCACAGTGTTATCATTTTGCAACAGTTAACTGACTAAACCTTCTTGTTTTTTAATTTTTAGTGAGTACATTTTCTAGTGTCTAAACTGATATTCCAACTTTAAAGGAAACATAAGGCATAATAAACCAAGTAAATTCAAGAGTACAAAGTTGCTAAGAGCATACGATATATTAGTTATTACCTATCTATCTTTACTAGGCTATCGTGTACTAAATCATAATAAGTAATCCTGGGCACCTCTAGACAACCTCGGGGCAATCCGCGGCTGGTTACTTCCCCTTACCTCGGGTAATACTTGCCATCTAGTGCCTCTGAAAGGTCTCCAGGACTCCCCCACTCCAGTCTTTTCCTCAATATCGCTTCCGTTAATTGCAGGCCTTATATTAGGGGCACACTAAAGGAGGATGTTATCCAAGGGTCCCAAACTATCTGGAATTGGGGCATCCTATCTAAGACAATATGGGTTAATCTCTCGTTAATAAGTAAGTAGTTGATCTTCCTAGTCACCTCCTGAAAGTTTAGAGTCATGTCTTTCCATCTACTGGCTATGTGTATCTTTGAAGCTAACGCCATTAATTGAAATTGCCTGTTCTGGGAATGCGACAAGTTTTTAATATGAACCCCCAGTAAGCAGGATTCCAATTATTCGGCAAAGGTAGTGTAGCCCCATTATGTTGCAGTGTCCCAACCACTGGTACCTCACTTGTGTATACCGAAGAAAATAACCTATTTTGATTATATGCCTTCTCCTGGTCACTAGTTTTCAGACGGCCTGTGTCACATTGTAATGCTCCTATAGCTTCCTTCCTGGCCTTCTTCCCATTAATATACTTAAAAAATATTTTAGGGTTAGTCTTACTCTCTTTTGCAATTCATTTTTCATTTTCTATTTTAGCCAGTCTAATTGCGCTTTTGCAAGGCTTGTTGATTTCCTTGTACTCACATAAAGCAGCCTCTGTCCCCTCTTGTTTGTATAATTTAAATGCCTGTTTTTCACTCCGTATCTTGATCTTTAAATCATTGTTAAGCCACATTGGATGTGATTTACTCCTTTTACTTTTATTCCCACTTGGTATATGGTGATAAGTATGTATACTTAGTAAGAATTTAAATGTTGTCCATTTGTGTACAGTGTTTTTATTAGCTGTTATAATTATTTATTTCAGAAATTATTAATTATGGACATTATTTACAACAGATGTCCTGTTCCAAACCCTGTGCTCATGCTGTTCCACAGCCTAACAATTACTCACATTTACCATTGTAAGTAAATATATATATATATATATATATATATATATATATGTATGTATAGGAGTATAAGAAAAAAATAACAGCAAAAAAACAGCACCAGAGACAATAAAGGAATTTGTTATAAAATGTCTGATCTTGCACTTAAAGATCACATATATAATTGTGAGCATGCGGGCTGTTGCCAGGCGCTCGTTGGCAGCAACTGCGGACCTCGCAAAATTTACGGAGTTGCGAAACCATAATACGAGACACGTTACGACCCATTACGACCTCGCAAAAAACGTCCGAAACCCGCACACATGAAAACATGAAAAACACAATAAATACACAAAACAAATACATAAAAAGCTTACCTACAGCAAGGGGGGGCACCCAGGACCTTCGAAAACTGAAGTTACACCTCAATTTAACTCCAAATAAAAGAGTTTAGAGACCCAAAAATCCCCTAAGCGAGAAAAAAAATTGCCACTGAAAAAAACGAAAACGAGGCTACAGCACTCTAAAGACGAAAAACACCACCAAACACCGACGGATTTTCTGAAAAAGACGTACGAGATCCAAAAACAAGGACGCAACACGCCCGACCCCAAAAACATTAGAAACACAATAAATAGACACAACAAACACATAAAAGGCTTACCCACAGCAAGGGGGGGCACCCAGGACCTCTGCAAGTGAAGTTACACCTCCATTTAAGTCCACATTTCAGAGTTTAGACAACCGAAAATCACCTAAGCGAGAGAAAAAATGTCCACTGAACAAAACGAAAACGAGGCTAAAGGACCCAAAACACGTAAAACAACACCAAACACCTACGGATTTTCCCAAAAAGTCGGACGACATCCGAAAACAAGGACGCTAAATCAGCCACAGCCGCATACCACGCATTAGAACACTAACTTATATAATCCGGAAGTACACAGCTACCCTAACGGATTTGCCTCGCGCACGCACACTATTACACTGCACACATTCATGACGCTTACACAGCAGCTCCACAGCACTGATGCTGCAGCAACATGAAAACAGATTGCCAGCTCTTCAACACAATGCTTCCTGCATATATTACTTCACAATAGGTAAAGTATATTAACTTCTTATTTTATTAATTATTCATTGCCATGCCAAAAAAAACACCAACGCTGCTCATAGCCCACAAACAACCAAGAGCCTCGCAATGAGCGCCGAAGGATCTTAAAACACCAACAAAATTAATTTTGCCCGCAAACAACATTACCTGCCTTACAATCTTATTGCCATCATTTTTTGACGGGCAAGTCGCTAGTACAAAAATAATAAACAGTCTGCAGCACTTTAGACTTGTGGAATTAGTGAACCTATATTGTGTACTGTGAAAAGACCATGTAAATGTCTGGCTAAAGTGGATATGTGGGAGAAAGGGTTAACTGCAAAACACCTTACACAAGCTATCAGTGACTGCAAAAACTATTTTGCGGTCACATACACTACAACATCAATCATATGATGATGCTGCCACCATTAAGACAATTAAAGATATAAATATGTCTGTGAGTTTTCCGTCCAAAACTACAAAGTTATAGAAAATCCCAATTTGGTCACAAGGGAGACATAATATAAAATATGTCTCTGGTAATGTTTGGTCCTTGAGAGCACATAGAGATAAATTAATACATTGATTATGGCCCCGTTTAATTGCAAGCCTGTAATTACCTTCAAACTGAACTTTTGGCTACGGGTTACAAAATATTTACATATACTGTATATGTATTTAATTGACTCAAGCTGGCAATTACAGGCTCACAGCCCCAACACGCAAACCTTGAACCAGTATGTAGCATTTTAGGGCATGATCATGATCAATTAAGCAAGGCCGTAAGTTACAATTTAGATAGAGCCAATAGTAAATGAGACCATCATCATGACATCAGTAAAACATGGAGTTTAGACTACAATTTATTAGTGCTTAGAAGTCCGATTTGCAATTGGACTCACAATCCAGAAATGTAGAAATCAATAAAAATCAATAAATCAATTGTTCAAGTCCATGCAGGTACCATGATATGTATTAACTCCTTGATTCACGTGATTGATATAACATGGAAATAAAACATAAAATATTTTTTTTATTGCAGGTTTGCAAGCTTGAGACTGTTGTGAAATTAATTCTAATGCCTTTCATTTCTTTCCCAGCATTTTTAAGTACAGTATTGTGTGTTTATTTTCTTTTGCAGTGTTCCGAACAGGTGTTTAATCCACTTGCGAGTCCTATCTAGTGCTCGTAGGATTTTGTGATACATTTGCCTTTTACTGGTTTGAAGGCAATTGCTGGCTCGTACTTTAATATAGATTTTGCATCATTAGCAGCAATTGCGGGCTTGAAACATTACATGAGTAGATAGGATGGAGTTACATTTCTGACAACGGTAGTGTTTTTGAGCCGGTAACTCTCAAGTGGAGTGTGAGTAGCTAAAAGTAGCGAAATTAATATAAGTAACATTTACGGGCTACATTACAGGCTCATGTAATTGTGATTTGGACAATTAAATAGGGGTCTGTATGATTATACAGTATATTGATAAATATATCCTAAACGGATATAGAAGTATATATGTACAATAGATTATTATTAAAATAAAGTAGTGATAAAAATTTAGAAAGTCATATACATTAGTAACAGCTACCAGGCAGTGGAATAGATGGATTTCCAGAAACGTAGGTGGTATGGTCATGAACTCATCTGGTCATCTCATAGTTTCACCAAACACAAGACAAATAACTCATCGTTTGATTCAGATTTTAAAATGCTTAGAGTATTACTTTTTCACTGTCCTTAGCAGAAATGTCAGCCTTAAAAAGCCTCAATATTTCCATGCTAAAAGTGTTCCCTATCACCACCTACGATTTCTTATTCACAGACGATTTCTTATTAACCTTTAACTACAAACCTGCAGCAATGTTTTAATCTCTTCTTGACTTGCTTGTGACATATACACATAGGAGCACACTGGAGCAATGTTGATCAAGTCAGCAAGCTAATAGCCAGCTGAAGCAGTTAAGTCCTCTATTGTATACATAAAGCACTTAAAGTAACAAAGCATACATTCCAAATATGGTATAATTTAACACTATAGTTAATAAATACTATCAGTTGAATAATACTAATAATAATTACATTTTATATGGTAACAATGAAGTTACCACAACCATCAATTCTGATTTGCAAAACATTATTCACAAGAAATTGCAGACAGAGCTTTGCTCTCTAACATGTATTATATGTACTCCCTGTTTTTTTTTAATATTTTATTTAACGTTTTCCATCATACAAATGAAGAAAATAGCATACAATACAAATACAAGGTATTATTATGCACATTGTCATAAATCCTTCAATGCATTACATTAGCATATTATAACAGTATGCAAATAATTAGAAAAATGTACATCCTGTACTAACATAAACAAACAAAATAAAGAAAGGGGGGGGAAAGGAGAGAAAAAAGTCAGAGGGCAGGGAACATACCACAATCTGGTTACCTTATACTATCTATTGTTAGTTGGGAAGTAACAACATCAACTCTAAACAAATTAAATACATTTTTTCAGTTCCATAATATCCATTTCACTTTATTTTTATTTTGCTGTTTTATATTAAATTTTGTAAAATCTGTTTCAAGTTGTTTATTTCTAACAACCACCTTTTTAATTTCCTCCCAAGTCAGTATTGTCACTTTTTTCCAATGGATGACAAGCAACCATTTCTCAACCAATAAGTATTATATTCATTTTTGGTCTTGAAATTCTTTCTGAAAGAAAATGAAATAGTATGATTTCTGGTGTTAAATCTAAATCTTGTTTTATAATTTTGGATATTTGAAGCATACAGCTAGACCGGAAAACTTGAATTAACGAGCACGTCCACCACATGTGCATATGTGTACCTTCTTCCTTATGGCATCTCCAACAGATGTCTGAGTTATTTTGTGAGGCGAAAATTGCTAATTTCAGTGGAGTTATATATGTATTTTTCCATAGTTTGAAAGGCTCTCTCCCAACTCTCTTCTTCCCATTCCTTGTGAACTATTTCACAAAAAAATAGCAGACAGAGCTGTGCTCTCTAACATGTTTTATATGTACTCCCTGTTGACATTCTGATTTGGTCATACATATATTTTTATTGTGGATTCCCTGGTTTTCCAGTGGTTCAGCATGGTGTGTTGCAGTCCATGAGGTCATGGAGAGTCAGACAGGACTGAGTGATGCAAGCACAAACAAAAATATTTTTACTAAAGTGCAATAATCACCATTTGTATCTCCTCTAATACATATGCTTTTATATATCTCAAGGTGGAACAGCCCAGTTCTATAACAATGTTGATAGTATGATGTTTATTGCAAAGTGTATCTTTTTAAAACGAGGCTGTGTTACCATTGTTGATGCTGGATGCGCAAGCTGTTACGTGACTGTGAATAAGTAGGCAAAAAATGTAAATGTTTATTTGTAAATATTGATTATATTGTCCGCTCAATGCAGTCTAGATGCAAAAGGAGTGCAGGGGTGCATATAATGATTTATGCAACGAACATCAGGAAATAGCAATGGAAAGAACGCAGTAACTATTGATGTGGGGGAGGTGGTAAACATCTGAATGGAGCCAGGACAGCATAAACACTAAATGCTGCCCTAACCATAATCCAAACTCCTAACCTAATATAGTCCTCCATAAATGATTCGGAATAACCAACAGCTTCTCCATTTCTGGTCAGGTAAATATCATATGACAAATATGAACATGGGTGTCTACATACCTGAGAATCTGGTGAATTTGGTGCTCGTCCAGGAATACTAAAAAAAAATTATATATAGAAATGCTTGAATATTAAATGTTATGCATCCTTACTCGAATGGATACATTGGAAAGTAAAACTAAAGTAATAACTAAAAGTTATTGTTTATTTGTTATTATCTCTAACTTTAACATTGTTATTTATAAACATAATATGTTTAAGATCATTTTAAAAACTTTAACTGGGAGATTCACCTGAAAAAGCAGGAGTTGTGCAACTATAAACAAAAACCTATCATCCTGAATCCAATTACCGTCAGTAATTAGGATGTCCCATGCCGTGTGATTTTTCTGCTATCTTGCTTATGGGAAGTGACAGAACAGGAGCAGGACAGGACATAACCAGCTGAACGTGTTGCATAAGGCCGTGACTCCACAGCTGTGACAGAAGAAGGACATGAAGATGCTGCTAAGGCTGCCGGGGATACAGCTGCTCTCACAGAGGAAAAGATTCTGTGTCAAAATAACTATCTAAAGCAAACATGTCAAGGTTCTGGTCACAGGAATAATGAATATCCTATCTAGCCATTTACGGCACGGCTAGAAAAATAAATAGAAATGTAGACAAGTGTTAAAGTGAGCTGTGGAGAGCATCACATATTGCAGACGAGAACTAATAACATTTTTAGAGTGGGAACTAGCTTATCAGAGAGAAAAAAAACAAAAACCAAGTAAACTGCTGAAAAAAGCAAGTGTCTCTTTATAGATGAGCTCACCCCAGTATTCTCATTGTCAGGTTTGGATCAACACTATCTGCGTTACAGTGACACAGTGAAGATTCCAAATTTGGGATAATTGAAAACTATAGGTAATAACAAATACTTAAACAATTAAATGTTATATATATATAAAAAAGACAACGGACTCAACGTCTCAGTGGCTTATCAGTAATGGCATTGATTTCTCATTAACAAAAAATATGAATCTTGATTTATAAGTAGATCAGAAAAGCTGACTGTTAGCTCAAAATGGCATTTTTTTTAAATAGCTTTTAATTGTTAAAGTACTTGCTATCGTCTATCTAAACTCTCATGAAACATTAGTGTAATATCCATAAGGGCTTATACATGTTAAAACATTAACACAAACTTTAATTACCTTTTAATGTATTGCAAAAACAGCATCATCAGTTTATCTATTTACATATTTAGTCATTTGTATAGCTGTACGTTGAAATGGTTTAGATTCACTAACTGAATAGCCAGACATCATATTCCAATATTCCAGCATGCATGCCTTGCATGGGTTTTCTTGTGCAATATTGATGACACTGGGGAACAAATAGTTCTGTAATGAAGCATGGGAGTGCCCAATGTAGCAGTTTAACAGCTTTTTCCATCAGTGGTTGGCAAATATGTCATAGTTGGCATTATGTCGGTAATGACATATAATAACAACAAACCCTGCAAAATGGCATGTCCATATCTTGTCATTAGAGCTATAAATTGATAAAATAAGAATGCCACGTAATGCTACCTACACCTTAAGTGAACACACTACACTAGACCTAATATTTTCCTGCCCATATCTGTATAAACTCATTTCCATGGCAGGAAAGGGGCTAAAAATAAATACAAATACATATGAGGACTTTATGGCCTCTGCGTTTATGGCCTGTTACTCTCTAGAAGCCCCGGTATCCCCAGTAACCCCCATCTACACCCGGACGTCCATGGGCCTCCGTCAACCCCTTGACCTTTGGGGTGGGAACCCATTAATCCTATGAGAGTCCTTATGGATCCCTATGGTTTTCTAAATATAACCCCTTTGGCACCTGACACTAACCCCATAACATGGGATGCTCTATGGACCCCATGGTATGCTAACTTATAACCATGAGAGTCCGTATGATATGACCACCATGACAAGAAAATAAAAAAGAATATATCTGTGGGGAAAAATGGATTAAATTATACATTACTCTTCCTTGGACAACACTCCAGTCATGATCACAGATGCCCGAGCCCACAATCTTCAGTCCTTGCTAAGCGGGCTTGACCAAATTGTTTGACCAAATTGGTGCACTTCTGGCTTGAATGAAGGTTGTCAATCTTCTGTTTAGCCCACTGAAAAGTTTTTGTGTTTTTGTGTTTGCGTCTCTCAGTTGTGTCTGACTTTCCGTGATCTCATGGATCACAACACACCATGCTGATCCACTTGGTATTCATGGCAGAGGTACTGGCGTGGGTTGCCAGTTCCTTCTCCAGTGGGCCACAGCATACAGCTCCTGGTATTCATAGATGGTCTTCCTCCAAGTACTGACCAGGTGCCACCCAGCATGGTTTCAGGTTGGTGTGACCTCTTGGTTCCCCTTCCTGGAATCAAGGGGTAGCAGTGTTGCAAGCACGAAGGGCCTCCTGCTAAAAAAATCCTGCTGCTCTAAAAAAAAATATGTTACAATCTAACAGCTTTTTCCCCCCATCAAATAATGTTTTTTGGGGCGGTCCTATTTAGATCAGGTGTATCTGAACCTGAGGAGGGCCTGTGAGATACAGAGGAAAGGAGTCTGTTGAAATAAGTGGATCTAAGAAAGAGAGTCTGTGTGTCTGAAAGTATTCAGGAGCAAAATACAGTATGTCCAGAAATTTAAAAAAAAAAGAACTACAAGCAGCATGGTGGAGACAAGCCACAGCTGCAGAATATGAGAGATCATCCCTGCCGGAGTCTGATCAAGCTGATGGTAGTAAAAAAGGTACTTGTCAAAGAACTGGCACATTAAACACCCAGGTGTGCGTGAAGAGGCTAATAGTTACATGATTAAGGGTCCCTTGCTGAGGTTGAGCATTTGGAGAGTTAATCTGGATGGTTATAACCTATTTAGGAAAGATAGGGGCAATGGTAAAAGGGTAGGAGGGATTTGTCTGTATGTTAAGGCTGAATTTAAGACTATAGTCAGAGAAAATATTTATGGCTGAACTAGCAGTAATGTTGAATGTTTGTGGGTAGAGTTATATAGCGGAGCAGCAAATTCCCAAAAAATATTGGTTGGAGTATTCTATAAACCCCCAAATATAGCTGAAAGTGAGGAAATACAATTATTGTTACAGATAGGAAATGCAGCTAAGCATGGGCAAGTTCTAATAATGGGAGATTTTAACTACCCTGAAATAAACTGGATAAATAAGACCAACAGTTCAACTAAGGGGAGCATGTTCTTGAGTACACTCAGGGATCATTATCTGGCCCAGGTTATACAAGAACCTACTAGAAATAAGGCCACCTTGGATTAAGTCATCACAAATAATAGTGACATGGTATCAAATGTTGAAATAGGGCAACCTTTGGAAGACAGTGATCACAACTCAGTCTCATTTGAGATTGAATTAAAAAAACAAAACTGTAAGGGGCCAACAAAAGCTCTCAATTTTGAAAGGGCAGATTTTAATGGTCTAAGGGCAGTGATAAAAAGTATAGACTGGGACAGAGAACTGGCAGGTAAAAATACTGAACATAAATGGACAACATTTAAATCCTTACTAAATATACATACACATCGACATATACCGTGTGGGAATAAAAGTAAAAGGAGTAAATTACATCCGATGTGGCTTAACAATGATTTAAAGATCAAGATACAGAGTAAAAAACAGGCATTTAAATTATACAAACAAGAGGGGGACAGAGACTGCTTTACGGGAATACAAGGAAATCAACAAGGCTTGCAAAAGGGCTATTAGACTGGCTAAAATAGAAAATGAAAAATTAATTGCAACAGAGAGTAAGACTATCCCTAAAATATGTTTTTAGTATATAAATGGGAAGAGGGCCAGGATGGAAGCTATAGGAACATTGCAATGTGGCACAGGCCGTCTGAAAATTAGTGACCAGGAAAAGGCAGATGAGCTAAATAGGTTATTTTCTTCTGTATATACAAGCGAGGTACCAGTGGGGCTGCACTACCTTCACCAAATAATTGGTTAACGCAGGAAGAAATCCAAAAAAAGGTTGGAAAAAATAAATGTCAATAAAGCCCCAGGTCCTGATGGAATACATCCAAGGATACTGAGGGAACTGGGTTCTGTAATAGCCAAACCATTATATCTAATTTTTCAAGATTCACTCAACACTGGGTCACTACCAGATGACCGGAGAAAAGTGGAGGTGATACCTATATTTAAGAAGGGGGCAAAAGCAAATCCGAGGAATTATAGACCTGTAAGCCTCACTTCTGTAGTGGGGAAGCTTTTATAAGGGTTAATAAGGGATAATATACAAGATTATGTCTATTGAAACAGCATTATAAGTAGGAACCAACATGGATTTATGAGGGATAGGTTGTGTCAAACAAATCTAATTAGTTTCTATGAGGATGTTAGTAGGAACCTGGATCAAGGCAACTCAGTGGATGTAGTCTTTTTAGATTTTGCAAAGGCTTTTGATGGAGTACCACATGGGAGACTATTGCAGTAAATATATGCACATGGATTGAGAGCTAGCTAAAAGACAGGAAACAACGCGTTGTTGTAAATGGAACATATTCGGATTGGACTATAGTGGTAAGTGGGGTTCCTCAGGGTTCAGTATTAGGTCCTCTCCTTTTTAACATATTATTATTATTATTATAGTTTATTTATAATGTGCCGACATATTCCATAGCGCTGTACATATATTAAGTTCAGACAAAGATAAATATAGATTAACATTTAGCAAAGGAAGTAGGGCCCTGTCTTTGAGCTAGGAATCCAAATTAATTAAATCAGAAAATTATGTACTTTCCTTCCAAAGGGATTTGCATAAATTAGAGAAATGGGCAATTAATGTAAGGTTATGCATCTGGGAAGGAAAAATAACCATGCAATCTATAAACTTAATGAAGCAAATCTAGGGGTATGTGATATTGAAAGGAATTTGGGAGTGCTTGTGGACAACCACCTATGTAACAGTTATCAATGCCAAGCAGCCACTGCAAAGGCAAATAAACTATTAGCATGTACCGTATTAGAAGGGTATAGAAGCAAGGGAGGCAGAAATAATTCTACCACTATACAAATCTCTAGTACACCCTCATTTGGAATATGGAGTACAGTTTTGGGCATCAATTCATAAAAACAACATTTTATAACTGGAAAACTTACAGAGAAGGGCTACCAAACTAATAAGGGGAATGGAGGGGCTAAGTTATGAGGAAAGACTAACCAAATTAAACTTATTTTCTCTAGAAAAAAGGAGTCTAAGAGGGGATATGATTACCTTATATAAATACATCCAGGGTCAGTATAAAGATTTGTCCAGGGAGCTTGTTGTGCCAAGAGGTTTTCAACTGACAAGAGGACATCCTTTGAGGTTAGAAGTAAAAAGATTCCACCTTAAAGAAAGAAAAGGGTTCTTCACAGTAAGGGTGGTTAATCTGTGGAATTCTCTACCAAGGGAGGTGGGGACAGCAGATTTGATAGATAACTTTAAAAAGGGATTGGATATATTTTTAATTAAAAAGGGCATTCAGGGTTATCCTATTTAATTAGAGAGGGAGTATTGATCCAGGGAGGAATCCGATCGCCAGTATCTGGGGTCAGGAAGGAATAAAACAAATTCCCTTTTGAGACAATTGGCAAAGTTTAACTGGTTTTTCTTGTTTGCCTCTGGATCAAATAACAACTAATTAGCATATTGCAGGTCAGAGGAGATCCTTAAAGGTTGAACTTGATGAGCTAAAAGTATTTTTTCAACCTCAATTACTATGTAACTATGTAATGGAGAGAAGGGTAGGTCAGTGCTCCACCAGCTTGTATGTGGAAATCACTGCAACCGCTACGGGATGGAGTTTGGAGCATGATCAACTTCACAGCAAGATAGACACAGACACAGCAAGAACTGCAAAAGAACACCAGAAACGTTACTGTGACTGTGGTGTTTTTTTTTAACCTGTAGCAAGCAAGCTGCACAGGTTCAGCGGGGGTGTTCCTGCAATAAAGTCATTGACTTATATTTTACTAAAGCCACTTCAGCCTAAAGTCTGACTCTTTTATAAAGCCTCATAATAAGTATTATTAGACAGGAGAAGCAGACTCTTGACAGTCACCTTGTCACAGTAATCAACCAGAGAAGGCTACTGCCCCATTTCTGATTAGTTAAAAGTTTAACCAATAAGAATACAGGGATGGAAATCTGTGCATTCAGATAGTTTCAGTATTTTAACCAGAGAGCTCTATTTTTCACATAACATATCAGCCAATCAGAACAGGGCTTAATAATAGTGTTACCCTTCTCTCATTGACTGAGTGAGGCAATCCATGAAGAGATAGTAACCTGTTGAGCTAACTGTTAAAGGAAAATGAGCTTTAGTAAATCACACCATGAGCTAAGAAGCTGGATTGCATGTTAAAGGGACTCAATCACAGGAAAATACCCTAAAAAAACTAGAGAATTAGCTAGAGTAGACACAAACAATAGGTGCAGTGTTCAAACGATAACAGATAAGACGTTCAATGTACCTGAAATCTAAGACTGAAAAACACTATATCAGAATACATGAAGGCATCCATTTGGAAATGGGCCATCCTCTCCTCCCCCTCCTCCCCCCACGGGCCAACCAGAGAAGGAAAAAATCATCATAAAACTCCCCTTCAAGTATAAGTCCGTCCATTTCCATCACAAAGGAGTCGTTACCTGTGCCCAAATATGTCACTCAAACAAGTGCTGGTGAGGTGCCGTGGGATTCGAAACGCACATTTACATGTTGAGCCGCCGGATGACGTCCGTGATCTGTACAATCGATTCCTTATATCTTAGAAATGGAAGGTATTTGAAACGTAGTGTAAGAGGGCAAATATATAAACTTGGGCAATGTTTGTTGATAAAAGTGAACTGGTTATGCCCATAAAGAGTGACTTTAAAACAGACTTCCTTGGGTGCAGACAAATCCACAATTCCTTAGTAAATTCCCCTCTGTGTCTGGCGGGAACATAATCAATAAAGCAAGACCGTAACCTCATTTCGAAACAGCCAATAGACAATGGGACATCATTACATCAGTAACACTTGGAGGTTACGTGGTCCAATATGCGATGGAACTCACAAACCATCAAAATATGAAATTATAAACATAAATGCCAATACTGTTCTAGTCCATATGGGTGGCCTAATATGTATTAACTCATTGATTCCCAAGATAAATATAACCCCAAAATGACACATAAAAATACATTTATTTCCTGCCGATTTGCAAGCCTGTGACTGTTGTGCAATTAATTTTAATGTCTATCATGGCTTTCCCCGTTATTTACAGTGCAGTATTGATTTTTTATTTGCATTTACAGTGCTGCGGACAGGGGTTAATCTGTAATGGACCTGCCAGACAATATATTTTAAAGGTAATTAGCAAAATCCAGAGTTAATGTTTTAACATTTGCAAAAAATGTTGGCTGTTACAACTATTTCTTAGAGAGAGTTTAGTTTAAATATTATTTTATTATAACAGGCTTATCACATGTCCTGGAGTCTTTCAAGAACATATATGTAATTGACCATAATAATATTATTTGACTTTATATGTTGTCCAGTGTCATAATGTAATTGTTTAAGGACTCATATTGCCAGCAATTTATGAATATGGCCAAGAGAGCATGACATTGTTGCATTGAGACTATGTGTTATTGTGTGGCTATATGTTGCCTGTACATGGTTATTATGTATCCTAGTTAAAATATATTATAAGAGGGAAAATGTTATATAGAACATATGTGGAATTGGTAGAAATGCTCTGCATAGAAGTTAGCTGCAGATCATTGCACACTCACTCATACAGGCCGTGGGTCAAGACAGATGTATGTACTTCAAGTAGTCCTAAGCAAACACTTAAGTTTAACATGAAGGTTTTTTCACTAGCCAGCTTTAGATATCTGGTGAATTTGATCTCAAGAACTTTGATAGCCCAAGGTTGCAAGCCAGATGGTCTGACATGACACATACACAAATGTACACAAGGGTGTGATATTGGAAAGTATAAATATGTTGTTTTGATTTTTCAATAAAGGTTGAGAGATAGTTTTCAAATATTCAAGGTGTGAGACTATTTCTGTGTGTTGTATCCTGACTTGTGGAGTGGTCTTGCCATGGGCCACTTGTAACCTGTATGCAGTATTATCTGCCAGTACCTCTTCAGAAGCCATCTTTTGTGCCACAGAGAACAGGAACTACACAATTCTGCTGGGGTAGGTTTGTACTAGGTTCATATCAAGCCCCCTTGAAGAAGCAGATTGTGACATCCAGCATTTGCAGTACTTATGGTAAACATTTATGCACACTTTTTAAACCTGTATCTCACCAGGAGAACAGAAAGCAAAAGATATCCGTGATTATAAAACTGCCACAAGACAAGCATAGGAAAATGCAAAGGTTGAAATATAGCACAGGACTGAATGATGAGAGCAGATCAGCAGTGCAGGATCGAAGAATAAGGACAAGAGGGAAAGGACATAAAATTATATTATGTTGTAGATGATATAAAGCTTTTAGAAAATCAATACTACCATTAATGTGCCAATGCAGCTCTTGAAATGAAAAATAAATCGTTATTTCAACAAATTAAAGGGATACAAAATATTTTTCTGGATAATTCATGATGATGGTAATGTGATGTTACCGAAAAAGGGGTTAAAACATTGATTCTAGTGCGCCATCGATTCTAATGCGCACTCCAAATTTGGGACCTGATTTTTCACCAAAAAGGTGCGCATTAGATTCAAATAAATACGGTATATATATATATATATATATATATATATATATATTTGTGTGTTTACTTGATGCCTATATTTACACTTACTATTACGATCGAGTTGCAGGCTTACAATTGAATCGGGCCCTAGGTGTTATTAAGAGAGCTTAAAGAGTTTAAGAGATTACACAGTAGGTTTCTCTTAAACAATTACTTTTGAGAGTGTTTCAAGATGTAATACCAGGAGACAATCTCATGTAGGATGTATTTCCACAGAGTTTGTGTAGTTTGAGGTTAAATTATTCACAGCTAAACAATGCTTATTAAAAATGTGTCATAATTCTTTGCACCCCTAGAAATTCATATGAACAAAATCTATTTTACCTTTTTAAGCACACTGAGGGCCCCATTAAATTTGAAATGAAGCTTGAAATTTGGCAGAGTTACAGAGAGATTAAATTAGACAAACCCCCAACATACTTATCCGTCATCCAAATCCGTAAACCATGCTTCCGCACGTTGCATTTTCGGCTGTGAACATGACCAATTAGTCAAACCCGCGGTTACAATCTCCCAGATTGTGCCATAAGATCACTAGTAATATTTAAAACGCTGGTGATTCTCTATGTCTAAAATATATGACCCCATATATTACCAGGGCACTGAACCCATCGGCAGTATGAATTTGATCTTTATGATTTTATAGTATTGCTTTTTTATAATGAAGTAAACTTTTTTAAATATTTTCTAACAAACATTTATTTTATTTTTTTTTAAATGTCATTAATGTGTCAAATATGGATTTTCATTTGTCATTTGTACAAGAAGTCCCGAACAGTGTGCCACTGTGCTGGGGCTCTCTGGGTGCCAGGCTCTGCGTGCCAGTGTGCTGGGGCTCTCTGGGTGCCAGGCTCTGCGTGTCAGTGTGCGTGGGGCTCTCTGTGTGCTGGGCTCTGCTTGGCAGTATACGGGGGGCACTCTGTGTGCTGGGCTCTGTGAGACAGTGTGTGTGGGTCTCAGTCTCTGCAGGAAGAGCACCGCAATCTTAATGCCAGTCTTTGAGGAGCCACATCCTCCGGCGGGGATGACAAGGCTCCCCGCCGCCATCTGCCCATCTGAGAGCCTCAGTCACCCACTCTAGAGAGCCGGGAAGCAAGACATGGTGTTGTAGCGGTGTATACCGATATGTCCTGGTCTGTGCTTTTCTTTTTGCTATTACCGGTAATGTGATGTTACCGGGTTAAAACATTGATTCTAGTGCGCCATCAATTCTAATGCGCACTCCAAATTTGGGACCCGATTTTTCACCAAAAAGGTGCGCATTAGATTCAAATAAATATGGTATATATATATATATATATATATATATATATATATATTGTAAAGGTGTCCAGCAAGGACAGATAACCTGCACTAGAATCCAGCAAGGGATCTACATAAGCAGAAGAATGAGTAGGGCTGTACATCCATGCTTGAACAGAAGGGTAGCGTGTGAGCTGCGGCCTAATCAAGCCAGTATACCTGATCTAAGTCAGGAGAATTTAAAAGGCTACAGTGTGAGCAGAGAGGGGGCTAGCTAAGTTCACAGGAGATAAGGAGCCTGGAAGAAACCTTGAGCAGAGAGAGCTGTTTTTGTGAAGCTGCAATACTGAATGCTGGAGAGCTGTTTTTCTGGAGCTGCAAGTAAAAGGTCTTGCTGGATCTGCAAATAAATCCTTATTAAGTACCTGTGGGACACTGCTGAGTTACCTGACTGGAGAAAGCTGCATGGCAGACTGAAGCTAGTGAGGAGATGGACACTCCATTTACCATAAGGTCAGAAACCTTTTACTTAAATTATTATACCCCAGGGAAGAGGCTGAGTGCTTTTCCTGTTAAATTGCAGTGTTCCAATTGCAATATCAAAGGGTCCCTGGGGTGAAGCATATGGGAGAGAAGGGCGGGCCCTATGCTTCATCCAAGGTTATTTAAGTGAAGACGTGGAAAGGCCACAGGCTGGCACTATATAAGAGACTAGTCGTAACCTGGCCACAAGGTGGCACTACACCACATATACAAGACTATGGATACTGTAAGAGACTATCTGTATCAGGGCCACAAGCTGGCGCAATAAGGAACTGTTTGCATCCTGGCCACAAGGTGGCACTACAAGAGACTGTTTGTTTTCTTTATGAATTATAATTTAACATGTAGTAGAAAAGCTGCTCAGGTTATAGTCAGGGTGTTCCAGAGTCTAAGTAAGCCCGTTTACGTAGATGTTTATTTTTCTGACTATAAGCTATTTAATTTGTGTTTTTGTAACTACTCAATAAAATATATAAAAAGAGCCCAGAAGTCTCTACCATTTACAGTCCATCAAAGGGTACCTTGTTACAATATATATATATATATATATATATATATATATATATATATATATATATATGTGTGTGTTTACTTGATTCCTATATTTACACTTACTATAACTTTGGAAAAATATACCTTTTAATGTCCCTCCAAGATCATGTCCAACCCTGCATGGAAATGGAAATAGGTTATAAGAGTAGTTGCTTGATTAGGGGTTGCATTTGTAAGATGGGAATCTTGTATAATCAAAAAAACTAAGTCAGAGGCTTGTATAATGCCTATTTTGAGTGTGAATATAAACAAATACCTTCATTTAAATTTCCAATGGTTCGTGCATAAGACTGTTCCATATTTTTTTTTTTACTACCGGTAATTTCTATTTATTTGTATGATTGTTTTGCTAGTTTTGCTGGGCTAGGAAACAAAATAATATATATGCCATATTATACTTCTCATTATCATGGAAATACCTGCAAACAGGTTTATGGTCTGCCTAAAAGCAATAGCTGAGGGACTGCAGTATGGATTTATGTATAATGTAGTATATTTTTGACAGTGCCACATATTTTTAGCTGTTTCAGATTTTTCTGAATCTCTGCAGAAAGCTAATTAGCATATGGGAAATGTACATTTTGAGTATAATACATTGTGTTCTTATTACACATTTTTGGACATTTATTTTGTCAGTGTAATTATGTATAGCAGGAATAGGCATATACAACAATACTTGATAAGTAATTGAGCATAATTGGCAAACAAAGCTTGACTCTTTTAGCAGAAGCCAAAAACATATAAATGTACTGTATGAATTGTATATAAATACATCAGTATGCTAATAACTGAAGCATGTTCTATAGCACACAAAAATTGACAGTGTCCCTAGGAAAAATGAAAAGCAGACTTTTAAGATAAAGGTAACCAAATTAGAAAAAAGTTAGTACACACCATATTAGGCACATAAGAGTTGGATATTGGTTTTAGTTGGACTGGAGTGTAGGAGGTCATAGATGTTTATAGTATTATAGAGCTTTCCATCTTCAAGCTTCTAAAAGCTTGATTTATGATTCAGCTATAACTTGAAAAGGAAAAAATCTTTAAATATGTACACTGAAGAGACTGGCAAAGTATTGGTTTCAAGCTCTTGTATTTATGCTTGGGACATGCTAGACCACAAATGAAAAAGAACACAGCTCATCCAAAGAAATGTGAGCTTTTTGGGGCATAGCTTTGAGCTTCCCACTTACCAGGTTCACAGCTTCTTTAAAATATGTTTTAATTATTTTTTTTAAAGATAAATGCTAACACAAATTCAAACATAAATAACCAGGTGTTAACCTGGAAGTTGTGAAAGGGAACTTCTTTCCTCCCCTATATAACCCTTCCCTTCAGCCTACACACTCACCTGAGACTAATCGCTTTTCACAGACTGGACGTCTGATTTTCCTCACCGGCTCCCTTGTTGTTTTGCTGCTTCTCGCAGGTTCGTTTTTCCCCTGCTCGCCTTACTGTGGGTTCCCTCCCCTCCTCTCCTTGGCCCGGTCCCATCGCTGTCTTCCATGCCCCTGCCCTCTCCTGGCTTTGGTGCGGTGCCGCCCTGCTCATCTCTTCCCTCCTTCTCGTCCCCTGCCCTGCTCCCCCTTGCCTATTCGCTCATCTCCACATCCCGCTGGTCCCTCCTGTCCTAACCTTCCTCTCCGATCCCTCCTCGTCTTTGCCCAATTCCCTCTCCTCCTGCCACTGGTTCACTTCTCCCGCTCGCCCCTTTCACGGGCCGGGCGCTCCTCCTCGTCTCTGTGTCCCGCTGGCGCCTCTTGTGTCAATGTTTCCACTTAAAAAAAAAAGAGAGAGAGAGAGGGTTTTACTATCTTTGTACCTGCCACCGTGACAGAACTAGGAAGAAGCCCTATGTTTTTGCTGGATCACTCTATATACCCTTCACATTGTTTTTTCTGTACTGCAGTGCCTGTACTGACTCTAATGAGTCAGTGGTTAAGTCTTGAAAGCGCATTAACTGGATCCATGGGATGCTGAAAGTCAGAGAAGTGGAAGCACCACAATCACAGCAGAATGAAAAAAATATTTGAAAACCCGACTGCTGCTCCTTCTCTGGTCTCGTCCCGTGCGCTGCCTGGCCACCGGTTCGCTTCCTCTGGCACGCCCCTCTGCTGGCCCGGCTCCTCATCTTTCTTCCCCTGTCTTCTCCCTCGGCTCTTCTGTTATGTCAGCCTGTGTGGCGGTCTCTGTCCCGCTTCCGTGGTCTGCGCTCCTTGCACTTGGGCCGGTTCCTGCCCTGCCTTCTCCTTACCCTCCCGTGTTCTCCCCGTTGGCTGGGTGCACTGTCTGCGGGTCTGTGGCTGCTGCCCGTTGGTAGCTCCGCCTCCCCTTCGTCCGTGCCTGTCCTGGCTTCTTTGCTTCCCTCATGTTTTCATTGGGTGCTCTGCCGGCGCCCGAGGCATGCCCCACCTCCAGCGGCCCGTCTCTTGTTCCTCCTGTCTCCTCCCCGCTCCGTGCTGGTGCTCCCTTGCTCCCTCTGTTCACCCCTGCGGGCCCACCTCTTTTGGCCTGCATTGCACCCTACATTTTGCCTCTTCTGGCCCCTACTCTATCCGTCATATTTGTTTTATGCCCGCACTAGTACTCAGTACCAGGTACTGTCATGATCATGTGCAGGCAGGCTCAGATCTGAAGGCTGGGCTATGTTAAGCCATACAGCTACGTATCACCCAAGTACACCACACACAGCCCAGTAACTGGAGTTTTCATATTCATACCAGCTCCGCCAGCTCAGATTTGCACAGTGTTTACCTCCTTTGAAAATTCAGTAGACATGCTATAGTTTAAGGTTAAAAACCCCTTAGCTAAACTATATTTTACGCATACTTATCATACTGCTTTTGCATTTTATCTTCTGTTAAATAACTCAGTAGGACTTTTTAGCAATGTATATCCATATATTTATGTTATACGCCCACTGTAATCCATAGAACTTCATAAGTTCCACATGCATCAATTCTGTTACACCATAGCACAGTACCATATGCCCAAATGGACTATGCTTGTATCATGTGCTCCTGCCCAAAAATACATCTCAACCCAATCTTTACCAACACAGACCACCATGCCATGCAAAATTCACTCACCTCAAGTCTCCTTTTTCTCCAATAGACTTAAACGATAGCCATGGCCGACCAAGAGCTCTCAGACGCAGAAAGCACGCCTTCACAGGCCGCTTCTTCCCCACCGAGATCTCTGTCCTTAGCAGGTAGTAATACTTCATACCGCAACTGGACCGTATGGAGAATAATCCAAGAACTCGTCGACAGAGGCATACCTTATCCTGCATCAGCCAGGAAGTCAGAACTCTGCAGGCTTCTAAAGCACCCCAAAATCAACCGCCCGCCAACCTACCGCCGCCAGACCCTATCGCACAGATGCAACGCATGATGACGGACATCGCGGCATTCATAAATTCACTGGAGGAACGTATGACCAGAATACAAAATCCACTAATCCAGGAACAAAACCTGGCCTCTCCACGCTTGCAGCCTGACTAGGTGAGGCCTCTAGCATCCCTCCTGCCATAATGCCATCTCACTTTGTCTCCCCGCAAACCAGACAAGATATATTAGACGGCAAGGATATCAACCTTGTAATACTACTCAAGGCTCCGAGAACAAAACCTTATTACAGGGAGATGTATCTGTCACAATCCGCACCAAGGATCCCTGCCTGAATCGTAAACTTACAGTAACAGAATTCATGCTCGCTTTTAACGTCTACAGGGACATACTATGCTCCGCCTATCCGAACCGAAGACAAGAACTAGACGACTGTCTTTATCTCATTATAGACCTAGCACACAAATACGGTGGATATTACTATTACGACTACTACAAATCGTTCTCTGCCAAAGCGGCTGCAGCACTCTCACAATTCCATTACATAGTGAACTGGGCACACCTGGACCACGAGCTGTTCTGCCGTCACTTTGCCGGGGTTAAGGCTTCACCACTTATGACTACCTTCCACTTCTCGTTCACAGAAAGACAGACTAGGGAGACAGGTGCACTATTTGGCACAAGTGCCATATGCAACAATTTCAACACTAAGGGTTTAATAGATGCAGACTACTTCATATTTGCTCAGTATGCCATAAGGCCCACGCAAAGACCATTTGTCCCCAAATAGTGCAACCGTCATGACTAGCTAACTTGAACATAACACTCCTAGCGCACTACCTAAGACACCATCCTTCTGGTTCCTTCACTTCTTACCTCCTAACAGGTTTCACTAATGGTTTCCACACAGGGGTCACTGCGCTACCTCAGGTTTCCTTCACTAGTGATAATTTAATCTCTGCTACGAAGGTACCTGATGTAGTGGACCAACTCCTCAACACCAAAGTCGCCAACAACTACCTCCTGGGTCCTTTCTCTACCCCGCCATTCCCCATCAGGAGGATCAATGCCATCGGAGTGGCTACACGTAAGTATACTCACAAAAAACGCCTAGTTGTAGAACTTTCTTCTCCCCACAACTCCACCACATCTAGCATCAACTCACTTATACCATCAGACAAATATACACTACAATACTCAAGGGTAGACGACGCTATAGCACACATAGTTTGGTTAGGACCAGGATGCTGGCTATCCAAAACAGATATAAATGACACCTTTAAACAGATCCCCTTGGATCCTTCACTTTGGCACATACACAGCATCAAGTGGAAGAATAATTACTACTGCTCAAATAGGCTGACATTCGGAAATATTTGATTACTTTGCCCAAGGATTACAGTGGATCCTGACACACTTTAAATGATGCCCCATAGTGATCCACTACTTGGACGACTTTCTGTATACAGAGCCAGCTACCTCCAAACCATCAAGCCTAGCGATACCCAAAACTTTATTTACAGATCTACGTATACCATATGCACCAGACAAGAACCTTGCTCCCACTCACAAACTCAAATTTCTCGGCATCAACTTAGACCCCCGGTGAGTGGAGGCTAGCCTCCCAGACACCAAATTAGGACGAGTCCAAACTCTCCTGGCAAATTTTAAAAAATCCAAGAGATGCACCACCAATGAACTACAATCCCTCCTAGGCCACCTGACATACACAGCCTACACTCTACCACAAGCCAGACCATTTACGAGAAACCTATTCGCTCAATTAACAAAGCATCCCAATGCGCCGCAACCGTTCATTCTTAACGACCAATCCTTAGAAGACATCTACCTATGGTCAAAATTCCTCCAACAGTGGAACGGGAGATTCTTTTTTCTCGTCAATACCACAAGAACACCTCCGACGCTCATACTGCACACGTTTACCACTCATTTCAAGATACTCCACGCTTCAGAAATCATCACATCAGCTTGGCCTCAGACATTCTCCACTGCAAACTCCACCTCAAATGTAATACCAGCCCTTTACACTGCAGTCACTTTGAGTAAACAGTGGACAGGCAGAACCGTTCTCTTGCTCCCGAACCACGAGCCAACTCATCGCACATTAACTAAACTCAAGGCAGATATCGGAAATATGTCGCTCATACGAGAATTGGAATACGTCTGCCTCATAAACCAATGTCGCATTTATTCCAAGCTCATCACTGCCCACCTCACCATACACGGTTTCTCTCCACAGAACATCGAATCCGTACCACCGCACTACAAGAGCATCCAACCACCTCAAGTACCTCGGAACTTGGCTTAACGTCGCTGATCCAAGCCGCACAAGACACTATGCGTGAAGGACTGACAGCCAATACTCAGAGTACATACTCAAGAGCATTGTACTTACTCACTATTTTTTCTGCACACTACCAAATAAAACCAACATATACCACTACCATAACCGCATTTGCCCCCCATTATGATTGCAGACTCTGCTTACACCCACGCACCATTAAAACATACCTAGCAGGCGTGCAGGTTCACCTCACCTCCCTATTCCAAACCGACAAATCAATCGTATCATCACCTCAAATCAAATCATTTTTCAGAGGCTTACAGCACAGAGCACCACCCTCCAAACCACAACGCCACCCCATCGACGTCGCTATCTTCAAAAAGTTGACTGCTTTGCTTACCACTAACCCTTTTGGTCCAGACACAACCAGGACGGTCTTAGTGGCCATCATGTTGGCTTTCTACGGCTTTCTGCGACCAGGTGAGTTTACCACTTCACAAAACAACCCACAATATCTCACAAAGCAAGACATAACACTGCACCCAAATCACTTCACGCTCCAGAGCTCCCAAAGTAGTGACAAACCCGTACTTATCACTTACTACACTACTCTCCACGACTGGTGTCCAATTGCTACTATCAAATCCCACCTAGATTCCATTTCTACCAAACCGTCCGCTCACCCACTCCTAAGCATATCAAGCCAACCGCTGTCCACCACCTCCTTCATTCACTACATTAGACTGTAACTTCCTAAACTCGGCCTAAACCCTTTCAGTTATTCGGGACACTCATTTCGGATAGGAGCCTCCTCTTCAGCCTCCAAAGCCAACATACCCACGCACATAATTCAATCCATGGGACGTTGGAAGTAAAACTGTTACAACTGCTATATACCCTTTCCCACTGCGGAAACTAAACAGGCTTTTCAAGTCATCACTCACTAACCTTGTCCCTAAAAACCTGCTAATTTTTTGGCCTTTAAGCAGACTAAAATGGGTCTAGTAGCAATTGCCACCCGCCTACTACTATCGAAGAGAAGGTCTCAACCACAAATAACCAAGTGTTAACCTGGAAGTTGTGGGAGGGAACTTCTCTCCTCCCCTATATAACCCCTCCCTTCAGCCTAGATCCTCCCCTGAGACTAATCGCTTTTCCCCTCCCACCACACCCTCATTTAGGCCTTCTTTTCTATCCCTATGCCCTTTAAGCAGGCTAAAATGGGTCTAGTAGCCATTGCCACCCGCCAGCAACTATCCAAGAGAAGGTCTGGACCACTACTAAATATTTTTTAGAAAGTTCATGATGTACTGATTTTGCAGGAAGAAGTGATAGAAATGACTAAATTGAAAATAATAAAAAAAACATTATATTACAAGCGTTATGTTTAGTATTTTTGTGTAAAGATTATATATTCTCATTATGCTAACCTTTGACTTTTAATAAGAATGCCACTCAAAAGAAAAACAAACAAGATAATTGGTCCAAAAATCCAACTCTTCCTGTAGCATTTGCAATTTTTTTGAACAGGGAAAGGATACCAAAACTCAAAATTCAACACAAAAAAGAAAATGCATTTATATCCAGCCCACATGATAATATGTCAGAATACGCAAAATGGCCATTCTAATCTGTCCATTTTATGTACCCAAAAATGATTAAGCATTACATACATCTCAGACAATAACATGATTATACAGACCATACCAGGGGGAGTCATGGAAGAATGTTTTTGTCCCAAACAGCTGTTTTATTTAAACATTACATTTACATTTCTAAATCATTCATGCATTTTGATTAACTATAATTTAGAAGCTATATGTTAGTAATTTCCTGAGCATTTTTAAAAAAATCTAAAAATGTTTTCATAAATGAAACATATTTAATTACTTAATATATATTACAATGAATACCATTAAATAGATACAGTTTAGATTTATTATACACCTTATTTGCAAATCTAAAATAACTACTGAGCACAGAGAAATGCTGAGGATGATAACAAATAGATTTCTATTCAAGAAAATACATTTTACAGACACTTTAGTCTATCTGTAAAAATACTATGCATCAGCCAAAATAGCAAAATGGTTTAACTTCACATCAATCACACAGAGAATGTCCAAAAAAGCATTCTGACCATTATGTCACTTTTACATCCATCAATTATTTGCGTTACCTACCAACATACACAAGCATCAGAATACAATGTTGTGGCAACTTGGCTATGTACTTTCAAGTAACTGTGTTCTAGGAAGCAATACGTTAGCTAATTTTCATATTTGCTTCCCAGTTCCTCAGACAATAAGCTAGGGCCTGATCTGAAAATTCCTGTTACTGCTTAACTGAACTATTATAGAGAGAATGGTATTCTGTAAGGGTTACTAAAATACTCAATTAATGGACACATCTTAAATAAAAGTAAAATATTGCACACACTTAAACAAAAGTAATTTTTTTCTCCTATATTTGTACACCATAGCTCACATAATATATATTTATATATTGTGTTGAATTGCTTTAATACTCTTTTCACACCGAGTATTTGCAATGTCACGTTAGGCTTTTTGTTGTCCAAATCAGAGACTGAAATGGAAATGGAATATACACATTACAGTGTTTTTTGCATTTTCAGTCAGGAACCGGGGCAGTAATTGACAGTTTTAAAGGAGGTAGATGGGATACTAATTGCAATATGGTAGTAAGCTAATGCCTGGACCAGAGGACTTTGGATAAGTTTAATAAGGAACCAGTGTGATTTATTATGGACACCAGTACCAGTAAGGCATTGCTGGGGTGGTACCAAGTCAGCCAGATACATTGTGGTATGGAAAGTTAAATTGTTTACTATGGGATCCATTGGAATGGTGTCGGTGTTCAGTATATTATTTCTTAAATAGATGTGTTTATAGGGTACTTTTAAGGGTTTGGAAAGAGTCTGATGAAGATTATAAGTGCGTGGAGGGGTGAGTCTTGCAGTTTAGTTTAGGATGGATTGAAGAGATAAAATGAGGCTTTAGCTCATATATATACAACATCATGATTTCTGTTTGGTGTTAAGTCCAGTTTAGGGGGACAGAAGGGGCCAGAGGAGGGCAAGGGGTGGAGAGTGGGAGATTGGGGGCCCAAGGGGGACTGGGACCCCCAGGGTAAAAGAATAAATAGAATAGTCTGCACTGGTCCCCTATAGAGCTGGGCCCTGGTGCATCCCAACTCTTGTACCAGTGGTTGTTCCTCCCTTGGTCAGTAGTATTTCAGCCAGTCAGAATTGAGTTAACAAACTAATTTAGTTGGGGTTATGTGGTCACTTAACCCAAGACCCTTGAAATAGAGGTTATTCGAACAGATAGGGGCCTTAGGATGTATTTATTATTGCACCATTTTGTGAATAATAAATGTAAGTTTTATAGACACCCTATTTTTGAGTGGATTATTTATATTAAAACAGTAGTGACTAAACAGTTACAATATGTAACAAATGCTAAGTAGAGAACATAACTAACAATTATTTGAGTAACTTCCCCTCACAGCCATGGTGCAGCGATCTCTGGAGCAGAATTATGACAGGCAGCTCAGGTAGGTACTAAATAGGAACCAGTCTAAAGGGGTGTAATAAGATATAGCGTAGTGTAATAAGATGTAGTGTGTATATCTATTTATTTCTAATATATATATATATATATATATATATTATATATATATATATATATATATATATATATATAGTGACAGTGTGCTCCCAGCGTCGGTGTAGATATAGTGCAGTTTCTCTTAGGGAGATAAGGAGTTAACTGACCAGGAGATGCATACAGACTTTAAAAGGCTTGAGCTGAGAGATGAATGTGGCCTTCAATTAGGCACTACTGAATGAGCAGTAAGTGCACAGGCTCTGGGAGGAAGCCTAAAGGGCAGTCTGTGTGATTTACCCAGAGAGACTGCTGGAACTGTATTGCAGCTGCATAGTTAAGTCTGTGCTGGAAAGAGACACAGATAGCCAACCTGTATCCTGCATAAGCCAAGACTTGCAGCATTATGGACAACTGAAATGCCTGAGGAAAAAGATTAGTATTTGATTACAATTTATTGGACAGTGTAGTTTTGTGATGCCCAGGAAGGCATAATGGACTTTTGGGGATTATGGACTATTGTAGGCCCTGAGGGGAAACTGATACCACAACACAGCTCCTTCCCTTTCCCACCAAGAACAATGCCCAAACCTTTAAATATCCCGGACTGGGGTTGCCATGTTGACCCAAGCTGGATAATGGTTATATTGTTTTAGTGCAACACCCAGGGAGACACTAAAACTGGAATATTG
This sequence comes from Discoglossus pictus, assembly GCA_027410445.1. NCBI lineage: Eukaryota > Metazoa > Chordata > Amphibia > Anura > Alytidae > Discoglossus > Discoglossus pictus. The sequence goes on from CM050163.1 coordinate 370,957,938, forward strand.
GACTGGCATGGGCCCTGAGCTAACATGGATGTCTTCCAATCCTGAATACTGGGACTGTGACAGCCATATTATTATTGTGTGCCATCCTGTTTGTGATGAGCCATGTCATACTTGTTAGTATGTTTAATAAAGTATGTTACTATGGTCTCCTGGGGATGTGGGGTACAGGGTACAAGATATTAGGTTGCAGGGAGGGTCACGCACACCATTAGACAAATTCCACTCCTGATTTGATCAGATTCTCCCTGGAAATCCTGGAACAAAGGGTAAAATTAAGTTAGTTACCCTGTTAGTCTGCAGGACCACAGGGATTGGTTAGGAAGGCTGACTCATCCATCACTTGACGGACAGGCCTTCTACATGGCTAGAATATAGACTTATGGGGATTGGCGAAGATCTGTTTACCAAAGGTTGGAGGCTGAATATGATTGGGTAGTGTTATCAGCATAAATATGCTGTGTGTGCGTCAAACTTAGTTTAAACATGCACAGGCAAAGTGTATGCTATATTTTAAATGAATATAATAATTACTAGCGACTTGCCCGTCAAAAATGACGGGGCAATAAAAAAGTGTTGAAATGCTGTTTGTCACACAATGGGAGTGTACTGGGTGCCTTAACTATATAGACCCCTATAGGACACTAATGAACCCATGTAATAACACTTTAAGTGCCATGAGGGCCATCCAGGACCCTCATGACACAAAGTGTAAGCACTACACTATTGACCCTAACTATACCCCATTAACTCAACCCTGGCCCTATTTAATCCTAACAGTACACATTTAACCCCAACTGTACATATGTAATCCTAAATGGGCCTATTGAACCCTAACTGGGCCTATTTAACACCATCAAAGCCTATTTAACCCTGTCTCTTGTGGTGGTCTATCCAGACCCTCATAAGCTTCTATTTAACCCCATCAGTCCCATAATACCCTCATGGGTCAGCTAGAGACCCTCATGGGACAGTTAGAACCCTAACATTAACCCCATAAGTGCCATGAGGATCCTCCAGGACCCTCATGACACTAAGTACAAACACTACACTGCACTATCCCCCCCCCAAATAAACCATTAAATCTAAACTAACCCCCTCTACCCTAACCTATTAAAACCTATACTACCTACCTATCACTTATTAAACCCCCCACCTCACTAAATACAGAGAATAATAAAACCTAAGTCACAAAAAATAATAAAACCTATGTCACAGAAAATAAAAAAGCTACATTACAAAAATAAAAAAGCTACATTACACCCCCCACCCACTACAGAAAATAAAAAAGTATTACACATCTGAAAAGGAAATGCATACAAAATATATAAATCACATTGCAATACATACAAAATATAATACAGTAATATACACAATAAATACGGTCTCGCAGTTCGACAATTATAATATGTGATAATAACTGGAATTATTACTGTGGACTCTGCCTGGAACTATACTCTTAACCACTGAGAGTATGACTTTTATGCTTGCCTCCTGTGCAAATATCCTGATAATTGGAAAAGGAAGCTGGGTGCTGAGATTTCCAAAACCCTGACAATCTAGGGGTTCTCCTGTAGCTGAAAGCAGGAGAGTTTGGGCACACATGGTACCCTCACAACTGGGTCATCACAGTTTTGTTTAGAGTGGACTTGGTAGTGAGGAAACTACATTAACTGTGTAGTTAGTGCTTCAAGGCAAGCTAGGTCAATTATTTTATGTCTTGTTTGTTTTCTTATGTTAGATGACACTGACGATAAAATTAGTCATAATGTAAAAAGTATTTTCCATCAAAAGTGCTGGAAAACAGGACATTGAGGGAGAAAGTTACCTTGTCACAATTATTATTTCCTTTATTTGTAACTTGCTAACATACAGAGAGGGGTAAGTTCAAGACAAAACAATATTAACAAAATGCAAAAAGAAAAAAAAATGGAGGTCCTTGTCTTTGAACTTAAAATCAAATATATACAGTGCTTTCACTAAAGCCCATAGCAAGTTTGAAAACTTGCAGATGTACAAACTAAAAGGTATGAGAGAGGTATAGAAGGATAATAGATGAGATGTGTATATTAAGGCTGAAGGTGCTTCTTTAAACAGATGAGTTTTCAGTGAGTGTTTGAAGGATTTGAGGCAGAAGGATCCAAAGAATAGGGGCAGCACAGGAAAAGTGAGTGAGAGGTGGTGATAAGAGACGAGGAGAGAAGAAGGTCGTTAGCATAGTGAAGAGGGCTTTACTGGATGTATTTAGAGACAAGAGCAGAGAAATAAGAGGGTGCATTATTATTTTCGGGGCATTAAAGGTTAGGGTCCAAATTTGAAAATTTATTCTGGTGGCTATGGGAAGCCAATGGAGTGACTGACAGGGAAGCGCTGCAGACACTGAGCATTGAGTTTGGTAGATGGGTCTAGCCGATGCGTTCATTATGGATTGGATTGTAGCGAGACGGGTGATGGAGAGGACAGCAAGGAGAGAGTTGCAGTACTTGAGGTGTGATATATGAATTAGGATTTTAGTTGTGTCTTGTGTAATATAGTGATGTATTTTAGAGATGTTTTTATTAGGTGAAAAATACAAGATTTTTTTATGGATTTTATGTAAGGAGTGAAAGAGAAGGCTGGGTCGATCAGAACCCCAAGACAACAGGCCTAGGAGCTGGGGGTGATGATGTCATTGTCGAAAGTTAGAGATATATGTGGAGTGGAAGCTGTGGTAGTGGGTGGGAAGATTAGGAGCTCAGTCTTTGACATGTTGAGTTTGAGTTGACGGACATATAGGAAGCTATACCTGAGAGGCAGTAGGTCACTGGTGCTAGGATAGAGGGGATAGATCTGGTGATGAGAGGTAGATTTGAGTGTCACAATAAATATAAATAAATGTGTATATATATATACAGGTATATATATATATATATATATATATATATATATATATATATATATATATAATGAGATGGCACCAGAGGGGTGCCCAGGGGGAGGGACTCGACACAAAAAAGATTTTGGAAACCACCTGGGCTGGGGCAAAATTTATTTATGCACCTGGGCCCTCCATTCACTTGCTCCACCACTGTTTCAACGCCACATCTATCCCTCTCTATTCTAGCAAATGTCACCAATTTCATATCAAGCAAGCCCTCCTGTAATGACCCATGTTTGCCCACGTGCCTTTAACTTACAAGAATTCCTCTGAGTTGTAATTTTTTGGCGTCATCTCTCATGCCTGTTTAGCACCCCCACATCAACAAATACATAATCATAAATCCTGACTTACATCATACATCATATAGTGTCCCCAACATTGATATTATTGAGGCCCACCCTACTACACATAACAACATAATTTATGAAATACACCCCTCTAACCAGTAATATAAAGCAAGTCACTAGCACAAAGCACATTCTGAATACAAATAATTTCTGATTAAGCCAACAAGTCCAGTGGGAGGCCCATCTAAATTATGGAGCTGTGAAAGTGTTGCTTGCATTCTGTGGAAAACTCAAGAATGGTCAGTAGACCAATCCCCAAAAAAGGCAAAGAATGCTCCAGTTATCGAACAACTGCACTCATTTCACATGTACGCAAGGTAATACTTAAGATCTTCCAAGCTTGGCTCCAACAAAAGCCGGGTCTTGCAAAGGCAGAAGAGATCAAATGGCCAGTGTAATGCTGGGATATAGAGAAAGCAAGAGAGTTCCAAAAAACATTTACCTCTGCTTTATAGACAAATCTAAAGCCTTTGACTTTATGGATCACAACAAAATGTGGCAAGATCTTAAAGAGATGGGAGTACCAGATTATCCTATGCACCTCCTGAGGAATCTGTATGTGAACCAAGAAACCACGGTCAGAACCAAACATGGAACAACCAAATGGTTCAAGATCGGAAAAGGAGTGCAACAAGTTTGTCTAATGCCACCTTATTTATTTAACTTCTAAGTGGAATGCATCATGTGAAAGGTCGTATTTGACAAATCCAAAGCCGGAAATTAATATTGCTGGGAGAAACAACCTCAGATGATACTACTCTGATGGCTGAAAGTGAGCAGGAACTAAAGGGTCTTGTGATGAGGGTGAAAGAAGAAAGTGCAAAAGCTTTACTGCTGTTCAGTGCTAAAATGAGGATTCTGATGAGATAATGATCGTGACAAACAGCGCACTCAATGTGTAATTAGATGAAGAAGAAGTGGAGACAGTGACAGATATGATTTTCCTGGGCTCCAATATCTCTGCAGATAGGGGCATAGGAACTGGGGGGGATGGGGGGCGACAAATCCCCCCAGAATAAATGAATGGGTAACTCAAAAAATAGCAAAATTAAAAAGTCATCATGCATTAACAGATTTCGCCACTAGATACTAGATACACCCTATATATAGTGATTGAGTAATTATTAATCTATATAGATAGATTAATAATGAATATTTCAGTATATTATGATACCTTTTGTATTGGACAAATGTCTTATTTATAGTGATGAGCTTTCGAGAGGTTCAACCTCTCTTTATCAAGTCTGAAGCAATACTAACATGAGATGGAACCCTCAGGTAAATACATATAGGGGGGATAAACACAACATAGTAAAGGAAACATATACACTGCCTTGCAAAAGTATTGTTTGAGGATTTGCATCATTTAATTTACAGAACATGCCCACAACTTTAAAGATGTTTTTGTTTTTTATTGTGAAGCAAGCAAAAAATGGGACAAAATAACAGAAAAAGTCAATGTGCATAACTATTCACCCCCCTAAAGTTAATACTTTGTAGAGCCACCTTTTGCAGCAATAACAGCTCCAAGTCGCTTTGGATAAGTGTCTATGAGCTTGCCACATCTTACCACTGGGATTTTTGTCCATTCTTCCTTGCAAAACTGCTCCAGCTCCTTCAAATTGGATGGTTTGTGCTTGTGAAAAGCAATCTTTAAGTCTGACCACAGATTTTCTATTGGATTGAGGTCTGGGCTTTGACTAGGCCATTCCAACACATTTACATGTTCCCCCTTAAACCACTCAAGTGTTGCTTTAGCAGTGTGTTTGGGGTCATTGTTTGGGGATGGTGTTCTGTGGGTGATGTGATGTGTTGAGTTTGAGCCAGACATAGCGTTTTCTTTGATGGCTGAAACGTTCAATTTTAGTCTCATCAGACCAGAGCACCTTCCTCCATACATTTTGGGAGTCTCCCACATGCCTTTTTGTAAACTCAAAACGTGCCATTTTGTTTTTTGCTGAAAGTAATGGCTTTCTTCTGGGCACTCTGCCATAAAGCCCAACTCTATGAAGTAACAGCTTATTGTCGTCCTATGTACATATACTCCAGTCTCTGCTGTGGAACTCTGCAGCTCCTCCAGGGTCTCTGTCCTGCCTCTCTGATTAATGTCCTCCTTGCCCGGTCCGTGAGTTTTGGTGGGCGGCCGTCTCTTGTCAGGTTTGCTGTTGTGCCATGTTCTTTCCATTTGGTTATGATACATTTGATGGTGCTCCTGGGGATCATCAAAGATTTGGATATTTTTTATAACCTAACCCTGACTTGTACTTCTCAACAACATTGTCCCTTACTTGTTTGGAGAGTTCCTTGATCTTCATGGCAGGGTTTGGTTAGTGGTGACTCTTGCTTAGGTGTTGCAGCCTCTGGGGCCTTTAAAAAAAGGCGTGTATATGTAATGAAAGATCATGTGACACTTAGATTGCACACAGGTGGACATCATTTCACTAATTATGTGACTTCTGAAGGTAATTGGTTGCACCAGAGCTTTTTATGGGCTTCATAACAAAGGGGCTGAATACATACGCACATGCCAATTTTCTGTTTTCTATTTCTAATAAATAGTTTTATTTTATATATTTTTCTAATTTCACTTCACCAACTTAGACTATTGTGTTCTGATCCATCACATAAAATTCAGATTAACAAAACATTGAACTTAAGACTGTAATGTAACAAAATAGGTAAAAAGTCAAGGGGGTGAATAATTTTGCAAGGCACTGTATATACATCAATATATATGAAAAAAAAAGAGCACTGTAGTCCACAGTGATATCTTTCCTGTTGGACAAACATCTCACTAAGAGTGCTAAGCCAGTTATGGTATAATTGGAAAAATTCACATGAAATTGTGATAACGTGTTAGAAAATCCAAGTCCATATATATAGTAAATAAATTATGCATTTATGTTCACATTTGAATGCCTAAAACAAGATAAAAAAACTGGTTTCCTGCTCATAATTCCAAGAATTACAGTAATTGCACTGCATTCTGGGAACCTTGGCAGGGACATGCAAATGTGCCCACAATTTAATTATATTTGGTGTGGGAGCAGGGGCTGCATTGAAAATTTAAACAAGAAAAAATGTCAGCGGTAGATCCTCCCCTTCTTCCAGTACAGGAAGCAGATTTTTGGGGCTCCTACACCCATGTCTGCAGATGGTGAAATTAAATGATGTTTCTGGAGAGGAAAGCTATGACAAGTCTGGACAAGCTATTAAAACAATAAAGATATTACACTATCAACAAAGGTCCGCATAGTTCAAACTATGGTATTCCCAGTATTTACATATGAATATGAGATCTGGACCATAAAGTGCTTTGAGCACCATAGCATTGATGACCTTAAATTGTGGTTTTGGAGAAAACTGATTAGTGTCCCTTGCAATCAAGCCAAACTATTCACTGGGAGGAAGGATTGTAAGGCTAAAGCTCAAATATTTTGGCCATATCATATGAGAAGACAGAATTCCCTAGAGAAGGCTTTGATGCTGGAAAAGATTGAAAGCACCCAAAGAAGTGGACAGCAGAGGCAGAGATTGATAGATGAGCTGATTAAAACAATGAACATGACTTTAATGGAGCTCAGAGGGACACTGACTGACAGATGCGCCCAGTGTGCTGCCGTCCATGGGGTCACAGGGGGTCATACACAACTGAATGACTAAACAATAATATCTCTCATTAACAGTTTTTACATCATGTTAGAGTAAGACATTAGTGTTTGTTTATTTGTTTGCTCTGGTAAAGCCTTCTCATATTCCAAATGCCTAATATATGCACTCTAAAGCAGCTACCTGGTCTTTGTGGGATTTAAAGATGGCAAGAGAGAAAAAAGGTCAACAATAACCACTGACATAATCCCTGATTTCTGACTGATAATGGGTTGGGTATTTAGGAAAGAGACACAGCAAATGAATCATGGAATGACTGGCACACAAGATAAAATACTGAACATGACTTGCATAGACACACTCTGGTCATTACGCAGCAACAATGGCACATGCAGATTACTGATAACAATGTGTATATATGTGTGTGTATATATATGTGTATGTATGTATATGTGTATATGTATATATGTGTATGGGTATATATCCATACATTAAAAGATTTTATGTCTTATTTTATATAGGTTCTAGTTATCTAGACACATATCCATTTAATAGGTGGAGGCATGTACCCGCCTTCATCCCTATAATGGACAAATAAAGGCTTAAAAATATTATAGTATATAAAGCATACAATCTTTTTGTCCAATATTTGTGCATTTTATAGGAACACCAATCACTGAAGAAGCTGCAACAAAGAGTAGCGAAAAGCGTTTGATTTACCATTTACACACATACACACTTTTAGGGTACTTTCCCACTGATACACATTGAGACCTAGTGTCTTTTATGACATCACGGTTCTTATTGTGTTTTTTACCAATTTTTACCTTTTAATTGTACCTATATTTTTTAGGATATTTTGACCAATCCTACATTGGCCAGTATGTTTTTTATGGCATAATAAAAGTATATATTTTCAAGGAATTGAGTGTGTGTCTATCTTTCCATTAGACTTGGATTTAGATCACATAGACACACATGAACATATACATATATATATAGAGTCATTGGTGCATACTCTTATATAGAGATATACAGAAATTGGAGTGTTTTTGTCAGTATACCTGACACCTCACAGAGGTAATTTCAAGTACACCTCATAGATCATAGAAACACACTGTATATTGGGGTGCGCTATGAAAACCATGAAGAGGTCTTGAAACATCCCTACTGACACCTACCTGTGAGAGAGAATCACATCCAGCTTTTAAGTACCTCACATTCTGGAGGTCACCAAAGGTGCGAGGCAACTCTGTAAAAGTACATTGTCTAATACTACAAAGAGACACAAAGTAATCTGCACTAGGAGTATCTATTGCGCTTTCTCCCCCTCCCTTCTTTCTTATATCTAGTACTTCAAATACACCACATTTGCCGGTGTACCAGGAGAAGCGGCATCCACCAAGTGTGAGATCTACAGAGCCCTAGGAATATAACAACAAGACCCATCCACGATCCCATAGAAATAGTGTGGAAATATACTAACATCCACATATTATCCACATCAACATATTATCTACAGAAACTGAGAGAGAATTATCTTGGACTGACATTATCTGAGTAAACTAAGCGCTAAAGCCCAAATTGGGAATACAAAAAGCCCAATACCATATCCAATAGTATGAAGGGACATGGCAACACTGCACAGGAAGATGAGTGGAAGGCACAAGGCTGGACTGACTCAGAACAGTCAGCACAGCTGGGAACATGGAGAGTGTGATCCAGCACATGGAACACTAGAACATGCACTGGACAGGTAAAGGTTATGAGTTTAAACAGGCAGGAGGGTTTGGACCAACCCAAGACTGCTATTCAGAAAAATATAAAAAAAAACATTTTATATTACTATCAGCCCTATTAAATTCAGCCAACGTAAAAACCCGTTGCTCATAATGGAGCCCTCTAGACTTACGGCTATTAAATTGTGAAAAGAAGAGAGAAAGACAGCCCAAATCTATTCATATACCCTTAATATTTAAATTCGAGGAGAAATTTATTAAAAACATATTATATTAACATGATTAAAATACTCTAATAATTAAATCACGGCTTTTAAAACATGAAATTGTAAGTTATGGCGCTCCCCTGATGTGAGGTCACTTAGTTAACAAAAATAGAAGAACCAATGTAATGTAAATATCTTATATTAACAGTAAGTATATTTAAACTAATAACATTACATCTTTAAAAAAGTCCAAATCGCGTGTCACTGGACAAAGTAGATGCAGAGGGTACCCTTCATGTCTCACATATGTATAAAAAAAAAAGTGCTAGGTGCTAAAAAATATATACACAAAGTGAGTTTAAAGACCATAATATTTAAGTGCTAAATTTACTTTGAGAAGATGGATATCCTCAGATTATAATATATGTGACAGATGCTGGGGCCCCTCAAAATCAAACACCATCTTAATAGTGGGACCTTTTAAAATCTAAACAGTTTGTCAAGAAAATCTGAAAAGGCAGTGTAATATAAATTAGGTATACAACCTAAGATATAATTCAGATATAAGTTATACACAGAAAATAATTGTGTTATGGCTTATTTACATCAATATCTTTGATCAACATTCTTAATAGTACAATATATAACAGGCAAGTCTCTTAGTTTTTATGATCACAGAAAATATATACACATATTTGACCATATAGGGTAACAGATAATTAGTATCACATATATAGTTGTCGTAATTGCGGGCTTGCCAAAAGTTTGGGGTAACGCAATGTTAAAATTGCGGGCTCGCGAAGCGAGGGCCGCAGTTGCGGCCAGGCTATGAGCGTCAATGGTGCTCATTGCGCTGGTGGAGATGAGCGCCACAGGCACTCATCCCGAGATATGCAGGACTTAGATAAAAAGAGCGCAGAAGGCGCTCACCGCGACTTAGCCATGCCCGCGAAATTACGACGCATACAACTTATCGAGAAATGATTGCCCGCAAAAATACGAACTTATCGGCCGAACCGCCAAACTGCAAAAACACACAAATATGCCAACATACTTATAAACTCACACACAGCTCAGGAGGTTGCAAGTTAATTTGAGGCATATTGTGTTTTTTTTTACGATCGACAAAGGGGGGGGGGGGGAATGGAGGGCGGAAAAAAATTAAACAAACTGAAAATGAGCCCGAAGGGTGTAAAACTCAGCCAAAGGATGGAAGAGGCAGTAACACTTAATAAAAGCCAGTGACACTTAACCCAAGGTAGTAACCCAGGGAGAGAGGCTCCCAATGAGCGCCGAGGGTGCTCAAGTGTGAGGCCTATAAAGTACACAGGGAGAGAGGGCTGATGACACTCATTGTGAGCCACGCAATCAGCGACTAAGGCGCTCAGCGCTGGGCTCCCGATTAGCACCGTAGGTGCTCAGAGGGGCCATAACCACACATTTGGTGGCAAACAGCATTACCATGGCTTAAAATTTTATTGCCGTCATTTTTTGACGGGCAATTTGCTAGTCTAAATATAAATTTATGCTGTTGATAGATCCAATATTTCTTATCTATATAAAGTTACTTTACTTATCTCATATATATGTGCACTTTAGGAAGTCATAGTATTAGGCACAACTTTGAAGAGAACATTGGGTCAGGCCTGCAGCTATCCTCGATGTAACATTTCATGTGACGGCATCAGGGGAGCGTCACAGAGGGGTCGACGTGCATTTCTGTAACAAGATATATTTTATCCATTAGTCAGATCCACAAGGCAGAGGATGCAGTCTATAAATCAGCTCTTGGCCAAGAATTTGAGTCTTGACAAAGACAAAGCAAAGGTCATACCTTCTTCCCTTCCACTTTCTGCTCTGTCTCCTCATTCCCTACACTATTTTTTTCTCATTTCACTCAATATCCCTATATTCTCTCAATCTGTCTGAATTCCTTATCTGACCTTCTAATTTCCAATGATTATTTTAACACCTACACTTCCTCTTATGCACACATTTTGTCCACTTGTTTTTCTTTTACCTTCTTTTCATTCTTTCTTTCTCTTTTTATCCCTTGATATAGAGTGCATACTCAGTGATCTATTAATCTGCATAGGCAGAAGTAGAGCTCAAAAAATAAACTATAAAGAAGCTTTGTGCCAGGTTCCATCTATCATAAAGCTTTACATAGAAATGAGGTTTAAGAATTTTCTGAAATGCCATGTGAAAGCCTGCCTACAGAGTCCATTGTAATAACATCAAAGAACAAAAACATAAATAGTGTGTGACGATCGGTGAGTACGAGCTATTACTACTAAGGCCACCTGCTATAGACTACAGGTAAACTACCCACAAGAACTGTTTGGGTTCTTGGAAATCTCAGCACCAGCACCCTGATATCTGGCTACTGTATGAGTCAGAGTCTCTCCATCAGGAATCAGCACTTCCAGGAGTCTCAGTAACCTTCCTGTGATAGTGATCAGGACAGGTTACTTAAGGGGTGGAGATAGGTTCAGAATCACAGCCACCAGAGCAAAAAAAGAGACACACAATTTTTATATGTTTCCAGACGCGGATGTTTCCAGATACAATACAACAATGGCAGGGAGTGGCAGACAAGCACAGGAGATGACCCCACATGGGGTCTAGCAGTACCTTGATAGCTGGCACCTGAGAATAGGGTGACCTTCTAATACACATCCTGCTGTCTCTGTGTCTGAGTGGTCCAGACTTTAGACAGAGTACATGGCAGATGGGATTAACTTAATTTGCTAACAATGGGCCAGAACAGACAACATTAGTGTTTAATGGGCTAAGATCCAGGCACTGGAAAAAGGGGGTCCTTGACAAAGTGTTAGTGTATTTGCCAATAATTCTTTGAATATCAATATTAGGGAATCAGTGAGAGAGATCTGGCTTTCAACCAGAAGTGACCCTGTCCTCATATGGGTGGGCTAAAAATATAGAATATCCTCTGATTTGTGTTTTCAGTCTTTTTCATTTATCGAAGCCTTTTGCATTTCAAAAATATTAATAGGTCTTCTGGGCCCTAAAAAAAGTTCTTAAGGTAGCTGCTTTACTTTGGAGAAAAGCAACATCTCTAACCAGAACCCAATAACTTAAAAATCCAAAATGGTTTTGCAGAACCGGGAAATACTTCATCTGATGCTACATCCTCAGCAAGAGCCACTACTTCGCATCAACATTGTGTGGATAGACACTTCTTGTGCCTTCAAAATCTTTTCCAAACTCACCAAAATTCCATATAGATAATAAATTAAAGGCTGTGTTACTTTTAGAATCCACGGCTAAATCAAATGGATCCCTAGAGTTCCACAAAGCCCAGTTTATGAAATGTTTGCCCAATTAGAACAACTTCAAATACTGAAAAATGATAACTTGCTATTTTCTGTGGTAACGTTAAAACTGGTACTTTCAATTGCATTTGATGTATGAACTGCAAACAAGCTTGCTAATTAAGACCTACATTATATTAGGTGGAAAGTTTATAACCAATTGATTATCTATTGGGATTTTGGTGAGAAATCTGCTAATAAGCTTTTCACGTACAATATTTTCTTTAGTTTGCATGTTTAGAAAGTACTATAGTTCCATTTTTCCCTAGAGGAGGCAGCAAAGCTGAATTGCTATTCTGCAAAGAAGGCAGAGACATGGGAAATATAGGATATTTATTTCTGAAGGGCTTTACATGTTTATTTTCTTCTCCTCCCAAAAGCAGTGTAAATGGATGGTTCTCATCTTTCACCAAATAGAAACCTTTTAGTGTCTCTGATAGGGCCAACCCTTCAGCTTGTACACTCTAGTTTTAAATAATGTGTTATTGTTTATTGCTCTTGTTAGCATTTGTGGCCTTGCCTATATAATTTAAAAGTTATTAGTATTACTAATTAGTATTTTTATTAGGTAATGTGTAGTACTGTGTTAGCCTTAAAACAACAGAAAACAATTACAGTGGGGATGAGGCATTTTAATGACTGAGTAGAATTAGAATGCAAGCTTCCTCAAAGTACATTTTCAAATTGAAGGTGGAAAGCCTGCAGTACATAAAGGCAAGCTGACGAGACTGAAATTAACCAGACTGCAGATAAGGTTTACATTATCATTATCAGTGAAATAATCTCAAAAGTCTTTGATGCACCAGATGTGAAAAGATGGCGAAGTAGTACAGACAGTCTCTGCAGGAATCAAATGGTCCAATGATGTTGATGAGAAATTTCACAAAGGAGAGGATTAGCTTGATATGGAGAATTGGGACATTTGCTAACACAATTTAATCCATGTCTTAAGGTTCCAAATATTTGCATGAATTTGTATTCCTATATCTTTCTGTCTCTCTGTGTCCTAAAGTTCCCAATCAGTATTGTTACCCTAAGATCATTGAAGGTGTATTCATTTGGTAGAAATGTCCACCCACATGTGTTTTTATTCTTGTTTAACTGCATATTTAAGTTTAATGGAATATGAATGCATTTGATAAAGGAGAATTAGTGATGTATAAAAAAAGAATATGCATTAAAAAAAAGCCCAAAATAACCATTAACAAACTTACCCTGATGGTTGCAAATTTCTTCAGTTTTCTGCCACCTGATTTTGAGAAGGTCCCTTGAAAACCTTAGCTACATTAGCATAAAAGTCATAATTCGTTTTGGTCCATCACAGGCACTTGTAACATTGTTTCAATTACTGGGAAGCCAGTTTGTGCCGCCAAGCATCATGGTATGTGTAGTCTTGTTTTCCCCTGCACAAGGAAGCAAGAGTGGATTTTTTTTTTTTAAATAAAATAAATCTATATGTGTATAGAATGAATCAATGTAATGTGTTTTTCTGATATAAGCAGTATATGTTAGATTAGAAAAAGGGAAAAACATGGAAACGTAGATATACTTTTAATTAAATTAAACCTGTGTGAATTAATTATTTACTTTCACGTTTACTTTAAAGGTTGTCATGTTTAACCTACATAGAATACTCTAGGACATATGACACACATGATAAGGTATATCACATTTGATGATGATGTCGGGGGTATTGGTACTTTGTCTATTGAAGATGTGACATCTCTTTTGTTTGGTGCCATTAATTAAGTGAGACTAAAGAGAGATTAACAAAATATTTCCAGATCCCCCTCTTCTGTCTAATTTGAAACAACATTAAGGACCTCACTTAAGAAAACGATTACTAATGCACCAAATATTTTTTTTAAAAAGCAATAATAATATAAACACAATCTTTAATTTTTATTTTTAGATGAAATTATTATTTCCCATCTGGTTCCATTTTATTTTCATACTTCATTCTATCTCTTACATTCTTAAGAGGGTGTGTAAATTAATAAGCATCTCATTAGTCTTGTTGAAAGCACTGACCGTTTTAGATGTCATATTTCCCATTGCATGGGTCGATGCTTCTTCTGCCTTCAAAGTCTCTTCCAACCTCACCAAAATTGCATATAGATATTAAAGTCTATGTTCCTTTTTTTACATTCTAAAATAGTTTACCTATTTTCTAATATAGTTCTTTGAAAGATTATATTTTAAATATAAGACTACAGTGGTAATTTGCATCTGAAATGTATTGTTTATTTGTATTCTTGTGATTGGTAGCATTGTCAAGCATAGTGCTATACAACCAAGCATAAATACTTTAACTTCCCCAGCATCACTATTCTTGGCAAATTCAATCACTTCCAAAATCTCATATTTTACCATTTCAGAGCATAAAGAGATCTATGATACATTTCTATTTTCTTTCAATGCAAGTTTCTGTTTTTTTGTCTAATCACATACCTGTCACTCATGTAATCTCTGTTTATTTTCTCTTTTTCTCAGAGCGGTCACCCATACTCCCTTCCTAATGGATAATCTTGTATTTGGACACTGTACATTCTCTGCTCTTGGTAACAGTGGCTTTGCTCTCACACACAGATCTATAAATAAACCATTTCTGCAGCTGAGCTATAGTTAAATGTGTTGTTTGTCTTACCTGTGTCTACAAAGTTCCACATGACTGATCACTGTTTAAACATGTGCATCCAGGTGACAAGAGGAAATGACACACAGGGCAAGCCCAGAGAGAGTAGACACCTTCATCTGATCAGCGGTGATAAGGAATATATTAAAGGTTTAAAAAATATTATCAATGTGAATTTTACTAAGCACTTCACTTCTGCTGCTTATTTTTCATAAACCCGGGATTCAACAGGGATTAATAAAGTGCAAATTATATCAGCTGCTTGAGAACAGTGGTCGAAGTGGCTAAAAGACTTTAGCGGAACAGTAAATGTGTAATCATATTGAGTCATCATTCATTTCTTTTAAAAAGGTTCATATAGTTGCATTACTTAAATCTCCACTGAAAGCATAATTCTATTTTGACTTGATAGTGAGTACTTATAGGGCAGCAGGTAAGCTACATTATACTATTTTTAATCCAAGTCCTGCTTCTTACTTTTAAAATGTGTATCTAGCCAGGCATGAGAAGCTTCTCTTTCCACCTACTGTATTCAACACTTGTAAAAACTGGTGGAGAGTAGGATTGCTTGGTCCCAATGTTGGGAAATGGAAGCAATGTACTAGATGACGGGGGTTAGTGTCCAGGGTATTGGAGAGTTGTGCTGCTTCTTCAGTGGACAGGTATAAATACAAAAAAGGGAAGGGGAGAAGAAGCGCAGGTTTTCCTGATGGACAAACAACATACATATGTAGATGCCCTCACCTTAATCTACCTCATAGATATGAGGTATATTTTGCACTTCCATCACTAAGATGTAAATGGTGGGTAGGCTTGAGTAGTCACTTCAATCACTTGTACCAAACTGATATGTTCTCTGATAGAAACATGCTCTCATACATGCAATCAACCACAGTAGGAGGTATTTTTAGGTCCAGAAAAAGTGGGTGAACCATCCAATTTATATTAAAAACATTTTTTTATTTATAAAGTAGATCAATTCTTTAAAAATATACAATAAAAATAGTAAATAAAAAAAATAAGCAATATATACTAGTAGTAAATAATTAACACAATTCAAATGATTATGATGGTAAACACGGTGGTGATTATGGTAAACACGTTTCATATAAACTGGTAGTAGAATGCAGACGAGTTTTGATGATTCTCTTGCGGCTTCTTCTTTTAATAGTGGCCTTGTAAGGCTGTGAGCTCTGGAACTCCCATTCTCTGTGTGTCTGCACTTACTTGTAAAAACTGGATAAGTGGGGCTTGCGACTACCAAGGTCACTGAGCAAATTAGTAAAATCTGGATGTTCTCCTACAAGGAGCAGTGTTCTACTACTGTATGAGCAGTATCAGATCTACCTTTTTGGAGCCCCTGGGCAGTGAAGCGGAGGAGCCCCTGTGAGTGCGTGCGCAAGGTGTGCACAAACCCATTTTTCCTTTCTGTTCATGTATATCCCTCTTTTGCAGTGTGAGCAAATCACAGACATTTCCGCCATTTTTACAACATAGCTACTCATACACACACCGAGCTATTACTTGTTTATGAAATGCTTTTGATGGTGGGCCAATTTATTTATATTATTCTATAGGAGGGCAGCAAGCACATGTTACACAAACACATATCATGATCACTTGTATCACACTTAAAAAACTGAGTCATTATAAGAGTTAAAGGGCCACTGCACAATGAAAACAGAAATAGTTTGAAATATATTGAGTCTAACTAAGAGCATAAGTAATCATCAAAAAAGTCACACCGCTAGTTTTTAATTAGGAAATAAAATTAGTTAATAAAATAAATTTGTATGCCTCTGCTGAGCCCTGGCAAAATCCATGATACATATATGTGTGTGTATATATATAAATAAAGTCTACCGCCCTCCCGGTTTAACATTTTACCAGCCGCCACTTGGTTCCCTACATATAAATGTAATCATATTCAGTCAGGATCACTTTTACTCATGCAATCTAAACTAACCATATTAGACCAACCAGAGCCTCTTAATATTATATCAGCATTCACTAAGGGCCATCTATATAACACAAAGATATATATAATTAGCCAGGGCCCCCTACATTTAAATAAGTACAGTATACACATATTCAGCCATGGCTGTGTTCGATCAAAAAAAATATGTACATATTTACATATTTAGGTCCCCTCTCATACCATATATGTACACATATTCAGCCAGGGTCTCCTATAATCATATTAATGTATACATATTCAGAGAGGGTCATGTGGAATCATCATAGTCATACTGTATATAAATATTTAGTCAGTGCCTCATACAAACATAGATTCAGCCAAGGTCTCCTATAGACATATATGGGACATAAGCCATTTAACCTCAATTGTCAATTATTATATGAATGCATACATTTTCAGGTATTGTCAGCCAATCAGAATGGAATACATCCTGATATTCCATTCTGATTGGCTGATGGACCTGTCGATCTTTTGTAAACCAATCAGATGGCACTATTGCCTTCAGTCAATCAGAATGGGATACACCGCACGGGGTATATCCCATTGGGATTGGTTAAAGGCATCTGCACCTTCTGATTGGCTGCAATATGATTGACATTTACAGCAACCAATCAGAAGGCACAGATGTCTTCAGCCAATCACAATGGGATACACTCGGTGGGGGTGTATCTCATTCTGATTGTCTAAAGGGAATAGTGCCTTCTGATTGGTTTTCAAAAGATTGACAGGTCCATCAGCTAATCAGAATGATTGGCTCACACTATGGCACCTTCTGATTGGCTGAAATTTGATTGACAGCATTTTCATCCAATCAGCAGGCGCCATTGCCATTTTTTGACGGGAACAACAGCTACAAGGCTCATTTGCGACTGGGAGCTCCTCCAAGGAAGACTTTTGTTATTTTTTGTTATTTTTTTAGTGCCGCAGATTTTTTTTCCAGGGGCCCAGCCAGTTTAGATATTTATGTTGTGTTTATTTTTGTGCTAATTGTATGTTTCTTTTATTCCTAGGGGTGCGACCTGCGGCAAAGAAACCACCGTCACTGAAGGGACGTTTGGGCAAGGTAAGTGGGCTTTTTTATTCTATTTTAGGTTAGATTTGTTTTTTTTTATGTATGTAGTTAGGTTATATAGAATGTAGTTAGGAGTTAATGCAATATATGTAGGGGGTTAATGTATGTAGTTAGGTTATATAGAATGTAGTATGAGTTAATGTAATTTATTTAGGGGTAAATGTATATTGTTAGGTTATATAGAATGTAGTTAGGAGTTAATTGAATGTATTTAGGGGTTAATGTATGTAGTTAGGTTACATTGAATGTATTTAGGGGTTAATGTTTGTAATTGGAAGGTTAATGGAATGTAGTTAGGGGTTAAATTGATTGTAGTTAGGGGTAATGGAATGTAGTTAGGGGTTTAATTGAATGTTTTATTGTCTGTATTTTTTTGGTAACTTTGCTTTTTTATTTTTGATAACTTAGTTTTCTTTATTTGTGGTAAAGTAGGTATTTTAATTTTTGTACAGTAGTTTTTTTATTTTTGGTAAAGTAGGTTAAGCTTAAATAGGACTAGATAGGTTTACATAGGACTAGATGGGGTTAAATAGGCCCAGTTAGGGTTGGATAGGCCCAGTTAGGGTTATTAGGTCCAGATAGGGTTAGATAGGCCCAGTTAGGGTTAAATAGGCCCAGTTAAGCTTAAATAGGACTAGATAGGCTTACATAGGACTAGATGGGGTTAAATAGGCCCAGTTAGGGTTGAATAGGCCCAGTTAGGGTTATTAGATCAAGATAGGGTTAGATAGGCCCAGTTAGGGTTAAATAGGACTAGATTGGGTTATTGGGTCCAGATAGGGTTAACAGGGTTTAGTATGGGTCAATGGGGTATAGTTAGGTTTAATAGTGCTTAGACTTTGTGTCATGAGGGTCATGGAGGACCCTCATGGCACTTATAGTGTTATTATAGGGGTTAATCAGTGTTCTATATGGGTCTATATAGATCCCTATTGGCCTAATGGGGTTAATTAGTGTCCCATAAGGGTCTGTATAAACCCTTATGAGACTAAGGGGGTTAATTAAGGGCTCATGGGGCTCTGTATTGAGCCCCATGAGCCATAGGGTTAATTACGGGCTCATGGGGCTCTGTATTGAGCCCCATGAGGGATAGGGTTAATTAAGGGCTCATACGGCTCTGTATTGAGCCCCATGAGTGATAGGGTTAATTTTAGATGCCTGGGGGGTACTTATGGTACCCCCACAGCAGGGGTTTATTTTTTATTTAGCATGGGTTCTTTAAGGACCTTTATGGTCCTTTAAGGACCTGCAAGGTGGGAAATATAAATGTTTGAATACTGCAGCATAGAGGGGGGTTAATGTAAGGTGCCGTGGGGGTACTTACAGTACCCCTGCTGCCGGGATTGGCCAATAGTGTGCTGCGGGCCCTTTTAGGACCTGCGGCGGGAAGTTTGTAAGGGGTATAATGGGGACACTGAAGGGGTACCGATGGGGACCCCCAGCATAGAGGGGTCAATTTTATGTGTTGGGGTATTTGGAGTACCCTCTGCGGCATTGCTTGTGTTTAGAACTGCAGCAGAGATCCCCTTGGCTAGTGATGATGTGGGGAGCCTGCAAGATCATTTCGCAGGCTTTCACTTGATCTGTTCAGCCATTGGCTGACTCAAACAAATTGTTACGTGTCTGACTAATTGAACTTAGCAGGGCCGTGCATGCAACGTAGGAGAGACTGGGCTTGTCTCAAGTGTTGCTTGCAGCCCTTCTAATTTAATAGCGTCGTAACTTTGTCAAATTTGAAGTACGTAGGGCTTAAGTGCAAACATTTTATTTACGAGGCTGAAATTTTATATGGCTATTAATCAGGGTCATCTATAAGCATAATTTCTCCAGGGTCCCATATTTTTATTTTGAAAGTATATATTCAGCCAGCTAAAATTATTTACATTCATGCATATTCACCCAGGGTCAACCATAACTATAATATAAACACATATAGGCAAATGTATACAAATACATATAAATACATAAATAAATATGAAGCCAGGAATACCAATAATCATACAGTATTAATAGCCACTCAGACAGATTATCTATAGTCAACAAATAACCTGCCTCCAGGAATAAATACTATTGAGAAGCTACTTTCTACCAATATTTCCTTACAAAAAAAACATTTAAGTGAAAAAACATTATACTGTATAAACTTACTTATGCTCCTCTGGTGATACGCATGGTGAGAGTGAGTAGTGAAAACTCTATACTGTACTCTAGTACCAGGAGTCTGTGAACTGCAGCATTTAATTTTTAAGCCCGTAAAAAAATGAAATGTTTTAGGTGTTTTGTAACTAAAAAAAAGGTGCCCCTCCCAGAGGAGCACCCCTAGGCAGCTGCCTTGTTTGCCTAATGGGTAATCTGTCCATGTGTATGGCCAGAGGGGGGTTAATGAAATGGTATAGGGTAGGATAGGGGTTAAAAATGTGAGGTAGGGGTTAATAGGGTAGGGGTTTATTAGGTACAGTTAGTATTAATGGGGTATAGTTAGGGTTAACAGAGTTTAGTATGGGTTAATGGTGTATAGTTAGGGTTAACGGGGTTTAGTATGGGTTAATGCAGTATAGTTAGGGTTGATGGGTTAATGGGGTATAGTTAGGGTTAATGGGGTATAGTTAGGCTTAATAGTGTAGTGTAGTGCTTAGACTTTGTGTCATGGGGGTCCATGAGGACCCTCATGGCACTTATAGTGTTATTATAGGGATTAATTAGTGTCCTATAGGGGTCTATATAGACCCTTATTGGACTAATGGGGTTAATTAGAGGCTCATGGGGGTCTATATAGACCCCCATGAGTGATAGTGCTAATTTTAGGTGCCTGGGGGGGTACTTATAGTACCCCCGCAGCAGGGGTTAAAAAAAAGGTGCCCCTCCCAGGGGAGCACCCTTAGGCAGCTGCCTAGTTTGCCTAATGGGTAATCTGGCCATGTGTATGAGCCTCTAATTAACACCGATCGGGACCACAACTGCAAGGGCTGATGTCGGGAGCCTGCGTGTGATCACGCAGGCTTTCATTAGCCATGATGGCAATCTCTCCTACAATTGGCTAATTCAGACCTATAACTACGTGCTAGCTTAATTGATTTTAGAACGATCGCACATCCAACATGCGAGAAGATTGGCTTAAGATTTTGCCTCTCTCGCTTGTAGCTTTCAGCCCCTTCTAATTTAACAGCAACTTCTCAGGAGAATTTTAAGCACGTAGGGTTTAAGAGCTATACGTTTGATTTACGAGGAATTTAATATGGCTGTTTGTTTACTATTATGTGGAACTGACAATTGGACTCTCCATATCATCTCATGGGTTTGGATCCAAAAAGATGAACCACAGATTTTACCCATCTACTGTATATGGAGCTGCCTTACGTGCAAATGGAAAATATGCTCTAAATGTGCTGTGGTGTAGTACAAAAATAATTACTGTATCTGTTTTATTTTTATTCAGCTCAAAGATTAAAATAATTTATACAGTTCCGCTTGTAATGGAGTTGTTTATATTATTCATATCTGGGACATTTGGGTGTCTGCTCACACAGACAATTAACTTTTTAAGAATTATGTTCTGGAAATCATCTGACATTGAAATGTTGCATAATGTTGCATAATCTGTAGAGTCTGCAGTGTCACAGTGAATTTTCTCCATAAATAGTGTTTGTGTTATGAGATTGTGAAATCACAATGAGAGTGCACTTCAGTCTGACTGTCTGTTACTGAGCTGTTCTTAACTGTCAGAGTCACTGTAAGAGTCACTTCATAATGCAAATGATGCTGCTAGCACATAATCTAGACCTTTTCTGCCAAATATTGAGGTTATATTCAAATGATCACCATTGATTTTGGTGACAGTCCTTCCCATCATGGCCATTGAGTGATACTGACCTCCATACAAATAGATATTGTAGCAACATTTAGATAAAGACAATGTGTAATCAACAGAGCTGGATAACTGTATGAAATAAAGTATTTTAGCAGTACATAACTGTTGTCATATACTGTACGGAATACGGTACAAACATTAGCTGTTCTTCATAACAGTGTCTATTTAAATGCCACTCCTTTTTATGCTACTCTCTTTCTCAAGGAAACTGTTTTTTTCAGTTCAAAAGGTTATTTCCATTTGCATTCGTTGTTCGGCTAAGTGTTACTGGCTTGGGTAAAGTGTTACTGGCTTGGGTTAAGTGTTACTGGCTTGGGTAAAGTGTTACTGGCTTGGGTTAAGTGTTACTGCCTTGGGTTAAGTGTTACTGCCTTGGGTTAAGTGTTTCTTGGCTTTGGTTAACTGTTACTGACTTTGGCCTCGTTTTCATCCAGTTACTTTTTCAGCGTCCATTTTTTTTCTTGCTTAGGCGATTTCTGTTCGCTGAAAAACATCAAATATGCCTCAAATTTACTTGCAACCTCACTCACAGGCTCCCTGGCTCTCCCCCTATGGTGTGTGTGAGTGTGTAAATTAATTTGAGGCATATTTGTGGTTTTTGTTGGTCTTTCTAGTTCCGTGGGTCGGCAGTTAAATTTGTAATTTAGTGCAGCCCCGCAACTACGATCTTCGGTCCTAAGTCCTACGGGCCTCGTGAAGAGCTCCTGCAGAGCACATTACGAGACCTGCAATGAGCGCCTTTGACGCTCATTGCAGCCTATCTCTCGCGGCCCTTTTGCGATGAGCACCTGTGGCGCTCATCACAAGGCCTTTGGCGCTCATTGCAGCCCCACAAGTATTTATCATTACGTGACCAACATGCGTAAGATCCACAACTATATATGTGATATACAATATATATATATATCACATATAATAGTTGTCAAACTGCGAGTTGTCGTCACGCTTTGTGGCCCTCGAAATGTGAGGGCCGCAAAGGACAACAACTAGCAGTTTCACAACTCCCCCTGTTATGCCCCACTGATGCTCGTGATGAGCGCCTACGACGCTCATCGCGCCACATCAGCCCACCCTGCTCCATGGTCCCTGAAGGTGGCGCTCGTGCACGAGGGGGCGGGACGTGGGCACAGGACGATGGAAGCGTGCGTGCAAGCGCGCACCCGCAGCATTAATGTGAGGGAGGAGTGGGGGAGAGACACGGGAGGGAGAGGAGTGGGGGAGAGACAAGGGAGGGAGAGGAGTGGGGAAGAGACATGGGAGGGAGAGGAGTGGGGGAGAGACACGGGAGAGGAGTGGAGGAGGGAGACAAGAGAGGAGTGGGGGAGGGAGACGGGAGAGGAGTGGGGGGGAGACATGAGAGGAAGGGCAAGAGAGACACGGGGAAGAGAGACACAGAGGAGGGGTAAGAGAGACATGGGGGAAGAGAGACACAGAGGAGGGGGAAGAGAGACACAAGGGAGAGGAGGGGGAAGAGAGACACAGGGGCAAGAGAGACGGGGAAAGAGAGGCATAGGGGAGGGAGAGGATGGGGGAGAGAGACACAGGGGAGGGGGGAAGAATGACACAGGGGAGGGAGAGGAGGGGGTAAGATAGACATAGGGGAGGGGGAAGAGAGAAACAAAGGAGTGGGGAGAGAGACACAGGGGAGGGAGAGGAGGAAGAGACACAGGGGAGGGAGAGGAGGGGAGAAGAGAAGAGACACAGCGGAGGGGGCATGGGGGGAAGAGATGAGTGGAGGGGTAAAGAGACACAGGGGAGGGAGACGGGGGGTGAAGAAACACAGGGGAGGGAGACAGGGGTTAAGAGACAGAGGGGGAGAGTGGGGGAAGAGACAGAGGGGAGGCAGGGGGGAAGAGACACAGGGGATGGAGAGGGGGGAAAGAGACACAGAGGAGGGAGAGGGGGGAAAGAGACACAGACGAGGGGGAAGAGACACAGGGGAGGGAGAGGGGGGGAAGAGACACAGGGGATGGAGAGGGGGAAAGACATACAGGGTAGGGAGCGGAAGTAGAGGGGGAGGGTTCACAATGAGCGCCAAAAGTGCTCATTGCGAGGCCCATGATAAGCGCTGAAGGCGCTCATGGCAAGGTCAGTAAAGTAGAGGGGTGGAGAGGCTTGCAATGAGCGCATCCCATCAAGTAGAGGGTGGGAGAGGGGTGGTGAGGCTCGCAATGAGCGCCAAAGGTGCTCCTTGCGAGGCCCGTGATCAGTGCCAAAGGCCTCATCGCGAGGCCAGTAAAGTAGAGGGGAGAGAGGCCTGCAATGTGTGACAAACACCACTGCCAGGCTTCAAATTTTATTGCTGTCATTTTTGACGGGCAAGTCGCTAGTTTATATATATACCAGAGTGCTGTTCAATGATTGTATTTCTGGGAATCCTCAGCAGGAAATGTATTTTTATTTTTAGACTTCAAATGGGCTTTCAAATGTACAATTTATTTTCTATTTATATATCACTATAATAGTTTGTAGCTTGAGTAACTCCTGCATGGTGCCCACTGCACAGGCGCTACTCATAGCTACTGTCTGGCGCAACGGGGGAATCCTGCATTGAATCTCAAAGGTGGATAAGCGCTGTGTGGAGGCAACATGGAGGGGAGAAGAGAGGGGGAGAAGAAAGGGGGGAAGAGAGGGAGGGGAGGATAGAGGGCTGGACCCTGGAGCAAAAAAATCAAATTATTTAACAAGACGCCACTCCCTCCTACCTCCTCCCCCACCTCTCTGAGCATTTTTCAGTAGATAAGCTGTGGCCACCAGTCTATCATAAGTGCTCCAGTCACATAGAGTAAAAATAATTCTGAAAAAATAGCTTACACAACTGGTAATGTTGTTAGTTTATTACATTCTTCACAAAGGTGTGTTTTTTCTTAAAAGACAGTGGTACTTTAAATGTGTAGTAGGTAATGTGGAAGGAACTTCCCTCTTTACCCAATATATTTAACACTTTTAATCAAACTAGTACTCTGAACATCACCTTTGGCAATCTGCCAAAGTATTTATATGACTATCCAACCTATGAAAATGCTCATACACATGGCCAGATTACCCATAAGGCAACCTAGGCAGCTGCCTAGGAATGCTCCCCTGGAAGGGGCACCTTTTTTTTTAACCCATGCTGCAGGGTACTATAAGTACCCCTCCCCAGGCAACTAAAATTAACGCCATCACTGATGGGGTTCTATACAGACCCCCATAACACCATCATCTATATAGACCCCTATAAGACACTAATTAACCCCTATAATAACACTGTATGTGCCACAAAGTCTAAGCACTACACTATTAACCCTAACTATACCCCATTAACCCATTAACCCTAACTATACAGCATTAACCCATACTAAACCCTGTTAACCCTAACTATACACCATTAATCATTACTAAACCCTGTTAACCCCAACTATAGCCCATTAATCCTAACTGTACCCAATAAACCCCTACCCTATTAACCCCTACCTTACATTATTAACCCTTATCCTACCCTTTACCATTCCAATAACCCCCTCTAA
The DNA here is from genome assembly GCA_027410445.1 of Discoglossus pictus. NCBI lineage: Eukaryota > Metazoa > Chordata > Amphibia > Anura > Alytidae > Discoglossus > Discoglossus pictus. The sequence continues at coordinate 370,983,153 of CM050163.1, forward strand.
CTAATTAACACCCTCTAACGAATAAACCATATTTGACCCTCAACATACCGAATTAACCCTATCACTAATTATTTAACCCCATCGAGTCCTAATTATCTTTAACTGGGCCCATGTAACCCCATCTAGTCCTATTTAACCCTCATCTAATCCTATCTCACCCTATCTAGTCCTACTTAACCCTAACTGGGCCTATTTAACCCCAAATGTACCCATTAAACCTCATCCCATAAACCCCCTCCTACCCTACCCTATTATCCCCTACACCATTAACCCCTCATAAAACCCCTATTACCCCACTAATTACATAAATAAAAAAAAACTTGAATTACAGAAAATAAAAAATGCACCTAATTATACAAAATAAAAAAGGACATTACCAGAAAAGAAAAAAAATTAAATTACATAAAATATAAAAAACTAAACTACATAAAATAAAAAACCTACTTTACAAAAAATAAAAAAGCCTAAGTTACCAAAAATAAAAAACCTAAGTTACATAAAATAAAAAAAAGCATACATCACATAAAATAAAACATACATTGCATAAAATAAAACATACATTAAATACAATAAACCCCTCAATACATATAATTTAACCCCTAACAACATACAGTTAATCCCTAACTACATACATTTAAACCCCTAACTACATACAATAAAAAACCCTTACATTTCACCTAAAACAACCCCCTCACTAAACTTAGAATAGGGTAAATAAGCACTTACCTTGCCCAAATGCCCCTCCAGTGACAATGGTTTTCTGGCCTTTGTCCCTAGCATATGGGCCCATCCTTCATTGCCGCAGGTCCGGCACCCCTAGGATAAAAAGAAACATAACATTTGTAAAAAATAAACACAACATATCATTATAAACATTATAAATAGGACACTTACCTTTTCGCGATGCCCCCATCCTCCTGGTAGTCTTCGCCGGCAGGGCCCGTTGGAAAAAATCTGCTGCTCTACAATTTTTTTTTAAAAAAAACGGAAATTAGGCTTTTTGGGTGTATCAAGGGTGTATCCCATTTTGTATCCCATTCAGATTGGCTGAAGGCAATAATGCCTTCTGATTGGCTGAAAATTGATTGACAGTGTTTTCAGCCAATCAGAAGGCGCCATTTGCAATTTATTACCAGGGCATGCGCAAAAAGCCTCATTTGCGGCAAGGAGCTCCTCCAGGGAGAAGCTCTGTTATTTTTTTATTTTTTTTACATCGGTGGATACTTTCCAACTAGCCCTATCAGCGAAGTCTACCAGGAGGACGGGGGCATTGTGAAAAGGTAAGTGTCCTATTTATAATGTTTATGATGATATGTTGTGTTTATTTTTTTACTAATTTTATGTTTCTTTTTATAGTAGGGGTTCCCGGACCTGCGGCCATGAAGGATGGGCCCTGTGCTAGGGACAAAGGCCAGAAAACTGTTGTCGCTGAAGGGGCATTTGGGCAAGGTAAGTGGGCTTATTTACCCTATTCTAAGTTTAGTTAGGGGGGTTGTTTTAGGTGAGATTTAGGGATTTTTATTTTATGTAGTTAGGGGTTTAATTGTATGTAGTTAGGGAATAACTGTCTGTAGTTAGGGGTTTAATTGTATGTAGTTAGGGGTTAACTGTATGTAGTTAGGGATATTAATGTATGTAGTTAGGGGTTAATTTATATGTATTGAGGGGTTTTATTGTATGTAATTTATGTTTTATTTTATGTGATGTAAGCCTTTTTTTATTTTATGTAACTTCAGGTTTTTTTCTTTTTGGTAACTTAGTTTTTTTATTTTGGGTAACAGGATTTTTTTATTTTTGGTAACTTAAGTTTTTTAATTTTCTGTAAAGTAGTTTTTTTTATTTTATGTAATTAATTTTTTTTATTTTTGATAATGTTCTTTTTTATTTTCTGATAATGTCCGTTTTATATTTTGTGTAATTAGGTGTTTTTTTTTATTTTCTGTAATTGTAGTTTTTTTATTTTGTGTAATTAGTGGGGTAATAGGGATTTTATTAGGGGTTAATAGTGTAGGGCTTAATAGGGTAGTTTAGGAGGGGGTTTATGGAGTGGGGTTTACTGCGAACATTTGGGGTTAAATAGGCCTAGTTAGGGTTAAATAGGACTAGATAGGGTTACATAGGACTAAATGGGGTTTAATAGGTCCAGTTAAGGTTAAATATGACTAGATGGGGTTACATAGGACTAGATGGGGTGACATAGGCCTAGCTAGGATTAAATAGGACTAGATGGGGTTACATAGGACCAGTTAGGGTTAATTAGGTATGGTGAGAGTTAAATATGGTTTATTAGTTAGAGGGAGTTAATTAGTTAGAGGGGGTAATAGAATGGTTTAGGATAGGATAGGGGTTAAAAATGTAAGGTAGGGGTTAATAGGGTAGGGGTTTATTGGATACAGTTAGGGTTCATGTGGTATAGTTAGGCTTAATAGGGTTTAGTATGGGTTAATGGGGTATGGTTAAGGTTAATGGGGTTTAGTATGGATAGATGGGGTATAGTTAGGGTTAACAAGGTTTAGTATGGGGTAATGTGGTATAGTTAGGGTTATTGGGTTACAGTTAGGGTTAATAGTGTATTGTAGTGCTTAGACTTTATATCATGAGGGTCCTGGAGGAACCTCATGGTACTTATAGTGTTATTTAAGGGGTTAATTAGTGTCCTATAAGGGTCTATATAGAACCCTATTGGACTGATGGGGTTAATTAGTGTCCCATAAGGGTCTGTATAGACCATTATGGAACTGATGGGGTTAATTAGAGGCTCATGGGGGTCTGTATAGACCTCCAGGAGTGATGGGGTAAATTTAAGGTGCCTGGGGGGGTACTTATAGTACCACCGTGGCAGGGGTTAATTTTTTATTTAGTGTGGGTCCTTTAAGGATCTTTTAGGACCCAAGGCAGGAAATTTGAATGGGGGGGGGGGTCATTTTAGTACCCTTGCGGCTGGCCTTAACTATTTGTGTGCTGCGGGCCCTTTAAGGATCCGCAGCGGGGAATTTGAAATCCATGTGTTCATATGGGGACACTGCGGGGGTCCCAATTGGGGGGGTTAATATTAGGTGCCGGGGGGTACTTGAAGTACCCTAGCGGCAGGGTTTAGCACATTAACTGTCGCGGGGGTCCCCAGCATAGAGGGGGGTTAATGTTAGGTGCCATGGGGGTACTTACAGTACCCCCGCGGCCGGAATTGGCCAATAGTGTGCCGCGGGCCTTTTAAGGACCAGTGGCAGGAAATTTGAAATGTTTAAATGCAGCGGGATCCCAATCGTAACCCCCACTGCAAGGGTTAATATGGGGACACTGCAGGGGTCCCCCAGCATTGGGGGGGTTAAGTTTAGGTGCCAGTGGGGTACTTGAAGTACCCTCGTGGCATGGGTTAACTATTTAACTTCCTCGGGGGTCTGCAATAAAAATCTAAAATAAAAAATAATTTTTTTCATGTTTATTTTCTGTGTTATATCGATCCCGGCAATCAATGTGTTAATACTTATAATAGAACTTGCATGGACTAGAATATTATATTTATTGATTTTTTAATATTGCATTATTTCTGGAATGCAGTTCCGATCGCAACTGGAACTTCAAAACCATAGGTGATTGAAATTTAACCTCCATGTTTTAGTTACGTAATGATGACGGTCTCTTTTATTATTGGCTCCGTCTAAACTACAGGTTTGAATAATTTGTTACGTGCCGAAGCATGGTTTACGGATTTGGATTCTGGCCATTTCCTTGCAGGCTTTTCCAATTTAATCGCTTTGTAACTCCAGCAAATTTCAAGCCCACAGACGTACAGGATGTAAAACAGCGACTGCGGATTTGGAATAGAGGCCTATTACATTTGATTTTAAGCTCAACGACAGGACCCTCCATTCTTTTGCATTGTGTTAAAACAGTTTTTGCCTTGTACTTAACCCATGTATAGCGCTACAGAATATGTTGGAGCTTTGCAAAACAAATAATACAAATAATAACTGATCCCAAGTAAAACACAGGGGAGTGATAATTTATAATTAACAACTCATCTTCAACCTCAAAGAGAACGCATCCAATGTTATGAAGAAGTGGTACTCATCTTCCACCAGAACTGCTAAACTATTGATCTATCTTTGGAGGTGCGCACACACTGACACCATTCATGGTAAGCCATATTTCATTGTATATGAAAAGAGGTTTTTAATTTGTTACTGCATGTACTAAAAGCCATATAATATACTTTATATATATATATATATATATATATATATATATATATATATATATATATATATATATATATGTATATAACTAATTTTAGTTATATCAGGATAAGTGGTAGGTGAACTGTAACAGGCATTGGATGAGAAATTGTTGCACTTCTTTTTTTACAGGGAGGAATAGATAGGCAAGATAAAACCAAGTATCAGTTTCAAATACATGTTTTTTCTGATTTCAGACAGAGTTTTTGTGCCTAAAAATTTTTTATAAAATTTAGAGTCATGTGCCATCAAAGGCCTTTAATGGAGGAAAACACTAATATATCATCCAAGAAGATAAAGACAATTCAAAATGTCAATACCTGGTACTATATGCTGCTTTCCACTCATTCTTTTTCCTGATGCACACCAGACGTGCAAAGGTGGTCAGACAATTTTGGAACTAAAGGGAGTGGGTGTCAGTTCTTCATTGCAATGGTGTTCACAGTAGTTAATGCAAAGATGTAGTGTGCCTTCTTCCTTCTTGTCAAAAAGATAGACGCTCTGGCAGTAGATTAGAAGGACAAATGAAACCTTTTACAAGACGTTTGTCGAGATAATCTTTAAGTGCTTCCAATTCCGTTTTAGAAAGTGAATCAATAGTACCAAAGTGAATTTTTGGATCTGGGAGAGTTGTAGATTTGATGAGTGCTGCCTCTACTTTATTAAAGACACCAGAAAATGACTCATAACCTGGAGGATAGCCATGGGTATCAAGATGGTACTCAATGGAACAGAAAATTGAGCTGTCAGGAGTAAGGAGAGTTAGTCAGGTCATCTGACCATGCTCTGAGAAGAAACTGATACTCTCAAACCCAATTAATTATAGAGTTTTGTTGCTGTAGCTAAGGAAGCCCTAAAAACAGTGGAAACAATTGACATCACTATGCCATCTTCCTGATGTCTGTGGACTGTAATTAGGGATAGTGGTATATTTTCCAGAGTGATGGGTCTGGGTATTACTACAGCTTTCTGACTGCATGGAAAGTGAAGATCGAGAAGAACGATCCCCCTATGTTATTACACATGTACTTATTTCAATAGGTTCTCAGTATATATTTCTACCCTACCATACCTATCTTAATTAACCTTCAGCACTCTCTACTGTGCTTGACACAAAACTTCTGCTAGGTAAAGATACTAGCACCACTGATTCACAATTCCTCCCTATCAGATTTCTCCTACTAAATAGAAACATATTCACGACTTCTCACATCTTCTACCCAGATATCTCAATTCCTGTCTTTCAGCAACATAATTGTCTTCTCCTCTCTTTCACTCTCTATCACTTTCTTTCTCTATTACTTTCTCTCTCTTCCTGGATCTTCCAGTTCTTATCTGTGTTTCTTGCAGAGTTTTCTACCTCCCCCATTCCCTTTAGTTTGTGAGTTTTCAATCTTGTAAGGTGCTTTGGAAAAAAGCTCTTATGTATGCAAGATTTTAAACTCACAGACAGGGCCCTCCAATGTTTGCATTGTTTAATACTGTATTTTTTGTGGTAATTAACCCCTGTATAGAGCTATGGAATATGTTGGCATTTTATTAATTAAAGATAGTAATAATAATAATAAATAATAATAGGTGCCAGTTTTTTCTATGTGCAGGGAGGAGATTGTTGCATTTTAGCAAGTGGGATTGTGTGATTGTAGTCACAGTAGGTGTGTTAACCTTACGTTTAGTTTGTGTATAGCAGCAAGAGATTTTTTTAAATGGTTAAAGCCTCTCAGCTTCAGTTTGAGGGACATTTCTGCAAGCAAGGGGAAGCAGTGCCCTGCTTCCTCCTGACTTTCCCTGTTTAATCTGGCACATACAAATATTATAAAGATAATTAGTAGTAGTAGTAACCATATTATAATACTAGATGTGTAAATTATTTTCATAGACTTAAGTTTTAAGGTAACCATAGAGTCAGTTAATTGTCTATTGTTCTCATTTTGTTTTTTTTATATACACCCTTTATGCACTATGAATTATGTTGTTTAAAATCAAACATCTCCAGGCATACTGGGATAGAAATAAGAATTGTTTAATTGTTTACAACCTGCACATAACACTAACATAAGACACTATCTGCAGATCTTAAAGTTTTCATTATATCTGTAAATTCTGGTACACATTTATCACCTGGACAGCTTTTTCATGATTTAAACTGAAGTGAGAGGATATCTCGACCCTTCAAACACTGAGGTGGCAAATACATACATACATGGGCCTTAAGTCTGCGGGCTTGACATTTGCTACATTTACAGAGTGTTTCAATTGAGCAAGCCCGCAATTTAAGGGCTGAAAGCCAAAACCGTAAACTATGCAATCGCAAGTAGCATTTCAGAGCGTGATCATGATCAATTAAGCAAGGCCATAACTACCGATTTAGAAACAGCCAATAGTAAATGAGACCATCATCATGCATCATTAAAACATGGAGGTTAAACGTCAATCAATTAGTGTTCAGAAGTCTGATATGCGATCAGACTCGCAATCCGGCAAAGTACAAAATAATAAAAATTAAAGAAGGAAATGTTCTAGTACATGTCGGTGGCCTAATATGTATTAACTCATTGATTCCTGGGATCAATAAAATCTGAAAATAAAACATAAAAATAATATTTTTTTATTAGAGATTTGCGAGCTGTTGAGCAATTAATTCTAGTGTCTTTCATCACTGTCCCTGTGTTTTAAAGAGCAGTATTGATTTTTTATCTGCATTTACAGTGCTACCCCCTTGCAAATCCTATCTGGTACTTATAGGATATTCTTCTACATTTGCCATTTACGGTGTGAAAACATTTGCAGGCTTGAGGAATTGTAGCAATTGAATATCGATTTGCGATTGTGACATTTGCATCTTGAAAGATCAAAAGCTTAGATGGGTCAGAGTTACAATTTTGACAACCGCACGGATTTTCAGCCTGTAATCTGCAAAGCATTTGCGGGTAGCTAAAAGACGACAATTGAATAACAAATTAGTTTATGGGCTACATTACGGGCTCCAGTAACCAACAATTGCTCAACTGAATAGGGGCCAAAGAAATTAAATTGTCATAAAATAACTTCAATGCAATATCAGTTTATAGAGACTGAAGCCATAATATGCGCTTTGCAACACAGGGGTTGACAGTGGAACATCTAGAAAATCATGATGGGATATTATTTAATTGTTTTAAATTGAAAAAAATGTACTTAGATATTTTCTTTTTTGCCTGAAATCCTCCCACCCTCCCACAAAAACTTGCATAAACAATAAAGTTCAGACTTGTACTATCACTCTGACATTAGAACTCCCCTATTCATTATATATATATATATATATATATATATATATATATATATAAATATATATATATATATAAATATATATACATTTATATATATATATATTTTTTTTTTTTATATATATACATATATATATATATATATATATATATATATATATATATATATATATATATATATACAGCTGTGCTCAAAAGTTTTATTAAAGGATAGTGATCATATGAAGCCATTTACTATCACATAGTTGTTTGGTTCCATTTTAAATCATAAAGATAACAGAAATCACCCAAATGGCCCTAATCTTTGGCTTTTTAACTTGCAATTAGTGTCTGTGCATAAATAGTCAATGAGATAGTAAGCTCTCACATGAATGCACTGAGTTGGCTAGGTAGTGAGCCATGGGGAACAGAAAAGAACTATCAACAGACCTGCGTAACAAAGTAATAAAACTCCATAAAGATGGAAAAGGATATAAAAAGATATCCAAAGCCTTGAAAATGCCAGTCAGTACTATTCAATCACTTATTAAGAAGCAGAAAATTAGGGGATCTCTTAATACCAAGCCAAGGTCAGGTAGACCAAGAATGATTTTGTCCACAACTGCCAGAAGAATTTTTCGAAATTCAAAGAAAAACCCACAGGTAACCTCAGGAGAAATACAGGCTGCTCTGGAAAAAGATGGCGTGGCTGTTTCAAGGAGCACAATACGATAATACTTGAAAAAAATTAGCTGCATGGTCAAGATGCCAGAAAGAAGCCTTTACTGCACCAATGCCACAAAAAAGCCCGGTTACAATATGCCTGACCACACCTGGACACACCTCACAGCTTCTGGCACACTGTAGATTGGAGTGATGAGACTAAAATAGAGATTTATGATCACAACCATAAGCACTATGTTTGGAGAGGGGTCAACAAGGCCTATAGTGAAAAGAATACCATCCCCACTGTGAAGCATGGTGGTGGCTCACTGATGTTTTTTTGGGGGGAGCTCTAAAGGCATGATGAATCTTGTGAAAATTGATGGCAAGATAAATGCAGCATGTTATTAGAAAATACTGGCAGACAATTTGCATTCTGCATGAAGGCTGCGCTTGGGACGTTCTTGGACTTTCCAGCATGACAATGACCCTAAGCACAAGGCCAAGTTGACCCTCCAGTGGTTACAGCGGAAAAAGTTGAAAGTTCTGGAGTGGCCATTACAGCCTCCTGACCTTAATATCATCAAGCCACTCTGGGGAGATCTCAAACGTGCGGTTCATGCAAGAGGAACAAAGACTTTGCATGATTTGGAGACATTTTGCCAAGATGAATGCGCAGCTATACCACCTGCAAGAATTAGGGGCCTAATAGATAACTTTTACAAAAGACTTCTATGTCATAAAAAAAAAAAATACTATTTTTTTAAAAAGACTAGATTTACAAAAGAATGTGCAAGACTATTGGGTTGAATATTGAGTGTCTCAATTAGTTTCTCAACTATCAAACAAAAAATAATTCTTACTATTAATACTTAGTACCACTTAGTTGCATCCTGTAGAACATAATTTTAAAAGAAACTAAATTATTAGTTTGGGAGTTGATGTGTGAAGAAAACATTGAATAAACAAAACTGAGTGCTCAGTATGTTTTTCTAGTCTAAACCCTCTCCCCAGTGGTGGTGTGGCCAAAGCTACGTATTCGTACATGACTAGTTTTTGTGGTATGAATGGAAATGTTACATAAATCTTGGATTATTAATGAGAGCCTCACAATGCACAGTGCGCATGTGCAACTCGCAATTCTCTTTCTCTCTCCCTCTCTCACTCCTTCTCTTTCCCTCCGTCCTTCTCTCTCTCTCCCTCTCCTTCTGTCTGTCTCCCTCTCCTTCTCTCTCCTTCCCTCCTTCTCTCTCCCTCCCTCTCTTTCTCTCTCCTCTCCCTCCCTCTCCCTCCTTTCACTGCGCAATGTGAGCCGCACAATACACAGCACACATGTGCAACTCTCAATTTTGGGAGCGTTACACACAAACTCGTATTACGACAACTACATTAGTGATTAATATATAATAGTCCCAGGCACATATATGATATCCAAAAAATAATTTTTAATTATCATGTTTGCATATGTTTACATATCAGTAACATAAACTATTGCCAATAATACACCTCTACATAAAACATGTCAACTTCAAGGGTAACATAGATCCTAGTACACAGGTTAACACAAATCAGTAAATCACCTTTACCTACAACTGCTGCTCCAATGCATTCACCATTAAAGGGCTAACCACACATCAAACAATACCTATTAACAACATGGATTATGTCCAGATCACAGTACTCAGAGCGATCATGTATGTCCCATTCATGGGAAGGTATGTCAACTACATATTAAGCATTTTGGGTGGGAATCTTTGGTCCATCCAGTAGGAGGGCCCACGTGGAGAGTAGATCTGGCGGAGGAGGGGGTCAGTGGGGTAGAATACCACGGGTGTGGCAGAAGGTCTGGCAAGTCCCCCCACTAACCACATGAACCAGCAATCCTTCTCATCATCATATCCCGGGCCCTTTGATGCTCTCCTTGTCTCCTCCGCCTCCTAAGGCGGATCCTAAAGGGTGGGCATGAGCCTCAGTATCCTCCTGTGGCTCAGACTGAGCTAACGCCCCGCCTTGTGCTTCGTAGAAGACCCAGACCTCTTGCCAGCTGAAATGAGAGAACAGTAGCATATGGGTTAATAACACTGTATGATCGTTTCATCGATGTGTGTTCCTATATATCTGACATCTGTTGTCTTGAACCTGGATGGCTGAATATTGATTCCTGCTGGGGTCTGCCCTCTGCACATACATATTCTGCTGAACTTGCTGCGCAGTGTGCCATACTAACCAATCAGTGAGCATCTCTCAGCACTAGTTGTTAACATGCTGCTGTGACGTATTCTCTGATAGGCTAGTACACTACACTGCACATCAATCCTTTCAGAGTCTGTCACAGCATACACTGCAGTGGGCACACCCATACAAGGACTTGCTATCAGATGTTTACTCCCTTAAAATATATTTTGCCATCGATACCCATTGTAAAGTGTTATGTGCACATCTTTGTCACACATTTGATGCTGCCCACCACTGACAGTGATATGTAAGATTAATGTATTAGGAAGGGTATAGAAGCAAGGGAAGCAAATATAATTCTGCCCCTATACAAAGCCCTAGTACGTCCTCATTTGGAATATGGAGTACAATTTTGGGCACCACTTCATAAAAAAGACATTTTAGAGCTGGAAAAAGTACAGAGAAGGGCTACAAAACTAAGTAGGGGAATGCAGGGGCTAAGTTATGAAGAAAGACTAACCAAATTAAACTTATTTTCGCTAGAAAAAAGGCATCTACGAGGGGATATGATTACCTTATTTAAATACATCCAGGGTCAATATAAGGCTTTGTCAAGTGAACTTTTTGTAGCAAGAGATTTTCAACTGACAAGAGGACACCCTTTGAGGTTAGAGGAAAAAAGATTTCACCTTAAAGAAAGAAAAGGGTTCTTCACAGTTAGGGTGGTTAAACTGTGGAATTCTCTACCAAAGCAGGTTGTGACAGCGAATTCGATAGACAACTTCAAAAAGGGGTTAGATATATTTTTGAATAAAGAGGGCATTCAAGGCTATCCTAGATAACTACGGAAGGAATATTGATTCAGGGAGAAATTTGATCGCCAGTTTCTGGGGTCAGGAAGGAATTTTGCTTTTTTTTCCTCTTATGAGACAATTGGCAAAGTTTCAATGGGTTTTTTTTTTCTGTTTGCCTTCCTCTGGATCAATTAACAATTAATAATAAATAGTCCACATTAAAAAGATCAATAGAGCTCTAAAAAGGTTGAATTTGATGGACTAACTCTTTATTCCTCCAATACTATACTATTAATAATTATTTAATCAACAAATTAATTAATAACTAATCCGCATATTGCAGATCAGAGGAGATCTTAACAGGTTGAACTTGATGGACTGAAAGTCTTTTTTCAACCTTAATTACTATGGGCCTCATTCTATTAGCGGCCGCAGCCGTTGCGGGGCCGCAAGGACCGGCCGCAAGCTATTCGGCTATTCTATTCCCTTACGGCCGGGGGCTCCGGCAGCCTTGAGGCCGGCGCCTTGCGGCCGCACGCGCCAGAGGAAAGCCTTTGATCTAAAACGGCCGCAAGAGTTTCGGCCGCAAGAAAGCCCCGGTTGCTATTCAATTGCTACGGGAAACCTCTCTGCAAGGCTAAAAGCGAGCCGCAGCTTACTTGCAGCAAACAGGTCCCGCTAGCACCAATTAAGCACATAATAAAGCCCAAATAAAGCCATCCTGCACTCTGATGAGACAATAAAGTGATTGTAGGTGTTAGCAAAAATAGCACAACATTCCCCTATCCTCAAATCTGCAATTTTTGTATTTTCAAATTCTTGTCAAATATCCGTGGACAAAGTCCCGAGGGCTTGGAGCACCTCAGACCCGCAAAGGCTGCGGGATTAGCCTCCGTCAAGTCCGGAAATGGGTAAAATAGACCTACGGGTCGTAAAGGGCTAACTTACAAGTCGTAGCATAGAAAAGCCATCCTGTACTTTTATTAAAAGTGAAAGTGATGTTTGGTTTCAGAATTAATAGCTCAACATTCCCCTACTCTCAAATGTGCAAATAAAGATATTTAACTTCATCTATCATGCAAGCCCGCACGGGTTTGAATAACGAGCAACGGGCTTGGAGGGCAATCATCCGCCAAACCCGTACGTGCTTCACTAAGAAGCTACGGCCAAGTCTCAAGCCCGTAATCCTAAAATCAAACCTGAAATCAATTAACCAATAGGAAGATGACAATCAAGGGCACAAATAGTTTAAAAGGGAGTGAAATTCTGTAATCTGTGACTGTGTTGTATGCTGTGCAAGTGGACACACAGGTCTTGGAGTTGGAGGTTTTGTGAGAGCAAGAGAGATAGAGGAGGAGAGATGGAGGGAGAAGGCAGTGAAGGGAGAGGTCAGGGAGAGCAGGGCCCCCAGCCACAGGCTGGCCAGCAAGCTGCTGCTGCCCGCAAAAGGGCAGCAAACTTTACTATCCAGGAGATCGAAACACTGGTTAGAGGAGTGCAAGCCCGACACTCCATCCTAACCGGTGGGAGTGAAGTGAGGCCCAGGCAGAGGACAGATGCCTGGAAGGAGATCGCGGCTGAGGTCTCCTCGCTGGGGTATGCGAATCGTACCTGGCAGTCTGTCCAGCACCGGTTCCAAGACTGCCGCATCGATGTAAAAAAGAAGATGGCCGATGAGGCCAAAGCAGCACGTGGAACCGGTGGTGGGCCGCCACAAACCTTTACATACCCCGGTTGGGAGGCCACAGTCCGCGACATGATCCGGCCAGCGTCAGTCGTGGGCCTCCCTAGCCTGGTGGACTCCGGTCGGCCTGAAACCCTGCAATGTGAGTACCATGTACACCTTAACACCCTCATATGTACGCACATGTACCCCACACAGATAGATAACTGACGTTGAATTGCACTGTAAGATATCTGGTTGTGACTACAGATATATGAGGCTGCGAAAATCATGTAAATCCAGTGTAAAGAAATATACTTGTCAGAATTGTTATCAATGAAATATATGTCCAATACCTCCTCCCACAACTGATTATGATACCGTTTTGCAAATCTATTGATGTTACTGTTATGTTTGCTGTTGGTTCCCAGTGCATATAAAGCATACATGACAACTCTATTGCAATTGATTTTTTATTGTCATGAGTTCCCCTGTCACACTCTACTCCATGTTAAACTGGCCCATCCATAGCTGTTTGGCTTAACCCTCCTACTGCTTAGAATTCATGTACATTTTGAAACTAGGTATAACGGATGTATCCTGTTTTATGTGGGCATTTCAGGATGCGGCTGCGCTTGCGTCCCCATGTAGCCGTCAAAAATAGTTGGTACACCCAAAGCCCGTAACCCTCTAACCCTAACCCCCTAAACACCACTTTCTAACTCTAACCCATCCCCCCTAACTGTAGCCAGAACCTGAAACCCATAGCCACTTACCTGGCCTGCTGGGCTGGCGTAGCTAGAGTCGTTGGTGGGGCACTTCCAGAGATGCGCACATATGCGCACATACAACAGGATAGGTCCGGTCTAGCTGGTACATCACCATGAGAGTACATGTATGGATGTGCACACTGCAGCATATGCGGATACAGACTCTGATGGACTGTAAGTTTGTGTTGTGTAACAGCATAATCTGGACCATGTTACATTAACATGTTAACTCACATTGCTGAGGATTGGTCACAGATTGGTCTGTCTCACACACTGGCCAACAGATTCAGATGAGCACGTGTCCTAATTAACTGCAGTTGGCACACCGCACCAGCATTACATATAGCCATGGGCCCTTTCCTGTTATCTGACCGTGACTGCTGGTAGCAGCAGTGAGCAGCCTCTACATGTCACAGCATTTTCCTGGAGATTATATAATCATGCAGATTTAGTGGGTTATGGTGTTGTTAAGGTAAGGGGTTCGGATAAGTGTGAGGGCTAGTGCTTTTGGGCTTCTGTGTAAGTTGAAAATGATGTATATAACAGTGGCAGCGCCATCTATCAGCCCCTTGGTCCAACTGCTGCTGCCAGTAGTCGGTGTCACATAACAGGAAAGATCCCAGCCAGGATCCACAATACTAATGATGCAAATCAATTTTGATTGGCGTCAAACATTCACAGCCAATTACAAGTCACTCTGATCTCAGAGATATGGAAACAACAATACTCAAATCAAAATCTTGTCTCATTTCAGTACCATCCAGGCGTCCCCTGCCTCCGCAGGTTCCTGCACCTTTTGAAGATGCAGGACCACCTGCGTCAACTTCCCCTGTAGCAGGGCCCTCCTATCAAAGTCCACCTGGGCCATCCACAAGGTGCCAGCAATTGCCTCCAGCCAGGATAATGGCACCGCCTGGCTCCCAGACAATGTGGGCTGGCCAAATGTGGGGCCACCCAATGTGGTCCCATTCCGGTTGTGCCCCCAATATGGCTTCACAAACAATGCTGCCCTGGAGCATGGGCCCCTGGCAGGGCATGTGGCCCCCGCAGGACCAGCAGGCCACTGTGGCCACTCCGGCCCAACAGGCCCCGCAGGCCCAGACAGCCGCTGTGGCCACTCAGGACCAACAGGCCCCGCAGGCCCAGACAGCCGCTGTGGCCACTCAGGACCAACAGGCCCCGCAGGCCCAGACAGCCGCTGTGGCCACTCAAGACCAACAGGCCCCGCAGGCCCAGACAGCCGCTGTGGCCACTCAAGACCAACAGGCCCCGCAGGCCCAGACAGCCGCTGTGGCCACTCAAGACCAACAGGCCCCGCAGGCCCAGACAGCCGCTGTGGCCACTCAAGACCAACAGGCCCCGCAGGCCCAGACAGCCGCTGTGGCCACTCAAGACCAACAGGCCCCGCAGGCCCAGACAGCCGCTGTGGCCACTCAAGACCAACAGGCCCCGCAGGCCCAGACAGCCGCTGTGGCCACTCAAGACCAACAGGCCCCGCAGGCACAGACAGCCACTGTGGCCACTCAGGACCAACAGGCCCCGCAGGCCCAGCCAGCCACTCCGGCCCCGCAGGCCCAGCAGGCGTCTCCCAGGCAGGACACACCAGTCAGCAGTGCCTCCACCCAGAGGACACAGTGGTCTGGGTTGCTGCCAGTTAGTCCTGCGCTGTCAGCGGCCCAGTGCCCGGATTTCCTGGCTCATCTCCAGCATGAGCGTGAGCAAAATCAACAGTTCATGCTGGAGATGAGACGCCATGATGCCAGGAAGCTCGAGGAGAGGAGACGCAATAACGCCCGGAACTTCCAGGAGAGGAGACGCAACAATGCCCGGAACTTACAGGAGAGGAGACGCAACAATGCCCGGAACTTACAGGAGAGGAGACGCCATAATGACCGAGTCTTTGCTCAAATGACACTGCAAAATCAGCGGATGTTCCAGGAGGCGAGGCGTCATAATCAGTTAATGGAGGAGTACGCCCGAAGGCCTGAAATGGCCCGAGAAGGCCAGCACCAAGACCGGGCTACTCCTTCAAACTCGCCTCCATCAACATCCCACACCCTGTCCCCAGCATCCAGGCCGGAAGAGCCTCCAAACACCCGAAGAGGTCGAGAGGACCATCTTCCAAAGGCCAGGAGAGCCAGGAAAAACCCAAGCGAAAGCGGAAATAGGTGAGAACATGTTCATGTTGCATATAGAAGCAATTGATGTCCCAGATCTATTGACGTTGAGGTGTTGCAGTCAATGCGTATATTGTTCTAATTGATGTCTTGTTCTTATCTCTTTAGGTTCCATTTTATTGATGTCCATGGATTTCTGCCTCCCGTTTTTTTTGTTGTAAATATTTGGGAAAGCAACATAAGATTAAACATTATGTATTGCTCACATTATCATTGTTTGTTTCGTTTGTACTGTACCATGATTGGTAAACACCACATGAATGCTACACACCAACGTTATTGGATTAGTACATACATCTTCCTTCAATATACCAGCCCTGTGTTAATGTAGGCTTGGGGTAACAGCCACTAGTGCAGCTGAGGGTGGAGGTAATATTCATGAGTTTGATTACAGTAACGGTGATGCATGATATTCATGTTCATGACACATGGATAGATTAATTCAGGGGAAATATCAAAAGTGAGTCCACCCCTAAGTGAAATTGGCGATTATTTTGTGTGGCCACCATTATTTTCCTGCACTGACTTAACCCTCATGGGGATGGAGTTCCCCAGAGTTTCACAGGTTGCCACTGGAGTCCTCTTACACTCCTTCATGATGATATCATGGAGCTGGTGGATGTTAGAGACCTTGCACTCCCTGTAATGGAGTTGGAACACGCAGTCCAATATCTCTGCTGGTATACGGTACAATATCCAAGAAGCACTACAGTCTCACCATTCCCAACCTGCAATATTTGCCCACACTCAATTGGGAGTCAAATGAATACGGACTTTATTTTGTTGCCCAGAAATATATATATACACATCTCTTCCCACAGGCAATACACACATCCCCCATAGTTGGCCACACAATACACATTGAGGGACAACAGGTGGGTCACACCTCCCGGAGACTACCTGGCTACTTTGATACAATCAGACATTGCTTAGATCATCCTTCTTTGTTATGTCTGATAATGAAAACACTTTATACAATAGACTTCCTTATCCTATGATGAGTCTCTGTACTAGGATTATCTATTATGCCAAGGTCTGCAATAGTCTGGGCTAAGATTTTGCCGAGCAGAAACCAACATACATACAGTATAACAGTATGATCATATTTTAACCATAACCATAAAACAGGGTAAAACAGTGATGGGTTCCGTTACACTCCACATCTTCCATTTGAGGAGTTCCCCACAGATGCTCAATAGGGTTTAGGTCTGGTGACCTACTTGGCCAGTTCATCAACTTTTGGCCTTCAGCTTCTTTAGCCAGGCAGTGGTCGGCTTGGAGGTGTGTTTGTTGTCGTTAGCATGTTGGAATACTGCCCTGCGGCCTGTTCTCCTATCTGAGGGATCATGCTCTTTCTCAGTTTGTCACAGTACATGTTGGCATTCATGGGTTCCCTCAAAGAACTGTAGCTCCTCAGTGCTGGCAGCATGCATGCAGGCCCAGACCAAACATATATGCATGTGTATAGATGTTTTTGCTAATATGTTGTGTGGATTCCCACTATATGCATTTACCTAATTATGTCAGATGCTGCCTCCCCTCTCTCTGCATCACTGTTTTGGTTCAAAATGATGGGTTCATCTCATATCAATGTTTTTGTGTTCGTTGTGACTTATCCATTTATCTCTGGCACTGGGGAGCTACAGTCCATTGAGGGAACCATGAATGAAAACATGTACTGTGACATACTGAAGCAGAACATGATCCCCTCCCTTGGGAGACTGGGCTGCAGGGCAACATAACATAACGACCCTAAACACACCGCTAAGACGACACTGCCTTGCTAAAGAAGGTAAAGGTGATGGACTGGCCAAGCTTGTCGACAGACCAAAACCATATTGAGCATCTGTGGGGCATCCTCAAACTGACGGTGGGGGAGTGCAAGGTCTCTAGCATCAACCAGCTCTGATGTATCATTAAGGAGTGGAAGAGGACTCCAGTGGCAACCTGGGAAGCTCGGGTGAACTCCCTGGCCATGAGGGTTAATGCAGTTCTGGCAAATAATGGTGGCCACACATAATTGACATTTCATGTCAATTTTGACATTTCAAATTAAGGGTGTACTCACTTTTGGTGACAATGGTTTACACATTAATGGCTGGGTATTGAGTTATTGATGGGTCCGAAAAATGACTTTACATTGTAGCAGAGTGTCATTTCTTCAGTGTTGTCACATGAAAGGATGTACTAAAATGTTAACAACAATGTGACGGGTGTACTCACTTATGTTAGATACTGTGGCCCTCATTTAATTGCAATTTGGCCAATTGAATAGGGCTTGAAATAAGCACATAACATATATTCTCTGAAAAATGGTTGAGTTAGTAAACATCTCTACCAAATCAAGGTTTTCACTAACTAAAATCTGTTTGACACAATATATGTTCTGTGCTTATTTTGAGCCCCATTCAATTGGCAAAATCGCAATTGAATGAGGCCCTGTATGTTCACTATTAGGATGTGAGCCACTTACAGAAACCTGTCTCATTTGTCTGTTTCTGCGTCAGATAGATTGTTAATACCAACCTTCCCTTATGTTTGAAATCAGTAATGCAAACACACTGTGAGAATTCTATTGACACCCCTAACTGATGGTGCAGAGCACAGATGTGGAGTCTGAAGGTCCTTTTATTGATGTTCCGGAAATGCTATGGTATCAACATTGACAAGGCAGACACAAACAACATCGCAGATAAATCATATTTAATATTTAACGAAATTAACAAGGCAAGCTTGCCACAAAGCCACAGGTTGACTAATCAACACAGGTATGCAAAGGATCATGGTGGAGGGGGGTAGGATACAAAATCCAAGTAACACAGGGAAATAGGGATATGAGAGCAGAATGCAGGCATGGAAAATTACATTGATATGGATGATCAGGGGATGTACAGTATATCAACCAACATTAGGCAATATAATAGATCTCATTATTGTTTCGACATATATATAACAGTCAATAAGGAAACACCATAATAATCCAGAATAAGGTGATATACATATGGGGAGAGCAAAATGTATGCTTGGGTGTTAAACGGACACTCTGATGCCACATCAGAAGTATAAGTGCTCAATCAGTGAATGCTATGAGCCCATAACGTCAGTTCTCACGCAACAATAAGCAGCACATAGATAACCTTGGTCAAAAAGATGGTGACCTGACCAGGACCATATCAGTCAGATGTTACTTATTGCAGAGAACTCACAACAAACAAGGCAATATCAGTGATAGTTTGTTCTCTGATTGAGCATCTATACTCACTGTTGTTGAATATGCATAACTGAAGATTAACGTAACCTCCTTAACTGTTAAGTCCCAAGCCTGGATTTACTCTTCCCCATATGCACAGGGAGGGTCACATCAGCACTGAAGAAAAGATCTTGAAGGGTTGGTGCTGCAGGCTTCACAACAGTCCAAGTAGAGGAGAGGATAGAATGTCTAAACCAATAGGTACCGGTGAATCGAGATAGACTATATGAGCATACACATGCTGTGGATATACCAGGAACATCAGCTGACAGATGTCACATCACATCTGCATTGTATAATGAAATTGTCTCGTGACACATATCGGCTATTCAGTCAAGGTCATCAGATATCAAACTGGATCCAACAAAGCAATGAAACGGACACATGCACATACATGAGGACATTGACATGGCCACGGAATGTCAGGATGTTTATCGTCATGCCTTTGTTTATCGTCATGCCTTGTTCTGACCGGGATCTGGAATACAAACACACAAATAATATATTAGTGGAAACCTTACATATGCCATATGAACAGCCACCAACAGATGTAGGTATGTCGGCACACGTTAGGCATTGGGATCTCGTACAAGCTAACCATCTGTACGATGATAATGATGGCCCAGACTAATTTGTCCTGATGTGGGAATATTAGGATTAGTCGAATTCTCATTTATTTGTATTGTGCAAACATATTCCGTAACGCTGTACTGGGGAGAAGAACACAAAAATATACAGTATGTAATATTGACAACGCAAGAAAATGGAGGGCCCTGTTTGGAGCGTAAAGTCTGTTGATAAATGATTTGTTCACAAAGGCCCACACAAGATTAGAAAATCACCACTTCCAAGTTAAAGGTAATGGACATGGGGAAGAGTAGATAAGGAATAGCAAGGTTAATAAGTAAGTGAGAGATACATAGGAAGGAGGTTGTGTCAAGTAGAAAGATATGCATTAGTCGGAGAGGAAAGGGATCAGATGTAAAGTGCGATGCACTATTTTGTAATAAGGTATCTGCCCCATGTGGACAGATAATGTAATCTGCAGATGGGACAGTCAGGAGACACATAGTTTAACCACAGCTTGAGTAGGATTAGGTGATGGGCGAATAAAAGGAGAGAGGTGGGCATGAGAGTTGAAATGAAAATGATGCAGACAAAAAGGGGAGAAGTAAAGAAGAGTCTGAGGAAAAGGCAGGGGATGTGAGGAAGAAGACAAGAGAAAACATAGTGGAAAGGGTTAATTGGGATAGTTAGCAGAAGACTTGAGTGACTCAATAAATTAAGGGTAAACAGGGGTGGAGAGAGAGAGAGAGAGAGAGAGAGAGACACCAGTGCATCCTGTAATAGAAAGGGAAGATCACAACTATCACACATTGATACATGTTCGGACATCTACATGTGGTTCTCTACCTTGGATAGATCAAGTGGAGTATTCAACGAAGAGATCTGTTCCCCCAGGACACGTCTGCATGGTCCGATAAACATTTCGGACCGCTTCAGCAATACATAGGGGATGTCTTGGGGAAAAAGAAAGTTAGGCCTACATTAATGGAGTTATTAGTCATTTCCTCTCATGCATACATGCACATGTTTCCCGCAAATACTCACTTACAATGTAGACGCCATTGATGTAGCTGATGTTCTGTTGCTGGCAAGGTTGTTTCCCATGTCTGTGTGGGTAAACAATGTGTTGACACACGGCAACAGTTCTGTAATGGCAATATGATGAGATGAGTCACACAATCCATATGATATATTGCACAATGATTCCTAGTTAACACATCCTTGAGACTATTCCTGTTATCTGACTGAGAATGCTTTTACCAGCATTCGCTGACAAAGAACAGGGGACATCCCCTCTTTGCATCACATGAGGTACATTTCTTATGGTTTACAGTATGCTGTTATGTTCATATATCCAGATTGCTAGGAATTGCATTGACCTCCATGGGATGTGGAATAGCATGATCAGACAATGTGAACATTACTGTTCTGGGCAGATGTTTTCAAATACGATTGTGAGGCCTATATCCATTGACATTGTGGAATACATCAGACCATCCTTTAGCTTAGCTTCTTGAGGTTGGCAGATATCAATATATATGATGTGTATGGGAATGTGCGCATACTTACCAGTAACGGATATCAGAGCAGGCTGTATTTGATCCAGTATGAATAATGCGTCACGAGACATATGTTACATCACAAAGCTATCCTCTACTGTGGACTGTTGGATATTCTGGAAGACAATGGGGAAGGAGAAAAGAGATGTATTAGTAACCATAAGCCATGTACATTTGAGTTGGTTGTAATTAGTTTCAGACTTACATGGGAAGTACTCACGAATGACGTGGGCACGTAGTTGTGACCCCTGAACGTTATCCCCACCATCGGGAGGTACTGGACGCTCCGCCGGTTCAAGCGGAGCATCATCAATGTTCCCCAGACAGTTTGCCTGTACTGCTATATTGTGCAGAATACAGCAGGCCATGATGATGTGACAAACCTTCCCTGGTGTATACTGTAGCGCCCCGCCAGTGGAATGTAAACATCTGAAGCCCATCTTCAGGAGTCCAAAGGTGCGCTCTATTACATTCCGGGTTCTGGCATGGGCCGCATTGTACCTCTCCTCCCCTTCTGTGCGTGGATTGTTCACAGGGGTCAACAACCACGGCAAACACCTATATCCTGCATCACCTGAAGGAAACAAAAATGGGAGATGTAGATATGAATGGGAGTTTGTGCTGCTCGTTAAAGCATCTGTAAATATACGCAATGATTAATGTGACGTTAGTTTAGGGATCTCTGGCTTGGAACTTCATACTCCTATGACCACGTCACATCGGGTTAGGCACAGCAACAAGCTACGATGCAATGGCTCAGTCGGCACACCTTCTTTATGGCGCAACAATGGAATAACATTACAGTGGAACATTATGTATATTTTAGGGGATCCTTTATGGGTACTCACCCAGTAGCCACCCAGGTGGAGCTTCTCCAGACTCAAAATAAAGAGGGGTGGATGACTCACGCAGGATATGGGCATCATGAGTACTTCCCGGGAAGCCGGAAACCACATTTTGTATGCGCATGCCTGCATCACAAACAGCCTGTACATTGATGGAATGATAGTGTTTGCGATTTCGGAACATGGCTTCTTGCTCTCTAGGAGGTATCAATGCTACATGTGTACAATCTATAGCACCGAGCACATTGGGGATACCTCCCATTCGAAAGAAATCTGCTTTCACCTTCAAGATCTCTTCCCCAGTGTGGGGAAAACTGATGTATCTGGCAGCTTTCGGAACGATAGCATGGAGGAATGTGCTCAGGCACCTTGAAAGGCTTGCTTGAGACATTCCTCCTACTATGCTAGCAGTGTTCTGAAAACTACCAGATGATAGGATGTGTATGGCGGCTAACATCCGTGTCATGCCTGGGATGGCTCTATTGGTCCGTGAGGAAGGCTCCATGTCCTCCCTCAGGACCGCATAGAGCTCCTCCAGGCTGGCACGGGTTAGCCTAAAACGCTCATACACTTCCACATCAGTTAACCCCTCTAATGTGACTCTGTCCCTGTACACCCTGGGTGCACGAAGCCTCCTGGCCGGCTCCTGGGCCTGCTCACCCCCCTGTGGGTCTGGCTGTGCAGGAGCCCCCACTTCATGTGCCACACCCTCTAGGGGTCTCTCATCTGGCACCCCCATCAGCTGATCACCCACATCAAGGTCCTCCTCCCTGTCTGCAGGTGCCCTCATATCCCCCTGTCCCTGTGCCACTGGAGCTCTCTCCCCTAACTGACCCCCCACCATGACCCTAGGCATGTCCTGTGATGAGCCACTTGCCTGGCTTGGTTCCGGACCACCATGGATTGCATCAGCACGCTCACCCACATTCACTCCCAGCCGCCCCTCTCTGTCACGCCTCAGCCACTCCACAGTCGCACGCCTGACATCCCGGTTTCCACTCTGCAACATTCGAAACAAATATCCATTCCTACGACGCTGCGCTCTCCTCACATACCTATACGCTGTACTCATGTTGCTGCTATCCATGATGGTTCAGACTTGCTAATTCATGGATGATGGTGTGGTTATATAGCTTGCTAATTACCCCAGCTGTGATTATCCGGGTTGATTTCACAAATGGAAAAGCTCACTGGTGTATCTAAGCTTCATCATGTTATGAAGTTCCCTGATTATGGATTGGTTGAGCCATTTTAATTAGTAACCCCTAATATTCTGGCCCACATTTGAATTTGGGCCCATGCTCCATGATCTATGTAATGTGGCGTGAAAATATATACAATATTTGTGTTCAAAAATCTAGATGTGATAAAAGAGATGTAAATCAGATAATGTTGATATGTTTAGGGGACACATTCTATTCTTTCTGAGTGCTAAAGGGTTAATTTGGCTGCCATTTTGAGGATGTACATGACACCACAAAAATCTCTTTTATTAACATATTTGATCATTGTGGATTGTTTTTACAGTAATTCGAATGCCTTTTATTGCTTCCTTTACACTTTTAGGGCCCTTTCAGCCCTGTTTCATTACAATGCCGTAAGTGCATCGTGTGGACTTCAACGGATGCGGCCGTAACTTAAATCTAGCCAGGCGTGAATCGCGGCCTTCCGAATGTAGGAAGGCCGTGACGTTTAGGCGCGCACGCAAGCTGGAAGGGGGACGGACTAGCCGCGCCCGGCACGAACTATCCAATAGCGGAATCACGCATCGCGCCACAGGTCGCACAGCCAATCACTTACGGGATAGAGCATTTGATTGACAGTGGGAGTGAATAAATAGGAATGACACGCACCCACGCCTCGACTGTGTTGTGATTTCGGACGAAGTAGCACGCGGTTCCAGGAGCTAGGTGGTTGAGAGTAGGTAAGTTGCTTTATTATCAAGTCGCGGTTTAAGTTCTTTTTACGGGAATCCGTTACTACATTTACGGATGCCGATGTAAAGAAGTACAATTGTGTTTTTGGCTTGTTTATAGGTGTTTGGAGGTAGTTTGGAGAGTTTGGGAGTTTATATCCGGCCCATAGGAGTTTGGAGGGAGGTAAGTTGCATTGTACATGCTTTTCATCCTATAAAGCTGTCTTTTATTTGTATGTTTTGCCAATTTCTATATTTACTGAATACACTGGTGAGAGGTACAATTGTGTTTTTTGCTTCTTTATAGGTGTTTGGAGTATTTTTGGTTGTGTGGGAGTTTGGATCCGGCCCATAGGAGTTTGGAGGGAGGTAAGTTGCATTGTACATGCTTTTCATCCTATCAAGCTGTCTTTTATTTGTATGTTTTGCCAATTTCTATATTTACTGAATACACTGGCGAGAAGTAAAATTGATTTCTTTGCTTGTTTATAGGTGTTTGGAGGATTTGGGATCTTTGATCCTGCCCTTAGGGGTTTGGAGGGAGGTAAGTTGCATTGTACATGCTTTTCATCCTATCAAGCTGTCTTTTATTTGTATGTTTTGCCAATTTCTATATTTACTGAATGCACTGGCGAGAAGTACAATTGTGTTTTTTTTGCTGTTGGCCTATAGGTTTGGCGAGTTTGTTTTTGTGGGGAGAGGAGTTTTGTGGAGGGAGGTAAGTTATTTATATTTTTCTGTTTAATATTAGATCTGTCTCTCTCTCTCAAAATCTCTCTCTATCTCTCTCTCTATATATATATATAGAGAGAGAGAGAGAGAGAGATTGATTATGAGTTTGATTATGAGTTTGATTATGAGTTTGATTATGAGTTTGATTCTGAGTTTGAGATTGAGTGTGATTGAGTTTGATTTTGAGTTTGATTTTGAGTTTGATTTTGAGATTGAGATTGAGTTTGAGATTGAGTTTGAGTTTGAGTTTGAGATTGAGTTTGAGATTGAGTTTGAGATTGAGATTGAGTTTGAGATTGAGATTGAGTTTGAAATTGAGTTTGAGATTGAGTTGTAGATTGAGTTTGAGTGAGATTTCTACACATATTTGCAATACACATAGGTGTTCCAAACTGCTTCTTCAATGGGGCTTGA
Organism: Discoglossus pictus; assembly: GCA_027410445.1. Taxonomy (NCBI): domain Eukaryota; kingdom Metazoa; phylum Chordata; class Amphibia; order Anura; family Alytidae; genus Discoglossus; species Discoglossus pictus. The sequence continues at coordinate 371,008,160 of CM050163.1, forward strand.
CAATAACTTTTTTTTAGCCTAGAACAGCAGGACCATGTAGTTCCTACTACCTCTGGTACAGAGGATGGCTTCAGGATAGGTACCATGCCCATGAATATGTGCAGAATATAATGCAGATAGGATATTAGTGGCCTCAGACATGGTCCACTCCCCACACATGATAGAAGCACACAGTAAATAGCCGCATGCCTTGTATATATGCAAACTGTAACTGACCCTTCCACATTGTTTATGAAAGTATTGATCTAGCGTGTTTCATCAGCGCCTCTCAGGTCCAGAGTGAGAGGTGCTGTACACCCCTCCCACTGCTGTCACAGGCTCTTTCCACTTAAGGTTGATTACTGCAGTTAGTTCCAACATTGATATCCAAGCAGAAATAGTGTTATAGGCGATCAGAATGGGGGACGAGCGTGGAGCAGGCAAACCCACTAAAACATTTCTTTCTTTCTCTTTCTTTTCTTTTCAGGTGGTGATGGAGGGAGAGGAGCAGAGGGTGGAGGAGTGGCAGGGAGTCCCGGGGCGTGGAGGTGGGGAAGAGGAAGGGAGGAGTGAGGAGGAGGTACTAGTGGAGGAGGGGGAGGTAGTGGAGGAGGAGGTAGTGGAGGAGGAGGTAGTGGAGGAGGAGGTAGTGGAGGAGGGAGGAGAGGAGGAGGAAGGAGGAGGAAGGAGGGAGGAGAGGAGGAGGGAGGAGAGGAGGAGAAGGAGGGAGGAGAGGAGGAGAAGGAGGGAGGAGAGGAGAGGAGGGAGAAGGGAGGAGAGTAGAGGAAGGAGGGAGGAGAGGAGAGGAGGAGGGAGAAGGGAGGAGAGGAGAGGAGGGAGAGAGGAGAGTAGAGGAAGGAGGGAGGAGAGGAGAGGAGGAGGAGGGAGAGAGGAGAGTAGAGGAAGGAGGGAGGAGAGGAGAGGAGGAGGAGGGAGAGAGGAGAGGAGAGGAGGGAGGGAGGAGAGGAGAGGAGGAGGAGGGAGAGAGGAGAGTAGAGGAAGGAGGGAGGAGAGGAGGAGGAGGGAGAGAGGAGAGGAGAGGAGGGAGGAGAGGAGAGTAGGAGGAGGAAGGAGGAGGAGGAGGGAGAGTGGAGAGGGTCCTCATCCCCAGGCAGAAGAGCAAGAGGCTGGCGGCAGGTCCAGGGCCCACAATTATAGCCGGGAGGAAAACAGGGTCCTCCTGGAGGCCATCCGTGCCCGCCCCGTCATCACCTCGGGGGGTAGGGAAGTAAAGGCTGGGCCCCGTGCTACTGCTTGGCAGCAGGTGGTGGATCTGGTCAACGGTGTGGCGGGCCGTGGACGGTGTCTGCGGTCCATTAAGCACCGGTTTGACGACATCAGGGCCGCGGTGAGGAGGAAGATGGTGCAGGAGGCCGAGGGGCGGAGGGTCAAGTACCTTGCCCATGAAGGGATTGCAAGGGCCATGCTTGCACCCTCCGACGCAGCTGGAGCATCAGGCCCGGTGGAGCAGCAGGACCCAGCCTCCATGGCAGGTGAATATGACATACAGCAACATGCCACCACATGTGCATCACACACACTACACATGGCCATGACAATGACATGTCAGCTCCATGAAATAACAAGGGATAGATGGATGCATCGATAAATTCATGAAGCTGACAAATCACTGTCATTCCTGGTCACCACAACAGTAATCAAGCAATAGAGCAGGTGTGTCCAAACGCGGTCCTGGTGGGCCACACACATGGCTGGATTTGATAACCCTGCTGCGCACAGGTGAGTCAATCGCTTCTTCATTCATCCTGATTGACTCACCAGTGCACAGAAAGGATATCTTCCAATCTGGGAAAGAGTTTGGACACCCCTGTAATACAGAGTCCATGTATTGGTGTGCCCGTTCAGCCTACGCAGTTACAGACAGCAGCCGTAATACAGATAGAGTTGTGAGCCGAGAACCAGAACCAGAACAGAAACCTAAGAATAGATAACAGCTAGTATAAGATAGCTAATCAGAGTAGCAAAGAGGAGAATCATCCATATTCAAGGCTAGATGTCAGATAATTAGAAATGAACACCTATCAATGAGCTAATCAACATACTAATGACATGTACCTTTCTTCTCTATCTCTCAGCATCCAGGAGGAGCTCTGGGTCCTGTGACCATAGCGAGGAGGCGGGGCCATCAGCCCCGTACCAGGATCCTCCAGCACAGGGGGAGGAGGAAAGGAGATCAGAGGGCTCGGAGTCAGAGGATGGGCTGGTCATTGACCTTGCGGGGTCACCTGCCCCAAGCCCTGGGCCTATGCCCATCCTCGAAAGGCTTGCTCTGGGGCCCTCATCCCCCCAAGGGACAGCACCTCCTTCCCCACAAAGTGTGCTGGCCTGGTCACCACCGGGCACATTCTCCCCACCGGCTCCAGCTGTGGACCTCCCCGCATCACCTCACCACGCCCACCCAGCGGTGTCGTCGCCGCAGAGCCAGGCTGTGCAGGTGGAGACACTGGCCGTCCTGAAGGAGCTGCTGGCCAGCTGCCAGAGGATTGAGGCCAACCAGCTACGGATGGATGCCAGCATCTCTGCCCTCAGGTCAGAGATGACCCACAGCCTGGCCAGGCTGTCCAGGGAGGTGAGGAGGCACCACATGACATCGGAGCACCTTCAGGTCAGGCTGCTCAGACATGCCATGGTCCCCAGCCCAGCATCAACGGGGATCTCACAATCCCCCAGCCAAGAGCAGCCTGGCCCCTCCTCTCCTCCCATGTGTCCGCCACCGCCCAGACCACCGCTGCCTGGCACCGCCCGCCCCCCCCCCCCCCCCCCCCCCCCCCCACCATCACCACCAGAGGGGAGACGGAGGATGGGCACAGGTGATGTGGGTCCTGGGCCCAAGCGGAGGAGGACATAGGGTCTCATTCAATTGCAATGTGGCCGATTGCTAAGGGATCAATTTGAGCACAGAGCATATTTTCTACAGATGTTTGTAGTTAGTGAACTTCTCTCCAAAAGCAAGGTCTTCACTAACTACAAACGTCTGTAAATAAATATATGCTCTGTGCTTATATAGAGCCCTTTTCAATCGGCCATATCGCAATTGAATGACGCCCATAGGGTCTGCAGACATGTTTTCGCCTTCTCAACAGCACTCCTCAGTGACCATCAATTGGTCACAGGTTAAACACAACACAAAGGGCCTCATTAAAATGTGATTTGGGCAATTGAATAGGGCTCTATATAAGCACATAGTATATTGGTTTTACAGAAGTTTTTAGTTAGTGAAGACCTGGCTCTTGCATAGAAGTTCCCTAACTAAAAACTTGCTTTCAAAAAGATGCTGTGTGCTTATATAGAGCCCTATTCAATTTGTTACATAGCAATTTAATGAGGCTGTTAATTAGTAGTGTGACCAATACGTTGTCACTAAGGAGTGCTGTTGAGAAGAGATGCTGCAGGCCCTATGATGTTTTCAGGCCTTATTTTTTAGGTTTTGTCTTTTTTTTTTATTTTTTTATTTTAGGTCCATGAAGGCATCTCCTACATCTGCAAGCATTGTGGAGGAATTATGAGGTGGAGGGTTTTCCCAGTGCCTCTCAGGTAGACATGCCTTCAATGGCAGCCCCCTTAACATGTAGCTCCCACAATCTTAAAGCTATCATATAGCCACATATCTCCAACATGATTGTTGGTAGCTTAAATGTAGACTAATACCGCTATGGCGGTGGACTTGCAAAGTCTCACAATGGCATGTTAATAACAGCCAGCATTAATATATGCACTAGTGACGCATGTGATCCTGACCTCAATAGCAGTCTGAGAACAGATCTTTGGGTCTGATGTAAGAAACAGTGAATCTGGCTGCTGACCTTTGTGTCCTCTCCATAATAATGGTTATTTGCCCATATTTCTGATTATCCACAGACCTAGCTAATGGTTAGTAAAGCTTGCAGATGGGAATCAGGTGAGTTGGTATATTGGTACAGTATTTAGAACTGTACTGTACATACATCGTGATTCTAAATTGTTTTGGATCCTCCTCAGCATTTTTTGATTTGAACACTTCTTTCAGATCTTTGTTTGTTCAACACACTGTATGTGTGAAACTGGATTGGATTACACAGTCCAAAGGTTGAATCATCTGTTTAATTGAGCAGATCTAGTTACAAGTTGTATGTGCTATGCACATAAATGGTTTCTTCAGTTAAATGAAGAGATTTCTGGTTCCGGTTGCAGCATGTGACCCTGGTAGGTGCTATGCATCATGCTTATTCTAGACTATTAGATTGACCCCTGTAGGTTTCCCCTTTTTTCCAGCCTCTTGCTCTTCAAGGACCCGCCCACACCACACCCATGATATTAATGCAGTTTTGACCACTGCTGATTGTGGTCTGTGTATCAAATAAAGCTTTGTTATACTGTTATGTGAATGCACAATCTTGACCACTGCTGATTGTGGTCTGTGTATCAAATAAACCTTTGTTATACTGTTATGTGAATGCACAATCTTGACCACTGCTGATTGTGGTCTGTGTATCAAATAAAGCTTTGTTATACTGTTATGTGAATGCACAATCTTGACCACTGCTGATTGTGGTCTGTGTAAAAAATAAAGCTTTGTTAGACCTTTCTGACTGCGTCCATGTGTTATGAATATGTTTGGTTCAGGGAAATCCACATGCATTACATTAGTGTCACATTCCTCTAAATGTAAACTGATGAGCCATAGTTAACATGCAATAGATCAATACATATAAAACTGTTGAGGAGTCAGAATAGCTTGAGATATCATCTGATCCCAAATATCATATCTACTACTAATATAGGGTTAATACCCATGACAAGTCTGATTAGCGATACTGTGGAGTAGGAACATTCCCCTGAGGGCCTAAGATGAATAGGACAGGTGACACTGGAGTGCTTTTCCAGTTCCTTCTCTAGTTGATTGGGATTAGTCTGACCTCTCTGATAAGACGTACCCCCCTACACTGGCCCGATGTAGGCTAGCTCACAGCTTCATTGAAGTACACAAACCCCTTCACCCACATCACTTAGCATATGTGTGAATACAGTTAGTTGCCCAATAATGAACATGCATTGGCTAAATATCCTTTGGTTATCATATGTTGTAATGGTCATGCACATGCCAATCTGACAAACCATGCTGCAACATGCATAATATGATTAAAGCCACACTACCCAATTCAATATCAAGAGTAAAACATGAGTCAGGTCATATGAACCCTTTGCCACGCACATGAGCTCTATTGGGATCCCTTAAATCTCTATCTAATTGCATATACATCTAGCTCATCACATCTACATTAGAGAATACAAATAGTGGCCAAATCAGACCGCCACTTGGCATATATCAAGTACCAGGGGAATATTTCATTATATGTGGTTAAGTTCTTCAGTTGTGTCCGACTCTCCGTGACCCTATGGACTGCAGCACATTCAGCTAGGTCTCTGCCTTTGCTGTTCTCCAAAGTTTGAAGGCCAAAGAGATTGGAGTGGGTTGTCAGTTCCTTCTCAAGTGGATTGTACCTTGTCTGATCTCTCTGCTATGACCTGCCCACCTACAGTAGCTCCCAGCTTCATTCAGGTACACAAGCCCCTTCACACTACTTAGCAATGCTGAAGGGGACCAGGGTAACATGCACCACACATATCTACTCTGACCCATCAGGAAGGGCCGCAAGCTCTGGGATCGACAGCAAACTCACCGCCATCAGGCATAATCTCTGCTACGCCCATCCTGGTGGGAGCCATGTGCCAGGTGTCTAGTTATTCCCATTTGGTGAACCTCGAAACTGTTCTGCTATTTATCACTTTACATGGGTGAGGGTTGCTAAGTGGTGGTGGTGGTGGTGAAGCAGCTTGTGTACCTGAATGAAGCTGTGAGCTACTGTAGGTGGGCAGGTCATAGCAGAGAGATCAGACAAATCCCAATCCACTAGAGGAGGAACTGACAACCCACTCCAATCTCTTTGGCCTTCAAACTTTGGAGAACAGCACAGGCAGAGACCTAGCTGAATGTGCTGCAGTCCATAGGGTCACTGAGAGTCAGACACAACTGAAGAACTTAAGCACATATAATGAAATATTCCCCTGGTACTTGATATATGACAAGTGGCGGTCTGATTTGGCCACTATTTGTATTCTCTAATGTAGATGTGATGAGCAAGATGTGTATTCTATCGTTGATCAACCATATAGCGTGCATCGAATGTGCGCTGTCATCTACGCACCGACACATGCGCGCATCATCAACAGCAGGCCCGAGAGGAGGCTAGCGGATCTAATGATTAGGATTAGGCAGTGGGGTGTAAGGATTAGGATTAGGCTGCGGCTACAAGGGTTAGAAGGGTTTATGGCATTAGGTCATATCACTTGCGCCCTTTCATCGACGGCCAACAGTCCAAAATATTAGAACTGCGCAATGATGTGGGACCACTCATGTCAGCTGCATGTTGTCAAAACACATTTGCTGTGCGCGCCAATATTGGGGTGACATATTCTATTATGGGGCTGTTTTAGAGGCTACAATGGAACCTATATGTGTGCTGACCAATCAAACATATGAGGAATATTAAACTAATTTGAAGTCTTGTTAATTTGTAGGCTGTAATGCTTGGGCCTCCATTTTAGGGTTACAGCAGTTACATGCAGACTGCAAAAACCGTAACAAAATGGATACCTTTAACCTCCAAGCACGTACGGCCTTTAAAAACGAGCTGCGGGCTTGGAGGACAGCCCGCACGGGCTTGAATACGGAGCTACGGGCTTGGTCAGTGAAGTCCGTGGGACTTGTACGGATTTTAAAATCAAAGTACAATTTGGCGATGTGCAAGCTTGAGAATGTTTGGCTAGTAATCCTCATGCCCCCCCATTATGTTCCCCATCATTTACAGTGCTTTGCAGTGCTGGATTGAATATATATTGGCTATTACAATGCTTGGTTTGCGGCCCTCCATCTCCAAACCCGTACGGGTTTGAACAAGGACCAGCCCGCGGAACTACGGGACGTAAAGTAATCCGTGAATAATATATCTGATTTGGGCTGATGTGCAAGCTTGAGAGGGTGTTGCTATTAATCCTCGTGTCCCCCATTATGATGCCTAGCATTTACGGAGCTTTACAGTGCATTCTCGATTTTATATTTGCATTTTCAGTTTTCGGACTTTGCGGCCGGAAAACAAGATTTACGGGCGCTGTGAAAAAGCTTCCGGCCGTTTGCATGATATGCGGCCGGCCGGAAGGGGATATCCTTGCGGCGCCGTATAATTGAATTGCAAGGTAAAAGTAGCTCTACACGGGGCCGTAAGATGGCCGCAAGGAATCGCAGCTTTGCGGCCGTTTTACGGCCGATAATTGAATGAGGCCCTATGTAACTATGTAACTATGTAACTATGTAATGTCTTAGGCTAGGAATCGCTGATACATGTATCACTGGTCAAATCCATGAAGCTTACCTATTATCTTCATTAGAAGACAGTATTTACATGGGATGTGTGCAATCAGGTTCACTTGACACAGTGGATGGATCCTGTGTGGCCACCAGGCCTGGAGCTCCCGCAACAGTAGCTGGGGCCACCAAGTCTCTCAGCAACCTCTCCCATCTTCCTCTTCACCTTGGCCCGGCTGTTGTCATAACAATTCCTGACGGACCTCATATCCCTGTTAGCATATCCTAGGTCAATAACCACAGCTACTACCTCACTCCAAGCTTGGGCACTGGGCCTAGGTCCAACCCCCCAAGTAGCAGTGGGGTATGGGCATGGATGGCACTGAGGAGGATCACCATCTCCTTGTGCCTGTATTTATGGATCATGTGCTTGCCCACAGCCTCTTGCCCTCTCAAATGTGGATAAGGATTCTGCTCTGCTTTGACCCTAAAGCCTATCCCTAACCATCACTACCCACACCCCCACTCCCCGGGATCAGGCCTCTCCGCCTCTGATCCTGAGCTAAGTGTACCTATAACAATGGGCACATCCCTCCCTCTACCTCACTTCCCAACCTCCATTCCGTCTCTCCCTCCCCTTCACTCCTTCTCTCTCCTCTCCACAAAAATCCTTAAATTATCATATAAACACAGCAGTAATTTTTAGGTTTTTTTTCTACGTCATATATTCAAAGCAAAAAAGCAGATGAGCAATATGTGAACTCAAGTGATATATGACCATTGGATTCTAGACTATTTTCTTAATATAAAATTCACTATATTTGTTGAAAGAAGACCTGAGTTTTATGCTCTGCTTGTATTTCAAACTGTCACAGTCACAGCTCCTATTAGACTGAAACACACTCATAAATTTAAGTTAAGACATTAAAAGGAAATCCAGATGTGTAACCTTGGCAGCCATTCAGATTTATTTTAAGAAACCTTTAATTTCCATTCATCTGCAATTTTATTTCAGGTCCCACTCAAGACAATAATAGATGAGTATCAAAGAACCCAATTTCCAATATGCAAGAATAAATTATCTTTAGATTTATGGAGAGCACTGTCTGCCATAAAGAGAGATTGTTCTATAATAAGTTTTCCTCTGGTTTTACTCATTTGTACAAATGTAGAAAGTTAAGTTGTTTAGTAGAATAGAGCATTTTACAAAACATTTTAATTTAGAGTAACAAGCTTTCAAATGATTCTCACAAGCAATATTGGACCAGGTAGAGTGGAACAGGTTAACAAAGTTAAACAACATAATTTAAAGCCAAAACAATCAATTAGATTACTTGTGACTTAAAACAGCCATTATAGCAAGATCTTTATAGCAAGAAAATAAAATCAAAATAAACATCTTTAATGTCTGATGACGAATAACTGAACAAACAAAAAAAAATTCCAAAGCATCCTTCAAGGTTAATAGACCACCAAATAACTTGGCACATGCTTTTGAGCCAATCTTAATCTAAGCAACATTTTTAGAAACTACTCTTTTGAAGAACTGCAGAACAAGTTTTTAGAATTTCAAAAATAATGCAGTGTATGATTTATTGCATTTTATATGCAAGTATACTGCGGTGGAATCTACTAGTTTGGTGAATGCACCAAGCAGGACTAAAACTAATTAGCTCACAAGGGCCCTCATTCAATTGCAATTTGGCCAATATAATAGGGGTCTAAATAAGCACATAACATATTTTTTTTAAGTTGTTTTTAGTTAGTAAGCATCTATCCAAAAGCAAGGTTTTCACTAACTAAAAACGTCTTTAAATAAAATATGCTCTGTGCTTATATAGAGCCCTATTCAATTGTCCAAATCGCAATTGAATGAGGGCCAAGGACTGGAAAAGTAACAGTAAGCAGGCAGCAAGAAAACAACATGGAAGCTTACTGTAACAAATACATTGCATATAAATGTTGCAAAATGTATATTGTGTTTATCGCTATTGCTAAAAAATGTGGCCATTATCATAATTAAGTTAATTAATAAGACTGCAATAAATTGTAGTAAAAGTATGGAGTGATGGGTGTAATGAATATTAGCCAAACCTAGACAAATCAGAAAAACAGTCAATAATTTAAAGGGATGTGGATGTTTTCTGGACTTTCCTAGGTATATAATATACGTATGTCTCTATTTATTTTTATGTAATTTATTTTATTAAAAAGTGCTCATAAGTTTTTATTGCCTAAGATCAAACAAATAGTCCCTGTATGGGTCTGCCCGCTGCAGTGTATGCAGACAGAGTCTCTGTAGGGCTGGATGTGCAGTGTAGTGTACTAGTCTATCAGGTTTCACATCTCAGCTGAACATTACAGAATGTTGCTGAGAGATGGTCACTGATTGGTTAGTATGAGACACTGCACTCCCAGCACTATAAAGTATGTGTCTTTGGGAGCTGCAGAGGGAGGCCCAAGCAGGTAATATTTGTTTGATTTTAGGCAGCAAAAACAGAGCCTATAAGCACTTCTTAATAAAATAAAGTACATAAAAGTAAACAGATACACAGGGATATTAACAGCCTTATTAAATTGCGATTTGTCCAATTGAAAAGGGCTCTATATAAGCACAGAGCATATTTTTTTACAGGTTTTTTGTTAGTGAAGACCTTGCTTTTGGATAGAAGTTCACCGACTAAAAACTTCTGTAAAAAATATGCTCTGTGCTTATATAGAGCCCTATTCAATTGGCCAAATCACAATTTAATAAGGTCCTATGTATCTCACAAACTATTTTATGCATGAAAGACTCCTTAGAGTAGTTCCACCCATTTCAACATGATTTTGTGGTATTAAAGGATCACTGTAGTGTACTTACAATAAGGCATAATTTGTTCACGTGGTAACTGATTATCAATAAAATCAGTATTTTAAGAAATTAAACTTAACATAGGTTTTAAAATTTACATTTGAACTTCTGTTGCAGGCTGTAGAAGAACTACTCCTTTTAGCTTGCTGGTATCTACCCTGGCGGCTGCCCCCCAGAAAGTCTGACTAGTCCAAGGTTGCCTTTTGTGGCTACAACCTGGAAGAAGTCACATAAGCACTCCTTTAAGGATCCTAGGTAGATCCTCTTCCACCCCATGTACACCTAATAGGTTGGAGAGAAGTAGATGTGATGAAGCCTGAAATATTACAAAACAAATGTAAGTTTCAAAAATGGTATTTCATTTTTGTTTCTTTATTTCAAATAATTTTATTGCAAACCAGTTGTTAAATAATAGTTGCATAACAACTAAATTGGTACACTAATAACATGAACAATAAGCTGCTGATTTTCAGTGCTTTATATCTGCAGTATCTTATAGTACCCACTTTTGCAACTATGACTCCGTCCTCTCCCGAGAAAGCATCTTCACTGAAGTAAAGTATTCAGAAGGGGTGTGAACAATAGCTGTGCATAAAAAGGATTGTGCTTATCATTTTTACTTCAAAAGTTTATTTATTCAGAGAAACACTTACAAAAAAGTAAAAAAAAGTGCATTTGGGAGCACTTTGCTGCAAGATAAAAAATAAGTTTGCTGGACTTCATATTGTTCATGCTGGAAATGTATTAAAACTTGCTCTTTTAAATACATGAAAGAAAATGTTATACTTAACTTCCCTTTTTCTCTGTGTTTTGGCACAACAATACAGACAAAGCTTGTGTTAACCGCTGTGACTTATCGCCTACTTATAGGTCATGATATGCGTTTGTTAGTGTTTTAAACAATGCAGTGGTGTTAACAGCATCTGGAATGTGACTAACAGAATAAAAAAACTATTAATAGATAACACATAAATATCTTATACCACTAAGATAACAACATTTATAATCAGCAATTTGGTAAAGAAATGAGAATGCCTGAACTCTCACTCTATACGAAAAAGGACAAAAGGATATTGTATTCTTTGTAATGTGGATTTTCATGCAATCATTACTAACTGATTAAGTAATGTGAAGAGAAATATCTCCAAAAACACACTTGTGTCACTATTGTTTTATGACAAGTAGATAAATTAGTTTCATCATAGTCCTATAATCAAAACAAAGTGTATTATTATAGCCAATATGGTTCAGATCTTCTCTGGTCAAGATTATATTAGGTTATTTTATTTTTACTATATATGAGACTATACTCAGATTTTTTAACGATTTACACATTAAATATGTACATTTTGAAGTAAAATATTCTCTTACTCTTGGCAAACACAGTGTCATAGAAACAGTATGGAAACAGAAGCTATGAGCCTCATTCAATTGCAGGCCCGGAAGTGGTGGGATGTAGGCAGTAAGTCTGCAGGCGCGCAGCCTCCGCAACTTATTGGCCAAGCCAGCAAGTTAGGGGCCGAAAACGATATTCGTAAACCATGCCGTCATATGTAGCATTTGCGAGCTTGAACATGATCAATTACGCAAGGCCGTAACTCCCGATTAGAAACAACCAATGGAAACTAAGATCGTCATCATAACGTCAATGAAACATGGAGGTTTGAATTACTACGAGCTTGAATTACGAGCTACGATCGGACCCACATTTGAGATATATTGCAATACTGATAAAGCGTTAATATGATATTCTGTTACATGTGAGTTCCTTTATATGTATTAACACATTGATTGCCGGGATCGATATAACACGGAAATTGAACATGAAATAAAGTATTTTATTTGGCCGATTTGCGAGCTTGAGAATGTTGTGCTATTAGTTCTAAGACATAAAATCACTTTCCCTGTTAATAAATGTACAGTAGTGTGTGTGTATGTGCATTGAAAGTGCTCCAGACATGTCATTAAGCCCTTTGCAAGTCCTCCTTAGTATTCGTGACAAAAGGTTCGATTTTTGCCATTTGTGGGCTTGATGGCTTAGCCTACTTCTATTACAGATATATTATTTTTATGTTAATCAATGACCATTCTATATGCACTTATTACATCCATGGCCAGTGGGCCCTTCTGTTTATAACACCCTCCATTCCCCTTATTAGTTTTGTTGCTCTCCTCTGTACCTTTTCCAGCTCTAAAATGTCCTTTTTATGAAGTGATGCCCAAAATTGTAATCCATATTCCAAATGAGGGTGTACTAGGTATTTGTATAGTGGCAGAATCATAGTTGCTTCTATACCCTTCTAAAAACATGCTAATATTTTACTTGCCTTTGCAGCTGCTGCTTGGCATTGAACACTGTTACCTAGGCAGTTGTCCACAAGTACTCTCGAATCCCTTTCAATATCGGATACCCCTAGATTTGCTCCATTAATATTATAAATTGCATGGCTATTTTTCCTTCCCAGATGCATAACTTTGTGGTCCTGCAGTTTCTCCAATGGACTAACATTTGTCACAAATGATTGTTACTAAAAAGAAAGGAGGGAGAGCGCAAAGGCTCACTGGACATTATGAAAACCATTTATTAGAAATCAATAATATATACAAGTAATATATATACTCATGCTTCGACCCCTTACAAATATGAGTATATCTCAGTTTTGTATATATTATTCATTTCTAATAAATGGTTTTACCCAGTGAGCAGTGGGTATTCTTGCTTTTCTCCCTTCTTTTCCAGCCACATTTCATGTTAAGTCTTTACATGGTTTTTATAAAAAATAAATTATTCATACAGTTTATCCTCTTTAACACCTTTTTGGTTTTATGCTGTACTGCACTATTAATCCCAGTTTAATATGTTCCTGGCACTTTTAGCTGCTTCTCCCCCTGCTCTTCTTGCTGCAGCTGAGTATTATGGGACAATGCACTGCAATGCTGGGTGGGGTCTGTAGGTATGTGGTACACTGATATCCCGGCCCTCTTCTTCAGTGATTTATGGATATCAAACATTTTCAGCTAGCAACAGGGGCTACACCCAAAAACCTTTTAAAAGTTAGACAAAGCCTGAGTTTTTCTTGTCATTGTTTGAGAATCAGTGAGGAGTACAAGGGTGCTGATTGCATTTTGTCTCTGTGCTCTGAAGAACCTACAGGACAGATGTTTTATAACCAAATGTGTTTTTTGTATAATTTCTGGGTAAGGGTACCCAAGATAATTAAATCTTAAATGGCCTTGGTGGTGGTGATGTTATATTATTGATTTTACGGTGTTGGTGACTGTTAAAGGGTTGTTGTTTTTGTTTGTTGTTAACCCTTTCACCCACACACCAATAGTTCATGTCACACTGGTCTAGTTGGTCTATCCATAAACACATATCTGCCTCTGTAACTCTCTTTATCTACAATCAATAATTAACTCTCGTAATGGAGGATGTTAAGCATGAAGAGCATGTTCAGTTGGTAAAAATAAGAATAGTGTTAAAATGTTAGCCTTCAAACATCACCATCATTAATTAGCCAGCGAGGCATGCTATTACACTTTAACACTTTCTGCAGTGAGAGTTAATTCATGGTCTTAGATAAAAAGACTTACAGAGAGGTAGGATCACATTCAATTAATTTATGCAACTTTCAAACTCAATGATCTAACATTTCTATTTAAAAATCGTACTAAAAAACAGTGGCAATTATGTTTATTTACACGTGTACTTTTCCATTCTGCAATAACCTTTGCTGTGTCACTTTAATTAGAGAGGGGCAAATGTTAAAAATAAAATCTAATTCAAACATCAAGCTGCATCAAAAAGCATTTTGTTTTGTGGTTTCCTTTTGCTCCATTGTACCACAGTTCTGTTTTTCACTTGTAAGCCAACCCCTGTCCTTTTCTCCTAATCCCTCTCTCAAAAGCTTTATTTTGCTGCTTCTGACACTTGAGTACACACCCCTCCCTTGAGTATGGAACATACACAGACCCCAGACTCATTGTCATTATGAAGTCATCATCGCTTTTTAATTAGTGTATTACCCTCTTCCCCTTTGTCAACATTGTGTATACATAGACATTTGTAGGCAAGGAATCAAACAAGCAAAATGTGTGTTTGATACAAATTTGTGATAATCTAACTAGTTCTGACTGCTCCAAATCATCTTTACCTTTTGATTATGTTTAAAATCTAACACAGGTAATGTAATGTCAGTCTGTAGATATACTTTTTTCTATGTTCCTAATCGCTTTGTCACATCAGGATGTAACAGTGAATAATTTGTGAAAAAAGTACATTTACATACATCCTGTGCACAAAAATAGCTTTTTTTTTCTCAGAATAGTCACATTGCAATAGAATTTTAATTTGCTAATTGTTCCCTTCATCTAAAGATTTCCATTAATAAATGTCTTGCAAGATAAATTTAGTTGCAAGGAGAGCTGCAACCGAACACTGGTTGTTGCATATTAGCAAATGGCACAAAAGACCACCAGGGCTCCATTGTTTTCTGTTACTAGGGAAGCTGATATTGTTCTGTAGTTTTTGTGAGTATGGGTCACAATGTAACGTCTCCGTTTATCTAGGCTGTGACCTCTTTACAAGACTCTTTGCTGCAGTTCTGTTTGCACAGTTGTAAAAAAGAGGAAATTGCATGAGAAAGTCACTGAATCCACTTGCATAGAATGGAAACTACAAATACTATGGCTATTCAAAATATGTTTGTGAAAATCACTTGCTGGTTGTGAAAATTAGGTTTATCTGGTGTATTATTGTTGAGGGGTAACTGTAATAGATTGTTTTCAACTGATATGGAAACAAGACCAGTGGATTTGTAGTGAGCAGATAGTGATAGCAGTTTTTTTTAATTACCGTAATCCTATGGAAGGATGAGCTTCACTGTATGCAGCTTTACACTGAGATGTCTCATCTAACGCTCACTACCTACTCATCTTCAGGGCATGCTGGAGTAGTGGATACTTATAAAGCTAAACCAGGGAACATCCCCACTTAATACTACTTTATCCACTAACAGCCTTATTAAATTGCGATTCGGCAAATTTAAAAGGGCTTTATATAAGCACTTTTTTTTTACAGAAATGTTTAGTTAGTGAACTTCTATCCAAAAGCAAGGTCTTCACTAACTAAAAACTTCTGTAAAAAAATGCTATGTGCTTAAATAGAGCCCTTTTAAATTTGCTGAATCGCAATTTAATAAGGCTGTAAATATTGAAGTGGTCGTGAGTCTCACAAAGCAACTTTGCTAAAGTAGGCCTCCATTCCATGGCTCCCATAAGAAAAGAACTGAGTGTAATTCTCTCGTAACTTACTTTAACCTCTGAGAAATGCCATCTGAGTGCTTGAAATGTCCCTAATATCCTAAGTAATAAGTGCCTGTCCCATAACTATTTTAAAAATCACTATCATATGCCTCCAGTAGTGATATCCGATCTCTCTGAAGCTTACGTGGAAGTCTCTCCCAAGTGCCCACAATTTTGAAACTCACACTCAAGAGAAAATGCCAGTATCGCCAATGTGTGCTCGTAACTTGCTCACAGGCGGCTCTAAGACTATGGAATGGTACCCACTAACATAAACACACTATCAATATAAACCACTAAGCATTGCAGTGAAGGGGGTTAAATAATAAGAAAAACTAATGCTGGTTGGTTTACGGCCACCCTCTGACTATGACCTGCTATGCCCTATGAGCTAGGTATCCCTGGAAACACCCTTCAATGTATGCTACCCCTATGAGTTTGGGTATTCCCCGGGATTCCCCCATTAGAAGTATAATTATGGAGATCCCCATGGATCCTATGGCACTTAATTTTAACCCCTACACCATGGCGGTCCCGATAGCCTTCCTTGATTTCTTAGACATTAACCATGGTGGTCCTTAGGAACCCCCATGGCAACCTTTCTACCATCACAAAAGTCCATATTGGACCCACATGGACCCTAACCCCCATACTCCTATAGTCTATAACAATAAATTAAAAAACAACATAAAAAAAAAGTTACACCAGTAAGGAGGGAAATACACTATACTTATCCTTTTGATGCCGCCAGCGTTGATCCTCGTTGCCTTGGTCCTCACTCTTCAGCCCTGGATAAACAGGGAAGAATCTGTCTTTTTTGATTGAAGTCATTGGTCCTCATCTTAGGCCTTTGGAAAGGGGTTTATGCCTAAAAAATATGTTGGTCTTTAAAAAAAAATTCACCTAATGACGAACAGTTTTTTGACCACGCCTTTGCCTTATATACTAATACTAATTGCCTTATATACTAGTTATTATAACTAAAAAAAAAAGCTCCTCATTACCCTAGGCTGTAGTGGGCCCCTTTGCTTTGCACCTGCCTTAAAGGCAGTAGATCCACCCTTGCCTAGGCTGAAATACACCACTGCGCCTACGACTGCATTTGGATAACTTAAAAATATTTTTTTCAGTGGCCATTTCAATACAGTTTCCACCATATTTTTGGTAATTGGTGCATATTATTGCATATTTCTTAAGGGATAAACTATGTGTTCTTCTGTTTTGTGGATGCACCGTGAACAGATTTGGTTTCTGTACTTTAAATTCTGTGCACCTGTTTGAGAAAGTACACTTTTTTTTCTGGTGTACTAGGGATTCTCATTAATGTGAATTTCTTAGTGTGTGCAGTCCTGTTTCTTATATCTGTAAACTATAGGTCTGGACAGCATCTTCTTCTTTTTCAGTGACTGTACAACTGCCAGAAATACCGCTTTCATCTTTCAGATATTGTACCTTTTTAATCCCAGGCAAATTTTAGCTTTTGAGATTCTTTAGTTTTTAAGATTCCACAAAAAAAGCTCTGTCCAGAGTAAAATCTTTTTTTACTTGAGTACTTACAATCACTTGACATTGATTCCTTACATCCTTCAGTACACATACAATGTTTACAGCAGTAAATGTATATTGTCTATTTTTTATAAGCCATATTGCTTAATAATTATTTAGCTTTTTTATTGGTGCAGCATGAGATTATTATTATTCATTAAACTTTTATAGGATAACCACATGGTTATAATGGGTTCTACTATTATTAACACTATATTTGATAAGATCAAAAATATATATTTTTACTGGATATTCCTTTAGTCTATTTTTCTATTGAAGTCTAAATTCATACTACATCTACAAACCCACAAGCAGCCACAAATGGCACCTGAATTTGGTGCAAAAAAATCCCAGCTGGTGTAATGCTTCAATTCAAACATTGTTGAAATTTATTCAGTCACATTAGTAACGTAACACTGTTATAAAAAAGCACAACTTGTTAAGTGTTATTTTTGATATTTGTAGTTTCTGTTAGAAGTCTTGGCTTTTCCCACTGGTTCTTATTGGGAGCACTGCTAATATAAATGAATAGGGTCACCAGCTACCAGCTTTAACTTTCTTTTCCAAAACGCGAACTGATGGTTATTTTCTGCTGTTAATCATTTTTATCCATTCCGAGCTCAATCACACTTTAGACCATGAATGTCTATGGACATTCCCTATTTTGCAACTGATTATTTAGTGACCTACTTGGTGCTGCTATAGACATGAGATAAGCTGCATGCTTTTTCATATTGTGTGCTCAGAATTGTGAAGCAGTCCATGTCATTGCTAGCCCAACAGCTGAGCAAGATCCACATGGCACAATTGTGTACCATCCCCAAGTTATCTTAGGAAAATCATAAAAATAGGTATTTAAGTAAACAAGTATGTATTTAGGAATTAGAAGCTATTTACACTATAAATGCATATTGGAACAAAAGGGTGCCAATTATTCTAACATAACAAAAATCACCTGTATATGCAGTGCCACATTGGTAGCAGCGGTACATGTAGCTCATGCTCTGCTTTTGGACTTTCCCACAGAAAAAGATAGCAATTCTAGTTTTCCATTGTTTATATGGTACTATTTTATGCGTAGTAGAATAGTGGTTCACAACACATGGCAAAGGATTAGTAGCAATCCCTTAAACCTATTCTGCTCCTCAGAGGAAAAAGGAATAAGGAGTGACATGAAAGAAGAGACATGATGAGTAAAGATGGGCATCTTAAAGTACCACTATATGATGATAAACATATACATTTAAAAAAAGTATTTTATACTCATATAGATAAGGTTGTTAATCTATAACATACTTAACTGACATGTGATGCTTTTCCTAAGTGGCAATTTAAACAATTTGCTGCTAGTATATTTATTTCCTTGGGAAGAATGTCTTCTGAGATAAACTGACATTCGTCTCAGTTGTAGATAGATTATTGAATAAATATTGAATAAATTAAGATGCCCTTTAGTCATACTGCAAAACTGTATAAAAGGTTGGTATATACTGCATATCATCACCCTATATAACCCATGCTGAAAAACGAGTTGGATCTCAAAAAGTGGTGTTAGTTTAGGAAACTAATCAGCAGATTTCCTGGAGGTCCAGTGGTAAGGATTTGTTGCTTTCACCTCTGCGACCTGGGTTTCATTCCAGTCAGGAAAACAAGAGGTCACACCATCATGAAGCAAAGCAGGGTTGCGCCTCAGTACTTGGATGGAAGACCACATAGGAATACCAGGAGCTGTATGCGGTGGCCCACTGGAGGAAAAAACTGGCAAACCACTGCAGTATCTCTGCCATGAATACCAAGTGGATCAGCTTGGTGTGTTGTGGTCCATGAGGTCACACACAACTGAATGAAACAAATGCACACAGCTTATTTCTTGCCACTCATATATAGAGAACAAACTGAAAATATGTGTAGATGACTTGCAGAGCTATGGAAATCCTAAAGGTTTTATTCCAGATCAATAATAAAATTGATTTGTTGTATTCCATCAAATGGCAAGTTAAATACCACTGACACCATACAATCATGAAGAATTGAGATTTTAGTAAATCCTTCAACAAATCATAGCCATTGCCACACAAAGTAATGTAAAAACTAAATAAGACACGTGCAAATATAAATTTATGTCTCAGGCATCTGGGTAAAACACTGCCATAATCATTAGCCTAACCTTGAAATAGGATTGACGTTCAGTAAAGAAAACTGTTTTCTAGTCAATAAACATTTACCATTGGAAGGTCATGATGAAAGGTTACCGTCATATACAGTGCTTACAGGAATACTAAAGACCAAAAATAGGCACCCTGCTTTCCCTTGATCTTCCAGTAGAAAAATGGGCATCTTCAGCTTTGTTTTATAAATTAACATTTATCATTGTGGAGGCGGATCATTAAAAAATAATTCCAGTTGAAATGTACATGTGCTGTTGTAGTATTATTTCATAAGATTTTTGTTAGTGTTAAATACTAAAGAATAATTGGTGTAGATGATTCAGGAATTCAAATGTTTGGGCTCTTTATTTTCACACATGGGGCTTCATTCAAATGTGATTTGGCCAATTGAATAGGGCTCTATATAAGCACATAGCATATTTTTTACAGAAGTTTTTAGTTTGTGAAGACCTGTTCACTAACTAATAACTTCTGTAAACATAATATGCTATGTGCTTATATAGAGCCCTATTCAATTGCCAAATCACATTTGAATGCGGCCCATTGTTTATAGATGCCTAAATTCAGGCCTAGATTAGCAGATTGTCAGGGGAATATAGATTGCCGAGCTACCAGTATATACGCACAGAAAAGTATTTAGGTGACATTGTCCAGATGTATGTGTGAATAGTTATTCTGGGAAATAGGCATGGATTTATAAAAAGGGGAAATTAGTAGTAGTCATGCTAGAGAGGGTTCCCTGGTGGTCCAGTGGTTAGGATTGGGTGCCATCACCACTGCGACCTGGGTTTAATGTGTAGATGACACCACTGCGACCTGGGTTGATTCTAGTAAGGGAACCAAGAGATAACTTCACCCTGAAACCGGGCAGGGTTGGGCCTGGTCAGTACTTGGATGAGAGAGACCACCTAGGAATACCAGAAGCTGTATGCTGTGGGCCACTGGAGAAGGAACTGTCAACCCACTCCAGTATCTCTGCCATGAATACCAAGGGCCTCATTCTATTAGCGGCCGTAAATCGGCCGTAAGGCTGCAATTCCTTGCGGGGGTTCAGTTAACTCGCGATTCTATTATACGGCCCCGCAAGGAACTCCTTTTACGGCCGGCCGCATATCTTGGAACCGGACGTAATCTCAGAAATATAAAAACTCAAAAATAAATTCAAGCCTGCACTGTGCAGCTCTGTAAATGCTAGGGATCATATTGGGGGACATGAGGATTAAAAGTAACCCACTCTCAAGCTTGCACATCTGCCCAAACCCGAGTTCAAATTAACTGTTTATTTTCCGGCTGCGGCGTGGGTGTGTCTGAGGTGCTCCAAGCACTCTGGACTTTTTACATGGATATTTTACGGATATTAAAAATAAAATATTTTACGGATTTGAGTACAGGATAATTATGTGCTATTTTTTCTAACACCTAAAATCCCTTTATAGTCTTCTCAAAGTGCAGGATGGCTTTATTTGAGCTATTTTATGTGCTTAATTGGTGCTAGCGAGACCTCTTTCCTGCAAGTAAGCAGCGGCTCGCTTTTAGCCTTGCAGAGAGGTTTCCCGGAGCAATTGAATTGCAAAACTCTTGCGGCCGTTTTAGATCAAAGGCTTTCCTCTGGCGCGAGCGGCCGCAAGAGATAGCAAGGCACCGGCCGCAAGCCTGCCGGAGCCTCCGGCCGTAAGGGAATAGAATAGCAGAATAGCTTGCGGCCGGTCCTTGCGGCCCCGCAACGGCTGCGGCCGCTAATAGAATGAGGCCCGAAGTGGATTAACATGACCATGAACCTAAAGATGTCCTGGTGTATTACAGTCCCTTAGGTCACAGAGAGTCGGAAACGACTCAACAATGCAAAAGAAATTAGAGAGAGAATTGCACCAAGGTTCCAATATTACAAGTAGCATTAATTGATCAAATAGCATATGTTTTTTTTTTTCTTGCAAGCAAAATTTTACAAAGGAATATAAATAAATGCTGCATTAAACTTATTAACTATTAAATGCAATTATTTGCTAGACTGGGACTGTCCATTTCTGTGTTTGCTTCCCTGTCTTGTATTAAAAACATGCAGAAAAAGGCACATGTGGGAGATAGTACACTGAGATTTCCTTTTACACACATTGGCCCTCATTCAATTGCAATTTGGCCAATTGAATAAGGCTCTAAATAAGCACATAGCATATTTTTTTTAAAGAAGTTTTTAGTTAGTGAAAACCTTGCTTTTGAAAAGATGCTTACTAACTAAAAACTTCTTTAAAAAATATATGCTATGTGCTTATTTAAAACCTTATTCAATTGGCCAAATCGCAATTGAATAAGGGCCAATATATTTTGCATTTCTGATATTCACTGGAGTTATCTTTTTATTAATGTCGATTTATTGCTCAGTTATATTATGTCTATTGCTACATTATATTGCATTTTAGAGGCACCATCATACTATAATATGTTCTTACTGTTTTTATTGTGTATGTCATTGTGCTATTTCTGGTCCAGAAAGGACACAATACAGTTGGCTCTTATTGTTAGTAGAGTCTGTTCATATAGACAAGTGCTTTTCACATATGTCCTTCGTTCTTTTGATCATTTAGCTTGTACCACACCATGGATACTGTATTTTGTAATTTCCAAGAAAAAAATAGTACATTTCTGTGTATATTTGCATACGTAAAAATAAGTTAATAAACTTATTTCCTGCTCACAATCTCAAGAATACAGTGTTTGCACTGAACTCTGGGAAACTTGACAGGGGCATGCAAATGAGCCCACAGTACATTTTTTGAACCAGCTCCATATATATAAGATTCAAAAGACAGGAAAGGTTTTGTGACCTGTTCAAAATCCACTGTGTGTTATAGCATTAGGCACAATGCTGTAAAATGGTATTGGATAAAAGGGTGAAAATGCTTTGAGCACTCATTTGCATATCCCAACCCAGTTTCCCAGACTCCTGAGCAGGAAATATATTTATTAACATTTTTAGGCATGCAAATATCCACACAAATGGACTATTTGTTTGGACTGCTTCTCTCATTCTTCTGTCCAACGCTAAATTAATTATTGGTTGATTTTCAAGAGTAATGAATGCATGAGCAGGGAATGTGATGTCTGAACATGCTGTAAAGTTACTTCACCCTTTGCATGCACATTTTTCAGACCTGCTCTGTGAATGATACATAAAAAAGGATGAATTCATGTCTATCTTGAACGCTTTCCTAGTTGTGGTTTTCTTGCATAAACAGTGTTAATATTTTTATATGTTGATTTCATACAAAGTTTCAAAACTAATCATGAATAAGTAGGAAATTGTTAATAATGATCTCATTATACATATTTACAGGACATGTATAGCTTCAACTATATCAGACATGGATGGTTTCTCTTATTATATTGTAATACAAAAAAAGCCAGATTGGTGTAGCTGCCCAAAAATAAAAATATTTTCCAGTTAAAATTTAAAAATAAGTGGTACCTTTGTTATAGAATAAATATGTTACAATAAAATGTTAAGTCCAAGCTTCAACATGCAGGTTCTTAGATATACTTGATTGCACTCATTAGTTAACGAAAGCACTTTAATTTACAGTAGACTCTCAGTTAACCAGCACCCACAGGGATTGGTAGATGCCGGATAAATGTAGTTTCTGTTTGCTTGAGAATTACATATAAAAGAGGCCTAGATTAGCTACACATATGATGCTCTGCTAAGTATATTTGTCAGTGAGGGCTGTTCTAGCAGCAGCAGCTTTCACTCCTCACTTACACACAGGTACGTTCAGATGGTGGGTGTGGTGCTGATCACGAGTAATGTAACGCCATCACCGCACTGGATCAGTCACTCATGCCTGTCTGCTTCCAGGTAACACTGAATTGCAGAGACATACAGTGGATGCAATCTAGGTGCCTGTAAGCATTTTGTGGCATGACAACCTGGCTCCTGGCATTTGTTGAGCCCTGTAAATTTACATTTTTATTTAAAGTAATTCTTTAAAGTAAGTCTACCGTATATAAATATATATACAGTAGTTCCTTGGTTCCCGTTGTCTCCAGTTTTCACCCCTTTTAAATACTTGATGCGTCTCACAAGGGGAAAAATAGCTTGAAACTCGATTCCTGTTCGGTACGCGACGCATGGGCTGATCTGATCAATTGCTCGGAACTCAACGCGCTCATGACACCCTGCTCCTCTCTCTACCTGTAAGATACCAAGTGCAGCCTGTGCCTGTAAGAGCCAATGTGCACCTTGTGCCTGTAAGAGCCAATGGGCCTTACAAGAACCAAAGTGTAGCCTGTGCCTATAAGAACCAAAGTGTAGCCTGTGCTTACAAGAACCAAAGTAGCTTTCAAGCAATAACCTCTCCCCTTCTACTCCTCCTCTACATTCTCTACATTTATCTGATGTCATTATTATTTTTTATTTATGGCTGTTTATTTTTATGGTTTTGTATCCAAATATAAGACTATCAGTTCAAAATAAAATGTCTCAAATGGATTTTTTTAATTTATATTGATCCCTATTGGAAATGCTTGTTTGGGACTCAACCTGTTTGGAACTCATCCAGGCGTCCAGATTGGATTAAGAACGAGAACCGAGGTACCAAAATCAGAATATGGAAAAAATTGTGTTAGCATTATTTTTTCTCTTTCTAGTCATTTTCTGTGTTATCAAGCACAGTTATTTTTAAGAGTATACTTAAATGTAAAGATGACATTAATGTTTCTTAAATTATCTCACTAATCCCTTCAGATTGTTTTATATCAGCATGCATTTAAATATATAATAATATCTGTACTGTAATACCTCTACCAATAAATAACACACATGACACAATAATTATTATCTCACAGTAATCAGTCTAGAATTGAAAGCATGGAAATCCCATAACTTATAAATACTCTCGGAAATAACTAGACTGGAACATGCTCATAAACTATATGAAACACCAGCCAGACCTACACTAATCTGATTGACCAAGCCAGAAGCCATGGGGAATCCAGCTTGTGTTGAAATATGCCCAATACAAAAAACTTTTTGATCCAACACCACCTAAAAGACAATTAAAAGACCCAAGTAGCTCACAATTGTACATCAGGACCTCTTGATTTCAATTCAGGATCCTCTAATATACACCAGAAAAGGTTTTCAAAGTGAGAAAAATGTTCAGTTGTGTTTTGCAAAAGCTCTGATGGCAATTGGTGTAATGGCAAAAAAAAAAAAATTGGAAAAAAAATTAACTAGAATATTGGTTTATGACTATTATCCAAAAAGATTTCCACCCTCATAAGCGATTAAAATGATATTTTCTATCTGGGGCTGATACAGTTTATGAAGTCCCTTATCTATTATGTCTGTACTTGCATATGTGTCTTACTGAATTGCGTGGGCTTTTACAATATGGAAGTCAGATAAGCTGTATTTTATATCCCTGGTAAGAAGGTGTTAATGTTGGCACAGGGACTAAACTATTAGACAGCATTCATGATTAATAATGTGGATGATCAATACACTGCTGGCACCGTTCCATGGTATTTTACCTGGGATCACAGCACTGCTCGCGTGTGATGCCTCATCAGTCCATCTGATACATCCACATACCATGAATCTCTATATTCTGACTTTTAATCTTCTAACTATTGCACATATTCATCACAAGACTTGTTATTGTGATGGGGTTATGCCAGTCTTTCACATCGTGACTTCTTTTGAATTTATGATAAATGTGATGTTGTCGTCTATTGAACATTTGAGCATTTAATAACTAAATACATTTTTGCTTTGCCTTAGGACATGTCAAGTATGAACCATTTGGTTTAGGGATAACTACAAATCTCTTAGCATTCAGTTGCATGAGAATAACATTTAGATATTGCATTGTATTTAGATTATCCAACAAGCTAATTTCAAAATAGTGATTTGTATAGCTGAAAGCAGAATACAATAGATTTAATAATAGGCAAATAACATTATTTTGGACAAATTTTCATTTGTCCAAAAACATATTCACAGCTGGAAGCAATCAAAGATTAGAGTAAGACACTAAACTACACTAGTTATGGATTGTGTGTGAATTTTATCTTTTAACTTAAGTTTTCAAGATGCTATTTTACATTATAAAATGGCAGATTTACTTTTGCTAGATTTACTGGTGTCCTTACGAAAGGTACCATAGCTTAGATGCTCCTCAAAATCCAGAGTATGTCATACCTGGTCTCCTACATAATAGACTTATAGGAGCTAATACTCCCAAAAAGGGCTTGACACTGCTTATAATATCAACAAATTGTAAAAAATGGAGAACAAAAATATATACATATGAAAATATTCTTAGTTTTTTTTTCAACCAGGTCTTTCCAATGTCTATAATGTAGATATAAAAGTTATATGTGGATGAGAACGGTATGGATCCCATTAGGCATATAGATTCTGACTGAGAAACAGTATAGGAGTAATGCAAAATAGACACATCCGATACACCAGGTCTCATTATTTATAAGTGCCTGCTCGACAGAAAAAGTTCATTAAACCTCAAAAAAGATACTATTTTATTGAGAAGTTTTTTTTTTGTCGAACTAGGTGTGATTAAGTACTCTACATTTAATTGTACAAGAAGAAAACATACTTTAGGTCCCTTTAAGGTTAAATCACTGACCAAAATCTGTACACTTTCTCAAAAAAAAATCCCCCAAAAAATGGTGTGACAAGTTTTTTAATGTTTTTTAATGTTGTTTTCAACATTTCACCTCTTTTATATTGAAAAATAAGTAAAGAATATTTTCATAGGTATACATTTTTGTTCTCTGTTTTTCACAATTTGTTGGTATACCTGGGGCCTTATTCAATTGAGCAATTGTTGGATATTGGAGCTTGTAAGGTAGCCCGTAAACTAATTTGCTATTCAATTTGTGTCTTTTAGCTACCTGCAAACGATTTGCAGGTTACTGGCTGAAAGTCCCTATGGTTGTGAAAATCATAACTCCGACCCATCTAAGCCTTTGATTTTTCAACCCTGTAAATGTTACAATTGCAAATCTCTATTCAATTGCTACAATTCCTCAAGCCCGCAATTGTTTTCACACCTGTAAATGGGAAATAAAGAAGAAAATCCTACGAGTACCAGATAGGACTCGCAAGGCGGTTAAACACCTGATTGTAGCACTGTAAATGCAAAAAAAAAATAATACTGCACTTTAAAAGACGGGGAAAGCGATGATAGATATTAGAATTAATTGCACAACAGTCTAAAGTTTGCAAATCTGCAATAAAAAAATATTATTTTTTACGTTTCATTTACATGTTATGTCAATCTCAGGAACCAAGGAGTTAATATATATCAGGCCATCCACATGGACTATAACATTTTCTTCATTCATTTTTATTATTTTGTACATTGCCGGATTGCAAGTCTGATATCATATCGGACTTCTAAACACAAAGGCCCTCATTCTATTACCGTCCGTAAATCGGCCGTAAGGCTGCGATTCCTTGCGGGGGTTCAGTTAACTTGCGATTCTATTATACGGCCCCGCAAGGATCTCCCCTTACGGCCGGCCGCATATCTTGGAACCGGCCGTAAGCTCTGAAATATAAAAACTCCAAAATAAATTCAAGCCTGCACTGTACAGCTCTGTAAATGCTAGGGATCATATTGGGGGACATTAGGATTAAAAGTAACCCCCTCTCAAGCTTGCACATCAGCCCAAATCCGAGTTCGAATTAACTGTTTATTTTCCGGCTGCGGCGTGGGCGGGTCTGAGGTGCTCCAAGCACTCTGGACTTTTTACATGTATATTTTACGTATATTAAAAAATATATATTTTACGGATTTGAGTATAGGGTAATTATGTGCTATTTTTTCTAACACCGAATATCACTTTATAGTCTTCTCAAAGTGCAGGATGGCTTTATTTGAGCTATTTTATGTGCTTAATTGGTGCTAGCGGGACCTGTTTGCTGCAAGTAAGCTGCGGCTCGTTTTTAGCCTTGCAGAGAGGGTTCCCGGAGCAATAGAATCGCAACCAGGCTTTTCTTACGGCCGATTTCCTTGCGGCCGTTTTAGATCAAAGGCTTTCCTCCGGCGCGATCGGCCGCAAGAGATAGCAAGGCGCCGGCCGCAAGCCTGCCGGAGTCCCCGGCCGGAGGGGAATAGAATAGCCGTAAAGCTTGTGGCCGGTCCTTGCGGCCCCGCAGCGGCTGCGGCCGGTAATAGAATGAGGCCCTAATTGATTGTGGTTTAACCTCCATGTTTTAATGATGTCATGATGACGGTCTCATTTACTATTGGTTGTTTCTAAATCGGTAGTTACGGCCTTGCTTAATTGATCATGATCACACTCTGAAATGCTACATACGATTGCATGGTTTACGGTTTAGGCTTTCAGCCAAGTAGTTGCGGGCTTGTTCAATTGAGAAACTTTGTAACTATTGCATTTGAATAAGGCCCCTGGTCTCCTAACCATTCACAAATGTACCTCTGTATAAGAAGTGGCTATAATCACTATTTGCAGACCCTGATTGGCTGCAATAGAAAGACATGTTTGCAGAGCATTGAATATGACTAATGGGTAATATGTGTAAATCTGCAACCAGAGAGTAAAGCACCACAATGCAATTGAATAGATTCTCTATTGACAAATCCTGCTTTTCTTAATTATCTTTCACTAGCGACTTGCCTGTCAAAAAATGACGGCAATAAAATTGTAAGGCAGGTAATGCTGTTTGCCACACAATGTAAGGCTTTTAGTCCTCTGAGTACCTTTGGAGCTCATTGTGAGCCTCTCCCCTCATGTACTTTTGGTCGTCTGAGCACCTTTGGAGCTCATCGCAAGCCCCGCGAGGCTCATCGCGAGGTTTGCAATAAGCTCCTTCGGCGCTCATTGCGAGCCTCTACCCTGTTCTTTTTTTTATATAAATATATATTTTATAATATTTAATTAATTAATACATTAATATACTTTACCTATTTGTAATTAATATATGCAGCAATCAATATGCTGAAGAGCTAACAATTCAACTTAAATTTGCGTGCAACCTCACTCCCAGGCGTCCTGGCTGTCCCCCCGTGCTGTGTGCGATGTTATTTGTATTTTTTGTTTTGTATTTTTCGATGTGCGCGGTTCGGCCGTTAACTTCGTATTTTTTGCGGGTCATATTTTTTTTTCTGGAAATGGTTCTTTCCTTTTCAAAGTGTTACGGGCTGTAATTTTTGCAGCCAATTTTTTCAAAGTGCTACAGGTCTTCCACTGTGAATTGTGTATTTGAGTTTTCTGTTGATCTGTAGTCCCGCAGGTTGTAGGTATGATGCTAAAGTTGTGCTGGGTCGTAGGGATAAGCGCCTATCGCGCTCATCTCCAACAGCGCAGTGAGCGCCTTCGGCGCTCCCTGCCAAAGTCGTGCCTAGTTGTAGGGATGAGCGCCTATGGTGCTCATCTCCACCAGCACAAGGAGCACCTTGTTTCGCGTTACCAACGGATTGTTGCAAGTCCGGGCTGCTGAGAACGATATATGTGATTTAAAATATATGACAATGCTTATGAACACACTCACATAAAAATATATGTATATTCTGGCAAATGACAATAGACCTATTGCAAATAGTTTGAGTTACATTCAAGCTATTTAATGATCCCATCTGAATGGGGCCATTTCAGTATTTTTGTTTGTGTACCTGTACCCAGGGGAAGATACCAGCGGAGTGCCATGGAATAATGTGTACATGTGCACAGAAATGTTTATATTCAGTGAAATTCCTGTCTTTTTCATTCTGATTGACTGACCTGTGCACAACAGGGAAATACTGAAATCCAGGACTGTCTGGGGCACTCCAGGACATAACTGGGGCTACACCCTTATACAGTATATACATACATGCAGTTATAGAGAGGGAGAGGGAGAAAGTGTGACAATCTTATTACTGGAATATAGTAAGGGAAAGGTTGAAGAGTAACTGTGGGTGTTGAGGCGCAGGTAAATATTGGCCTATCATTGCATAAAACTAAATACACTGCTGAGACCACACCTCTTTAGCCTCACTGGCCCAGAAGCGAGAAGTTGCATTAAAGGATGCAATCATAGCTCTCCAGAAATACAGAAACTTCTCTCATACACACAGCTTCCGCCAATGTATCATGGATCTCTCTAGGGTCCTGCAGTGGCATCTCTAAAGAAATAAAAACTAGATACATGGCTTTTTCCCTGCTTATGTATGCATAAGCAGGGAAGCTTTCATTTTTTTTTACTGTTTTGTAATCCTTTAAACGACTATTGACAATCATCAATATCCAGGAGTCTACATTAAGATTACAACAAAGATTATTGTAAAGGTGCTTAATGTCCGGTTCTAAGTGAAATCTTCATGTAAAATGTATTTTCCGACCTCTGATCAGAGCTCATTCTCTTGCCATGAGAGTACATTTATGGAAGCAAAAAGCCATAAAATCTCTGAGGACGCAGGTAGCAAATTACCTTGATTAATCCAAGGTTGCCTTCATTATATGTCTTTGATAACTGAATTTAGATAAAAACAGCTTTAAAACAGGACAGTCATAGAGCCAATATGTGTGAAGGAGTAAACCCTATGATAAAAGAAAACCAATCAAGATATTTTTTACATTTTTATCTTAGTGTTGACTACAGCATTTTGTATGGTGTTGGAGCACTATAGTGGATGGTATTGTGTTTGTAAAGGGAATATTAATAAGTCAGGCGAGAAATATGCCATTCCCTTACTCTTTAAATTATGGGTTACCTCTAAATCACTAATGTTTGTCTGCCCTGCCTTACAACAGTACAGAACAAAAAAGCAGGATCCTGTTTGTCATTATTATTAGTATTGGTACTGAACACAGGAAACATTTGGGTGGTGCATATGTGAGATTTTGAATAGCGATTACTCCACCTATAGCTTTGCATTATATATGATTGCTTTGAAGTGGACAGTTGAATGTGAGAGAAACATGTCTACACCAGACAGTGGAAACCATACATTACAGGGCTGTTTCAAGTAATGACCAAGGGCCTCATTCTATTATCGTACACAGCCGCTGCGGGGCCGCAAGCTTTACGGCTATTCTATTCCCCTCCGGCCGGGGGTTCCGGCAGGCTTGCGGCCGGTGCCTTGCTATCTCTTGCGGCCGCTCGCGCCGGAGGAAAGCCTTTGATCTAAAACGGCCGCAAGGAAATCGGCCGTAAGAAATTCCTATTTGCAATTCAATTGCTCCGGGAACCCTCTCTGCAAGGCTAAAAGCGAGCCGCAGCTTACTTGCAGGAAAGAGGTCCCGCTAGCACCAATTAAGCACATAAAATAGCTCAAATAAAGCCATCCTGCACTTTGAGAAGACTATAAAGAGATTTTAGGTGTTAAAAAAAATAGCACATAATTATCCTATACTCAAATCCGTAAAATATTTTATTTTTAATATACGTAAAATATACATGTAAAAGGTCTAGAGTGCTTGGAGCACTTCAGACACGCCCACGCCGCAGCCGGAAAATAAACAGTTAATTTGAACTCGGGTTTGGGCTGATGTGCAAGCTTTAGAGTGGGTTACTTTTAATCCTCATGTCCCCCAATATGATCCCTAGCATTTACAGAGCTGTACAGTGCAGGCTTGAATTTATTTTTGCGTTTTTAGATTTCTGAGCTTATGGCCGGTTTCAAGATATACGGCCGGCCGTAAGGGGAGATCCTTGCGGGGCCGTATAATTAAATCGCGAGTTAACTGAACCCCCGCAAGGAATCCCAGCCTTACGGCCGATTTACGGCCTGTAATTGAATGAGGGCCCAAATCTTTTGAGCTTATTATCCAAAAAGATTTTGACATATGTGGAAAACAAATATAATGAGGAAGAGTCCTATAAGGATAGATGACAAGAATTAGTTACAATAGAATATGAATGGCACTGACTGTATGTGTGATGGCAACACAAGGCCTAAGTGATAAAATGGCTGCACCTGGTGACAGTTTAGACACAATAAAGGACACTTAATAAATGTTCCTGATGATTAAGTCCAAGATACACAATTGACTGAGGAGTTCAGAGCCAATTCAGCACCAGCTTCGGTCGGACAAGCTTAAGTCAACAACGCATTTGCTCTTTTAGATGTGTTCCTCCAATGAATTTCGTTCTGTCTATTTCCCCTTTCCAATCTATCCAGACAAAGAAAAAAAATGTTAAAAAATAAATTAATTAGATTATATTATGAAAAGAGAACTGTGTCAGGACTTATCTTGCATTTATGTGATTCATTGAAATCAAGACCATGCTGCCCACGATTATTTTTCCACAACTTCTTGTACTATAAACACATTTTATAATATGGTGGAAAATGTCACATTTGATAGTATTGGATGCACCAAGAAGCATGCCGGTCCAATATCATGATCTCACAACTCTCCACTCCAGTAAATTATTAATAAACCTGCAAATAAGAAAACATAGCTTGCTTACCCTCAGCTTTATTAAATTGCGATTCAGCCAATCGAATAGGGCTCTAAATAAGCACATAGAATATATTTTAAAATAAGTTTTTAGTTAGTGAAAATCTATCCAAAAGAGAGGTTTTGCCTAACTAAAAACTTCTTTAAAAAAAATATTCTATGTGCTTATTTAGAGCCCTATTCGATTGGCCAAATCGCAATTAAATGAGGCCCCATATATTTTTTAGATAGAAGTTCACTAACTAAAAACTTCTGTAAAAAAATATGCTATGCTATTGCCGAATTGCAATTTAATAAGGCTGCCTATACCCAGAATAGGGACAGAATAGTATTATGATTGCAAATCAAAATAATTTCTGACTAAAACATTATTTAACACCAGTCTAACTCCTATCCTGGGAGGCCTCTTTGATAGGGGGTTTGTGACATGTCCTCTTTGTGGTGCAACTACTCACACTATTTTTTCCCGGAATAATGTCCTGGTCATGTATGATGACCACATCACACGTTCCAAAAAACGCTTAATATCTCAGTGTTATCAATTAGCTCTGCAGATAAATATAAATAATTTTTACACAGCTGATCACATTGCTTACTTTTGCCAAATATATAGATAGCTAAGGCAGTTAAGGTTACATGGTGTACACATTTATAGTATTTAGGAAATCAGAGTGTTAAAGTAGCCAACTGACTGAGCCCAGTTTCATCATGGATCCCATAAAAACCATGAAAGATGTCCGTACCTCATTAAAGGAAGGGTATTTTGCATAACATATATGCAAATCTGATGTCCCAAAAGATCAATCAGTTCCCCCTTCTAACCATCACCACTCTTCAGCCAAGTGTCCCTAATGCCGTGTAAAATGTGCCTGCAGAGAAATCAAATATATATGACACTCCAGTTTGCCAACTGCTCTATTGATATCTATGGTTGATTACATTAAACCAAACACAAACACATTGGCTTGCTCTTTAGGGAAATAATTTTATTACAATATATTTCAAATATGTTGTTAATCAGTATAAATACTCATGGGTGGACATCATTCATATTTGTTTCTAATAACTGTTGCTTCCAAGGGCAATCTGACCCTATCTAAAGCTTTCATAAAGTATTTTATCAATATAAATATATGCCAACTCAATAGACTCAGCATGGAATAATGTATTGCGTGTTTTTGGTATATTCTTTAAAGGGCCACTGTGCACATACTCTTTAAAAAAAAACAAAAAAAAAACAGAATAGTGGTTTCTGCTATCACTATAATAATAGTACCAAATATTATTTAGGACAATAAAAAATTAAAATCTAAAAACATTTTGTCCATTATTTTGTTTAGTTATCCAAAAGTCCATAAGAAAATAGGACCACAGTTCACCATTAAATGTGTAAAAACATTTGTACTACTGTAGATACTCGAGCATACTGCTAGTTTTTATGGTCCTATTGTAACCAATAATCGGTGGATTGTGATACAT
This sequence comes from Discoglossus pictus, assembly GCA_027410445.1. NCBI lineage: Eukaryota > Metazoa > Chordata > Amphibia > Anura > Alytidae > Discoglossus > Discoglossus pictus. Next base: position 371,041,281 of record CM050163.1, read on the forward strand.
TTGAGATACAGCTGTTCTAAATTCTGATTCCCTGCAGTTCTTATTGTTGAATGTTGTTTCTAGTCTTCCCACCGATGCAGGAACAAATGGCTCCTCGCTGTCATGTCTTTATTAGAGTGCATCCTGCTGCTGCAGCCAGTGCACTGAGTGCTGCATTTACCACAAGCTGCGGCCATTGTGTTGTGAGTCCAGAGGGGGCGGGAGTGGGTGGGATTGGGAGTGGAGGTCTCAAGCATAAAGTACATATTATATATGTATATGAACGCGACAGTAACCATAATATTCTGTTTTTTTTTACCTGTTGTATTGAATATTAAAGCATCTATGCACCATTTGAGGTGATTTTAGAACAGGATTCAGCAAATATTTTTTCTACAATTGCGTAAATTTTAATACATTTTCCTTCAATCAATCACCTACCAAATTCGTAACCCTCACGGTATATGCGGGTGGCACTATATTTGAGTATCTATGGTATTTGGTTGGAATTGAATACATTTTTAGCACAGAGAAGGGCAATTCAAAATATGTTTTGATATATAAATACATGGGGTGCCAAGGTTATGGATGATATACGTTCCTTTAGGTTGGATTTGCATGTAACTCGTATCCCTGATGAATCATAATATTAATAATAATAACAGCATTATTATAATGGCTCATATGTGGTACTAATAATACAATGTAATACCATAATAATAATACCCCTGTACTGTAATAACCCCCTTATGGATCACTAGCTTGTTGTGGTGAAGGGGCTTGTGTACTTTAGAGAAGCTATGAGCTATACAGTGTAGGGTCAACATTTCATAACAGAGAGGTCATACAAATCGAGGTCCACTGGAGAAGAAACTGGCAACACTCTATGATATCTTTGCCAAGAAAGCCATACGGATAAACACAACCAGAGCCAGATATGCCTGTGGTGCTTCGGTCCATGAAGTCACGGAGAGTCGGACCGACTCAACAACAACTGTAATAAGTTACAGAATCTTTTGTGCTCTTTTTTAATTCAAATAAAAAGAACATAAAAACAAACAAAAAGCCATTAAGTATAGAATACTGTAAATCGGGTCGTCTGTAACCCTGGGTATATATATACTCATGCATACTATTAGAGTGTTATTAGAGTTATACTTATAAAGGTAAAATGCAGGGTGTTGGTTGGGAACAGTAAGGCTTGTGATGCACTTTATAGAAGGCACCGCTCCATAATCTCCTGAGTACCCCAGCCTTGGTGCTACCCCTGGGTGACATCTCCTCAGTGCCTTTCTTCCCTGAGTACCCCAGCCTTGGTGCTACCCCTGGGTGACATCTCCTCAGCTCCTTTCCTCCCTGAGTACCCCAGCCTTGGTGCTACCCCTGGGTGACATCTCCCCAGTGCCTTTCCTCCCTGAGTACCCCAGCCTTGGTGCTACCCCCTGGGTGACATCTCCTCAGCGCCTTGCCTCCCTGAGTACCCCAGCCTTGGTGCTACCCCTGGGTGACATCTCCTCAGTGCCTTTCTTCCCTGAGTACCCCAGCCTTGGTGCTACCCCTGGGTGACATCTTCTCAGCGCTTTTCCTCCCTGAGTACCCCAGCCTTGGTGCTACCCCTGGGTGACATCTCCTCAGCGCCTTTCTTCCCTGAGTACCCCAGCCTTGGTGCTACCCCTGGGTGACATCTCCTCAGTGCCTTTCCTCCCTGAGTACCCCAGCCTTGGTGCAACCCCTGGGTGACATCTCCTCAGCGCCTTTCTTCCCTGAGTACCCCAGCCTTGGTGCTACCCCTGGGTGACATCTCCTCAGTGCCTTTCCTCCCTGAGTACCCCAGCCTTGGTGCTACCCCTGGGTGACATCTCCTCAGCGCCTTGCCTCCCTGAGTACCCCAGCCTTGGTGCTACCCCTGGGTGACATCTCCTCAGTGCCTTTCTTCCCTGAGTACCCCAGCCTTGGTGCTACCCCTGGGTGGCATCTCCTCAGCTCCTTTCCTCCCTGAGTACCCCAGCCTTGGTGCTACCCCTGGGTGACATCTCCTCAGCGCCTTTCCTCCCTGAGTACCCCAGCCTTGGTGCTACCCCTGGGTGACATCTTCTCAGCTCCTTTCCTCCCTGAGTACCCCAGCCTTGGTGCTACCCCTGGGTGACATCTTCTCAGTGCCTTTCCTCCCTGAGTACCCCAGCCTTCGTGCTACCCCTGGGTGACATGTCCTCAGTGCCTTTCCTCCCTGAGTACCCCAGCCTTCGTGCTACCGCTGGGTGACATGTCCTCAGCGCCTTTCCTCCCAGAGTACTCCAGCCTTGGTGCTAACCCTGGGTGACATCTCCTCAGCGCCTTGCCTCCCTGAGTACCACAGCCTTAGTGCTACCCCTGGGTGACATCTCCTCAGCGCCTTTCCTCCCTGAGTACCCCAGCCTTGGTGCTACCCCTGGGTGACATCTCCTCAGCGCCTTGCCTCCCTGAGTACCACAGCCTTAGTTCTACCCCTGGGTGACATCTCCTCAGCGCCTTTCCTCCCTGAGTACCCCAGCCTTGGTGCTACCCCTGGGTGACATCTCCTCAGCAGCTTTCCTCCCTGAGTACCCCAGCCTTGGTGCTACCCCTGGGTGACATCTCCTACGTGCCTTTCCTCCCTGAGTACCCCAGCCTTGGTGCTACCCCTGGGTGACATCTCCTCGACTCATTTCCTCCCTGAGTACCCCAGCCTTGGTGCTACCCCTGGGTGACATCTCCTCAGCTCATTTCCTCCCTGAGTACCCCAGCCTTGGTGCTACCCCTGGGTGACATCTCCTCAGTGCCTTTCCTCCCTGAGTACCCCTAGCCTTCGTGCTACCCCTGGGTGACATCTCCTCAGCGCCTTGCCTCCCTGAGTGCCACAGCCTTAGTGCTACCCCTGGGTGACATCTCCTCAGCGCCTTTCCTCCCTGAGTACCCCAGCCTTGGTGCTACCCTGGGTGACATCTCCTCAGCACCTTTCCTCCCTGAGTACCCCAGCCTTGGTGCTACCCCTGGGTGACATCTCCTACGTGCCTTTTCTCCCAGAGTACCCCATCCTTGGTGCTACCCTTGGGTGGCATCTCCTCAGTGCCTTTCCTCCCTGAGTACCCCAGCCTTGGTGCTACCCCTGGGTGACATCTCCTCAGCGCATTGCCTCCCTGAGTACCACAGCCTTAGTGCTACCCCTGGGTGACATCTCCTCAGCGCTTTGCCTCCGTGAGTGCCACAGCCTTAGTGCTACCCCTGGGTGACATCTCCTCAGCGCCTTTCCTCCCTGAGTAGCCCAGCCTTGGTGCTACCCCTGGGTGACATCTCCTCAGCGCCTTTTCTCCCTGAGTACCCCAGCCTTGGTGCTACCCGTGGGTGACATCTCCTCAGCACCTTTCCTCCCTGAGTACCCCAGCCTTGGTGCTACCCCTGGGTGACATCTCCTCGGCTCATTTCCTCCCTGAGTACCCCAGCCTTGATGCTACCCCTGGGTGACATCTCCTCAGCGCCTTTCCTCCCTGAGTACCCCAGCCTTGGTGCTACCCCTGGGTGACATCTCCTCAGCTCCTTTCCTCCCTAAGTACCCCAGCCTTGGTGCTACCCCTGGGTGACATCTCCTCAGCTCCTTTCCTCCCTGAGTACCCGAGCCGTGGTGCTACCCCTGGGTGACATCTCTTTAGCTCCTTTCCTCCCTGAGTACCCCAGCCTTGGTGCTACCCCTGGGTGACATCTCCTCGGCTCTTTTCCTCCCTGAGTACCCCAGCCTTGGTGCTAGAGCTGGGTGACATCTCCTCAGCACCTTTCCTCCCTGAGCACCCCAGCCTTGGTGCTACAGCTGGGTGACATCTCCTCAGCACCTTTCCTCCCTGAGCACCCCAGCCTTGGTGCTACCCCTGGGTGCCATCTCCTCAGCTTCTTTCCTCCCTGAGTACCCCAGCGTTGGTGCTACCCCTGGGTGACATCTCCTCAGCTCCTTTCCTCCCTGAGTACCCCATCCTTGGTGCTACCCCTGGGTGACATCTCCTCAGTGCCTTTCCTCCCTGAGTACCCCAGCCTTGGTGCTACCCCTGGGTGACATCTCCTCAGTGCCTTTCCTCCCTGAGTACCCCAGCCTTGGTGCTACCCCTGGGTGACATCTCCTCAGCTCCTTTCCTCCCTGAGTACCCCAGCCTTGGTGCTACCCCTGGGTGACATCTCCTCAGCTCCTTTCCTCCCTGAGTACCCCAGCCTTGGTGCTACCCCTGGGTGACATCTCCTCAGCGCCTTTCCTCCCTGAGTACCCCAGCCTTGGTGCTACCACTGGGTGACATCTCCTCAGCTCCTTTCCTCCCTGAGTACCCCAGCCTTGGTGCTACCCTCTAGGTGACATCTCCTCAGTGCCTTTCCTCCCTGAGTACCCCAGCCTTGGTGCTCCCCCTGGGTGACATCTCCTCAGTGCCTTTCCTCCCTGAGTACCCCAGCCTTGGTGCTACCCCTGGGTGACATCTCCTCAGCGCCTTTCCTCCCTGAGTACCCCAGCCTTGGTGCTACCCCTGGGTGACATCTTCTCAGCACCTTTCCTCCCTGAGTACCCCAGCCTTGGTGCTACCCCTGGGTGCCATCTCCTCAGCTCCTTTCCTCCCTGAGTACCCCAGCCTTGGTGCTACCCCTGGGTGACATCTCCTCAGCTCCTTTCCTCCCTGAGTACCCCAGCCTTGGTGCTACCCCTGGGTGACATCTCCTCAGCGCCTTGCCTCCCTGAGTACCCCAGCCTTGGTGCTACCCCTGGGTGACATCTCCTCAGCGCCTTGCCTCCCTGAGTACCCCATCCTTGGTGCTACCCCTGGGTGACATCTCCTCAGCTCCTTTCCTCCCTGAGTACCCCAGCCTTGGTGCTACCACTGGGTGACATCTCCTCAGCTCCTTTCCTCCCTGAGTACCCCAGCCTTGGTGCTACCCTCTGGGTGACATCTCCTCAGTGCCTTTCATCCCTGAGTACCCCAGCCTTGGTGCTCCCCCTGGGTGACATCTCCTCAGTGCCTTTCCTCCCTGAGTACCCCAGCCTTGGTGCTACCCCTGGGTGACATCTCCTCAGTGCCTTTCCTCCCTGAGTACCCCAGCCTTGGTGCTACCCCTGGGTGACATCTCCTCAGCACCTTTACTCCCTGAGTACCCCAGCCTTGGTGCTACCCCTGGGTGACATCTCCTCAGCACCTTTCCTCCCTGAGTACCCCAGCCTTGGTGCTACCCCTGGGTGACATCTCCTCAGTGCCTTTCCTCCCTGAGTACCCCAGCCTTGGTGCTACCCCTGGGTGCCATCTCCTCAGCTCCTTTCCTCCCTGAGTACCCCAGCCTTGGTGCTACCCCTGGGTGACATCTCCTCAGCTCCTTTCCTCCCTGAGTACCCCAGCCTTGGTGCTACCCCTGGGTGACATCTGCTCAGCTCCTTTCCTCCCTGAGTACCCCAGCCTTGGTGCTACCCCTGGGTGCCATCTCCTCAGCTCCTTTCCTCCCTGAGTACCCCAGCCTTGGTGCTACCCCTGGGTGACATCTCCTCAGCGCCTTTCCTCCCTGAGTACCCCAGCCTTGGTGCTACCCCTGGGTGACATCTCCTCAGCACCTTTACTCCCTGAGTACCCCAGCCTTGGTGCTACCCCTGGGTGACATCTCCTCAGCACCTTTCCTCCCTGAGTACCCCAGCCTTGGTGCTACCCCTGGGTGCCATCTCCTCAGCTCCTTTCCTCCCTGAGTACCCCAGCCTTGGTGCTACCCCTGGGTGACATCTCCTCAGCGCCTTTCCTCCCTGAGTACATCAGCCTTGGTGCTACCCCTGGGTGACATCTCCTCAGCGCCTTGCCTCAGTGTGTCTCCTCCTCCTCTCTGTACCTGACACATTGCAGCAGCACTCTCCCCTCCCAGTCAGTCCTCCCCACCTCCTCCCCCTCCCCTGCCTCTCCTCCTCTCTCAGTCATTGTGCTGGGAGTCGCTGCAGCTGCCTGTGGTGGGTGCCAGGTTTGGATGCAGGTAGCCGGTGCCCCTGTGTGGATTGCTGCCCTCAGACCGCATGTTGTTGCTGGGTCTTGTCCCTCTGCTCCTGCAGCACTGGGGTGTTGTCCGGTAAGCTGCTCTCCTCAGTCTGCTGTGCTTGTTGCTAGTGCCGCTGCCTCGGTGATTGGAGAGGGGCCGGCTCTTATCAGCTAGCAATGATAAAAAGGCCGGGATAGACTGGCTCCCCTCACTGAGCAGGGGAATGGGGGGCTGCACTTGTATGGGGGAATGAAGGGGCTACACTCGTATGGGGGGAATGAGGGGGCTACACTCGTATGGGGGGAATGAGGGGGCTATAATTCCCCCCCAAACAAGTGTATCCCCCCCATAAAATTGTAGCCCCCTCATTCCCCCCAAAACAAGTGTACCCCACCATACAATTGTAGTCCCCTCACCCCCCCATACAAGTGTAGCCCTTCTCTGGGGGAGGACAGGTACAGCAGTCCTAATAGGGGGTCACATACACATATAGGATAACTGCAGCTGCACTCATTGCAATCTACTGATATCCATAGCCTATATTTATGGGAAGTTACTATACAAGGGGATATGTTGTCTAATATTAAGTAACCATGTATTTATATGGCTCTAGGTGCAGCTCACAGATGTACAGCCAAGCCCTCTTCTTATACTATGTTACTGTAGATATGTTTGATTTGATGTGTATGGTTTTATAAATGCTAATAAAAACAATTTATTTAGGGACAATATAAAAAGACAGCACACTTTGAATGCAATTACAGAAAGATTAGTGGGTATGTGGAATAGCCTTCCAGTGGGAGAGGTAGGGACAGACATAAGGCTACTGATCCATTCTAGACTTATGGTAACATTATGCATAGACTGGATGGGCAATTTTGCTGTGAGAATTTGTTTTTCAAATGATCTCAGATAAACACAAAATAATCTGGTCCCATCCTTTGACTTTAGGTGATATTCTAGTTAAGGTGCTGCCTGTAATCTCATATTCAGAGTAGTCCTTTGCATAATGCATATGTTGTGATTAAATACAGCACTGGGTGTCTGTGCGGCTGGCTAACAGGCATTAGTGGCCTGGGTAACAGGACAAGTCTGCCTTAGCTTTGCATTTGACTTCCTGATTCAAGTTTAAAGTGCAACTGACTTGGCCTGTACTGTGAAATTGATTGGATTAGCAGGTGCACTTTATTTATGAGCTGATTGTATTTTATATATAAAGCAAATTAACATAAATCTCTGGACTTTTTGTGCCATATGGTCCCCTCCCTGATATGATAAATACAATACAGAATGTCTGTTTGCATATATAAATAAAAATATATATTTATGTATGTCTGTATTAAATAAAAAAGTTATTTGTCAAGGAAAACGTTTAATAAGTGTAATTCATCTTGTTGAGGGGGTGGTAGGGACTGGATTGTACAGATTTCCCACAAAGACGGTCAGTGAAATCATTGCTGAAACAATGCAGATATACGTTAAACATACATTTTGTGACTATTGTTGCCTTTACGGGTGGTCCCCAGGTTACAGATGACCCTTACTTAAGAATGGGCTCCCAAGGCTTTTTGGATGAGTTAGTTTTTATGTTCTGTTTGTTTGAATTAAAAGAAAGTGTGCAATAGTTTGTTACTTATTACATTATAGGGGTATTATTATTATTATTATAATGACCGTATTACACTGTATTATTATCACCATATATTAGCCATTATAGTATTGTTATTAGTATTCACCAGGGGTCTGAGTTACATACAAATCCAGTTTAAAGCCATTCTCAGGAATGTATCTCCTCCTTAACCCAGGGACCGCCTGTATGTGCATGTAATCTGCCCACAAGTGCAGCCGATGTATTTAGTAGCAAAGTCACATTTTATGTCTGCACTGAATGCTAAGAACTAAACGGTGATAAACCCTTCTGAACGTCCACTTAGGTGAGATTCTTTTACCTAACATTTCTTTCAAGGTATCATTTTTTAGTACACATCATTTTTTTTCTAGTTAGTACAATACATTACTTCAGTGGAATTATGTTGTAACACTCTTATCTACATTTACTGATATTTTATGACCTGTAAATAGATTGCACAATGCTTATTTGTTATATACTCCTGTTATTTAATCCATATCTACAGGGGAAAATTAATTTGAATCTCATGAATAAGGAATTGCATTCCGTGTTTTGAATCACCGATCTAATGAGAAATACCTAATCGAGGAGTCATTAAAATCACAGTTGCCACAGAGCTGTCTAACTTTAAATCTATTTATACGTTGAAGGCCATAGGTGGAAAAAGCCATCAAAAGAAAGAACTTTTACCAAAGGAACAAGTGTTGCTCAATACACCATGACAACACTTGAATAGTTTAACAGACAGAGCAAAGTCGGTTAAACAATCAGACATGTTGAGCAATTATTGTGTACATTAAATAAAGAGTAAATTATAAATAAAAAAGAAGGATTTTGCGTTTATTACAAGAGTGAAATAAGCTATATTCAGAAAAATATATATAATAACTAATAATGAATGCACAGACTTGACGGGCTGATTTTGTTCTTAACCTCCATCAAATCTGTTTAAAGAGGAGCCAGCTGTGAAGTTTTAGGAGCCGTGATTCCTGTTTATTTGTGTTTTTTCTCAATCTCTGCTTTAAAGCAATGGAAACTTCCCCATAGATTTGTTTTTCTTTGCAATCCATTTGTAATATGTCAGAATGCTTTGAATTGTTTGAATGTTAATGTCCCAGAGTATGTCATCACTATTGATTTGCTAACTTAACCTGTAAAGATTATGAGGTCAGGGTGCACTGTCAACAACTGTTGGGAGTTAGGCTAATAATATTTTGTGGGCTCCTGTTATCCACCACAAATGAACTTTGTCCTGTTAAAACATACTCCATTTTAGTTTATGTTGATATTTACTATAAAACCTGTTCAGACATTCAGTGTCATCTTGATTGAATTGCTCGATTTCCTGACTGCAGTCTTCAGTGCATGCACAATTTGAGAAATCAACAGTGCTAAACCAGTAATGACTCTCGTGTTTGTCTCTGTTGTTTATAGGGTGTATAAAATGGCGGTGAAATCCAGCTATCTAACTATGTGGTAATGACTTCAAGGTGTATACGGCGACTGGCTTGTACTAGGGGCTGAGACATCATGACTGTGTTCAGGCAAGAAAATCTGGAGGATTGCTATGAGATTGGGGAAGAACTTGGAAGGTAAGTAATAAATTATGTGGTATGGGTTGTTAACACTGTTGTACAAAACAAATTGAATTTATGCTCCTGAGGATTTACCTGTTGTAGATAAACCATGCAATTTTTACTGATTATTATAGGGAACATATACAGCATAGCTAGTGCCATTTACTGTATTTTGACAGACAGCTCTGTGCAAGTATCTTTAATTATAATTGCAATCTTCTTTGGTAATAGAAGGACTTTTGGAAATTGGAAATGCCACAATATGTGCTGGTGATTTGCAATTGATGTAGTAGTTCTCCTACTGTTACAGGATTGTAGAACAAAACTTTATTCAACCTATGATTAAGACAATTTGTCCAGCAGAATCCCACGTATACTCATTTTCTTTAATTGATTTTTAAATGTAAAAGCCAGTTTTTCTGTGCTCAGTTACTACAGCCTTCCATATGGTACGAAACAGATCAGCAATCTGCTAGAACTGCAAAATGACAGAATTTGTGTGGCTTGACATTTTTTACACTATTTCAGGCATTGCTCTGGAATACAACACTATTTCTAAATTGCCTTTAGGCCTGGTTTGCATGATGTTATTCATATAGTATACCAGTACAAGTTTGTTTTTCCAGTAATATTAATGTCAGTAGGAACGTAGTGTTACAGCTCAAAAATCCTTAAATATTCTGCCTGTTGATCAAAGATTTCTTGTATAATCATTGATTGTCGTGAGCTATCATTTAAAAGACCAATGCTGAATTATGAAATATTATCCTGTTGAAATCCTAAATATAATATAGCGGCCCGTTCCTAATATTAAGTCTACCAGACTTGGTTCCTCCATCCTCTGGCAAGCAGCATCTGTTAAGGACACCTGCCAAAGGGTTTTTATTATAACCTTCTGTTTATCTGCTATTTAAATGAGTCTATGCAAAGTGATGTGTGTTATGACTTGGTGATGAAAAAAGTAGAATGCTTTTAAAGATACACAAGTGTGTGTGCTCATAGGATAGTCTGAAATTTTAGGAATACATAGAGATAGATGGAAGGTGTTTTGTGACGTAAAATTGAGGTGGGGGGATTGTGGTTTTGAGGTTATAGTGTGACCTTGTTTTGTTGGTCATGAATTAAAGTTGGAGGCCACAGTGAGAGGCTCTGATCTTGTATATAAGAAGTCCCCTTGGCCATGTTTTGATTATGTTCATAAACCAATTGGAGATGAGGAATCTTTGTTGGTTCTCTAAATGTCATCACAAATTACACAACAACTTTTTATATCAGACAAATATACCAATCTGTAATGTTACAACATTTTTAAAAATAAACCAAGTTAAAATAAACATGTTATCTTACTTTTAAATAAAACAATATGGGAAAATCACTTTCTCCTATAAAAAAAAGGTACAGGGCTCAGGGGATTTAAATCCCCAGATGTAATGGAAACCATTGTGAACATTCAACTCCTTACATGTCTCCTGCTGTAAACAATGACTTGATTCAGGTTAACCACTCTTATCAGTCCAAATCATCTGGCTGAAACATAAAGGGACACTGTACTCTTAAATTGTTATCATGCATTTATAAGACTATGTTTAAAATGTTACAAAAGTTTGGGGATTTTGCATGAAAATGGTGTGGTGTGGAGTCTGGTCAGTCTACAGTAAAGTGACCACAGGGAGACTTGTTTTATTCTCCTCTTGTCCTTACCTGTTAACTGATACAACACTTTAACATGCTACCATTCTCTTTAATTAACTAGTATCTGAAACATTATGTCACAGGCACTTTAAGAGGCATCTATGTCACCCATGTTTGGAGGATAAATGCTTGATCTGGATCTATTTTTGAATTGCTTTAGTTTGCTGGTCTCACAAAAAATATACTAAAAAAAACATACTATATTTGAAATGCACAACAGAGAATAAATAAATATAACATTAATGCCATACAAGTATGTTTACAGTCTAAAACAAATATTTCATTTTCTGACAGTTGCACCCACCAACATACAGTTTTCAAAGGCATTGGAACTGTACAATTGTGTTCATTGCTTACATTTATCTATACTCTTCGGGAGGTAACTTGGTCAATATTTACTGTTTTTTTTGTTTTTTTTTTTACTCTGAGGCCTATACATATTTGCTGGTTGATATATACCGTAATAACTTCAAGATAGTGACAGACTGCCTGGTACACAACTGTGATATTGTAACCTAAGTTTGGCACTTGTAGAAAATAATTACCTAATCCTGAAATTAACAACAATCTTGACAATGGATAAATCCAGTTTGTGTATCTTAAAATATATTACATCAATTCAACTTTCAGAAGTCTGAACATGTATACTTGAATGATCATCTTACATTGATACTGTCAAGAAAAAAATATACAAAAGATTAGGTAATATTGTTAAATATAGTTGTTGAATTACAATTTTGTATAAAAATACAAACAAAAAGCCACAAAACTAAGGTAGATGTTATGTCTGATATTCCAAAGCACCACCCTCTTATGTTGGCAGTGTTTGCCTGTTCTTATTTAATTGTGCTTATAAACTGTATGTTCTGCAAACACACATATATTGACCAGCACATGCTCATAAAATATAGCATAATGTCCCAGTATTATAAATAAGCCAAAAATCTGGGTCAATGAAATTCTGCTGGTGTGCACCTACAGTCTTATGTCCAGAATACATTTTCCTTCAATGTAGTAATATTGCATGTATATTAGGTGTATATAAAGTTTAAATAGGGAAGTAGTTGCAAATATAATATAATGTGATATCACATTGTGTTTACTAATGCATTTAAATAGCTTGTATTATTTTAGTATGAAAAAGCTAATAATAATAATAATAATAATAATCAATAGTAATGTGCCTCGGTAGCAAGTTCCTGAGATCTTACATGCTGGAGCTTAGAGAGAAATAGAAATGAGGGAGTGTTGAGAAAGAAGCATGAATGGGGTGAGATGGATAGTGAGGAGGGGTGACTCTTTTTAAAGGTTCACTGCAGTTCACAGGCCCAGAAGCACGCTGCCTGCATCAAAAGATGCAAATATTGTTCTCCAGAAAGGGAAATGCCCCCACTCATAAATGCAACATTTACTAAAGTATAATGGATGGTCTCCAGGTCCAGCATAGGCATACTTGTTTTTAAAATTAAAAACAAGCTGTATTACATCTTCTACTCTTAGTTATGCTTTTATCAAATTATATATATATATATATATATATATATATATATATATATATATATATATATATATATATATATATATATATATATATATATATATATATATATATATATATATATATATATATATATATAAATTATTTTCATTGTACAGTGATGCTTTAAACATGTCCTCTTTCGGAACCCTTCAGCACTTAACGACTTAGACTCATTGGAACCATAGAAACAAATGCATGCTAACAGTATCATCTACAAATAGATATACTATTTTGTAATGCCAGTTTGCACTTAATAACCCCAAGAAAATATTATATACACTTTACATTTTTGCGTTTTTTTTTTTCTTTAGGAAAAAATTGCTTGTGCTAAAAATTATAGCTTACCAATATTACTAACAATGCCTGCTGTTGCCTAGTACAGTTTAAATTACTTGCATAAAAGAAATTCCTATAATAGAACAAATTCTGAAATTAAATGAAACCCTCACATACAAATATTTTGAAATGGAAAAAATACAAAAATCGAACAAAGTTGCAGCGTGCTATCTGGCTCACAGCCCAGGCGTTTTGTATGCCTCTAGTTATGTAGCTGCCATAGATGTGTGTGCGTGACTATTGGTGAGAAAGTTGCATTGCTTAAACTCCTTTTGTATTACTATAAATCAATGTTTACCTAAAAAAACTATTTCAAGGGATCCCACACTTTGTCCCTTCTTTATTTAATCCTTTGCTGTCAAGCTCAGTTTGACAAAATGGTGCATCTGAGATCAGATATATTTGTATCCCTCTTTACTGCTATACAGAAAATGATATCATATATGCAATTTTTTTTATTCTATATCCATCCAATAATGTATACTTCTGATGTCTAGATAATACATTAGACTCTCAGTTATCTGTCACCCATGGGGATTGGTAGATGCTGGATAATTGTAGTTTCTGGATGCTTCAGAGTTACATATAAAAGAGGCCTAGATTAGCTGCACATGGGATGCTCTGCTAAGTATATTTGTCAGCGAGGGCTGTTCTAATAGCAGCAGCTTTCACTCCTCACTTACACACAGGTACGTTCGGCTGGAGGGTGCAATGCTGAACCCAGGAAACGTAGCACCAACAGTGCCCTGGCTCAGTCACTCATGCCTCTTTGCTTCCAATTGCAGAGACGTGCAGTGGATGTAATCTAGGTGCCTATAAGCATTTTGTGGCATGACAACCTGGACACTGGCATTTGTTGAGCCTTGTACATTTTTTTATTTAAAGTACAGTATTCAAGTTTTTTCTGGTTGCTTGAGTTTTGTTTACCCGAGAGTCTACTGTAATAACTGTTGTGTTGTGTCTCACTACAAATTTCAGAAACTCAAATGATTCCCTTAGAACCTTATTACCTCAAAATGGCTCACCAGGTCTTAAGCTCTTCCCCATGAGCTCACAATCCCTGCCCAGGAACCCATAACCCATCTCATAGACCTTTTCAAGGCTACCACAAAGCTTTACCCAGAGCTGCTAGTGTCGTGTTCTCATGGAATCTCTGATCATATAAAATCGCTCAATTCCACCATCCATTTTGGGAAATACTGACCTTTTGTATTTGTTTTCCATTATTATCTTTTTTTTTAATACTTTAAATCAATATTGGCTTATAGAATTGTTTTTCCAAATGATGGACAAGTTTATGTGTAGCGTGACGGGAACCTGTTTTAGCTTTTTACTTTTCTTTTTCCTCTGCTGATTTAGGGCTTGTTTATAATAATACTTTTCATTTTTTGAAGGGATTCCATCAGCTGCTTGAAAGTGATATTTTCCATTTGATAAGGAAAGTATGCAGTGTTTAGGCATGTGGTAGTCAAGAGACTAATATATGACTCCTTCAGAAACAAATGATTTCAGTTAATCTTTAGTTGCATTGATTCTGTAGAAAATATTCAAATAAGGTTTGCAAATTTTCCTATATGCATGTTTGTGATGCTGTGTAACCTTACAAGCAGTGGGTTAGAGGACATTAATAACAAGCATCCACAACAGTATTCCTTTTGGAAGAAAATTCCCTATTTGGAGTGATAGTCAGTGTCCGTGTGTCTGTCTTGTAGTATACATGCATATAGAGCAGTCAGGAGTGTGTCTGTATGTCCAGGCGTATTTCTGTTCTGTAGCAAGGGGAATGTGTCCCCAATATACCGGTATACAGGGCTACCAGGAGTGTGTCTGTTCCACAGCACGTGTGTTTGTATGGCCGGAGGCCAGGAGTAGGGCGATTTATCACTGCTATGATCATAGAGAATAGTGCTAACACTACCAAATGATGTTTTTACAAAGTTATAGTGTACTATTCATATCACAATTGGCAGCCTGAAATATAGATAAGAACTTAAAAGGCCCTTCTGGTCTGCCCATTCAGTTTACCTGAACGATTGGCTTAATTTAGTCTAAGGATAGACTTGTGCTTTTATATGAGGGACGCTTAAACCTCCAAAAGGGTGTTTGGCTCCACATGTCTACTACTCTTTCTATTAACCTGAAATCTTCTACCATCCAACTTCAAACCATGACCTATTGTTATTTTAAATAGAATTAATTTGACCCGTTCATATCCGTTTTTGATATATAATACTATTTTGCTAAATCGTTGCTTATTTTGTGATCAGACACATATTACAATTGCAAGCAATTTGGTCCTGCATTCAAATATATTGTTTCTAAATAGAACATCGCAGTGGTGGTCTTTTTGTCTTTTTCTTATTGCTCCCTGGGAAAAAAAGGCAAGGCGGATCCCAGCATTGTGTTTTAATGACAATATATCGGAGCAATCTCACATTGTGGGGCTTGTACTAAATTAATTGTGACACATTCTGGGTTGTGCTCAGTCAGTATACACGACCTCTGCAATAAAGCTCACGAGAGATGTGCAATGCATTATAACATTTCTATACTCTCTGCATGTACCAATGAGAGCGATTGTGTATTCTCCAAAGCTGCGGTTTTGCTGGTCTCAGCCCATCAGTGGAACAGATGCTTTGGAGGATATAAATGTCAGAAATGATACACGGACCCAAAATGGGAAGTAGATGAACTTTTAGGAGTCTATTTACTAAAGCCGTGTAGTAGCAAAAGAAAAACAGACTTGATGAGCAAAGTGTATTGAACTGAAATGAGCTGTAGTTTTTTTCCAGTGAAACTGTAAATCTTCGTTTTTGCTGGTGTTGTCAGAACATAATAACTGCTCAGGAGTATTTGGTCTTGTATGAAAACCTCTAAAATACATATAATAAACTTCACTAGCTCAGTGACCATGTTATCTGTAAACATCAGGAATAAATTGTGTATGTGACAGCAGATCTAAACAGGCCTATCTAGTCTATCCATTCTTTCTATTTTAAAATCTTGACTTGAAGAATCACTGTAGTCACCTCCCAACCCCCCCCCCCCCCATAAACTTAGTTTTTACTTTTTCACTTTTTTATGCTTGTATTCCTTATTGCAGATGTATGTTCTTTACTGGGCTGCTTTTTAGAGTTTGTGTCTCAGTAGGGTGTGACTTGTAAACAATTGAGGTTTCAATTGGTCCTAACGGAAGCACTGACAGTTTTAGCTATTACTTTTCTATTTTTCAGATAGAAGCTGCCTCTCCATTCACTTTCATATCAGGAAGTGGATCAGTAACAACTAAACTGGCAGTATCCATAGCAGCATAATTGCATATAAAAGCTAGTACATTGAAGATTGTTTTTTGTTTTGTTTAGATTTTGCTACATTTTAAAGAAATGCTCTTTTGAAGAACTACACTTGAGATATATCACTGCTGTGGCCCTTTAAGACATCTTGAGGATAGTCTTATGAACATACTAGGCAAGCCTGAATTCCTTACTTTTCATGGCCTTACCACTTCAACTAGAACAGTGTTTCTCAACAGCCAGTCCTCAGAGAGAAAATAAATTGAGAGGAGTGAGTTGAAGAACAGGAACAAATGGGATGTGAACTGGCTCCTTAAACATGTCACTAACACTATAGTACATATATTATTGGAGAATGGATTTGATAATAATGGTGATTGGGTCTACAAGAAGGTCCTTGGAAGTTGTGGTTGGTCGTCATCCTATCCCTGGCTGAGAACTGCTGCACTTACCTATCAGTGGTGTATCAACCCTTCCAGTGAGATTCATTTAAGGATGGACTTTTTTTTATATTTTCAGGAAACAAAGGCTTGTGCTGCAAATAACTTCAAAATGAAATAAAGTTGTCTGAAGTGTGAGACGTCACTGAAGCTAATTATGTAGCACCGTATGGCTGTTACTTATTTATCTGAAACAAATGCTAAACCATTAAATTAGGATCACATGCAAAAATGTTGCCATGTCTATTATGTACTTATTATGTGGCTTCCCTGTTGCCTCCTGTTACTCAGGTGGATTTGTTAATAATTAACTTAATTGTAATTCTGCAGAGAGCACTGGTAGATGTAACTGCCACTTCCCCATTGTTCATACAGACACCTCCTGTGTATTTAAAGTCTCCTCCCACCTCAGGAAGTTAATCTACTGAAGCCAAAATGGAAGATTTCACAGCAGCATAAATACACATTAATACGAGGCTGTACCATATTTGCATATTTTTTAAATGTATTTTTTTTTTAAATAGTAACATTTTTAACAGCTACAGTGAACTAATGGAAATAGTTAAAATATTTATTAAACAAAGATCTCAAAGGAGATTCTTTTTTGGTAAGTCCACTGATATATTTATCAAGGGTAATGTGCTCTTGCCCTAAATCGGAATGAGAATTGGATAGGATACCCTTAAAAAACCTTAATATTTCTAACCATAAACTTAAATAATAAAATACATCCTCAAGAATTGCTGAATTCAGGAAATTAACTGTATTTTATGTAGAGATACCCAGCATTTGAAGCTTGATGGGAACATTTACTAACCAGTTTTCTAGACATTCCCATATGCCTTCTCCAAACCACTAAATGAAAGCTGCAAGAAGCCTTCACATGTCGTAATGCTCTCTTATTAAAATATTCCTCAGCTGTATTCCTTTGCTTTAATGTGGTTTGCAGTTAGAATTCTAATTGAGAGATTTCTCTAATGTGGCCTACCGTCTTTGGCAATGACTTCACTGTGTTTTGGCACACGTCTTCATATGCTACACCTCGTTCATTATCACAGACTTGCCTTTGTGCACGGGATGATGAAAGCTATCTTATTTGCAGTCACATTGCATGAATCCTCTTACTTTATGACACTTTCTTGGCCCAGCACAGACACTCAATCATTTTAATTCTTCTGGTTAGTAGAGTGGTATATACTGAATAGCAGAAGACTGGAGAAGGAAGTGCAGCCTCAGCAGAAATACTCTGACAAAGTCACCGAGCCACCCTGCTGCCAGTGCGCTCTGCCATGCATAGCAAAGCAATTACATGTCCCAGGGACCCTAAGCAAGTTACTGATATCATACAGAATATACAATGAAAAATATATATATGTCTTAAAACTTTGAGTCGGACCAAGAGCATAATTTAGGTAAAATGTGATAAAGCCAGTGTTTAATTTGGAAAATAAAATGTTTAATGCCTCTGCAAGGTGTTTTAGTGAAACTTGTATGTGTGAGAAGGCTGATGGTATTTCTGGACAGCAGGGCTTGCATTTATTGATGCAAGCTGCCTGCTTCTGTAGATAGTTGTCAAATTTTAAGAACTCCAATTATTGAACAATTTCACTTCCCTCCTCATCTGGTAGCTAAAGATAAGCACAACGCTCAGGCTTCAAGATGTCAGGAATCGTTGAAACGAGACAAAGTAGAATACACTCAAATTTTTCCTAAATTCAGATTTTATCTAAAAATGGTTAGTTTGTTTCACAATTCACAAGTTTTACATAGGAGGCACTTAAGTTGCTCTTATAAAAAAGAGTTTAAATATATGTGCAAAAGTTCTAGCACTTGTCTTTCATTGCTCTGTATGATAGGTAATATGAGCCGCTGAGCAACACAGAACATAAATATAACTATCACAGCTTAAAAGTACAGTTGCAGACTGACTGGATGTTTAGCGGCTCTTGAACTTTTGAACCAATCAATTCACAGTGCTCAATGTTGCACATAAATCTGTTTTAAAATGACAGCTTCTGGTGTCAATGAACATGGAGGAGCAACTGGCAAACTAGGCATGTTCTGCATCATCCTCATATAAAGTTAATTTCTCTAAGAATGATTTTTAATATAAAGTCCTATTTTGTATTGTCAGGTTCTCTGTAGCATGATAGTATAAAGCTCTGAACAGCAAGGGATCATCACTGTATATTTGATTCCCCTTGAGCAAGCATTCTCATTTCAGCTTCTTAGGGAGTAGAGAATGAAGTGATTTCCTGAAGATTAGGGCAATCTGATATCTTAAAAGCAGTTTCTTCAATGAGTGAATTAGTATAGCTGACCCTACCTCTCTCCTCTCCGAGGGGGCTCTGGTTTCCATAGAAATGCGATTGGTTTGCTTTCGAGAATGGCGTATTGACCTGCATGTGCAGTTGAAAAATTTAAGAATAAGCCCATTTGCACCCAGTTTGTGGAGAAACTTCCCATGAAAGAGATGCATTTAGTAACAATGAAATTCAAACTTTGACTTTATTATGTTTGACTCATGTCCCGGCCACCCCAATTACCTCTTGGAAGCTCTTACAAGAGCATGGCCCTCATATCCTCCTGCACCAGTGTGTATGAACAAATCTTATACTGTCTTCATATATACATAATGTGCACATTTTATGTGTTTATTGTACCCCTAGCCCTATGGACTTCACTGGTGCTCTACACATAATATATCCCATAATATATATTAATTGTATTAAATAAGGAACCACAATTTCCCTTTCCTCCCCTTCAACCAAATGGGTGACGCTGTTGCTTTTCAGAGATCAGAAGAATTCTGAAAAGTATTTTATTTTTTGTTGCAGTTGTACCTTTTTTAATCTTTTGAATTTAAAAATAAATGTCAAATGATATTGCAATTAGATGCAAAGTCTAGGCAATAAGCTACTGATACATGGGGCCTCATTCAATTGCGATTTGGCCTATTGAATAGTGCTCTAAATAAGTACATAGCATATTTTTTTTAAATAAATTTTTAGTTAGTGAAAACCTTGATTATGGATAGATGTTTACTAACTAAAAACTTCTTTAAAAAGTATATGTTATGTGCTTATTTAGCGCCCTATTCAATTGGCCAAATTGCAATTGAATGAGGGCCACGGTCACTAACAGGCTAATGTGAGACAGTGCACAAGTGCCACATAGTCTTCATGAGCTGCAGATGGCAGAACTAAGCAGGCACTATTTCTGTCATTTTCAGGTTGTAAAACAAAGCTTATAATAAAGTACATAAAAGTAAATGGTATTAATCTAGAAGCCCTTCACTTCCCTTTTTAAACATTTGCTGTTTGTATAAGCCCACTCCATTTACTAAGATACCACAAGCTAAAGGTTATGGTTGATCAATGATGTAATAATGATATAATGATATAATAATGAAACTGTAAAATATCTATTAACTTGGATTTCACCTTGATGTATTATCTGTTTTTACTTCCTTTATGAAGCATGTGAATGCATAACTTCCCAGAATGTTTTCCATGGTTTAGTCACAGTGAATACATTTCTGCATTTTAATCTCTCATTTCCTGTTTTTAGTTTCAACATGTGATTCAGATGATTAATGCATATAGTATAAATAGTTATGTACCTGTTTACAGTGTATGGCAGTTGCTGGACAACTATTATAGCAACAACTGAGAATAGAAAAACAATGTTATGTAGAACTTCAGTGAGTTGGGAGCGTTCCCACTCATGAGGGGAAACTGCTGCTGTTCTGTGGATCCTCTCTTTGGGGAGCTTATTTAACACTTCAGTGGATTACGTAAAAAAACATAGGATCTGAGGAAGTTTTACCTTAAGTGAATGTAGGCCATAGTAATAGACAGCCGATAAGTACCACTTAGATGCTAGTCTTCAATTTCTCTTACTGGTTTGAAGCCTCTGCAAACTATGGATCTAGTTGGCCAACTGAGATCATTTACATTTATTTTTCTTAATTTCCATAGTTTGTATCAATCATATTGTACAAAAAAAGAAAAACATTTGAAAAATAAATAAAAATACAGAATTGACTTAAAGGACCAGTGTACACCTATTTTTAAAGGTCACCATAAACCATCGAACCAGATGGGTTTAAACCAAGATATTGACTTGGCAGCTTTTTTAGAAAATCAATAAAAGCTACTTCTTGTCTAGTCTAAACAGAGGAGAATTATTTTAGTATACCAACGAATGTTCAATCTCTAATAGATTTTTCATTGTTACATTAGATTATAGGTATAGTTACTACCACTATTTAGAGATGGTGTCACCTACGAGGGTATATGGCAAATAATAATTTACATATGTTATATATTTACCCTAGTAGCCTGTGAATAAATTAATAGTTAATTGTCCATTCATAGGTGTATACACATACCTGTATAGTTTAGAGAAATTGTTAGTAATATATTTCCATTTATTAACTCTTTGCATCTCGCAGAGTATTTTTATGAGTGCATATAGTTTTACATTTATGTGTATAAATATATATATATATATATATATATATATATATATATATATATATATATATATATATATATATGGTATATATCTTCATGTCTCTTTATCAATGTATATAGCTATGGAGTCGGAGCATAGTATAAAAAACATTATACCACCTATTTCTATTTTTATATAAGAATGGTACAATGAGATACTTATAGTACGATTATATCTGGTATACTGAAAATAGAATTAGTGCTTGCAAGAATCGATTGAGATATTGTAATAGCTACTTGATTATACAATCTTGCCTACAGAGGATATAAGCAACTCTAGTAGCGCTAGCATTGTGTTACTATAGTGACAGGACGCAAGGTACGTCCAGATCACATATGTGCAAGCATCGAGATTCGAATACATAGATTTTTGGTGGCAAAATAGCGTAAGCGTCGCGTAGCCATAGCAACAGTGATGCAAGATGCCGGGATAGGCACTTCATGTAGATGCCGATTAAAAAGAGGAGACACAAACGGCATCCATGTATGCTTGAAAGGACTACAAGGTATATCACATACTCCTGTTTTATACATTCTAAATTTGCACTTTATAATGTATTACTGTAGATATCATTAGAAATGTATTTTAGGATAAGAGGATATGGGGGATTGTGCACCTTATCCACCTCCCCCCCTATTTGGAAAAAGGACTAATAAGTGAGTAGTTAAAATCTAACAATTAGTGCCCTTTAAGGTACTAATAAATCACCTATTACCAATTTGTTCTATGATGAAACCAATAACCTATTTATTTGTCAACTATAACATTAGGAAGACAGGATATGTCTTATTTTAGGCGCAGTATGATTAAATTAGTATTGATGAGTATTATAGATGGGTTTGAATACATCCAATAGGAGAACCTGAATCTATATATTTATGGCATTATATAGGCAGTTATATGAATAACTGATATGCTAAATGTCTGAGACAAACAAAATGTAAATGCTTTTTGAATTGTAAGTGTGCTGTTTATATTCATATAGTGACATATTCTAACATCATTTGAGCATCAATGGCAATATAATTGCTTATTAAGTGTCGAATCACTGTATTTATAGATCCAAAGCTGATTTTATTAGTAACAGGCTATTCTTTTTTACAAATTGTTTTTAATATTTGTATATGACTATTGATTCTGATACACCGCTATCAACATATGTTTGTTATAGGTTTTATCCAAACTGAGGAAGCTGCATCTTAGTTTTTTTTATGTATATTGTTGTTTTTTAGTACAATATTGTAATTTTTTTTATAATAGATTTGGAATTAATAAACAATTTTTTTAATCTACAATGAATACATATTATTCTTAGTAGAGTGTTTTTTGGATCAATATTATGGATGCATGCATACATAAAGTAGTATTGCATAAACATAAAAAATATATAGATTACACACTACAGCATTAAGAAAGAAGATCATGTGGCGGATCACAACACAGATTTGAAGGACTATTAATTATAAGCGATTGGAATATGTCATAATTACTGAGGTTTCTCAAGTTGAGTCTTATTAACTGTCTGTATAGGTTGACCAGTACTACATGAACTGATCTGCACTAGGTTTCTGTGCGCTATGTATCCCCCTCCCTTCTTCTTTTCACCATTAATTAACATTAAAAATACATGTGCAAACAGCAGCAAATCAAAGCTTTGGCCAGAGAATATAATTTAAAAATACAGATTTTCCTAATGTATGGTCATCTGTGTACTTGTGTGTGTATATGTGTATATAGGTCTAATAACAAAATGTTATATTAACCGAGTGTGTATACCAGTTAAATGCTCTTTGATAGTCCTATAACTACATTAAGTACACCCTGTAAAATTACTAATTATTAAGGTTACGTTGGTTTGCCAATTAAAAAATAAATTTATATTTCTGAAGAGACCCTAGGCCGGGTGTACTAAAGGTTTAAGACCTGAAAATCTCTGAGGTATTCTCCATTTCTGTGTTATTCCATGGGACAATTGACCTCTCCAAGAGTTCCCCCACACTTCATCCTTTTATACAATATGCTCCACCATGAGATTAGTCTGGAGTGATTTTAGTCTCCGATTACTGAAGCTCAGGAGACGGACCGTTGCATTCCGCTGAACAAAAAGTTATACATTTCCATATAAAAAATCCCAATATATTTAAATATAAAAACAATATCGGAGGATTAGGACCCAATAAGCTTGAAGTTTTTAAGAAATAATATAGTTTAGTTATCTAAAGATCAGTAGTTATAGACGGTGGTATTAAGCAGCATTGCAATAGACAACACAATTCAATCCATGTAACTAATTCTGATATAAATAATATCAGTATATACAACTATATCTGTATGTTTTCTAAAGTATCTGTAGTCAGTCATGGAAGGAAACAGCCCATCATTCATATGTTAACCTCTTCTTTATCAGAGGGGTTTCTTTTGGTTGCTTTCCTGAGGTACCTGTGCATAAATCTCTGCCATACTTTACATGTTTTTTCTAGCCTGATTTTTTTTTTCCATCTTTCTTTCTGCTGGTTCCAAAAAGAAGCTGCGCTGTAATCTTGTAAAGCAAGGAGAGCTAATAACAGCTCTCGCTCTCTAGAGTTTAATTATACCACAAGATGTGATGGGTTTAAATTGCTATTGCATTCTGCAAGCTGAAGAACTTTCCCATTTAAAGTAAAAGTGCTATTTTATTCAGTAATTTTCTGGGAATTGGCTGAGTAAGTGGAAAAATGTATGCATTTGAAATGTCGCCCCTTCCTGAGCCTGTGAGATATCATCCTGGGCTACCAAATAACCAGACCAGTGAATTTACTGAATCACTGATAATAACACAGGGAGATAATTCAATTTTAGAGATATACAGAAAGGTACTCCTATTTCCATATATCTATAATTTAATGTTCAAGCAGAAGTATGTAAAAATAAAAATAAAATCAGACCATAGAATAACAGATTATTATATTGCCTATACAAGATAATGGTCTAATGTAAAAAAAATCCCCTGCTTATATTTTGTTTGTGTATTGGTGGGAAACATGAGGTTCTTGGAGACTTCCCATTGATAGTATGCTACTTTGAAGAACTAGATGTGATATCAGCAAATGTGTTAGCAAAAAAATATAGCCATATTTGTGACTTTTTTTCAAGTGGGAGGAGCCTTTAATGATGGTACACTAATTTGTCCTTTTAAAAGCACTGACATAAAAGAATGCCACTTTTTAACAGATGTAGCAGAATTCTTCTCTGCATTCAAGATCCAGCACTTCCACTTGTTGAAGCTGATAAACAGAACCTAAAATGGAGCTTTTCACTGTAGCATAGCTGCATATAATAGCTAATAAATGAAAGGCTGTATTTATCTTTACTATGTAAATGAGTTTCCCACCATGAAATGTAGTTCTCTAAATAATGCATTATGAATGTCGGACTGCAGTGGTCCTTTAATCTCGCCTGGAACAATAATCTAAGCTAACAGAGTTTATTTTTGGCAGCTAGAGCTTATTTTTACGTTAGAAATGTATAAAGACCAAATTATATAAATTTAAAGAAAATTACTGTCATTTTATACAATTTATTCTAGCCCATTATGGCAAAGGGAGGACTTATGTTCCATGCAAGAAACCCTTTAATTTTGTTGTTTAGATAGAAGCATTTTGCACTGCAGGCAAATAGACCTTTCTAAAAATCCAAATATCTCTCTATTTTTAACATGTCAACTAGGTGAATGCATTACAAGACATATATTTATCTGGGATTAGGTGGGAGTTACAGTTTGGCTATACAGCTGCACATGTCAGTTTATCCCTTAATGCAGGGCTTTGGTGATGGCTAGTGTCACAAATGTGAAGGTGTTTAAGCTCTAGGACACTTTAGCGACAAAAAAGCATAATTATACTTACGTGTCTAGTGAAGTTGCATCTCTGCTTGGTTTTAAACTTATTTTTGATTGCAAGTTTTCCTTTTTAGTTACCTGAGCTTGACATTTTCCAGGAGTCTGGAAGCCACAGGTTCCTAATATTTAACATCTGGGTCATAGCTTTAAAGGGCCAATGTAAGGGCCAAGTAAATGGTTGTGAGCATCAGTCTATCACTTGTCAGCTCAAGAAGTGAGTGTTTATAAAGTCACATTAAAGTTATCTGTACTACAAAATTGCTTTAAAATTAATCTTACCTGCTTGATCTGCTGGCTGTCTCCATCTCTATTCTGTCACATGGCTCACGTTGTTTGTATGGAAGCCATGAGATTGGTGTTCCTTTCATCTGGGAAATGTTTCATTATTTAGGAGTTGTTACTAATCTCCCCTCACCCCTGTGCTGTGAGCATGTGACCATTCCTCTACATTATATTATTAGATATGTAAATGTTTTGTTCCCAGATTTTCCAAGCAATGATTAATTAACAAACTTACCAGATGAAAGGAACACCTGTCTCATGGCTACCATAGAGGAGATGGGGACAAATCTAGCACATTGATCATGTAAGCTTTCTAAACATATTTCTTGAACTAACAAATGTTGGACTAGACACATGGAGGCAGATAGGTGGCTCTAAAGTGGTAATGGGGAATAGAAAGGATAATGAATGGAGACAGTGGGAGGCGGGGAATGGGAAAGATGGGTGAAGGGAAGAAAGAAATGGGAGAAGGTAAAAACAGAAAAAAATTGTGGGAAAAGAAAATACAGGGGGAGAGAGAGGAGTAATAGGAAAACAGGGAGAAAATTGAACGAGACAAAGGGGAAAGACAAGCTTGAGATATGTATGTGGTGAATCATCTCCGTTGCCACTCCATCATATCCTGCTATGGCCTTCTTGGTGTTTTATTATCTCTGCAGAGTTCATGACTTGGTGTCACACAAGACTAAATGGTTCAGTTTGTCAGTTCTTACCAGTTACTGACTTGTATCCAAGTTTGTGCGATATATATTATGTAAATGTTATGGCAGCTGGACAAAGTTCCCTAAACTCTGTGTCACAGGCTCCTATAATATTACTTCTGGCTTCTAAATATTCATAATAATAATGACCGTACCGTACCCCCCCTGTAGCTCCTAAAATGTCCGCCTGGTTTCTGTAAAAATCTTGCGTGATTTATGTATATTTCTCAACACCTGTGCTATGAGATTCGCACAAACTGTCAATGTGCACTTTGTCCCCACATAAGATGTATGTTTATTTTCTGATTTATGGAGCTGACATACATTTTATATGGCGTCTAAAGCTCATACTCAAATTATAGTGGACAGCAGTATAATTACAGAATAAAAAAAAAATATTGCATGGTTTTGGCTACGTTTTCTTATTTTACAGGCCGTATTGGTCTAATTTATGAATAAGGACACATATCTAATAGCAGTAATGGAAAGAGACCATACATATGAGTAAAGACATTCACATGACCCTGAATTCATACATACTAAATCATGCATTTAAGAGAGCAGGTTTAAAACACTCTTACATTATACTGTTAGGTGCAATCTATATGTCTATAGCTAATTCTTCCCTGTGGTGCCATTACTCACAGTGCAGCGTTCTTGTATACCCTAATAGAGTTTGTCAGAAGGAGGTCCTGACTTAGGGCCTCATTCTATTAGCGGCTGTAAATCGGCCGTAAGGCTGCGATTCCTTGCGGGGGTTCTGTTAACTCACGATTCTATTATACGGCCCCGCAGGGATCTCCTCTTACGGCCGGCCGCATATCTTGAAACCGGCCGTAAGCTCAGAAATCTAAAAACGCAAAAATAAATTCAAGCCTGCACTGTACAGCTCTGTAAATGCTAGGGATCATATTGGGGGACATGAGGATTAAAAGTAACCCACTCTCAAGCTTGCACATCAGCCCAAACCCGAGTTCAAATTAACTGTTTATTTTCCGGCTGCGGCGTGGGCGTGTCTGAAGTGCTCCAAGCACTCTGGACTTTTTACATGGATATTTTACGGATATTAAAAATAAAATATTTTACGGATTTGAGTATCGGATAATTATGTGCTATTTTTTCTAACACCTAAAATCCCTTTATAGTCTTCTCAAAGTGCAGGATGGCTTTATTTGAGCTATATTTTGTGCCTAATTGGTGCTAGCGGGACCTCTTTCCTGCAAGTAAGCTGCGGCTCGTTTTTAGCCTTGCAGAGAGGGTTCCCGGAGCAATTGAATTGCAAATAGGAATTTCTTACGCCCGAAACTCTTGCGGCCGTTTTAGATCAAAGGCTTTCCTCTGGCGCGAGCGGCTGCAAGAGATAGCAAGGCACCGGCCGCAAGCCTGCCGGAATCCCCGGCCGTAAGGGAATAGAATAGCAGAATAGCTTGCGGCCGGTACTTGCGGCCCCGCAACGGCTGCGGCCGCTAATAGAATGAGGCCCTTAGGCTGTATTTACAGAGTTTTAAATTATTTTTTTTTAATTTTGCAGAACGCATGGTCATAGAAATAAAAAAATTACAAATACAAGCTAGTATAGTGGTGACACACACACATTGTGTCTTCTCACCAACATGAAGACATAAAGATCTTTTTTATACTAGTAAACTTTACAGAATATTATACAACTAGCGAATTGCCCGTCAAAAAATGACGGCAATGAAATTGTAAGGTAGCTAATGCTGTTTAGTGTGTAATAATGAAATATATAATACATTAATAAATGAATATACTTTACCTATTTTAAAGCATTGTGTGGAAGAGCTGTGAATGTGTTTTGATGTTGCTGCAGCATTAGTGGTGTGGATCTGCTGTGTAAGTGTGCTGAATGTGTGCAGTGTAACACTGTGCGTGCGCGAGCCCAAACCGTTGTCGTGTACTTCCGCATTGGCGTCAAATGGCGAGTAATGTGTGTTATAAGTTTGTATCGGAATATCCGTAGGTGTTTTGTGGTGTTTTGCGAGTTTCTTGTGGTGTTTTGCGAGTTTAGAGTGCTGTAGCCTCGTTTTCGTTTTGTTCGGCGGCCATTTTTTCTCTCGTTTCGTTTTTTTTAGTCTCTAAACTGTTTTATTTGAAGTAAAATCGAGGTGTAAGTTGTATTTTTGAGGTGCTGGGTGCTCCCTCTTGTTGTAGGTAAGTTTTTTATGTATGTGGTGTGTGTATGTATTGTGTTTTACATTTTGTAATGTTCGCGAGTTGCGTCCGAGTGTTGCGAGTCCGTAATGTGTGTGAACGTGTGTCGTATGTTGTTTGCGAGTGTCGTAATGTGTGTGTCGTACTGTTTGGGTTGCGACGTGAAGTTTGCGAGGGTCGCAGTTGCTGGCAAGGAGCGCCTTCGGCGCTCCATGCCAGCAACTGCGGCCCTCGCTTTGCGAGGTCCTCAGGTGCTGGCATGGAGCGCCGACGGCGCTCCATGCCAGCAACTGAGACCCTCGGGCAGTGCCCTCGCTTCGCGAGGGCCTCGGCTCGCTGCGCGAGCCCGCGGCGTTAGCAACAACTCGTACGCTCACAACTATATATGTGATATTTTATGTATAGATTAAAGGGGCACTATTATTGTCAGCGATTTTACTATATGGCCTTTTGAATAACTATACTTAATAATGGACACAATGATGGAAAGCAAAATAAATAATACTTCATATTCATTTGTATCTTTTATCCACAATGATTCATTAGTGTGGTGTTACATTTTGTTTTCTGGAGTCTTCTCTATCGGGTCTTCTCAGGAAGCAGAAAATAAAATGCAATATCATTATAAAATATAATAAATGTGAATTGGACTTCCACATTAAAATGTTCACATTTTCCTTGTAGTTCGACAAAATAATATATTGTTGGATATATGACTACACTGGACCTTTGCAATACATTGTGTAGTGAGCAGGTATAACTGTTAATAAAGATGAGCTCCTACTACCCAGCCACGTGATCCCCTGAGATAGAAAATCAGCAAAAGTATTATTGATACTAGCCATGTATATCTAATTACACGCTTTCTGTTGATTAATTTATCCATTATAATATCCATTTTATAATTTGTGTATTCTAGTCTAAACATACAGAGAACTTACCGAATGGCTATATGCTCCTAAGCTAGCCACAAACACCTGCCGTTATGAAATAACGCAAATGAGAGGTAGTCGTCAGGACAGGGCACATCATTTATGAGGTCTAGTACGTTTTACACCGCATCTGTTTTTGTTATTCAGATATTTTTATTATTATTGCTGTAGCAGATATTACTTGTATTGTTCCTAAAGAGTCCAAGCAGATATTTGTTTATCAAATATATATTACCGCCGTTCACCAGTAGTCTTTTGTGTATTTGGTGAAAATGCAACATCCTCAGATGACGTAAATATTATCTGAGCCAAAAAATATAATGGATTAAAAATGTTTTGGATATAGGACTTTGGCCAATGAAGAGAACTTGGATTTGTCCAAAAATAATCTTGTTATTTAACTTTGAAGCATTAGACCAAAGTAAAAGAGTTCTCATAAACCATTGAGTATTACCCCATAGAGAAAATTACCAACATGACATTCAAGTTAATATTATAAAACTTTACTATTATTGACAATATATTAACGTTGAACTAGTAACGATTAATATTAAACATTTAAAAAAATATATTGTTTAAAATAATTGCTGATGTTTTGTGAGAAAAAATAAAAACTGCTGTTTTCCCTGATCTTTAGACTAAAGCTCAGACTAGTCTTTTTTTCTGTCTTAATGGGTACTTGAAAGTGAAACATTTCTTAATTTTGAAGTAACATGAAACATTTTCTGTCCAGCATTTAAAAGAGCATGTTTTAAACATTACAAGCGTGTTTTTCAGTATGAAATAATAGTAAGTAAAATTTGTTTAAAGGCATATTTTAGTTTCCTGGATTATGAATGCATCTCATAGAGGAGAATCCACAGTTTATGAAAACTTTTTTTTGCATTAAAAAAAAACAAAATAAACATGAGCAAACTCACCCTGATGTTTGCTAAATTTCTTGAGTTTTCAAGCAGTTGCTTTTGTGAGTTAACACCCCTGTATATCTCTGCTATAATTAACATAAAAAGCATAATTCGTATTGGCCAATCACAGGTAGCTAATACATTGTATTAATCTGTGATGGCAGTTTGTGCAGCAAAGCATCATGGGATGTGTAGTCCCCTGCACAAAGAAGCAAGTAGTCAGAAATTCCTCTGTGGATTTCCACACTGTGCTGCTGTTGACTTGAAGGTCAGTATGGGGTTAAAAACAGTACCCAAATGCAGTGTTTCTATTGGTAGGTACCAGGTGCTTATGTAAGCAGCTCTAGGAGTGTGGAAAACAAATATTATTTTTAAATAAAATAAATCTGTATGTGTATAGAATGACTTATAATTTGTGTCTCCGATAAGATGAAGGGAAAAACAGGGAAACCTAGATATACCTTTTTTAAGCTTCCTTAAATATGATAGGTAATGCCTCTCTGTGCACACAGTAATAGATAGGTCTCATTAGCAGGCAGGTGTGATTCATACAGCTATATCACTGAACATTGGGTGACAGGGGCAATTAAACAAGCTGCATCACATGATCACACAGGCTGGCACCACTGTTAGTTAAACATCCATGTGCAGATTTCTATCAATACATTCATCTGTGTCCCTATTGGTGTGTAATTAGCCATTCAAATGTTATATTTATGTGAAAATATATTTTCAGCAATCAGGTTCAATTCTAAAATACTATAATTCTTATAATGGACCACTGATTTAAAAAAGCAGACAATCATTATAACTACAATGAATTTTTTTTAGCAGTAGCATGTAATGAGTCATTTATTTTAAAAGCCCTCTGTGGTCTCATTTTGTATAGGTTTTTTTGAACAATTAATTCTAAAATGTTTCTATTAACCAAAAAAAAAAAATTCTGAGATGGTTCTTTGCGTTACTTTATCTCATCTTTTCCTTAGTCCTCTTCAAAGTACTGGCAGTTTTAGCTGCCAAGTTTTTATTGTATAGATAGAAAATTAGTTTGCATTCAAAGTGTCCTCAAATTTCTGGAAGCAGATCAGCAAAAATAAAATGTTAGCAAAATTGCATCAAAAAGGTAATAAAGACTGTTTGTATTTATTGTTATTATTTAAACCAATTCTGAAGTCCCCATATGTGCTTTACGCCATCAGAGAATGGAAAAGCATATAGAAGAAGCACTTTCTTTCTTAAAATTGCTGCAAAAATATTTATCTATTTTGATTGTTGGGGTCACTGTTGGATACTGGATTGTCTAAGTTTTGTGTAATTCTAATGTCTAGACATATTATTTTGTATTAGATCATTATAGCACTTTTGTAAATCAATTTAGTGTATTATAATAATGGTTCTTGCTCAATAATTCCTGTAACTGCTAATCACAATCATTACATGAAGGCTCCAACTAAAGCCGGATAGGACTCAGTGGTGATTGTGAAATCATCTAAATACCTGGAATGTGAATATTGCTCGGCTTTTCTATCCATGTGACGGCAGTGCTGGCAGATATGACGCCTACAACTGCCAAAGAGCTTCGACCTTTACCTGGAAAGATAAACGGCTGTATCCTCAACAGGTGCTGGGCTAAGATTGGATGACATTTATGGGTATGTAAATCTTTTGCAGTACAAATAGAAAACGGTCATTTGTCCTGCTGCTTGCTTTATTGTTGTTGATGTAACAGGCAATAGACAATTATGTTTGTAGGATGATTGAGTCATGGAGTTATAGCATGTAGTATGTTTCAGTGCAGCGTGTGGTCTTGGATTATAAAATAGAAAATGTGTTGGCTTATTTGTCAAGGTGTGTGGATACAGTCTTATCTTATTTGCCCGGTTTTCATTTATGTTAAAATATTAAATACAAATATTTTCTTGTGGCTAGGTTGTAGAATATACTACTTACTGTGCCTGTATTGTAAAGTATGGTACCTTTTGTAATTGTATTGTAGAATATGCTACTTACTGTAGCTGGATTGTCAAATATGGTAGTTTTTGTGGCTGAAATGTAGAATAGTGTGGTTGTATTATAGAATATGGTGCTTACTGTAGCTGGATTGCCAAATATGGTACTTTATGGTGGCTATATTGTAGAATATGGTACTTTTGTGACTGGATTGTAGAATATAACACCTATATGCTGGAAAGGGTATTTAATGTAAAACTGAGCACTAGTTCTTCAAGTGGTTTTGCTTAGAGGGCAGAAACCTTTTTTTATTTTATTTATAATTATAATGTAATTTAGTGAGATGTCCCATTTTTAGTTTTTTTGCATCAAATGACTGAACAACTCTCTGTGATCTCATGGACCATAACACACAAGGACATCTTTATGTCCATGACCATGCTCATCCACTTGGTATTCATGGTAGAGATACTGGAGTGGGTTGCCAGTTCCTTCTCCAGTGGGCCGCAGCATAGGCGTCCCAACCTTGCTCGGCTCTAGTGTGGTGGTGACCCAGGTTAAAGTGGTGAAAACAGCATATCCTAACCACTGGACCACCAGGGAACCCATTACTATGTTTGTTTTACTTTAGTTGTAGTCTATATCAGGCTTGACAGAAAGCTCTGATTCCAAAAATTTTACTTCTGTCTCAATTTTTTGTATAATTTTGCATTTATGTATGTACATGCTCCATTTTCCCTTAGAAGAGTCTGACTGGCTCCTAATGTTGGCATAAATGGTTTAAACCCCTAGCCTACATTTTTTTTTTAAATATGCAAACGAAGCCAAAAGGTATTTAGTAATTATCTTTGAGAGGTAAATATCTACATTTCATACTCTTAAGTTTACTAAAGCAAAAGTACTAAAACTTGCAGAAATATTATAATACAGAGTAGAAACGTTCATGAATAAATAAGATCCCTTAATATAAATTAATTTAAAAAAAAGTAAGTAAAACATATGTTGACGTCCATCTAGTAAGAAATATACCACAATAAAAACCCCAAACTTCTCAAATATTACTTTCAATGTCTGAGCACCTTATTTAATAATGGATAGAGTGTAGAAACCAGAGGAAAATTGGCAGGGAGGTGCAAGAACTCCTCTATGATAAGTCTTGACAAATGTATCTGCAACTTAGGAGACCGACAAACATTCTTATGACCCAAGATATGTTTAATAGAGAAAAATGTGTATATATATAATAGGTAAAAAGTTAGGAGTAATACAATTTTAGGAGATGTGGCTCGCTTGCATTGCACAATAGGGGAACATACAAATAAATATATGCTGATGTTTTATCCATAGTAATTGGACAAAACCTAACTGAATTGATTGTGCTTAATGATGTTAAAATATGAATACAAAATGACTTGCAGAAAACTAATAAAAACATCTTAATCATCCACAACTTTTGCATTTCTCTAGCAACTAAATTAATCTTCCTATAGTTTTTAAAAAGCTTGCATATGCAATAAAAAAAGGAAATGGAAAAAAAACAGTTAATCAGTCAGACCCATTGGTGTAGCAAGGGGAACTATAATTTTACTAAGTAAAACAATATGTTGCAGTGGAATAATTATAATAGCCGTGGCTACCCTGAATTAAAAGTGATGTATTTTGAATGTGAGCGTTGATGACAATATTGCAGTGGATTTTCAGGCCTTCTGGTTCAATGATTGGTCTTGTTTTCGTATAGTACAGACTCCACTGTGCATCATCACCACTGTGTGGCTGGGTACACAACTGATTTTTGTTTCACGTTATAGTGGCAATGTGGTGTGACCATTTCCATTTAATTATAAGGACTTATTTGGGTATTAGTTGTTTTATATAAACACCATAACAAGGTTTATATATTTATTATCATCCTCTGTATAGATTTTACAAAAAAAAAAATGAACACTACATTTCCTTCTAAGAAACTAACAGCCTAGCAGTTTCTGGGACCACTCCTTTTTTATATGAAAATTGAGAGGAGGATAAAATTAGTGAAACCTAGTTAAAATATTTATATAACATAAAAAATATGCCTTTATAGTCAATTTAAAGGCTCTCTCCATCCACACAGGCAAGATACAAAATGATTACTTAAAGTAACTTTTCTTAACACTTTGTTTATGCATCTAAAACATTTTCTTTACACTTATCAGAATATTTTTAAAGAAAATAAATAGTTAAGATTTAGTTATATCCAAGTAAAGAAAATAGTTTTGTTTTTTTAATTAAATGTATCATAAATTCTTACACCTATATTTCTCTAATAGTTTTCAATATGTGTGCTCATCTTGTCACATATAAAAAGTATTTTGGGAATATAATACTACTTGGAACTTCAAACTTATTTTGAACATGAAGCCTTTTTGTTGCTCACTTTGAACTCCTATACTAGGAATCCTTGTTTAAGAGATTCAAGAGTGATATTACTGGCCATATGCTCTAAACATGGTGAAGCACCCTTGATATTTTTTCTTATTCTTCTTGGTTCTTTATCACAAGGATAGTAAAATATTTAGCAACTGGTATATCGTTTGAGCTCATAGCAGCACCTCACCTTCATTAGTTAAAGGGCAGCTGAACTGTTCTAAAATGCCATTTATGTGTTTATAAAAAATACCATTGATTATATTTGCAGTGCACATTGAGTTTAAATCAAATGAAGCAAAAATGTAGAAAATCTATGAAATGTAAAAGTAAATTCTAAACCCAAGCAATTTTGTACTTCTTCCAACATAATCTAATGGACATAGAACAGAGGTGCTGTTTGCAGATGTTCTGTAGTAACTATCAGCCTTATTAAATTGAGATTCGGACAATTGAATAGGGCTCTATATAGGCACACAGCATATTATTTTACAGACGTTTTTTAGTTAGTGAAGACCTCGCTTTTGGATAGAAGATCACTAACTAAAAACTTCAGTAAAACAAATATGCTCTGTGCTTATATAGAGCCCTATTCAATTGGCCAAATCACAATTTAATAAGGCTGTTAATCAGTGAGTGCATGCTTTGTTTAAGTCAATGGGTATATGCTTAATCAATATCTACACCCTGCTAGACATGGATGTAGGCAATGTGTGGGGGGGATCACTTCCAGATTCCTTCCAGTTTCCTCACTGTGTAAATGATTGTGTAAAGAAGCTGTTTTGTTATCTGTATATATATAGGAGCTGTATCCCCCACCCCAGACTTATATTTGCTCCTGCTGCTCGGCTGATCTCTATGTTCCAGATTAACTATAGATAGAGCTCTTGATGCCAAACTATTTGATCATATCTCAAGTTTACAATACGATTTTTAGGTTATTTTTCATCTTGCAGTGTTGAAACATGCACATATATTTCAAGAAAATCTCCTGAGTTATTCTAGAAGAAATGCACTATTATAAATATGCACTGGGTCTGTTTTGTTTAACTGTTTAAAGTATTTAAATCCTACAATACGACAGAAGATCTAAATGTTGCTTCCATGTCTCATTGTGGTCACAATGTACCAGTGTAATTGCTTGTTTCACTCTTCCACTCTGGGGTATTTAATATCTAAATATCTGGAATTTAAATTTAAAAAATCTGCTTGTTACACTAAACAGATATAGTTTTGATGTTTTATTTTAAATGCATGTATAGTTTTCTGTTTAATCCCTTTTGTGAAATCTCCTCATTATACTGTTATTCAACTAATCCAGTGAAGATTGAATAAACGTCGACATAAATTTGTTAAGGGATGCAAAGTGTTGTAAAGCTATTTTTCCCTCTTGATCTGCTGTTTTAAATGCAAAAGTCTTTACATTATATTTGGTTGGCACAATTTTTCTCAGGCCTTTTTGTTCTTGCCTCTTTTTGATACATGGTTGAAAAGAAATGTTGATTCTTCAGAACGTATTAACAGGAATGATGCTCAGTCACTAGTAGTCTGAGCCAATAAAATGGCTGCTGGCAACTTCCATACTTTTTAGGAGTGCAGGACAAGGGGCAAATACTTTTCTATGCTTTTCCTTTTAGGCACTTCTTATAAGTATTGTGAAAGGATACTACAGCTTTTATCTTCAGAAAGCCAAAACGAAGTATTGGAGCTGCTTGACGGAGCGGAGTTAACCAGATGGGCCTTACAGACCGATCAGACATTTCAATTCTAGCAGCTTTTGTTATTTATTGGTACTTTCCGCTGTGGCAGATAAAGGGTAAAAAAAAAAAAAGAACAGCATCCTCTAATAATTATTTGCAATAGCTAATACATTTAAAGGCTGTATTTTTATTCAGACATGCTTAACCATTCCCCCCATCATAAAATGCAGCTCCTAAAGAAGAGCATATTGTAAGTACAGAACTGTAGTGGTCCTTTACATTTATAATGTGATGTGCCGTACCACGGGTATCAGATAGTAACAGCACTCTGCTTGACATTTTGTCGATGCTTTTGTCTTCTTGAAGTGATTTGGTTACTTGAGACACCCTGGAGGAGTAGGTTGTTGTTGGAAATAGTTGCTAGCTTGATGCGTAAGCTTGCAGAATGAGCGTGTTGCTCTGGGAACCTTTTTATGCTTTATCGATCCTGTTTGTGATGCCTTTTTAATTAATAGCAGATCTTGCTGCCTACGCAGGGCTTTGACGTGTTTGTGTGAATCTTTGCAAATGGCAGTTTCCTTTTTTTTTTTTTTTTTTTTTTTTTTTTTTTTAATTTTTTTTTATTCTTTAAAAAAAACATACAAAACATATACATACATTTCATCTCTTATTGCTCTCAATTATAAATACATTATAATGAACATTGTTGGAATAGCAGAGAAGAGGGATAGCATCTTTTAAATGTAAAGTGATCCTCCCACGTTTTTAAACCTCTGAATGCTTATTCTAATACGTCCCCACCGCTTATGGAAGGATCTACCAACTTTTCCACAACCCTTCCAACAGTAAAGGGAAATCTGGTAAACGAACATATTCATAATAACAGGGCCTATATACTTCTTTTATATTGATTTAAGGTATAGCTCCCTGTATAAATTATTTATAAAAGGTTTTTTATTGATCTTACATCGCTTTCCCCTTCTATCCTCTCCATTTCTAACCCTTTTCTATTTTTTTTTTTTTTTTTTTTATCACATAACATACATGCAATTACCCAACAAATGCAAGCAACCAGGTTCAGCACAGTGGTCCACAATCGAAATAGACATATCTATAGACACAGTATACCAATATTTAATTCTAACGAAGGTAAATAGTAGGAAATATTTCCTTTATCTCTGGACTATTTGACAGCGTTTGTAACTCTATCAGTCATAGTAGACATTGACTTCAATTATATCTTTTTCCATGTTCCCCATTAATATTCTTCCATATACTGCTCCCAGATAGTCCAATTAAAAGTGTTTATTTTCTTGGACTGTTCATCTGTATTTTCTTTCATCAGATCTTTATTGTAATTGATTTTATTAATAATCTCTTTCCACTTAGGAATTTCCAATTTGTTCCAATATTTAACTACCATTGCTTTAATGATCAATAATATGTGAGATATCAAGTATTTATTACTGGGGAAGTATGTATCTATCCCTATATGGAATAATATCAACTCCGGGGAACACGGGCATCTTGTCCCTGCAATTATTGTCAGATATCCACAACATTCTTCCCAGAATTCCCTTATCTTATCGCATTCCCACCACATATGTTGTGTATTACCTTCTTTACCACAACCTTTCCAGCATAATGATGATTGTTGGGAATCAAACTTTTTCATAGTTGTTGGTACTATATACCACTTTTGTGTTAATTTAAAATACAATTCTCTATACATGGAGTTAATAGAAGATTTCTTTATTATCCTTAGAGCCCTTAACCATTCTTGCTCGTTATAGTCTATATTAAGGTTATATTCCCAGTCTTTTATACTCTTAGTTTTCTCAAATTTCATAAGTTTAATCCTACTTTTGCTAATTTTTGATACCAGATGATTCACCTGACCTCTAATCATAATTGCTTCCAAGTCGTACAATTTATCTATTTTATCATATATAAATCCCTTTTGTTTCATTTTTCCTAACAATATTCCATAATTTATCCATGAGAAGGATTTTGTTACTCCTTTCTCCTGAAGTTCACTTTGCTTTAATAGACTGCCTGCTGGGTATAAATCAGCTATATACATAATTGATGCTTTTTTCAATAAATTTATTTCTAAATTAAATGATTCATCTCTTAATATATCTATAGGTGTGGTAGCGGAAGGTATATGGAATAACTCTGCTCTGATTTTACTTTTCCCCCAGAATTTTATAATAGATCTTATACCTTCTGGTAATTTATCCCATATTGTTTCTTTTCCATTAAATTTCCCCAGCAATGTTCTTATTGGGGTAATTCCCACTAGATCTTCCTCAATAGTTTTCCATCCTATTATCCTATGTTGTAAGTTCATATTAATTATGTGAGATATTGCTATATTTTCGCTGATCCTTTTCATATCTGGAGATCCCATGCCTCCCAGATCAAACTTTCTATTTGTTATAGTTTTTTTAACTCTCACTTTTTTCCCTGCATAAACAAATTTGTCTATTATTTGCTGTATTATTTTAATGATATATTCCGGGACTTTCTCCGGGACACAACTCATTAAATATGTTATTTTAGGGACAATACTCATATTAACTATGGCTATTCTTGCCGACCAGGAGAATCTTGTTAAATTCCATTCATATAGCAGTATTCTAATCTGTTTTAATATTTCTGTTATATTATTTGCTATAATTTTATTATTTTGGAAGCTAAATTTAATACCTAAATGAGTGACATATTTAGTATTCCAATTAAACGCATATAGTTTTTTTAATTTATTTAATGTATCTTGCTCTATATATTTATGTAAAATATCTGATTTCAGAGGATTTATTTTGAAATAAGAAACTCTACCAAAGTCTGTTAGCAATTGTTGTAAACTAGCACAAGAACCTATTGGATCTGTTAATGTTAACATGATATCGTCCGCAAATAACATTATTTTGTAATCATTATTACCTATTTTTATACCTTTGATATTTTCAGCTTTCCTTATTAGTGATGCTAATGGTTCCATAAATAACAAAAAAAGCAGTGGGGAAAGGGGGCATCCCTGTCGTGTTCCGTTGCTGATTCCAAACTTCTCTGTTTCGAAGTTTGTACCTGCAATATAGGCTGTTGTATCCTTATAAATAGCTTTAATTGTTTTAGAAGCAAAATTTGTGAACCCAAACTTTTGTAATACTGCGTTCATGAATTCCCAACTAACCCTGTCGAATGCTTTTTCTGCATCCAATGACAGGATTAGTGTGGGGATCCTTTTTTTCCGAATGGAGAACATTAGATCAATTAAACGTCTGGTGTTATCTGATGCCTGACGGCCTTGTACAAAGCCCGATTGATCAAAATGTATCAACTTTGGAATAATTTTATTTAATCTATTAGCCATGATTTTTGTGTATATTTTTAGATCTATATTAATAAGGGAAATAGGGCGATAACTAGTTACTTCTTCTGGATTTTTCCCTGGTTTTAAAATGTTAATTATTTTAGCTTCTGATAGTTCTGACGGCATTTTTCCATGATCTTTAATCTCATTAAACATATTTTGCAAATGTTCACCAATTTCATTTTGAAACATTTTAAAATATAAATGATCGAAGCCGTCTGGACCTGGGGCTTTGTTAACTTTTGCTTTATTAATTACTTCCTTTATTTCTTTCAAAGAAATATCTTGATCTAAGAATCTTTGATCTTCTTCTTGTAACTTTGGTAGAGTTACTTCGCCCAAAAATGTATTTATCTCTTCTTTACTAGGTTTTTTAAATGTGGAATTACTATTTAGATTGTATAATGAACTATAAAACATCTTCATAGTATCGCATATTTTATCAGGGTGAGTGTATAAAACATTGTCTGGACCTCTTAAACTATATATTTTATTTTGATTTTTTTGTCTTTTTAGTTTATTGGCCAGATATTTACCTGTTTTATTACCCATTAGAAAATTGGTTTGTTGGAATTTCCATATCAGAGAATCAACCTGATTTTGTAGTATTTTATTTATTTGGGCTTTCTTTTTAGCAATCAGCTCTGATCTTTTCACAGATGGGTTCACTCTATTTTCTCTTGTTAGTTTCTCCAAATCTATATACAATAGTCTCATGGGTTTCCCCCTTTCCCTATGCATTACTGCTGTCCGTGATATCATTTGGCCTCTTATAACGGATTTATATGCGCACCAAAGCATGGATGGTGAGTCTACAGTATTTTTATTAATTTTAAAAAATTCATTTGTTTCCTTTTTTAAGAATTCCATAGTTTGTTCATTCTTAAATATGAAAGGGTCTAACTTCCATTTTTTTTTATTTTTGCTTCTATTTTCTTCTTTTAAATTCATACAGACCATTGAATGATCTGACCATGTAGCAGTTGTTATTTCTATATCCTTAATTTGTCTTATTGTGTTTATATCTGTTAACAAATAATCTAATCTTGAGTAGGATTTAAAACGATTTGAAAAAAATGTATAGTCCCTCTCATCTGGATGTAATAGTCTCCATGCGTCAAAAAGGTCATCATTTGATACTATTTTTCCAAAGTCTTTAGACGTTTTTTTAATCTGATTCTCTGAGTTTTTTTTTATTGTTCCTATTCTGTCTGTTAACGGATCTAGCACCATATTAAAATCCCCTCCAATTATTAATTGTCCCTTTCTAATTTGTTTTATTTCTTTCAAAATCTTTTTGAGATATCTAATTTGTTTTACATTCGGAAGGTATACATTAGCTATTGTCATATTTTCTCCATTTATTTTGCCACACCAAATTATATATCTTCCTAGGGGATCAATAATTTTAGCTTCCTCATAGACTTCTATATTGTGACTAAAACAGATTGATACTCCTCTAGATTTTTTATTGTATGTTGAATCTATTTTAATATTAAAGTTTTTATTATTTACATATCTTAAGGTGTCATTTCCCCAATGTGTCTCTTGTAGTAGGAGAATATCTACTTTATTTTTTATATAAGTATTATATGCTATTTTCCTTTTTGCTGGTGAATTTAGTCCATTAACATTATGCGTTATTATTTTAACCATTGTTTATAGTTATTCCTTTAACCTTCCGCTTTTGTGTCCATATATCTAATTCCATCTCGCCTCTCACCAATTGTTGAACCTGAGCCATTCGCATTTCATTCATTCGTACTTCCTTACAAACCTTAGGCATGTTCTTCTTTGGACTTAAGCTAAGTCCAAGTTTACCTATTCCTATATTATTTCCCTCCTTTTTGATATAATATTTTAGGGCTATCATGTCGATTTTAGGAAATGTTAGGAGTTTTTAATAAACTTACTAGTTTATTAGTTGGGAGATCATGTATTCTTGTTTCCCTATTATTTACCATTATTAATTATTATTTTATCTTTTGTAATGTTTTTAATTTCCACTTCCTCTCATTTACCCCTCCTTACTTCCTTTGATCTTATATCCAACTCATGTCTATAGGGGAGTATATGAAAACATTTCCTTAGCCTCAGAGACCATATTATTCCCCCCTGTTATATTTTATTTGATACCAACCTCCCGAGTTAAATTTATGGATATGTTTAATTTTATATAAATCTAACATTGGATTAATCCCTGTTTTTCATTTGCTTTTCTTTCTTTCTTCTTTTTTTTTTTTTTTTTTTTTATCCTTTCATCTTTTATTTATTCTCCTCTTTCCTTCTTTCTCTCTCCTTACTCTTATCTCTCTTATTTCCCTCCCCTTTCTTTTCTTTTTTGTATTATATCTCTTCTCTTTTCACCCCTTATCTTAGCCAAACCTTCCTAGCTCCTCGGTCATTATCCCCTTCGTATCTCTTAAGAAATGAATACCTTTACTTTCCTTCTTATATTGATGTCTATCCGAACTTTTACCCAAGTGTAGTGATTAAAAATTTTTTTTTAAATTTCCCCTTTGACCTTTTACCATAAATTAACAAAATACCTTGAATTCCACCTAGGTAGCTATCTCCAAGAGGGGGTCCATACCATTTACTCTAGTTGTTATAGTCTACACTAACTATGGCTTTACTATTGGCCACTATCCTGGTAGTAATGTTCCCAGAAGTCCCCTTTTTCCTTTATCTTATTCTACTTTTCTTTTCTCTTATCCTCCTTTACTCCCCGAGGAATGATATGGACTCCCCCACTTCAGATAGCCTCCAAAATGCAAACATAAATATCCATAAAGACACAAAAACAATCATATTTCCATAACGAGTTAAGAAACCAATCTTAAAATCTTACTACTTTATGTTTCTTTTTTTTTTTTTTTTTTTTTTTTTTTTTTTTTTTTTTAGTGTTTATTAATCTATTTAAATTTTTCGTATATCAAAAAGGTGCATATTAATAAGGTGCTAGGTTTCCCCCCAGTGTGTCCGTGTTCTCTCAAAAATTTCCATCCGGATTGTAAATTTATATTAGCAATAATCACTATTTTATAAAATACTAGTAGTTAATTCTAAATTCACTAGATTCGTGTTATGATTCCTGATATAATTTTCATTATCCTTTTTTTTTTTTTTTTTTTTTTCCTGTACTCCTATGTGTATTGATGTACTTCATCTTCTATTAGTAAACTTCTGTAACTCTGTAAAGTGCATTCAAACTAAAGTGCTTTATATTTCACCCCCATATTATAAATAATCTCATGGAGGATATTTATATCCTATCCCCTATATGCTGTAACCATTAATATAAATCTCAAATTTTCTGTACAACAGTATACAATCTAAATTTCTTATGGGTCCATTCTACAATTTTTACTCCTTTGTGTATTTAAAGTGCTTTATATTTATATAAAGTGCATATAACTAAAGTGCTTATATTAACCGCCTTATTTTAGATAATCTCTTAAGAAGTGTTTATGTCATTTTCCCTGTGTGCTATAGCCATCACTACTAAACACATTATAATTATAAACCAACCCAAGAGGAAAATATTTTAGAAACAGTGGTAGATACATCAATATATAGTCCAAATTTCTTATCAAGTCTTTTCCTCTCTTCCTTAACCTCTATTATTTTACGACCCATTCAGGGTTCTTTAAATTTAGTTCTGTATGGATTTTAGGAGGAGTGGAAAGATCCACTTCTATATTCCATTTTTGTAGTAACAACAGTCCTTCTTTAACCGAGTCTATTTTGTTCCATATGTTGTCTTTCATTATATATAGTCCCATTGGATTTTTCCATCTGTATTTCATTTCTGCTTTCCTTAAGCTTTGGGTTATTGCCATATATTCTCTTCTTTTATTCAATGTATATTTAGACAAATCAGGAAATATTTTTATTTTATCATATGGAGTGTCCATCGGTCTTTTCATGGAGTTAGCTTTAATTATTTCATCTCTATAAAGAGAAGATTGAAGATTGACTATAACATCTCTTGGAATTTTCTTGTCAAATCCTCTAGGAAGGGGAATTCTGTAAATATTTTCTATTTTAGTATCTTCTTTAGGTGTTTGGGTTGATAAATTATTAAATAGATCTTTAATATATCCTAGCAGATCTTTTTCCAATATATTTTCATTTATTCCCCTTATTCTTAGATTTTTTTTCCTTAGTTTATCTTCCATAAGATTTATCTTCATATTTAATTCTTCTATTTTGTATTCCAAATTATTTGTGTATTTCAATAATGCATTATTATCCATGATTAGTTTATCACCTTTAATTTCCAATTCATTTATTCTTGTTCTTATTTCTTTAACTGAGTTTGTGTTTTCTACCATCTGTTTTGTTAGTTCCATCGTGATCTTTTCTTGGAAATCATATAAAAGGTCTTTCATTTTTGAATATGTTAATGGTTCCTCTTGTAACTTTTCAGAATCTTCTAGTGAGGATTGTACTGTTTTCTTCGGGGAGGAATTTACAGATTGTTCCAAGAAAGAGGATTCTGATTGTGTTATTTCAAATGTATTAGTTTTTTGTTTTGGTGAAAAGAATTGATTAGTTTCTGGAGGACCTATCTTCTTCTCCTTACTTTTTATTTTCATGGCATTTGAAGGTTTCTTATTTGCCATTTTATTATTTTTGGGATATAATCCAGTGGATTTTTGTTTTAATCTTCTCCACTTATCTTTTTAAACTGGTTGTATCACCTTTTATATTGTCTTAGAGGGGTACTTTACAATCTTCACCCTTTGCCTCTTGTCTCTTACGTATTTTCGTAAAGCTTATTGTTTTACCTTATCCCTTTCTCCTCTACTCCCTCTACCTTAACATAGTTTCATTTTTCTTCTTTTTTATTTGTTATTTACCCCTCTTTTAGCTTACTAGCGGGTTCTAGTTGTTTCTGGCCGTTCCTTCTCAATTCGGTAATCCTGTGGCATTATATGCCTCTTACAATCCCTTCACCTTTTATTTTTTTGATTTTTTTTTTTTTTTTAGGCCTTGTATCTTCTTATAAGTGTTTGTTTGCTCAAACTTTATCTCCCGTGACACCTTGGCGCGTTTTTTCGCGTCTTCTCGCGGGAACTTCACGGGGACTGTCTCCGTCCTCCGACTTCTTCCCGAACTCAGCTTAATAAACTTTTGGGCTTTTGGCCTCACTTTTATCCCTGCTAGTAGCTTTAAGTAGCTTTAAGCCTAGGGGTTTTTATCCTTTTCTTTATTATGGCATAAGGGGAGAAGGGGAGATGGGAATGGTAACGCTGCTGACACAGTACATGTTATTTGTTTATTTATAAGGCTTTACTTAGCTGTATTATGTTGGAAGAGTCCTTCTCGAGGCTTCAAGGGCATCTGTGTAGTGTCTGTATCCATGGATCAAATCTGGGCTCAGGGCTCAGGGCTCAGGGTGACCGCTGTTCAGCGTGCATGACCTCCCAGCTCTCCTACCACCAGCTCATCTCCGATCTGGTGTATGTTCCACTTCCGGTACCGCCCCCATCTCCCAAATGGCAGTTTCCTGATGACCGCCTGCATGACTCTGTGGACTTCTCTGTTTGGGAGATAACATAATCAGCTAATACACTGATATGCTATTCAGCCAACAGTATCTCTTGTCACAGATGTTCAAGGATCTCACGTGAGGACTCTTCCTTGTCACTGGAAAATTGCTTAAACTTTCAAAAATTA
The DNA here is from genome assembly GCA_027410445.1 of Discoglossus pictus. Lineage (NCBI taxonomy): Eukaryota > Metazoa > Chordata > Amphibia > Anura > Alytidae > Discoglossus > Discoglossus pictus. Next base: position 371,086,263 of record CM050163.1, read on the forward strand.
TAGTTATTTCACTGCACTATGGGAAATTGTACGGGGACATGCAAATGCATCCACAGTTTATTTTCACTCTAACACAATATCTCTTTATAAATGTCTCCTTTTAACTCCTTTTTATAACAGAGCTTTAATTCATAGCATTAAAATATTTTTGCACAAGTTAGGCAACCTACCCACTGACAGTCACTGTTTCCCATAAAATCTGTATCACACGTTAGGTACCAGCCCAACCCTGATGAGATGGAAACAGTGGCTATTATTATTAACATTATTATTTAATTGCTTGTTTAGGCTAAATTGGCACATATCTCTCCTTTGCAACACTCCCAGGATAGCCCACTTGGGTATTTTCAGCCCTAACTAGAATACTATCATACATAGACATGCAGCTTGCTATGACTTGGTTGCATCAGCTGTGACTGGAACCTCCATGCAGGGAAATTGAGTCAAAGTGTACCGTCCTACTGTGTAACCTGCAGGCTGAATTATTCTGTCAATATGTGAGGATGCTAACTATCTTTAATTTGCAAGCATTTGATTTCCACCCCTGGATAATTAGTTTTGGCCAATCACAGTCAGGTAATGTAAAATCAGTGATAGCAGTTTGTGCAGAAGGGAATCATGGGATTTGTAGACCCAGTAGAATGAAGTAGGAGGAGTCAGACACTGATCTGTAGATCTGTGCATTGAGCTGCTGCTGGCTTGAAGATTAGTAAAGGGTTAACATTCATATTTGAATGTAGTGTTTCTATTGGTAGGTACCAGGTGCCTATTTAAGCAGCTCTGGGGGTGTGGAAAACAAGTTTGATTTTTAAATAAAATAAATTTGCATGTATAGGTTAGAAAAAGGGAAAAACAGGGGAACTTAGATATATCTTTAAGAATATGCTTGCATATTAAGATAGTATGTTTGTTTTGTTTTTATGCAAATGTTCTCTGTATTAAAATATTTTCCATGAAGCTGAGATTTATGCTGTTTTTACATCATTTTAATTATACAGCACCAGCGATCACAAGGAGCTATACAATATTACAATAATATGAGTAAAATTACAAACAAACAATGTCAATGGAAGCAGCAAATACGAAACCGTAAGGTAAAGTGACAGACTGAGATCAAAAGATTACCACCTACGTATATTTTTCTTTCCGCCACTGCATAAAGCTTAACTCGGTTTCATTTAAATGCATTTTATAAAAAAAAAAACTGATTGCTTGCTTTACAGCTGCTAAACATTGCAGTTTGCTGGTTGTGAATAACATTGAAACCAATGCCTTTTATCCTGGCATTAAACCGTTTGTGCTACAGATAAACAGGGCTCCCCAGTGGTTTCTGTGGTGAGAACTACTTCTGATGAATAATAAAAGTGTGAAGTACTACAAAATGAAAATAGTTAAATATCTAACAGATTGAGTGCTATTTTTCGAAAATCAAACTACAAGAACTAAAGTAGATTGTAAGCTCTTGTGGTGGTGAAATCTGCAAGCTATTTTACCAGGTTGTAGAAGGTTAGCTTCTTATAGTGTCTGTGGGAATGCCACCACTGAAAAGAGAGTAACTAAGTAGAAGTTGAAGAGCTACTTCTAGAGTCAGCTGCCTAATGGCAGGTTGTCCTGTTTTCGATTCCAGTCGCGACACCAAGAGGTTGGTCAGTACTTGGGTGGGAGACCGGCTAGGAATACAAGGAGCTGTGTGCTGTGGCCCACTGGAGAACGAACTGGCAACCCACTCCAGTATCTCTGCCATGAATACCAAATGGATTAGCATGGTATGTTATGGTCCATGAGGTCACGGAGAGTAGGACACGACTGAATGACACAAACGCATCAATTGTACCTAGTTAACCGAGAAAGTAAATTTATATATAGTGCTCCATAAACTCTGGTGCTGTGCTTTAAGTGGACATGGAAATAATATTTTCTTCTTTGCATCAGAAAGATGGTATTTGATAATGTATCACAATGTGTTTTCTTCTTTTTTGAGTGAAAATCTTATTGAGAAGTTTAACTGCTCTTGGGGGCTTGTCCTCTGCCAGCCAATGAGATCTACAAACTAAAGTGTGAGCTCTGCATTTCCTGTGAGTTTCAATTAAGTTTAAACAGGTTTTACTTAATATTTTTCATGCAAAACACAACTACTTTTTTTCTCTTTAAATGCTTGAAAAAAAACTGTTGTATTTTATGTCCCTTTAATTATAGACTATCAGAAACATAGTATTGATAATGTTGCAAATGCAGTGTGCAAAATATTAAAAGTTTGTTTTGTGGCATCATTTTATTTTTACAAAACTTTAAAATCTGCTCTTTTAAAATTAAGAAAGAAATATATATACGTTTCATGTGCCTGTAAGTCGTACTACTTATCTCCCCTTCTGGATCACTACCTTGTAGTGATGGGCTTATGTACTTAAATGAAGCTGAGAGCTATACCATGTAGGGTCACCCAAGATGGGCAGGTTATTGCCTAGAGGTCATACAAACTGTGGTCTATTGGAGATGGAACTGGCAATCCGCTCCAGTATCTTTGCCAAGAAAACAATATGGATAAGCACAACCAGAAACAGACAGATGTACCTGGCGTGCTGCGTCCATATGGTCACAGAGAGTCAGACACGACTGAATGACAGAACAACAACAACTACTTATCTAAGTAAACAGTTCCTTTGCATAGACTCTTGAAAGATCTTCAAAATATACTGTGCTAGGCCAGAGATAATTTTAGTTTAACATAGATTATACAAATAAATAAATAAAACAATACAGTGCATTTAGAGGCACACCTCTCTCCAACAGCTATACAGAGAAGATAAATACGTGGTGAATTAATTCCAGTTATTAGCAGAAGATCGTTGACAAGTGGCTCATTCTGATCCGGTAAATGGACTTCCATCAATACTGAGAGTTGTTTGGTTTCTTGGAAAATAAATCTATATAAACACTCGGCTTGTTTTAATGAAAGATGATTACATTGACTGATTAATGGTCTAGCCAATGAGAGTCCCATCCCATCTCCTTCTCAGGTCATAAGGAGGGATACTTTATGTTTTTCTTCTTTTTTCATGAGCCCTATATCGTTGTAGGAGAGCTATGGAGTAAGATGTTTTCTTTAGCACAGTGTATAATTTATATTGTTACATGCTTTTGCTGATTCCAAGTCGATTTAGATGTGTGTACAGTGTATTTATTATGTGATATAGTCCGACATCTTTGAAGCGGAGGTTTTCATCTACTATATCACACACGTGTATGTAACATGATCTTTGCACGTGCAATGAGATACATAAAGAGGACGTTTCCTGAAAATCACAACCAGCATATTATCTAACGAGCAAGCATTTTAATTGTGTTTTTATTCTGTGAGCAACATCAGTGCCAATTTGATCAATGCAGTTTCTGAATTAATTTTATCCCATAACTGTATTGATTTTACGCTGTCTACATAAATAAAGACTGGCATAAATTGCTATTCAGTCACAATAGAAATTGATTTTCAATTGGTCTAATTTGCAGGCTTGACAGTAAAACTGGGGAAACAGGTGTTGTTTAGCAAATTTTGTGTAAATATTTGCACCTTACACTTTCCCTCGATCTGAAAAAGCTTTTATTGAATATAGACACTCTGATATTAACCAAATAGTTTTGCAAGTCTTAAACTTATAAATATAAAAATATTTTCAATGCATATTTTTTAAAATGTACTATAATACATATTTGATCATTAAGATGCAATTCTCCAACTTTCTAAAAATGTTTGTTTTGTACAAACAAACTTTTAGTCATTTGTAATGTTAGATGACCGTTGTCAATCAAAAGTGCAATATGCAAGAAGTAGACTAATTCATTTAAACTGCAAACTCAATTAAACTTTAGTAGGTGATAACTATAAGAATTTTAAAGCTATATATTCCAATGAAGCACATTGTGTTTACTCTGACATTAGTGCTATGCTTTGAGCATATTGTATAACAATGACAACTCCCATTCTATATAACTGTCAACACTGAAAACCTTGATTAATATTCATATATTACCATGCACAATGTGTAAATATTGTTATATTATTATAAATGGTGCATGTTAATATATTTGTGCAAACAACTGTTCTCTGCCAGTTTAGTTTTAGTGTCCCAGTGTCAACTTGATGACTACTTCTTGAGGAACCCACCTCAAAGCATTCTAGTAACTGTAGTTATGGAGTCTAAAATATCTTACATGATAGGTATCTTATTAAAAATAAAATGTATGTTTGTAAAATAAAAAATTAAATACATTTTTCATATTGAATTCAACCATTTGTACCATTTTTATTCTAAATAGTTATTATCCATTTCGTCCACCTCTCTTTAGCATTGACAAATAAATTATGATCCACTCATTTAGTGAGTCTAGTGGGTGCCACTTATCTAATAATACTCCAATGTCCAAGGCCGCGCAAAAATAGCTTAATAAGTGTCCAGTGTTATAATGGACAGGTAATTGCTTTAACACAAGGAAAATGCAATGCCTTTCTACTTAATTACAGGATAAACAACAGATTAACTGTGTTCTGCATTTCCAAAGAATGTTACATATCCTTTTGTTTGCTGTCATCTATGTTGAGAAGCATCCACCATAAGTGTCTTTTTTAATCTGTATTTAATTGAGGAACACTAAAAGAGGATCTCTCTACTGAAACTGGAACTGCTGATATAATACAGCAAAATGACACACGTGTGTGTGTATTCATTTGTGTCCAACTTTCCGTGACCTCATGGACTGTAACATACCACTCTGTAATCTTGGCAGAGATACTAGAGTGGGTTGCCAGTTCCATCTCCAGTGGGTCACAGCATACAGATCCTGGTATTCCTAGGTGGTCTCCCATCCAAGAAGGCCCAACCTTGCATGGTTTTAGGGTGGTGTGACCTCTTGGTTCCCTGACCAGAATCAAACCCAGGTTGCAGCGGTGAAATCACAGAATCTTAACCACTGGACTACCAGGAAAATCCTGAGATCAGTAGGATAGCCTAAATCAGTGTCTCTCAAACCTTTTTGATATGGGGGCTAACTGGTTACATTACAGTGCCCATGGGGATTGGCCTTGAGATGAATTTGCTATACTTGTGAAACTATATTTTCATATAGCTTGCACTATACTCCATTTGAGTACATTTTAATAACTGATAAATACCTAAATAATTTAACTATGACTAATGTTCATGGTATGTTTAAAATATTAGACCCTTTCATCGTTCTTTGTACCTGAGGACCAGCAGATAAGGTTTCAGGGACAGGCGCTGCTCCTGGAACCATATGTTGGCAACTGCTGGTTTAAATAGTATAATATGGTTATTTTGTTGTATTTTTGCATCAAGTGTTCGAATGACCTGAAAATTCAGAGGAACCCTTTTATTGATACTTGGAAACCCGATAATTCATAGGAGACCTTTTTGAAAAATACTGCTCTGTGTTGGTTAAGCCAAGCATGTGTGCAGCTCCGAAACACATATATTTAAGAAACACATAAGAAACACATATATTTAATTGTTGTCCCCACATCTATGGCATGATTTCCTGTGGTAGTATCTAAAAGAAGAAAATAAGAAAGAAGTAATGAAAGTCTTTATTTTACCCAAATGTAAATCCTTTAATATGCAGTCCTCTGGACAGCGTGAGTGAAAGTACTATAACTGGATCTAACTAAATCCATACTTGCTTGAGCAGATGACTGGATCAAAATAAATAAGTCACTTATTAACACACCTGTAATTCTGTTACTGTGTCCTGGGGACTGGAGCTGAGAAGTAATAGCATGACTGACTGTGCTTCTAAGCTTTAACTTTTCAGAATTAAATGTTTTAAGAGTATATATTTTTTCTATATAAATGTACTTCCTTCTTGACTCATTTAAAATCGGTTAACAATATAATGCATTGGCATGCAGAAGGGCACCCTTGGGTTACATGCAGCCATGTGAGACCTTCCATGTGCCCTCCATCCTGTCTTTTGGAGCAGTAGAGCATGTCCTGCTCTCCCACGACACATACCATATGTGTATTCCCGTAACACACTCAGCCCCCCTCTGTGTTAAAACCGTTCACACACTATTCGATCACATCTTAAACCATATGAATTAGTTTAAACAAATTATTGTTCTAAATGTTTAGTCCTTACAGTTTGTTCATCTACTATAATATATCTATATGCTGGAATCCCATCATTGGCTTGAAAATATTTCTTAAACATAATATATGAACCTACTAATTCCTAATGAGATACCATGAATTATCAACTTACTGTTTCTGGTGTCTAACATGTTTTAATTATTTCAGGATTATTCAGTCCTAGTCTTAACAAAATCTGTGACCTAAATCTGGAGTCAAATTGATTCTAATTGAAAATGTGAAATATATTTTTTTGGATGGTATGTACACTTTGGATGTTCTGTATATTATGTGTGATTTTGTATTAAAATTAATAAAAATGACTAAAATAAATAACTGAACCAAACCTAGATAATTTATCATTTCTCTCTTCTTTACTAGCATAATTTTGAGAGTTTATCATTCATATTGCTTCATTTTCACAGTGGTATGTTGCGTATCTTCACTGGTTTAGTTGGAATCAATTAAAGTATACATTCATTAAATGTAATATTAAGCTCAAAACTACATTTGTATTTAAAATAGCCTTGCTTTGTTGCATAAAGAAAAACATATAGTTTCAGATATAAAACTACAAAACATAACTTCGTCCTGCCCATAGAATCGGAGTGACAGATGCATTTCACTCGCATGCTGTGGGTAGAGACTCTGTCTCATTCGAATATATGGTTTCATCCTCCCAGCTAGGGTATGGCATACAGAAGCCGAGCTATGTGCCCTCAGTTATAGCTATGCTAAAGTTAGACAATCTCTGACACTGCCTGGCACACAAAGTGGCAGGAAGTTTTGGGAGAAGATGCCCTGCTTATCAGATGATGTTTAAAACCAGCAGGGGTTGTGGAGAATTTTTACTGTGACATGTCTCATATTTTCATGTTACTATTACTTAAGACTTTCATATTTCATTTTAAACCTTAAAAGAGGTACTGAAACTGTAATGCCAAGTGTCATGTGATTACTATAGTTTATAGTTTTTCCAGTCATAAATTCTGACTTGCTATGTGTCATAAAGACATGCAGTTTCCAGTATTGTAGGTTCCCCGTATCCCCTGACTTTTAAAGGACAGCAGTAGCCTCTGGAAATAATTTAAAGGCCATATCTGTTTTCTTACACATTCTCAAATATTTTGCCCACTATGAAGCCTATTTCTTAAACCACCTATGGTGGTTTATTAATGTTGATGTTGGCCAGCAAATTAGGAACCAACGGCCAGTTGTATTGTAAGGTTTTCCTGCAATTCTTTAAACTGGTAATAATTGCAGTACGGTTAATGAGAAATTATTTCAATTCACACAATATCCCATCCTAATGAAATGATTAGAATCTAAGTTTAACATTATTATTTTTGTATGACACCCACATATTGATTAATACTGCACAGTGGGATATAAATTTACATTGCATTACTTTGGGTATATGATTATTTTTTTTTACACAAAGTGGCAGATTTATATAACACTGTAGGTCTTGATTACATGGCTTATTACAATCTTTCCTGTTTGATACACTTCGACAGATACAGTAAGGGGAAAAAGTATTTGATCTGCTGCAGATTTTGAACGTTTGTCCACTGACAAAAAAATGACCAGTCTAAAATTTTAATGGTAGGTGTATTTTAACAGTAAGAAACAGAATAACACAAAAAAACAAGAAAAACGCATGTCAAAAAAGTTATAAATTGATTTGCAGGTCAGTGAGGGAAATAAGAATTTGATCCCCTATCAATTAGCAAGATTTCTGGCTCCCAGGTGTCTTTTTTTTAATACAGGTAACTAGCTGAGATTAGGAGCACTCTCAGCTTGTTACCTGTATAAAAGACACCTGCCCACAAAAACAATTAATCAATTGGATTCTAAACTCTCCACAATGGCCAAGACCAAAGAGCTGTCCAAGGATGTCAGGGACAAGATTGTAGACATACACAAGGCTGTAATGGGCTACAAGACCATCGCCAAGCAGCTTGGTGAGAAGGTGACAACAGCTGGTGCGATTATTCGCAAATGAAAGAAACACAAAATAACTGCCAGTCTCCCTCGGTCTGATGCTCCATGCAAGATCTCACCTCGTGGAGTTTCAATAATTATGAGAACGGTGAGGATTCAGCCCAGAACTACACGGGAGGATCTTGTTATTGATCTAAAGGCAGCTGGGACCATAGTCACCAAGAAAACAATTGGTAACACACTACGCCATGAAGGACTGAAATCCTGCAGTGCCCTCAAGGACCCCATGCTCAAGAAAGCACAATGTACAAGCCTGTCGGAAGCTTGCCAAAGAACATCTGAATGATTCAGAGGAGAACTGGGTGAAACTGTTGTAATCAGATGAGACCAAAATTGAGCTGTTTGGCATCAACTCAACTCGCTGTGTTTTGGAGGAGGAGGAATGCTGCCTTTAAGCCCTATAATACCATCCCCACCGTCAAAAATGGAGGTGGAAAAATTATGCTTTCGGGGTGTTTTTCTGCTAAGGGGACAGGACAACTGCACTGCATCAAAGGGACAATGGACGGGGCCATGTATCGTCAAATCTTGGGTGAGATGCTCCATCCCTCAGCCAGGGCATTGATGGGTATCCCAGCATGACAATGACCCAAAACACACAGCCAAGGCAACAAAGTAGTGGCTCAAGAAGAAGCACATTAAGGTCCTCGAGTGGCCTAGCCAGTCTCCAGACATTAATCCCATAGAAAATCTGTGGAGGGAGCTGAAGGTTCGAGTTGCTAAACATCAGCCTCGAAACCTTAATGACTTTGAGACCATCTACAAAGAGGAGTGGGACAAAATCCCTCCTAAGATGTGTGCAAACCTGGTGGCCAACTACAAGAAACGTCTGACCTCTGAAATTATCATCAGGGGTTTTGCCACCAAAATACTAAGATGAAGGGGTCAAATACTTATTTCCTTCATAGACCTGCAAATCCATTTATAACTTTTTTGACATGTGTTTTTCTTGAGGGGGGTTGGGTTATTCTGTCTCACTGTTAAAACACACCTACCATTAAAATTATAGACTGATCATTTCGTTGCCAGTGGAGAAACGTTCAAAATCAGCAGGAGATCAAATACTTTTCCCCCCCACTGTACAAGTTCATTACTATAATATACATATTAAGCTTTTATCATAACTGTACCTTTATAAAGCAGCGATTTCTTAAAATAATATACATTTTTTTATTATTTTTTCAGATCTAGTTTAGCTTAATTTGCATAACTTCCTATAATCAGAGGAAAAGTTAAACCGTGTTTTTGAACCAGCCGACTTCCAATCCACACAACAAAAAGCTTTGAATTGTGATGCCACAAAAGCTTTTGGAGTGTTCCTGGAGCTCTTGCTGTGTGAGTCCCATGAGAACAGCATATGCTTTAGTCAAATCAATTATCTTTCTTCCATTGGCGGGGACACGGCATGAATTATTTATTATTTATCTAATCCTTGAAGTACATTATAGTTTGTGTTTTTTTAATAGCATTTTGTGTCCCAAAACAAGTTAAGTTGTTAAGTTGAACATAATCGACAAGATTTTGGCTGTGATCCATGTGCCAGTAATCGCACAATGGCTGCCATTGACCCAAATATCAGGTAATATACAAGAAGGGGCATCTTTATAAATACCACACATGCCGGGCATACATAGAACATTATTGAAAAAAGACCTCCGTCTATCACGTCCAGCCTATTTTATATTTCTGTGATACTCATTTTACTTGCACTTATGTTCTATTGATATAGAGAGAGGCAAAAACACTTATGTTCAATTAAAGGACCACCAAAGTCTCCTGTTCATACCATAATATGTTCTTTTGAAGAACTTTTTTTATAGGCAACAATCTTTTAAAAAGTTAAAAACAAATTCAGTCATTAAATTATTCGTTTTTGAAATTTTATTTTACTGATTTGCGAGATAAGGAGCCAAAGATGCAGATAATATCTTCATTTATTCTGTTGAAAGGGCTCAACTGGGTCTACAAAGAAATGCAACTGACAATATTATCATCCTTCCATGTGGCAAACCTGGTATTAATACTACTACTAATATTTTTAATACTAATAACCTTTAGAAAAAAAAATGCTATTTTAGAAAGCTATATACCAAAGAAACAAAGGTCACCCAGTGGAGAATTACTGCACATAATTATTTAATTATATTTTGAAGAATCAGTGATTTTTATCAGTTTAACTCTGTATCACTTTAGATATATTTAATTTTTTTTTTAAAACAAAAAGTAAAGACATAATTGTTAAAATACCTATTTAAATATATATTTTTTTAACTTTAATCTTTAAAAAAATAAATAAATAACATGAGCTGCTCATATAGTGATATGGCAACAGAACTACGCAGAGATAATACCTTCTCTCCTCCTAGATTATGCAAAAGAGCAGTCCCAGTAGACTTAGCAAATCATTTGTTCCCTCACACCAAAGCAATTACTAAGAAAAAAAACAGAATTAATTAATCAGCCAACTGGGAATATGACTAAGCAGACCATTTTGTAGAGCAGAAGGGTTTGAATTTTAGGGAAAAAATACAATTTCATTTTAATAATTTTCTTAGATGACAATATCTACATATATCTGTTGTTATTGGTAGAGCTGTGAGAATTGGACATCACCATTGACAGACACATCTGCTTGTAGACGGTAAGTGTTGAACAATGGGGAATATAGAAGCACATAAACATAGCAAAATGTCCTCTGTGTCTGGAAGCTTAGAATTATGACTGGAATACACACATTTATCAATAGGTATGGACAATGAAAATAAACACAATACAAAACAGACATGTGTCAGGAAACAGTTAACTTGTTTTAATCTTGTAAAAGTTGTTTTAATCTCCATATTCTACTATGCTGTTGGTGTGCTTTCAGTATGTGCCATTTTGGGATGGTGATAATGTTATTTATATGGTGAGGATACCTTTCTTTTGACAATATGAATTAAAATGAAATAAAACTAAAGAGACTCTGCAATGCTCTTTGTGCACATGAAAAACATAGTTTGAAAATATTGAGTATGACTAAGATAACTAATAATTAAGCTAGTGTTTAATGAGAAAAAAAAAAATATTGACTCCTCTGCTAGGCCCTGTGGGCATCCATTATACATATATATATGTGTGTGTGTGTGTAGAGATTTGGTTACATTTCCTGAAGCAAGGAGTCTGCTTCTGGGCCAGTGAGGATGTGGTGTCCATTTCCATTTACCTTAACAAAGACTCTCTGTTCCCTCCTCCCCTACCCCTCTCTCCATTGATAAATATAAATATACACCCTTATGTCTCTGAGAATGTAATCTAACAAACACAAAATGGATTCATGTACTCTTCAAAATATCTGATTTTCTCAAAAAAATGCTTTTTGGCCCTGATTTACTCAGGAATAAATATTGTTGGTTTGCTACATGACAAATGTTTTTATTTTCTTCCATGAACTGCAGTGGTCATTTAATATGTTGTACACGCTACAGTCATTCTAATTGGCTTATAACTGTAAAGGAAGAAATCATTTGAACTTGAGTCTGTAACTTATAAAATTGTTTCAATTTGCTTTAGTATACTTCCCTATTTTTGTTATCTTTTTTCATTCCATGTAGTAGGAAGTATTGCAGGGGTTTGGAGCCTGGTTTGTAATGAGGGCCACTGATCCGCAGAAAAAAAGTCAAATTGGACATGGCCTTAGGTATTGTGCCCCATATACAGTGCCATGCAAAATTATGCACCCCCCTTGACTTCTCACCTATTTTGTTACATTACAGCCTTAAGTTCAATGTTTTGTTAATCTGAATTTTATGTGATGGATCAGAACACAATAGTTTAAGTTGGTGAAGTGAAATGAGAAAAATATATACATAAAACTATTTTTTAGAAAACAAAATATTGGCCTGTGCGTATGTATTCACCCCCTTTGTTATGAAGCCCATAAAAAGCTCTGGTGCAACCAATTACCGTCAGAAGTCACATAATTAGTGACATGATGTCCACCTGTGTGCAATCTAAGAATCACATGATCTGTCATTACATATTCACACCATTTTTGAAACACCTAAGCAAGAGGCACCACTAACCAAACACTGCCATGAAGACCAAGGAACTCTTCAAACAAGTAAGGGACAATGTTGTTGAGAAGTACAAGTCAGGGTTGGTTTATAAAAATAAAAATAAAAAATAAAAATAAAAAAAAATACAAATTTCTGATGATCCCCAGGAGCACCATCAAATCTATCATAACCAAATGGAAAGAACATGGCACAACAGGGAACCTGCCAAGAGTCGGCCGCCTACCAAAACTCATGGACTGGGCAAGAAGGGCATTAATCAGAAATGCAGCACAGAGACCTAAAGTAACCCTGGAGGAGCTGCAGAGTTCCACAGCAGAGACTGGAGTATCTGTACATAGGACGTTAATAAGCCGTACGCTCCATAGAGTTGGGCTTTATGGCAGAGTGGCCAGAAGAAAGCCATTACTTTCAGCAAAAAACAAAATGGCACATTTTGAGTTTGCGAAAAGGCATGTGGGAAACTCTCTCAAAATGTATGGAGGAAGGTGCTCTGGTCTGATTAGACTAAATTTGATCTTTTCGGCCATCAAAGAAAACGCTATGTCTGGCGTAAACCCAACACATCACATCACCCAAAGAACACCATCCCCACAGTGAAACATGGTGGTGGCAGCAGCATGCTGTGGGAATGATTTTCAGCAGCCAGGACTGAGAAACTAGTCAGGGTTGAAGGAAAGATGGATAGTGCTAAATACATGGATATTCTTGAGCAAAACCTGTAACACTCTGTGCGTGATTTGAGGCTAGGACGGAGGTTCACCTTCCAGCAGGACAATGACCCCAAACACACTGCTAAAGCAACACTTGAGTGGTTTAAGGGGAAACATGTAAATGTGTTGGAATGGCCTAGTCAAAGCCCAGACCTCAATCCAATAGAAAATCTGTGGTCAGACTTAAAGATTGCTGTTTACAAGCGCAAACCATCCAACTTGTAGGAGCTGGAGCAGTTTTGCGAGGAGGAAGGGGCAAAAATCCCAGTGGTAAGATGTGGCAAGTTAATAGAGACTTATCCACATCGACTTGGAGATGTGATTGCCGCAAAAGGTGGCTCTACAAAGTATTGACTTTAGGGGGGTGAATTGTTATGCACATTGACATCCTGTTATTTTGTCCTATTTCTTGTTTGCTTCACAATAAAAAATAAAATAAAAATAAAGTTATGGGCAAGTTACTTAAATAATGCAAATCGTCAAACAATCCAACAAAATACGAAAAATGCTAGGGGGTGAATACTTTAGTAAGGCACTGTAAGTAACAATAAAAGAAAACTGAATACATGTTAGTGTTGCTTTAAAAATATCTAGATTTAGTGTGGTTAAAATCAAGGGGAAGGAACAAATACAGAGATACTGTATTCATAGCATTACTACAAAAGCAAATGTAAGCTTTAAAGGTAGAATAGGAGTTCCGTCATTATGCTTTTTTTGTTTAGTTTTGACCCAAGGCACAAGTTCTCTGCATCATTTTTACAACCTTGATGTTCCTATTTGTAAGTTGGCTCCACTGAGTGACTGTCCTCTTTGACCATCGGGTAGAGCCAGACCTGAGGGCCACAATTTTATTTTTGTTTAAACAGGCATACTTCATTTTTTGTCTATGGTGTTCCTTTAAATTAGGAGGCAGCCATGAAAATGGTAACACGTTGATGATTCTCTTTAGTGCTTTTGAACCAGCACAATTTCTTACCCAATAAATACCCATGTAATCTAGTTAGAGTAGTCCTAATCAGCTGAATACCATAAGCCGTAGTTAAGAGGCTTCTCCGTTGCCTAAACTAATAAACACCTAGGCAATGATTACATGGGTACTGGTAAATCATTATTTAGAGCACCTTTTGAATATTTATGTTGAGTGTCGCAGTTTAATGGTGTGTATCACTAAGTGGGATGTCATGGAAATGCATAACATTTCTCTAATAGGGAGCAAGGCTTTTCCCACTAACTAATTTGATCAGCATGTTTTATTTTGTGTTGTATGTCACATATTGTATTATTTTAACAAGATCTATTTTCTCATAACACTTAATACTTGTAAGAATGCATAATACCATGAATGCCTAAAACAGTATTCTAGAATAAAGTTATAACTTTTTTATTGGACAACATTCAGATTTCGACAGATGCAGCTCTTTCAAGTCAAAAGCAATACATATTATATGTTACAAATTAAGCCTGAGCACCAATGATTATGAAAAGAACAGAAACTAATAGACACATTGAGATAGTAGAGGCAGGGTAGGCAGCATTTTAAATATCAATAATTGCAAGAACATTTCTAAGAGATTCTGCACTCTGACGTTTATTGCTTTTAAGTAAATGTATCCAAAGGAGATTCCTTTAGATAAACCTGCTGTTAAAGACATATCCAATTTATGCAATCCTTAGGCAAAAAGCAGCCTATTTGTATGCAGCACGTCTCATAAAACATTTTATTTTTATTAATATCTAAAAATTCCTCTAATGATTATGTTGACACCTCCAGGGGGTGTCTACACAGGCATCTGCCCCCCCCCCCCCCCCCCCAATCAGCATGTAGCATCAGGGGAACATTAGTAACCCACTATTTACCTGCTGTTGCTTGCTGATCCAACCTCCTTGCAGTTTCCTGTCTCTGTCTTTAGCAATACATAGCACATATCAGTGATGCACTACATATCACAGGCTGCTTTACAGCACAAACAGGACCCCAGAGTTTAAATCAAATGTTTCAGCTAACCCGATTGGCCAATACAAATCATTTTAAATTTGATTCTAATTTAGCCTGGATTTGTAGGGTGTTAACCCTAATTTGCAACTGAGATTTTGTGGACTTCAATGTAAGTGTTTAAATGTTTATTTTTGGATCTTGTCATGCAAAAAAATGTTTGCATACACTACTAATTCTCTATCCGGTGCATTCATAATCCAGCTCACTTAGATATGCCTTTAATGTTATTCAGGGCTATGTGATGGTAAAGCAAGGTGGAAATCTAAAATATTTTGTTCATATACTATGACACTTTTTATCCCTATCAAGGTTTTTTTATTTATTTATTTTTTGCAATAATCTGTACTGACAATAAAATTTAAGAGATCTAAGAATTTGGAGCAAGTCTTCCTCTAAGTTATCTGCTATGCCCAATTTGCTTTCCTATGATGAATACTGTAGAATGTGCTTAAAACTATGTGGGAAACCTAATTGGCAAATCACCATGTAGTTATCATTATCACAACATGTGTTTTAACAGTTTGCAAAAACCATGTGTAAACTTCTACAAAAGGCACTGTAAATTAACGTCATCACTTGTATATTTCTTTACCTAACATATCAGTTTCCGTGCCACTG
Source organism: Discoglossus pictus (assembly GCA_027410445.1). Taxonomy (NCBI): domain Eukaryota; kingdom Metazoa; phylum Chordata; class Amphibia; order Anura; family Alytidae; genus Discoglossus; species Discoglossus pictus. The sequence goes on from CM050163.1 coordinate 371,101,789, forward strand.
TGTGTGGCTATCCTTATTCTGCCACATTGGTAGCTCATTCATTTTTTCTCCAGGAACTGGTTCTTATGTAGGAGTATCCTGAAATTCTTGTCTGTGTGTGCCTTTGGGACAAGTGATAGATCCAATAGGTCAAAAATCAATTAATCCCCTCCCTGATAAGGTGCACATATATATCTGTCTATTTCTCTGTCCGACTTGCATGCATTTAATTTTGTATCTTTTTTTTTTTTCATTTCCTTATTCCTTTGTATATTTGTTTAAAGACAATCACATGTTACATCCCATTTTTAAACTTTTATACTCTCATTTGATCCATATGTACTAAAGGTGTCTGAGCACTTTTGGAGATGGTAAATCTCTATACATGAATTCCATAAAGGTATATACGTTTCATGGATTATGAGGAGGGTAGAGGAAAAACAGCAGTGTATGAAAACATGAACAAATCACAAAATGAACATTAATAATTTTACGCCAAGTTTTGCAAAGTTTCTTATGTTTACTGGCATTTTTTTTGAGAAGAAATGCCCTGAAAATCCTAGCTAAATTAGCATAAAATTCAAAATTCATTGTGGCCAATCAGAGGCAGCTACAACATTGTAGCAAAGTATGGGGATTCAGTCTCTGCAGGAAAGCATCATTGGAATTTGTAGTCTTTTGCTCCCAATAAACAACTCACTACTTCCTGCTGCTCAGGATCACTGCACTGTGCTGCTACTGGCTGGAAGGTTAGTATAGTGGGGTGTGGAGACCAAATGTATATTTTTTTATTATGTATGTGTATACAATGGATCAATGGATACCATGGATGTAATGTGTGTTTCTGGTATAAGCAGCATGTGTTATATTAGAAAAGGTTAAAAACAGGGAAGCTTCTATATATATTTAAGATAAAATGAATGGAGCCACATTCACCTCACTCTGGACACAAACAAACTCCACAGATTTAAAGCTGCAACTCAGAGCCACATTCACCTCACTCTGGACACAAACAAACTCCACAGATTTAAAGCTGCAACTCAGAGCCACATTCACCTCACTCTGGACACAAACAAACATCCACAGATTTAAAGCTGCAACTCAGAGCCACATTCACCTCACTCTGGACACAAACAAACATCCACAGATTTAAAGCTGCAACTCAGAGCCACATTCACCTCACTCTGGACACAAACAAACATCCACAGATTTAAAGCTGCAACTCAGAGCCACATTCACCTCACTCTGGACACAAACAAACATCCACAGATTTAAAGCTGCAACTCAGAGCCACATTCACCTCACTCTGGACACAAACAAACTCCACAGATTTAAAGCTGCAACTCAGAGCCACATTCACCTCACTCTGGACACAAACAAACATCCACAGATTTAAAGCTGCAACTCAGAGCCACATTCACCTCACTCTGGACACAAACAAACATCCACAGATTTAAAGCTGCAACTCAGAGCCACATTCACCTCACTCTGGACACAAACAAACTCCACAGATTTAAAGCTGCAACTCAGAGCCACATTCACCTCACTCTGGACACAAACAAACTCCACAGATTTAAAGCTGCAACTCAGAGCCACATTCACCTCACTCTGGACACAAACAAACATCCACAGATTTAAAGCTGCAACTCAGAGCCACATTCACCTCACTCTGGACACAAACAAACTCCACAGATTTAAAGCTGCAACTCAGAGCCACATTCACCTCACTCTGGACACAAACAAACATCCACAGATTTAAAGCTGCAACTCAGAGCCACATTCACCTCACTCTGGACACAAACAAACTCCACAGATTTAAAGCTGCAACTCAGAGCCACATTCACCTCACTCTGGACACAAACAAACATCCACAGATTTAAAGCTGCAACTCAGAGCCACATTCACCTCACTCTGGACACAAACAAACATCCACAGATTTAAAGCTGCAACTCAGAGCCACATTCACCTCACTCTGGACACAAACAAACTCCACAGATTTAAAGCTGCAACTCAGAGCCACATTCACCTCACTCTGGACACAAACAAACATCCACAGATTTAAAGGTATTTTGAAGTTACCTGGAAGACCTACAACAATATACTGATACTTTAATTATTAATTTTCATATTGTATATTATATCTGGCCACATAGTAACATTTGTGTAAAACTGTTGTATCTTAGTTAATTGATGTATTATATACTGTGTGTTGTTTCTCACCTCCCCCGTCTAAGCTACTAGCTCACATCTGTAGCAAATGGTCTTATCTGTATATCCTAGACTCACACTTCTCTCCCTGTCTCATCACAGCTGCAACTCAGAGCCACATTCACCTCACTCTGGACACAAACAAACTCCACAGATTTAAAGCTGCAACTCAGAGCCACATTCACCTCACTCTGGACACAAACAAACTCCACAGATTTAAAGCTGCAACTCAGAGCCACATTCACCTCACTCTGGACACAAACAAACTCCACAGATTTAAAGCTGCAACTCAGAGCCACATTCACCTCACTCTGGACACAAACAAACTCCACAGATTTAAAGCTGCAACTCAGAGCCACATTCACCTCACTCTGGACACAAACAAACATCCACAGATTTAAAGCTGCAACTCAGAGCCACATTCACCTCACTCTGGACACAAACAAACTCCACAGATTTAAAGCTGCAACTCAGAGCCACATTCACCTCACTCTGGACACAAACAAACATCCACAGATTTAAAGCTGCAACTCAGAGCCACATTCACCTCACTCTGGACACAAACAAACTCCACAGATTTAAAGCTGCAACTCAGAGCCACATTCACCTCACTCTGGACACAAACAAACATCCACAGATTTAAAGCTGCAACTCAGAGCCACATTCACCTCACTCTGGACACAAACAAACTCCACAGATTTAAAGCTGCAACTCAGAGCCACATTCACCTCACTCTGGACACAAACAAACATCCACAGATTTAAAGCTGCAACTCAGAGCCACATTCACCTCACTCTGGACACAAACAAACATCCACAGATTTAAAGCTGCAACTCAGAGCCACATTCACCTCACTCTGGACACAAACAAACTCCACAGATTTAAAGCTGCAACTCAGAGCCACATTCACCTCACTCTGGACACAAACAAACATCCACAGATTTAAAGCTGCAACTCAGAGCCACATTCACCTCACTCTGGACACAAACAAACTCCACAGATTTAAAGCTGCAACTCAGAGCCACATTCACCTCACTCTGGACACAAACAAACATCCACAGATTTAAAGCTGCAACTCAGAGCCACATTCACCTCACTCTGGACACAAACAAACTCCACAGATTTAAAGCTGCAACTCAGAGCCACATTCACCTCACTCTGGACACAAACAAACATCCACAGATTTAAAGGTATTTTGAAGTTACCTGGAAGACCTACAACAATATACTGATACTTTAATTATTAATTTTCATATTGTATATTATATCTGGCCACATAGTAACATTTGTGTAAAACTGTTGTATCTTAGTTAATTGATGTATTATATACTGTGTGTTGTTTCTCACCTCCCCCGTCTAAGCTACTAGCTCACATCTGTAGCAAATGGTCTTATCTGTATATCCTAGACTCACACTTCTCTCCCTGTCTCATCACAGCTGCAACTCAGAGCCACATTCACCTCACTCTGGACACAAACAAACTCCACAGATTTAAAGCTGCAACTCAGAGCCACATTCACCTCACTCTGGACACAAACAAACTCCACAGATTTAGCCCCTCCCGCCCACCCTTGCATTACCTTAATTTATAGATACTCACATGACTTGCACCTGCTCATTTAACATCAGCTACTAAAAACCCAATTAATAAAGTCTCTGAGATACTCACCCACCACCCTCATTCTGATTAACATTATCACACTATCTTCCTTGCTCCTGAACCTATAGCAACATTACTTCGTATCTTAGGACAATAATTCTTACCCCACTATCACTAAATCATCCTATCTTTCACTAAATCATCCTATCTTTCTCCTGAGCTTACACACTGTCACAATGCTTTCTCACTCTTTCCTCTTCCTTATAACCTACTGCCTCTCTCTCAGACTTTCTTTTGCAGTCTCTCCATATCATGTCCCCAACAATATTACCATCTCACCTTCCTTGCTCTCCTCTCCCCTTCTCTGCTCCCATGAGCTCCTCTCTCTCCTCCAGTCTCAACATCATCCCCTCCCTAACACTCACAAGCAGAAACAACACTGTAAGTCCCAGTCCCATCTTCTCTCCCTCTCACTTCTCCTTCTCCTGGCTGCGGGAGATATATCCCCTTACCCAGGTCCCTCACTCATCTCCACTCGCTGTCAGCCACGCTCTGGTTCATGGCCAGCAAACACCCGTAACACCCAGAATCTGATACCCATTACATGTCACAAACCCTCTACTCTACCTTTCTCCTGCGCCCTCTGGAACGCACGGTCTATCTGCAATAAACTCACCTTCACTCACGACTTATTCATCTCCAACTCCCTCAATCTATTGGCTCTCACGGAAACCTGGCTCTCATCCTCAGACACTGCCTCCCCTGCAGCACTCTCTTATGGTGGTTTTCACCTCAGCCACACACCTAGACCTGGGAACAAGCAAGGTGGTGGTGTGGGTGTATTGCTTTCCACTCGCTGTACTTTTCACCTCTTACCCCCTGTCCCATCCCTCCAATTCTCATCCTTTGAAGTGCATACAATCCGCCTCTTCTCACCTTTCTCTCTACGTGTTGCCGTGATCTATCGCCCCCCTGGCACTCCCTCTCAATTTCTTGATCACTTTTCTGCCTGGCTCCCTCACTTTCTCTCCTCCAATGTTCCTTCACTGGTACTTGGAGATTTTAACATTCCCATTGACACTCCCACCTCCCCAGCAGCAGCCAAACTGCTTGCACTCACCTCTTCCCTCGGCCTCTCACAACTAACAGATTCTTCTACTCATCATGCTGGACATTCTCTTGACCTTATCTTCACCAACCTCAGCACAGCCTCCAACCCAGTCACCCATCCACTCCCTCTATCTGACCATCACTTACTTACCTTTAACCTCACCTCTTCTTCCTCCCACCACCCCTCTCCTACCCCTGCCACCATCACGAACAGAAACCTGCTAGCACTTGACCCTACTCAGCTCTCCATTAATATCCAACCCCTTCTCAGCCCCATCACCGACCACAACTGCCCTGACACTGCCTTCTCACTCTACAACTCTACTCTCTCTTCCATCCTTGATACCCTCGCCCCCATAACCACACGAAGACGCTCTCGCTCTCTTCCACAACCTTGGCACACAACTCAAACACGATACATCCAGAAATGCTCCCGCACCGCTGAACGGCTCTGGAGGAAATCACGCACCTCTGCAGATTTCCTCCACTACAAATTTATGTTACGCTCCTACTCCTCTGCCCTCAACCTCGCCAAACAACACTACTTCACTTCACTAATATCAACCCTATCCTCTAACCCAAAGCGTCTGTTCGCAACGTTCAAAACTCTCCTCCACCCACCACCTCCTCCCACCCCTTCCTCTCTCACAGCCGAAGACTTTGCCAACCATTTTATTCATAAAATCGAAAATATCCGCAATGAACTCTCATCTCACAGTGGCTCTCTCACTCTACCGTCCCAACTATCCAACCTAACCCACTCTTCTCCCTCCCCCAATCCAACAGCCACCTTGAACTGCTTTGCCCCAACTACAGAGGATGAAGTCGCTAGCCTGCTATCATCCACTCGCCTCACTACATGTCCCCAGGACCCTATTCCATCTCAGCTCATCACTCCCCTCTCTACCACAATAATCCCAGCTCTCACACACATTTTCAACCTTTCCCTAACTACCGGCAAGTTTCCATCTTGTCTAAAACACGCCACAATTACACCCATCCTCAAAAAGTTCTCATCTGACTCTGACATTGCTTCTAACTACCGCCCTATTTCTCTACTTCCTTTGGCTTCCAAACTGCTCGAGCGGCTCGTCTATACCCGCCTTACCAGCTTTATCTCCTCTAACTCCTTTCTTGACACCTTCCAATCCGGCTTTCGGCCCCAACATTCCACTGAGACAGCTCTCACTAAAGTCACCAATGACCTGCTTACTGCCAAGTCAAAAGGTCATTTTTCTATTCTCCTTCTTCTAGATCTCTCTGCTGCCTTTGACACTGTTGACCATCCTCTTCTACTCCATATCCTCTCCTCCCTCGGTATTCGAGACACTGCTCTCTCGTGGTTCTCATCATACCTACAAAATCGATCATTCAGTATCTCCTTCTCTGACACCTCTTCTTCTACCTACCCCCTGTCTGTTGGCGTACCACAAGGATCTGTACTAGGCCCGCTCCTCTTTTCCATCTACACTTCCTCACTTGGTACCCTTATAAACTCTTTTGGGCTGCAATATCATCTCTACGCAGATGACACCCAAATCTACCTCTCAGCACCAGATCTATCCCCCTCTCTTCTAACACATGTCTCCAACTGCCTCTCTAGTATATCCTCTTGGATGTCCACCCACCATCTCAAACTCAACATGTCTAAAACTGAACTCCTAATCTTCCCTCCCTCTCCCACAGCTTCAATTCCTCACATCTCTCTTACTGTCAACAATGACATCATCAACCCCTCCTCCCAAGCCCGTTGTCTTGGGGTTCTTCTGGACCCCGCCCTGTCCTTCATCCCTCACATACAATCACTAACTAAATCTTGTCTTCTCCATCTAAAAAACATCTCCAGAATTCGCCACTTTCTTACACAAGACACAACTAAAATCCTTATACACTCTCTCATCATCTCTCGACTGGACTACTGCAACTCGCTTCTTGCTGGCCTCCCCACCACCCGACTATCTCCACTTCAATCCATTATGAATGCCTCTGCTAGACTCATCTTCCGTACACAACGTTCAGTGTCGGCATCACCTCTCTGTCAATCACTCCACTGGCTTCCCATAGCCTCCAGAATAAAATTTAAAATCCTGACCCTAACGTTCAAAGCCCTCAACAAGTGCACTCCCCCATACCTCTCTGGTCTCATCTCCAAATACTCCCCCACACGCCCTCTTCGCTCTGCTAATGACCTTCTTCTTTCCACAACTCTTGTCACCTCCTCTCACTCTCGCCTTCAGGACTTTTCTCGTGCTGCCCCTATTCTATGGAACTCCTTGCCTCGCTCCACCAGACTATCCTCCAACCTCAAATCATTCAAATCCTCTCTAAAAACACATCTCTTTAAAGAAGCATATCACCTTCCACCCTAACACATTCTCATATCTCTCTCCCTCCTTTTCCTCACACAATACCTTTAGGATGTAAGTCTGCGAGTTTCAATCCCACAAGGTGTTTTAGGGAAAGCACCATGGTCACTGGATTCCAAACTCAAAGACAGGGCCCTCCTTGTTTTACGATGTGTTCATTTGTATGTATCTTTGTCTTGAACGCATCTTATGTACAGCGCTACGGAATATGTTGGCGCGTTATAAATAAACGATAATAATAATAATAATAATAATGGAGAGGCTCTCAACACATGTCCAGCATTGCCCTCTTTAGTACCTCTGCCCCTGACCTCTAACACTGTCAGCAGTATGCATCTTACGTTGCTACGGAAAAGGAAACATTAAATAAAACTGCAGAGTAGAGTCGCTTGATAAATAATCTTTTGTACTTAGAGCTGGCGGCTGCACATCCTCAGAGATCTGCTTCAATATTGGGAGCATAGCTCAAAAGGCTCTGACAGGATTAAGAGCCACTAAGGTTGTTCTCAGCTAATATCTAGTTTAAGATGCAGAGGCTGAATGCTCCGGGGTGTGTGCTCACCGTCCTGTGTGCTTTAGCCATCCTTTGTATGCACTACTGCTGTAGTCTGTTTAATATGGGAAACAAAATCAAGAAGAAAAAACACAAAACAAAGGTGCTGTTTGATTTTCAGTCCGCATCTGTGTTTATCTTATTTACAGATTCTCTGTATATAGTGTTTTTTTAAGGATTATGTACAAAGGCGTGTGTTGGACCTAGAATAGAGTCTTCATAAATATTGTGTGTATTTATAGACAATACAGCTGTAAATGTCCAATGTTTACATAATATATATTTATTATCGGGACATTTAATGCATATTTGTAAGTGATTATGCTTAAAGAAATAATAATGAAAAAAAGTTAGATATCTCTAGGAGATTCGTAAAATGGTAATTCTTGCTCAAAAGCAGCTTTTATTAATTCTAAAATGTATCTATATGAACAGACGGTTAACATTCATTTGTCAGCTCCTATAAATAAATATGCACATGTACACAGACCCAACTACACTTTATAGACGCCTATTCATATATGTACTATTGTATGAATAGCCTTATAAGACCTACTCTTTTGAAGAACTACATGTGAAAATATAAATTTTGTTTTAGAATGTAACAAAAACCTTCAGATTTATTCGTTTTATATGCAGTTATGCTACTGTGAAATCTACCATTTAGTTTTCCAGTGATTTACTTCCTTAATTGCGAATATATATATATGTGATTTCTGTTCCTCCCAGAATATGGATGTTACTTTTAATGCTCTTCACAAGAGAAGCCGGGTTCTGTGCCAAGGCGTGCGTGGGATTGCCTTTGTACTCTAATTATTTACACAGAACAACAGATTGTATATTGTTTTGTGTGGTGCTTTGTTTAAAAGCTTCCAGGCATTTGCCGGTCGTGGCTGTAACTGGGCAGGAAGAAAATGATCAAAATCTTCTTGTGCTGCTCACTTATGTCTTTATCTCATAATACCTGGTTGCACACTACAATGTAACTGTACTATCCAAGCAATGTTTTAACCAGGATTGTCATGACATTTGTATATCGGTGTAATGGTATACAGATAAACCAAAGACAAGTTTACATGCCATTTGCCAACATTATTTCTTAGCACCTATATTGTGTTTATTTTTTTATTATTATTTTTAAGGAAAAGCACCAGACTTTTAATATTTTTTTCGTTGTGCACTCGTGTCCAGCTCTCCATGACCTCATGGACCGCAACCCACCATGCGGATCCGCTTGGTGTGACCTCTTGGTGTCTTGGCTGGAATCGATCCCAGGTCACTGTGGTCACACCAAATCCTAACCACTGGACCACCAGGGAACCCACACCTTTTTTATAGTCTTGTCTAAAACTGGATATTTTAGGTATTATTTAAGGCTTTTTCATATTGTTGCAAAGCATTTAACACTTAAAAGGATCTTAGTGGAGCCAGACAGACTGTTGTATTCCTTGGAAGAAAGCTTTAATATAGATACATTCTACTTTGGAAAAAATATTTAGGAGCCAGGAGTACAAATGTTAGGAGCCTGTGCTCCCAGGAAATTTCCATCCCTGGTTATATTAACCCTGGTTATATTAATCATGTTTCAAATGCTGGAGCTACAGTAAAATCTTTCTACCATTGCCTTTGTAGTTTTAAATCATTGAACCCAACCACCACAAGTAGGTGAGACACTGAACACGAGGCCTGAAATAAGCAGGGCCTGCTCAGCCTAGGTTCCCAGCGGGAGCACCCTCTGTCGGAGCATATCCAACATGTTATGATGCTTAGGGTCAGTCTGGTATATTAGGCAAGTAAAGCCAACTCTTGTTCATGAAAATGCAGATAACTAAGTGGACAAATAGCACATTGCTTTGCACCATGCCAGTCTTTTCATTGTTTTTAGATTTGTTTGCTAGTTTGTGCAGGTGTATCTGGCCAAGTCCCCTGTAGAAAAGTAAGGAAATTAGTTATTTGCACAGCAAATACTGTTCTTGGCAGAAGTAGACATATTGCCTTGTATATACATGGCAGTTCCATGTATTTCTTTACCAGGGTTTCTCTGGCTTTGTGTTGGCTTATCATTAGTAAACTCTACAATGCCTTACCCGTCACAATATTGTTGGCCCAGAGCATAAAAAACAAATATCACATTCATTTGGTTTCTATATCAACATGACAGCTATTCACTAAGTCTGTGTAGGAATAACGTGCATTGTTTTTATTGTTGCCTCAAAACATTGCAATTCAGTTGTCTTGACTGAAGATGTCTTCTGAATAAGCATTAGGTGGTCTGTGATGACCATAACGGAAAGCTGACAGTTTAAATTGTATTGCTTGAGTATGTTTTGCAGAATACAACAAAATCTCTGCTTTCAAATAGTGTGCAAGAACATGGCAGAAGCATATCATTCTGGTAGGGTTGACAGATCAATGCTAGTGTTTTCCTATGAGAAGGCTATGGTGAATTTTTCACAGAAGTCCTGGGTGGCTATGGGAGGTTTGGTATGTGGAGTTTCAGCTGCTAAGCCTTATTTGGTTCAAAATAGATCTTTTCTACATGCATTAAAAAGGTCTTTTTTTACTGTAAAATGGTGCTGTGGAAGGAAAGCAAGTGGTGTAAATGTAGAAGACTTAAAGTGATACTGTGGGCATTAACCCTCTGTCACCCCACAATACATGCTACAGAGTTACAGGAAATCATGACAATCTATTGTACATGTGTTCTCATTACCATTCTTTTGATTGTACAACTTGCTAAGCATGTCCACTAGAGTGGCCATTTTCACCATCACACAGACCACTTTGTCCATCTACAGCTAGTAAATCTCTCTCTCTTGTCCCACAAAGCACTTACCATTACTATATATAATCCTCTATTTCTACTTCTGTTCCAGAGTGATTTTACTTTATATTCAGCAAAATCGGTAAACATATTGTCCGTTGGAACAATCTTACCTGTCACTGGACAGGAGCACATTGAATATGGAGAGACCGATAGTTGAACCTAATTTCCCCCACCCCTACAATTGCTTCGGTTAAATATTGGTCCGTTTTTTTGCTTGGGCCTTGTAAGAGGATGATTACCTCTACATTCAACTGCTGTTATTTCTACTTTGTAAAAATTCAAATCCTCCAATCCTGTTGCTGACAAATCAATGACCTGATTTCATCATCTGTATTTGTTGCTATCATTGCGTGCATGCTCTGATCCGTGACTTGGTTTATGGGTAATAGAGATTGTCCATAGAAATGTGTCAGGTGTGGAACGGCTGGAAAAAACTATGCCAAAGAGAGCTACATTGATTCTGTTAGCAATGATCTTTACTACAAGTGTAATGTATCTGTGTCAGATTGATTCCAGCTAGCAGGTACAATAAATGACACAAATATATCATGACATACACTGTGAGATAACTTGATTGGATTGATTTTGTCTAACAAGTGTCAGAAAATCAATCATCGTGTCAGAAAATCAATCTTGATTGTAGGTTATTGTCAAGTTCTTAATTTCATATTGCGCTTAGTAACTCTTTCAGTAGTTATATTTAAAGCCATAAAACAGGAATCATTCTGCTGGGGTTAACTTAGTGCTTAAAGTACCTTAATTGGCGCTGTTACAGGTAACTACTTCCTGCATGTAAAATGTGTTTTAGCTACATACCAGAGTTTCCAGGAAGGCAGAATTTTATATTGCTGTTCCTAAAAGTCCAGCTTGTTTAACAGGAAATGTGTATTATGTTGATCAGCAACAGACAACTAATATATTGTTGAAGTGGTATAAATAAAGTAAATAAGTTTCCCTTAACTTTGTGGTTAACTATGCAAATACTGAAAATGAAGTATCTCCCAACAATATACGTCTAATTAATGAAAATATTTAATAACTGATAAATGATCCCTAAGCTTTTATTAAAGAATACTGTAGTAGACACTATAATTCAAATACACTAAGGATGAGATAATCACATTTTGTATTCAAATATTTACAATAAAACAGAATGCAGTGTAATAACTGTTTTTCTTGGAATTCTGAGCTGAAAACAGTTTTTTTAACTAGCTTTAGACATTCAAATGTGAACACAGATGTACTATTTATTTACTGTACTGCTGTACGGTGGAGGGCTTCTATCGCTCTTTTACCCACCATATTATAAATGATTGTTGTGGTGAACTACCTACTCATAAAGTCCACAACACAGGCTGAGATCCCACTCCATGCTGATGATAGCCAGTAAGCTTGAAACAGCTGTACATGGATAGGATAATCAGCTTGTGTTTAATCCAACATTGGCTTTGCATTAAAGCTGTGTAATACAGCATGCATAAGCTTAAAGGAAGCCATGTTTGATAATGGTTATGGATTGAAGAGCGAGGCATTTGTGGACACATTTGCATGTCCCAGCTCAGCTTCCCAGAATGCAGTGTAATAACTGTATTTCTCGGAATTCTAAGCTGGAAGCGGGTTTTTAACTTGTTTTAGACATTAAAATGTGAACACAGATGTACTACTTACTATTTATATAAATAAGCAGCCAACTAATAATAGTCATTTCAATCAAACTTGCAAAATGTTATAAGAGAGTTTAGGCAGAGGAGTAAGAATTTAAAGTAAGATTGTCAATATGTGCATTCCCTTTTGGAATAATCCTCCTGCCAGCCATGCAGATTGATGGCACACCATGTGATCAACCATATGCCATTCAGCATTTAAGTTAAATTTAGTTAAAAAGCCTGCAGTTTATGGATGTCAGATTGATTATCTGGATATCTGACATGCACATTATCTGCACAGATTATGTGCATTTAATGGTGTAAAGAAAAAAAATCCAGTGTTTGATCTTTTTACATGAAATTAGTCACTTGACAAGCTGGCTGTGTTTGTGCTATAGCCGATGAATCTGGTTTGTGTCCAGATAAGGGATCTTGCACATTCATTGTTCTCTAGAGTAAACTTCATACATTTATTGGAAATGGCCATTTAATGGAAATAGTTGTTTGGATTTAGTAGGTGAGGGGTCATAGTGTCTCTTTGGAACATAAAATTATTGTGTAAACTCTTTCTAAGTGTGATGTTGCAGTGTGAGTCCTCATTTTCAGATTTATATAACTTCATGGAATTTGATATAATGGTTCCTGGAGCAGTTGCACTGTATAGGTCTAGGGCTTCAACATTGTAGCAGTATGAGGAAATTCAGTCTCTGCAGCAAAGCATCATGGGCCTCATTCAATTGTGGGACGTAACTCAATCGCAAATCCCCAATTTGCTGCGATCGGGTTATGGCCTTGCGTTGCACTGCGCTTACGCGGCTATTCAATTGGCCGGGCACGCTAATCACAAACCATGCTATTGGCAGTAAGCATTCGCGGGCTTGAACTGGATCGTGGCCGCAAGGCCATAACTCGTTTTTCAAGACTGCAAACTCGGAGCACTGTAAATGCAAATATAAATTCAATCCAGCACTGTAAAGCACCGTAAATTATGGGGTACACAATGGGTGACATTAGGATTAAAGGCACAATATTCTCAAGCTTGCACATTGCCAAATTACAATACTTAATTTCACGTTTAATTTTCGTCCAAAGTACTACGGGCTTGAATAACCTCCAAGCGCGTAACTCGTTATTCAAGCCTGTAGGAAATATGGAGGTTGGATATCAAAGTCCTACGGGCTTGGAGGTTGAAGCCCGTAGGACTTTGGGACAAAAATTGAACATAAATTAAACTATTTATTTATGCCGATTTGAGAGTTGGGGAATGTTGTGCTATTAATTCTAAGACCTAAAATCACTTTCACTTTTAAGAAAGGTACAGGATTGCTTTTTTATTTGATTAATAAGTGCTACGATTTGTAAGTAAGCCCTTTGCGACACCTCCTTGGTACAAGTAACCTGTGGTTCGCGTTTAGCCATTTACGGGCTTGACAGAGGGTGAATCGGAGCAATTGAATAGCGATTTAGGGATTTTTTGCGGCCGCAACTCTTGCTGATGTGAAAGATCAAGGGTTTAGGAAAAGTAACTGGCTATTAGCAGAATCACAATGGAAAGAAGGGCAAAGCGCGTAACCTGAACGGAAGGCAATTGAATAGCAACGTAGCTTGCGATCGGTATTTGCGAGCCCGGATTTCTAAAACTTAGCAATTGAATAAGGCCCATGTGATTGTAGGCCTTAGTTTCCACCAAACACCTGTCTCCTCCTTGAATGATGCAACAGGCAGTGCTTCTGTGGGTCTGTGCACTATGCTGCTGGCTATAAGGCTAGTATAGGGTTAAAAACATACTTAAATGCAGCTTTTCTATTGGTTAGTACCAGGTGCCTAATTATGCAATCTGTGGGTGTGGAAACCATTTTTTTTTTTAAAATAAATCAGTCAACTGTCTGCCACAAGTAAACAATGTAGCAGAATATGACACACTAGGGAAGAGGAAAATGGAACCACAAGAGACATTGAAAATCAGCTACTCCTAGTAGCAAGACAATTCACAAAAGTGAGTCAGTACATTTAAAAACTTTCAGTGGGTGGCACAAATGTGGCTTTGTTTTTTTTCTTTTTTCTTTTCAATAATAGCTCTAATTTACATTCCGATTAAAAATAACTTTTGTTATCAGGCCACTTCTATTGCAGAATAGTTACAGGGTCCAAGAACCAATCGCATTTCTTGGCACATCAAGTTTAAACAAATAATCAAATAAGTATGGATAAATGCCTAGGAGGTTTGAAGTATCATTTTCTTGTGGATAGGAGGTGTGGAAAGAGAGACTCATGGTCCTTCAGAAATGTACAAAATGTAATATGGGCTACACCCTTGAGATTGTCCAATGGATGGTTGTTTTACCTGCTTCTAACCAATGCATTCTTATATTCAGACAAAACTCTGTTGTATAGATCTTTCCCAACACATTCGGTGCCTTTTTTTTGGTTCTGTGACAGAAGTTGCATAACTATTAAACCATCTGCTTTTGTGGGTGTGCAGAAACAAGATGTCTTAGTTCCTGTAGCTGCTGAAAAGATGATCAATACATTGCGCCAACTAGAACAAATATTTTTCCTTTATTTTGGCATAATAAGATATAGCTTTATATTTAAAAAACAATTGCAAATCATTAAAAAAAAAACTACAAATGCAATATTTATTTTATTTAAATGAAAAACTTTTTTTGGCATTCATATTTAACTGTGGGCTCAGTACCAAAATAAAGTGTAATGGAGCGCACAACCCACTGCTTGTTTCAGTATAGTATATATGTTTATTGTGAGATCACAGAAAACAATAATTATAAAAAAATATATAGACAAAACAGTGCCCAGAAAAATTGTTATAAAAATGTCACAATAATATCCAGGGCTAGTGCCAGATCCTATATACAATGGAAGAAGTTACCATCTCTTGAATATAAATAGCACATCAAATATGGGAAAATAGTACTATAATAGTTATTTGTCTGTAGTCCCAGTTTTCAATAATCCATCTATTGTTCCAATTTTTATTTATTTAGTTTGAGTCTTTAGTCATACTTCTTATCCCGTAGTTCACCAGTTCAACGTCTGTCTGTTTAGTAGATTTTGTAATGTTTACATGCTTTTTTAAATGTTTAGATAGAAAATGTAGGACTTTTTGACCTGGATTTACATCAAGTGAAACTATTTACTAAGTGGTAATAAGTGAACCAGTACCTATACCCATTTAAAGGGACATGGAACACATTTTTTTTTTCATGCATTTGAGAAAGTGTGCTTTAAACATAACCAAAATAGTTTTTTTGCATGAAAAAAAGCATAAAACCTTTTTAAGCTTCATTGGAACTAACAGGAAGTGCACAGAACATACACGTCTGTAGATTTTATTGGCAGACAAGTATGACTCCTACATCTATATTGCTGCTCATTTACTGACAGTTTAACATTTGAATCTGTTTTTTCTGCTTTGAGAGCATCATTTGAAGTAAGAAAACACACAGTTGTTCATTATCAAATACCCTCTTCCAGATGCTGCAAAAAAAAAAAGTTTTTCAATATAGCAGAATATAGTCCTTTTCATTTATGGTCCCTGTAAGTGAAAGGACCATAAGCTCTTAAGAACATATCATACCCATGCAAACCATGCAATGTTTTCCAAGCTCCAGTCGTGTAAAGCTACTTACCCGCATCTTCAGAATGTTTGTTTATTTTTACTTAGCGTCTTCTTTCTCAGTAATCCCCATCTACTAACGTGATATGATATAGCTGGAGAGGATTTCAGCCTCAACCCTTTTCAATAGAACCAATTAAGCCACTTCACAGTATGTTTAGCAGTAAGCAGTAAAACGGTGTTGTCAATAACTTGGGCCTTCCCAGAATCCTTTGGTTCAGCTTGCTAAGCCCTTTACAAACCTTTACCCATTTATGATTCTTCACTTACACATTTCAAAATACCCTGTGGTCTGCTTTTCAAGTTGTTGTCAGTTTAATTAACTGCTTTGTGCATTAAATATTTAAGAGCTAATAGTTTCTTGAGGCTTCCAGGGAGCAGTTCTTAAGATCCATAAAGTTATTAATTCTTGCATATCAGCATTGATTTACATCTAGTTGGCTTTGTTGTGCATTTTTTTTTTTTAAAGAAGCAAAATAAAAGAATAAATTAAAATGATTAATGACACATTATATATGCTTTGAGAATGTATTTCTTAGTATTTTCAGAGCCCTGTAGTCCATGTGTACTATGGTCCTTTCAGCATAAAGGTCATGCCACTGGTGCTGAGAAAGTTACACAGAACCCCAGGACTTTGCACATTGTGCAGAATATACTCATCAACCACAACCTATGTTTTTATATCTAATTTATTTTAGATTTAAATGCATTTTGGCAATTTTCACAAAAAAACATTACTGTGTAAAATAGATTAGTCTAACAATTGGGATCTCTGTGTCCCTGTAATCTAATTTTTACATGGTCTGATTTGACAAATTATTCTTAGAGGCCACATGATTTTTTGTGTTACAAAGAAATGGAGTTAAAGGGACATGGAAGGATTCTGCATTTTCTCAAGGACATATATAATAGATCTATGCATCTCTTTACTTTTGAATGCTTTATTAAGAAGTGCTTAAAAGCTCTCGGGGGGTTCTGCCTAAAATCTTGCAAACAGTTCCTCGTTGTGTCTCCCCACTGCAGCTCATGAACACAGTGTACTTAGAAGTACATGGTGTGCAGTGTTGCATAGTTACCAATCAGTGGAAACATTCCGCACCGTGCTTTTTGCGAGAGGTCATTGATTGGCTAATTTGAAACACTGCTCTTTACAGTGTGTGTAATCATGAGCTACAGAGGGCAGACCCGCACAGGAAAAATTGTATGATTTTAGGTAGAAAAATTATATATTAAATAGTCTAATTTCAAGTTAGTTCCATTTAGTTTAGTGGAATTGTATATATTTTAGTTGTTCTTCACAGCTGTAGTGCATTTTCTCATGTAGTGCTTTTTTCTTTGTTTAAATGTGTTGCTTGTGTAGCCAGCTGAGACGCTGAGCATTTCTTTTTAATGGTAACCCTTATCTTGATCCCCATTTGCATTCTCGTTGTGGACGTGTCCATAAAAGTCAGGTCCCAGATATATCAGATCCATTTTATACTACATTTATCTCCTGAATAATGGAAAAAATATTGATAATTCTGACATCACTTAGTTATACCGAAATTTATAGCACTTGAGGATTCCCTGTTATTAGGCCCATACATTTTGTCCGCCACTGTTGCTGCAATGGTTTCTCTTGTCACATGCTAAAAAATGTTTGTTAATTAGGTTGCCATTAATAACATTGCTAAGTAGACACTGAAACGTGCTAAGCTTGTTGTGTGTTCCTGAGGAACTTGTTTTCTGTCTCTAGAGGTTGCATACTTGGAGACGCTCTCTTTTTTGGCATGTTGACATTCTTTTGAAAGGTGCCAAGAGAGGATTTGCTAGTACTTTGATCTTTTGGAGCTTAAATCTGTTTTTCTGACCTTCTGCATGGAAAACAGTGAGAAGCTGTACAGTAGCTAGCATTCTGGGAGAGGCAATCGAGGAACATATGTATAGCCAAGGTGCTGACCTTTCCAGCAGGAGAACCCTCTCTTAAGCCTCGTTGCAGCTCTAAGCATCTGTATTAATCGTAGTATGTTTCTGTAATTCAAAATGTAAGAATGGTCTAAAAGAGGCTTTCCTACTCAAACCTGATTGCAGAAGAAATATCTACTCCTCCTACGACCTTATTTATTGCCCTGATTACCTCCTCCCCTACAGTGCCTATTGCAGGCAAACCTACACTAGTTAGAAAAAGAATTAGGACAACCTCTTTGACCCCATAGACACCTAATAGGAGATGGCGAGAAACACATCTACTAGAAGCTACAATGCTAGTTTTTTTCTTCAAATTTTGATTTTATTGCTAGTCAGTAACTTTAAACTGTATTTTGTATTTATTACATATGTTAAAGGGACCATTGCGCACAAAAAAAACATATATATTTATATGTTTAAAAACTTTGAGTCTGACTAAGAGCATTATTAAGCAGGAGTCATACAACTATTTTTAATAAAAATATGGCTTGGATCCGTGATACATTGCTGAAAGGTGTGTGTGGTTTTACATTTCTAAAGAGCTAGGATTGCAATGAATTACCTAAGGTATGTCCTTCTGGGCCAGTGAGAGGGAAATGGTGTGGTGTCAATTTCAGTCTTCTCTAGTGATCAAACTATAGCACTGGACTTCTGTCTATTGCCTTCCTGTCCCTCTACAAACACACACTGCCATGATCCAGCTCTCAGGATGTGATGTAACAAACACAATATGGATTCCTGAGCTCATAATCAAACAAAATGTTTTAATGCCCATGGCTTACACAGCTGCTAATATTGTAAGATTGGTACATACTTGACAAACAAGTATATTTTTTATTTTTTCTTGAACCTCAGTCCTTTAAAGTGTAAAAAAAAAAAAAAAAAACATGTTAAAGAATTGTGGGTAGCACTTAGACAGAATATCTACATTCTCCATCATTAACGGGGAATAACAAATAGCAAAATGCAAACATTTAAGGAGATCAAATTAGCTAAATAAACTGAGAATCATGTTGTATAGAAAGGTAATTAGCTATACAGTTAAGAGAAAATGGTCACAGCAGTTGGTGTAACATCTGGAAACAATGCCACCCAAGTGAAGGAGAAGCTATGATCCATGTGATACACTTGAACAGTACTCCTTGCATGATCTTGGTTAGATTTGTACTGTTGAGGGAGGGGAAATGATTATAGGTAACGTGAACATTATAGGAGAAATAGACTATAGGCCTTTATCAGTTGACAAGCATGGGCAATCATAAGACAGGAACATAAAACCATTTAAGGGAAAATCTTATATTATGTGGGATTCCATCTTAGACTGTCTGTAGCTGGAGTGGGAAGGTTATCCTATGGGGCCTTACTCTGCTATTAAGATATTTTGTCAAGGAGCTATTTGAAGATGGTACTGACGTGTGATCACAGATCTTGTCTGCATTTACAGTCCTTCATTTCCATTCCGTTTACAAAGTCAAAATGTCCCCAAAACGGAATACAATGGTTTAACTTAAAGATGTGGTATATATTTTGAACTGTAAAAATATTTTATCGTGTATCGACTCAAGATTTTCAAAAAACATAAATCATTAGTGGTCCTTTAAATGTAGAAAATATACATTACTTGCTGATGAGAAAAATAATGTATTAGCAAGTGCCATAATCTTTTAGATTCAGACACTGTAACTCTGTAATTAAGATGTCAAAATTGTAAAGCACTCCCCTCTTTTGACAGCTGCTTTCTTGGCTAAGACAGTCTAATGCATGGTAATGTACAGTGAGGGCGTACAAGTAATTCTGTTTTTTTTTTTTGTTTTTTTTTATTATACTTAGTGTGCTATAGATATATCTTGCCCAGATTTGTAGTCCAGACCCAAGATGGATTGTGGTGACTTGTGACCTTAGCGGGTCTTTCTGTTTAAACTGTTTTATAATAACATTGACATTGAGCCTGTTTTTGTGTAACAGACTATTCGTGAAAACTACTTTGTGCTTTGTTGAGAGCATCTAGACCTGAGTACCTAAGCACATTAACATTGAGCTTCTGGAAAAGGTTAGAGGCCAAGAGAACATATTCTGCAAGGTGTACAATGTCTATATCCATGCTATGCTTCATTGCTGCTTTCAGAACCCGGTAAATAAGAGTCAATAGAATACACTGCAAATACAACAAAGCAGCTATTTCCGGTTATTGCAAATCACTGAACCATTTATGGACATGCATTGCACACGATAAGGAAGCATTATGCTGTATTTTAGTAAAATGTAGTAATGATTCTTTGAAACACTCACACAACTGTATACATTTAACAAACACACAAAAGGAAAACCAACCGGATGAAAACTAAAGATGCAAATGTAATAATGGTTGCTTCACTTAAAGGTATATCTGTTTCCCTGTTTTTCCCTTTCTCTAATCTAACACATGCTTTTCCTTTATCCGACACACACATTGCAATAATTCGTTCTATACATACAGATTTATTTTATTTAAGAATAAAACTTGTTTTCCCATACCCCCAAAGCTGCTTACATAGGCACAGTGAACCTCCCAATAGAAACACTGCATTTTGGTACATGTTTTAACCCTTTACCAACCTTCAAACCAGCAGCAGCTCAATGCAAAGATCTCCAGATAAGTGTCTGACTCCTCCTACTTCCTTCTACAAGAGGAACTACACATCCCATGATCCCTTTATGCACAAACTGCCATCATTGATTGTTACAATGTATTACAATGCTAATATTAGCAGGGGATTTCAGGTGTGTCAACTCACAAAGCTGATTTAGAGATTTAGCAAACATCAGGGTCAGTTTGTTAGTGTTTATTTTGATATTTTTTCATGCATAACAATATGGTCATACACTACTGATTCTCCTCTATCAGATGCATTCATAATCCATGAAATTTAGATAAGCCTTTAAGTGTCCACACTGACTGGGTAGCTCAAATCATGCTCATATAGAGGATGCTAGTGGGGGGGGGGGGGGCCTTGACATCAACAGCCTACTAGATTGTTACCCCCCTATTTTATTTTAATAAATGTTTTAAATTAGCCATATTGTAAAATGTTGATAAATGTTTTTTTTTTTTTTTTTCAGCAAATTAAAGACAAAATCAAAACTGTTCTCTGTATATTCTCTATTTTTTACCCTACCGTGTTTACATGGTCGCTCTTTTGGTAGACTATAGAGTTCATTCATTCTCACTTTCTTAATATTATTCTTGGTTTAAAAAAAGATTTAGAATATTGTGTGTTTAAATAGTGAGGCGTGGCAAGGCTCCAGGGACTGTTTATGAGAAGTATTCTTTTCACTACCTTGGGTTAAAATACCAGTTATACAACTGTCATTACACCTACTAACCCATAAAGATAGAAACATTCAGTTACCAATAATAGCTTAGGGCAAAGAGTATCTTTGTTAGTTCAGTGTGAGTTAGTACTACGTGTAGTGGTAGAATTATAAGGTTACTTTTCCATCTTGTTGAATTAAGTATATGATATACAATATTTTATATTACAAATTATGCTTTTGAATGCACTTGTCATGCTAAAGCGGATACATTTTGAATGGTTGTATATTTAAGTTATTTGTATTATGTTAAAATAGTAATCCTTAACTTTAAGTGACACAGCAAATGTCTCAATGATGGTAGAAATATAGATTTTAAGCATAAATAAAACTATTGAAGACTATCTAAAATAGTGTTGCTATACAGTTGACCTTCACTATTGCTATTTTTTAAGCAAAAATGACTTTTCAAGACCCTCGTCTGTCATCTATCTTGCTACTTTAACCCTCACAGTCAGGACTTATCATTATCATCATTCTTTATTTTTTACCACTTGAGCATGCTCTTTCTGCTCCCTGCCCCGAGTGTTAATTGCACCAAAGAAAGCTACAAGGCATGCGGTTGGATCTTGAGCTTTAGTTTCTGCCTAAAAGTAGCATAGACAATACATTATATAAAAAATAATTTAGGTTGTTTAATAGCAACAAATTGAACATATTATGTATATGTAAAATGTTAATTTCTATTCATATTTAAACCTGTGCTTTAATTATACGTGTACACATTTGAAGAAATCTATGCTAGAGATACTGCAACTAATATGATAGAATATAATCATTTTAACTACTATGTCTACTCTTCTCTCTCCTGACTGTGAAAACATAAGTTGGGGGAACACTTGAACCATATCCTGTCAAGACCTAAGGACCAGTAACAGATTTTCCAAAGCTGAGGCATCTTAACCACAATTTCCAAAACTATTTTGAACCCGATGTTGCTCAAAAGGATATTCTAGAAATCTGTTCTGTTAGTGGTCCCTCAAGAGTTGAGTTAAGAAACAGTGGTCTAAATGAAATTGTTGTGCAGTCACTCCTCAGTTATTTTTCCACAAGAAATGACTATAGTAGTGTTTAGAAGGATTGGGTGGATAAATGTATCTATGCTGATGTGATCTACCCCATGCTGGACTGATGTGATGGGAAACTAGGGTCCAGTTTATCATTTGCAAAGCAGCAATAACCAGCAAGGAAAGATTCAATGTGACAACTGTTCTCTGGAAAATAATACATAATATTATATTTAGATTCTTGTATTAATGTAGGGTTTATAAAACAGCCAACAAGAAAATTAACTTTGCGAAATGATTTATGAGGTGTAAAAATATTTCCAGTATAGATTTGCTAAAAAGAGATAGATATGAAGTGAAGGAATCGTACGTATTCCATATGTCTGCACTCTATATCTTGATTGATCAAGCAGAGTATTGGAGTATGGCCATGCTCCAACTGCACACTTATTTTTTTATCAGATAATGTTTTGTAAAAAAAGACTAACTGGTGTACCTGAACAGAGTTTCATGTAATTATAATACAGTTCTTTAAGACCCCTAAATGTGGAAGTGTTTGTAAGCTGTAAAGTAAATAAAGAAACCTTAGTTTCCTCTGTCCTTATTTAGTCAACTGTAGGGGGACTTAGTTATAAGAAGAAACAATGAATCCACTTCTAAGTAATCAAATCCCTTGTGACTACCTTGTCATACAAGAGTCTACCTTATATACGTGTGGCTCAGATTATCTGTGGTTTGAGCCCCTGCGAGATTTGGCTCACTGGATGTCTTGAAATTAGAATGTTGTGTATTTCTTTCTTACAATCTTATAATACGATTTATTTTACCTCGGATTCCATATTTTAGAAGTATATGATTTAAAATTTGTATTGATCTGACATCAAGCTGCTGTATAATCTCTATTTCTAGCCATCATGTATCTGTTTTATGGCACAAAGCCACCCGGACCCTTTGATACTTAGGGCCATCTCATTTCCATACAAAAACTGTTTAAGTGGTGAGGAGGTGTGCTGTATATGTATGTATGTATATATGTGTGTGTGTGTGTATGTATGTATGTATGTATGTATGTGTGTGTGTGTGTGTATATATATATATATATATATATATATATATATATATATATATATATATATATATATATATATATACTCATGTTTTTGTTGAAGTATTCATATTCGTGATACAACCCACCACCACATTATGCCTATGACGTAAGCTAAAGGCATTCTATGCAATATACCATTTGAAGGGTTAATTATTTTAAAATTAAATATGTCTCATTCAGTTTGTAACATCCAATTCATTTCTTGACAGCGATGGGAATATTAACTGGTAGACACAGAAGCAAAGTCCTTTGGGGTTTTATGTAAAGTGAGAGAGACAGAATGATTAGTGGTTTACTGGAGTATAGAAGTCATTTCTTGTTTGTGTCAGCCATAACTGCAAATCATCACCCTATGTATTTTATGTTTCGCTTCTGATGGAGATGATAGTGTAAAGATGATTGTGTGGTGTCTTGTTTTGTTCCTGCTCTGCCCAGTGAACTGCGTGGCTTTGCACCACTTAACCCTCTGAACATCCTGCTCAGCAGAATGTGACATCATGACAAGAACGAGACAGAGGATGTGAAACTTCACCCAGGTTTCTGATAATCCCAAGAACAGGCCCAACTGGAACAACACTGTGTATTTAATACATTCTTCTACTTGTCAATGACACAGCATATTGTAAAAATCATATAATACATAATCCTGCAAAGATAAGAGTGGAATCCAGAGCTGCTGTAGTGTGAGGTCAGCACAAACGTGGCGTTATCTAGGGGCACAAGATAAAAAATATTGCAATGTTTACGCAACCTTTATTTCATCAGTCTGTGTGTCATGAAATTATTTATCAGGTGAAGATATATATATATATATATATATATATATATATATATATATATATATATATATATATATATATATATATCATATATTCAGTCCAGTGGTTAGGACTTGGGTTCGATTCTAGTCAGGTAACCAAGAAGTCACACCACCCTGAAGCCAAACAGTGTTCGGCCTGGTCGGTACTGAGATGGGAAACCACCTGGGAATACCAGAGCTGTATGCTGTGGCCCACTGGAGAAGGAACTGGCAACCCACTCCAGTATCTCTGCCATGAAAACCAGGTGGATCAGCATGGTATGTTATGGTCCATGAGGTCACAGAGAGTCAGACAAATCAATGTGAGAATTCAGTATTGCCAGTTCTTAGCCAATCACAGCGGCTTATAGAGAAAAGCATCACAATATATTATCGGTGATTGAGTGGTGTTCTCACTGTAAATGACAGGGAGTGGAGAAATAGGTTTACCTGGCTTTCTTCTGGGGAAGCTAGGGTAACTGACATCATCTTGAGTTGTTTTCTTTGTTTCATTTAATAAATAGTTTATTTTAAAAAATGGAGAAAAAATACATTGCAGAGTTCATTGCCTCTTATGAGCCAAATGTCTATACATTTTTGGAACCCTTCTATTACGGTAAATATGTTAAAATGTAATGAAAAAGCTTTCAATAATAACATATGCGGGGAGCCAGGAGAAAACTATTGATTGAGATTTCTTCATAAACATGAATACTGAAGTGAAGCATTGGGCATTAGATCACACAGAGTGCTTGATGCTCCTTTTATAATACACCCATGGTTACCCATATTCAAGTAAATGAAAATACAAAAATAAATGGCTCACCAGTTTTGTAGTTTGTAAAATATTTACAAACGATATCAAATGTTATACCTTAAAGGGTTTGATGTCTTCCAGGTGACCAAGAGATAATTCTACAAGGTATTATTTTGTGTAAGCCTGAACAAGGTTGACAGATTTATATGAAGTTTAGGATCCAGTTTGACTAGGATGGATCAACCCAAACTATATATAGGTGTTAAAATATGGGAAGAATAGTCATAATATTTAGAAGCCAAAAATAAAGTTTAAGGAATTTTACTCCAAGATATCTCTTCCTCCAAAGTGCACTTCTCTTTGGGACCAATAAAGTAATAAACCACCTTGTATTTAGTTCAGCAGACATGTGTTGCATTATACTTAATGTGTGTGATTATGATCATTGTATAGTCCTATATGATGGCCTAATGATGTTGGAGTTCAGCCCATATTGCAATGGAGCCTCTTTGGATATGGTCACTGTACACTTTGTGGTTGGGTATTATGGATATTAAAATACCTTGCTGTCTGTTACCGTATCATTTACTTCACTTGTAAAAACGTCCATAATTACCTGCAGCACAAAGTCTGAAACCCAACATGTGGTTAAGGGCTTTTATGGCACATGCTTTAGCTGCTTAAAGATATTTAGTTATGTCAAATTGAACGATGAATGTTGGAGTTATTACTGTCAATGCCAGTTTGTATTAACTCTAGTAAGAAAATAATCAGCTCTCTGCATTGAATGTAAATTGTATCCGGTGAAAAGGTTTTTCTTTTAAAGAGGCTTAAAGAAAATGTTGTAATATGTACTATTTGATGTGACACAGAGGAAGAGAAATGTGCACCCATTTTATTACAAAACCCTATATATTGAGCATAATAAGAGCTAATTGAGCCCTTCAGCTACCGTTTTCAAAGCTCCCAGTACATTAATAGTACAAAGTTACTACAGCACTGTAAGCTGACATTATTTCATACTCCCACTGTGAACTTATGTTTCAATAGCTGCTGTATTATTATTGATCTAATTTTCATATAGATACATGATATTTATGGATGGTGTATTGTGACATCTGTCCAAAATGATTTCAGTGAGGTCCACAAGATTCTGTACATTTGTATACTTACTATATATAAAGAGCAATATGAGAGCTGAGCAAGAATAAAATACATGCACACAATACTGCATGGCAGCCAAAACCAGCACACAAAATATACATTTATAAAAAGATCATGTAATAGAAATATATAATATGTAATGTATAATTATAATGAAAAACAAGATCATAACCACCAGCATGAAATACATGGGTTAGTAACACATCAGTAGTAATAGTAGAAGTTGAGGTCCATGCTTTTTTGCCTCTGGAAATCTTGTTTTATCTGGGTAGCCTACTTGTACAATAAGCATACACATGTTTGTAATATGAAAAGACTTGTACAATACCCAAATGCATTTCAGGCTATAGAAAGTTGTTGTTTTTTATAAGAAAGTGGATTTTATGTTTTTTTTTTTCTTAATGGGAAATATGTCCAGTCAGTAAATACGCTCCCTTACTATATTTAAAATAAGTAAGTCAAAGCAAAAAACATAAACATACTAATATGTTCAATGGAAAGTTGTTTTTTTGAATGAATCTGTTTTGTTTTTTAAAAGATACTTAAGCAGTTTATCTGCTGCTTGGAATGACCTATTACTCTGGAACACTGTAGATTGGCCTTTTAAGTCTCCTATAGCATAATATATATACACACAATACATTTTTCTCATCCACAATTAAAGTTTCAACAATGATATGTTATTTAAAATAAATAATTTTAAGTGTAATGTTTTTTTTTCCTTGAATGTATTTAAGTTTTAATGTACTTCAGCTATTCAGCTGTATCTTCAGCTATTCTGGTGCCCCCTGATAATGTGCTGCCCTAGTCCTGGGCCTTGTGGGCCTAGGCAGAAAATCACCATGGCTTTCCAGTATAGAAGAGTGAATATGCTGTAATTGCAACATCGCTTGCCATGAGTTGTGGTGGTGATGTATGCATATGGTGGTTTATGTTTGTTAAAATGTTAGGTTTTCATTTGCTAATTAGAGGCCTTTATTAACTGTATCCCTGTTTTTCTGGCATTTATGTGGTTCTCTGGTGTTCACACAAATGACTGCACTGTGCTTAGCTGGGTAACAGGACAATAACACAGATTTTAATAATGCAAATTTCTCTAATGGGGATGTATTTCCATTACTTCAGAGACCACACATTATCTGTAACAAAACAAATGTCTTACAGTAGAATATAAGGTATGAAGAAATAATCTAGGTAGAAGAAATTATGTTTCTTTATTGAGTCCAGATCTCTAGAAAGACTGTACTGTACGTACAATGCTGTATGTTTTATAAAAATATACATTGTCTGGTTATCAGCGTCCTACTTGAAATGTAATCCTTCTAAAATGAATTTCCAATTGAACACCTTTGCTACTATCTTCTCAATGAAACTCCCCTTCCCTCTTAGTAATGCATTAATACAATTGGTCCTGCAGCTTCCACCTTTACACAGTGCACAGGTACAGTGGATATAAAAAGTCTACTCACCCCTGTTAAAATGTCAGGTTTCTGTGCTACATCCCCATTTATAAGAGAGTGTGCATACTTATGCAACACATTATTTTTATTTGTTATTTTTCTTCCCTCCACCTAAAAGATTTCAGTTTGTTTTTCAATTGAGTTGTACAGTTTATAGGTCACATTAAAGGTGGAAAAAGTTCTGAAATGATTTATCTATGTCTCATTTTTTTACAGCACAGAAACCTGACATTTTAACAGGGGTGTGTAGACTTCTTATATCCACTGTATGTGTTTTATTTCACTCTACATGTAACACAAAATGTATCTCTGACTCATGTTCAATGCAACTTATAAGTACTTGTACTCAAGGCCTTGTAACCTGCCAGGTTTTGAAGATGCACAATATGCAAACTTCGAGGACACTTACGTACTATCCCCCTTAAAGAATAGCCGTTGAAGTGCCCTCCAGGTTTGCATATTGTGTATATTGATACAGTTATCATGGAAACCTGATTGGAGTTGACACTCCTGCGATCCTCTCAAGAGCCCTTATGTTGGGTAAAATGCCTGAGCCATTATTGTCAAAAATGTTAATGTCCCCATGGATTTGGAGTCGTCAAACCCTGACCTTAAAGGGATATGGAAGGTTTCTGGATTTTACTAGTTATATAATACATCTATGTACTTTATTTACCGTATTTTTCGCCCTATAAGACGCACCGGCAGATAAGACGCACCTAGTTTTTAGAGGAGGAAAACAAGAAAAAAAAATCTGAATCAAACACAAATACACTTCACACACAGATACACACCTACATTACACACAAATATATATATATATATATAGATATAGATATAGATAGATACACATACATACATATACATACACACATAAATATACATACACATACATACATATATACACACACATACATGCACACACACACACATATATATCCATATACTGCAGCATTTGGGATCCCTTGACCCTCCCTGACCCTCCTGATCCTCCCTGACCCCCCTGATCCTCCCTGACCCCCCTGATCCTCACCTTTCTTCTGATCTCTGCCATCTTGATCTCACCCCAGCGCTTCCTACCAGCACTCCTCGTGTACTGCAGCGTAGCGTGTGTGACGTCACTAGGACGCACCGGCCGACGCGATGCTGGTAGGAAGCGCTGGGGTGAGATCAAGAGGACAGAGGCAGTTTGAAAAGGTATATTCGCCGTATAAGACGCACCAACTTTCCTCCCCCAGTTTTGGGGAAGAAAAAGTGCGTCTTATACGGCGAAAAATACGGTAATCAAGATGTGCTTATAAGCTTGGATTTTATTGACTAAAATCATATAACCAGCACCTTCTTGGGTATGCCCTTTGCAGCTTATTACAACATAGTTTATAGATAATTTACTATAGAACTGCCGGACCCCTTTTAATGCTAAACCCTGCTATTGCGCTGTTTTTGCGTGCCGGACCCCTTTGAACGCACTGATTCGCTATAAGAAAACAGAATCCAGGATGAGCCAGAAGCTTCAACATCAAAATTGTAAAGTTTACTTTTCTACTAATGTTCAGTTTGTGTTAGTGTTATGTTTGCCGTTTCTTTGGAGTTCATATAAAACAAATTTCAATTGAAATTGTGTGTCATTTTCATGAGTTCCCCTATCCCTATCTTCCCCATGTTAAATCACCCTGTTTAGAGCTGTTTCGCTTAGCACTCCTATTGCCTGGAACCTATCTACAGCGTGAAACAAGGTTTTTTTTTGAGGTGGGGCTATGAACAGTGTGGGACCACTTTGTAGTAACAGTGAGGGTCTTGTGGGTTTCCATAAGAGGCATTTTGGAATCCGGAGATTCAGTCAGGCCTTTTCATAGCACAGATTTCCATGGGTAAAATATTTGGGGACATGGGTTTCACATGGTAGTGTACCCCAAAGAATTCTAGCCATGGATCATTTTAGACTCCAAATTATGGATAGAAAGCCTATGATACAACTGTGAATCACTTATCCACAATTTGGGATCTAAAAACACCTTTCCAAGAACCCATAGTTTCACCACATACTGCCTCCCTGTTTCCTGGTGGTTACTTCATAAAACTGACCAAAGCATCCCCTTCAATATAGCTCATGATGGTACCCCAGCTATGTGTAAAACATATATATATATATATATATATATATATATATATATATATATATATATATATTTACTAGCAGAATGCCACAATGTGCTCAATAGTAAAGAACAGTAAATATTACAAGTTTATTATATTTTTCAGACTTGTAAATAAGTATACTAAAAAGCAGGTAAATGCAACTTTTTTTGTCTACTCTATATCCACATACATCGTTTCGGCCTGCTGTAATCTACAGTGTTGGATCCTGTAAATGTCAGAGTCACGGCGTTGGAATTGGCTGTATTTAATCCTACTGTGTTTCAAATGATCATTTGGAACAAAGTCAGATACGTGGATTTTTGGCTTTTAAGATATCCAAGAGAGCAGCGTTGGTTCACAAAAGAACAAGCTGCACACGCCAAGGCCCAACATTTCAGTGGTTTTAAATGAGCATTTACTAAAAAACAGTTATTTATTTTTTGCCTTCACAAAACAAGTTATACTTATTGAGGAAAATTTTAAAAAATGGCTATCTTGTTGGAACATTTGGACACTGAAAATTAATGTATAACATAAGAACCTAAATAACTTTGAAGAAATTTTTTATTTATCACTGTTGGGGTTATGAAAAATTATATAAAACAACAAAGACATTTCTGTATTTATATATCTACAACATAGTTGTTAACTATTTTGTATTTCATTTTTGTTACAATAAAAAAAAAAAAAAAAAAAAAAAAGAGGTATGTACATAAAGGACCAGTGTAAGCGATTTTTACTTTAAATGTATTGTTTAGTTCCCCATTAACTAACATTAATAACACTTGCAAATAACAGTAAATTTTTAGCCAGAAAATATAATTTAAAAAGACCGTTTACCTCCTTAATTACCACTGCTGTACCCATCCCCACTTATCTCATTGTACTGAGCCCCACTGAGAAAAGAACAAACATTTCAACCTAGTGCTTGCTCACTTTTGGAATGCATGGGGTTAATGGGTTGTTGCTGTAGCCCATATCCTACACATTATTATCCAGGTTACCAAATCAACCTAATCGGTGTTATCGCAGTTGAAATCATTAATTTCCTTCCAATAGTGCTCAGGACAATGAGAGAAGTGGAGCTGGGTTCAGCAGTTGCCATTAAAAAAAATACTTTGTTACATTAATTATATTTTCTGGCAAAAAAATGCTGCTGTTTGTACAATTTAGTTATTTGGGAACTATTATAGATTGAACATGATCTATATAGAATATAGGAAGGGCCCATTAAGATCAATGAAAAAGCATATACATTTTGTATCCCCTTTACCACAGTCTGCTGCCGTCCTTTACCCTGTAGTGGTCACTGGTACTTTACACCTGCAGTAGCTCCATTCCCACCTCTGAGCCTGATTGCTAGCTCTGGTACAACACCATCGTTGGTTACCTGTTGGGGACTTCAGCTCTACTACATATGTATTTTGAGTTGGTATTGGTTAAAACCAATATGTTTCCAGAAACAGAAGAAAATGTTGCTGTTAGACAGTGAACACTCCTTGTTAATAGCTGTGCACACCTAGTAGAGTTAGAGACCTGTGCTCACGGTTGTGTATATTTCTAGCCTGTAACGGTTAAATGATTGATTTGTTACCAGTAACCGGAAGCAGGACTGGCACCGGACCGGGTATGGTTCCTGCTTCCAGGCCCAGCCTGCCAATTTTACTGAGCAGATCAATCTCGGAGCAACTATTCAGTAGAGATTACAAGATCATCCAGCAAACCACTGTAATACAAAAGTGTCTGCAGCACAAGCCTATCATCATCACATATGTAGTTGTCGTAATTGCGGGCTTGACAAAAGTTGTTGCTAAATCCAGGTTAAAAAGCAAGGGCTGCGGATGTGGCCAGGCAATGAGCGCCAAAGACGCTCATTGCGCTGGTTTCGATGAGCGCTATAGGCGATTATCCCTAAGACACGCAGCACTTAGGCAATGAGGGGCGAAGGCGCACATTGCGATGGTGGAGACCCGTGGGACTTAGGCAATGAGCGCCAAAGGCGCTCGTTACGCTGATGGAGATAAGCTCCACAG
The DNA here is from genome assembly GCA_027410445.1 of Discoglossus pictus. NCBI lineage: Eukaryota > Metazoa > Chordata > Amphibia > Anura > Alytidae > Discoglossus > Discoglossus pictus. Next base: position 371,133,479 of record CM050163.1, read on the forward strand.
TCGCTCATCCCGAGACACGCAGGACTTAGAAAAAAGAGCGCAGAAGGCGCTCACCGCCATTTGGCGACGCCCCCAAAATTAAGGCCCATACAACTTGGGACTTAGCGACGGCCGAGAAATTAGAGCCCGCAAAAAATACGAATTTAACGGCCGAACCGCCAGAATGCATATATGACTCAAATTAACTTACACACTCTCACAACGCTCAGGGGGGCAGCCGAAAATAATTAAACAAACCGAAAATGAGGCCAAAGGACGTAAAACCCAGCAGAAGGACAGAAAAGGCGGCAGATGGACGTAAAAACCAGCCCTAAGTACTAAGAATTAACACAAAACAGTAACACTTAATACAAGGCAGTAACATTGAATTCAAGCCAGTAACGCTTAATCTAACCCAAGGTAGTAACACAGGTAGAGATGCTCGCAAGGCACTCATTGTGAGCAACGCGATGAGCGCCAAAGGCTTTCACTGCGGGGCTCGTGATGAGTGCCGAACCTTCTCAGAGAGACCATAACCTCACATTCGGTGGCAAATAGCATTACCATGGCTTCAAATTTTATTGCCGTTATTTTTTGACGGGCAAGTCGTTAGTCTAACTATATTGTGAGACTTGATCCTCCATAGTGCAACAAATCTGTGTAAGTAGGATAGAATCAGAGATACTGTAGCTTGCTCAGTGCTTTCTACCTTTTACGCTCCCAATGTTAACTCCCTGTGTGTGTGTGTGTGTGTGTATATATGTGTGTGTATATATATATATATATATATATATATATATATATATATATATATATGTGTGTGTGTGTATATTACATATATAGTTGTGAGAATGCGAGCTGTTGCGAACGCTTGCGGGCTCGCAAAGCCGAAGGCGCTCCTTGCTAGCAACTGCCGACCTCGCCACATTTACGTAGTTACGAAAGCAAAAAACGAGACACGTTATGACCTCGCAAAAATCGCCCGAAACCTGCACACATGAAAACATGGCAAAACACAATAAATACACACAACAAATACATAAAAAGCTTACCTACAGCAAGGGGGGGTGGGGCACCCAGGACCTCAATTTAACTGCAAATAAAAGAGTTTAGAAACTCAAAAATCCCTGAAGCGAGAGAAAAAATGGCAGCCGAAGAAAACAAGGCTACAACAGTCTAAAGAGGCAAAACACCACCAAATACCTACGGATTTCCTGAAAAAGACGTACAAGATCCGAAAACAAGGACGCAATCCGAGAGACCCCAAAAACATTACAAACACAAAAAATAAACACAACAAACGCATAAAAAGGTTACCCACAGCAAGGGGGTGCACCCAGGACCTCTGCAAGTGAAGTTACACCTGCCTTACAATCTTATTGCCATCATTTTTTGTCAATGGAAGTTGCTAGTGTGTATATATATATATATATATATATATATATATATATATATATATATATATATATATATATATATATATATATATATATATATATATATATATATATATATATGTACTATCCCATCAAATGTAGGTTTTAAGCTACATTGAATTCAAATACCTATTTTATTATTAATTAGTAATTTGTTATACTAATGAAAACCTAGCATATACAAACATAAATCTGTACACTACTAATCTCATTCTTACAAACATACAATACAGCAGAGCTTTCTAAGATCTCTGTGACTTCCTTCTGTGGATGATTGCCAAATGCCTAGTGCCTAGTCACATGGTATGAACACTGTACTTGGGGCCTGATTTTAATTGCCCAATTCGTAAATTTATACACCATTTAAAATCACTCTTAATATTGCTAAATATTTCGCAAGTATTACTTATTGGCACTAATGAATTCTTAAGTTAATAGAATGCAAATAAACATTTATTTTAAAAAAAACACCCGAAGCCCAATTTATGAGTTCAAGGCATTTGCAAGTAGCTAATAGTATATGGCCCCTGGTGTATTATAATTAGTGCATATAGACCACTTCAACACAATACTAATGTTGAGCTAAAAGTGGAGGAAGACACTTCAGGAATTCCATGGAAATATATATATTAAGCAAGTTTTAAAGACATTTTTAACTTCATTGAAATGTTGCTCATCAACTTTTACTTTCTCACGTCCAGCAAAAATGTAAAGGATTGTATTCAGTACTTAAAATAGCATGTAGGAAAAATTGTTTTACAAAAACTGTCATTTGTTAGAGCCAATCCATTTGACTACAGTTAACTCCCTGCATTCTGGACAGTCTTTTTTTTATTATCCCATTGGTCTGGAAGAAGTGAGTCTATCACACCATAGGCTTGTTGTACTGTAGTAAGGAAATTTTTTTTGCTGTAACACGTGTAGTACTAGACACTATACATTGGTTTTAGGTATTTCACAGAATTCCTTATATTTTATTCTGATTTTAATGTCCATGCATTGCTCTTTTTTTTTTAATCTACTTTGTATCTGACACCATGACCTTTTTGCCAAGTGATAAAATGGAAAGCTCACAATTAGGCTGTTTTATTTAGCAAAAGTCCTATTGTTGGTGTGGTAAACAAGTCTCTTTGGTATCACAGTGTTCCACTGCCATGCATGTGTCACTGAAAACCTACAATTTAGTTATTTTGTCTATATTTTGTTACTTAGTGGTTGGAGCTATGCTGTTAATGTGATACAACAAAAGTACCAAATATGTATAATATAAATCAATAAGCAATAACAAATACTTTATGATCCACTGACAAATTTAGATTGGAACTTTTTGTTAATGAGAGATCAATGCCATTAATTACTGTTAAGTCCCTGAGACATTATGTCCATTGTCTTCCCTGCAGACAATTGTGCAAAAAGAGACTAGGCATGCTCTATGTTCAGGTAACTGCAGGGAAGACGCTGGGTGTAAAGGGACATGGAATACAATTATTGTTTTAGGCAATTAAAAGAACAGCTTTAAACAATGTCAAGTTTGTATTTTGCATGAAAAAAAGTTTAGGAAACCTGTTTAAACTTCATTGAAACTAACAGGAAGTGCACAGAACATATGTATGTCTAGATGTAACTGACAAATATGACTTTACAATTATATTACTGCTCATTGGCTGATAGGGACAAGCCCCCAGATCTGTTAAACATTTTTTCTTCTTTTGAGAGCATCATCTAAAAAAAAGAAGACACAGTGGTACATTATTAAATACCCTATTTATAGGAAAAAATGCTTTCAGTGCCCCTTTATTAACAGTAATTATTAACATTAATCTCTGTATTAACAAAATATGTCAATCTTGTTTTGTGGGCGGACTGACAGCAAAAATGCCAAATTCAATTTTTGCTTACTGTAGGAAAATGTCTTAAATAGTATTCAATCGATAGGACTTGTGATCTATAGTTTTATATTATAGCCTATTTGCAACCTCTGCTGTGTCACTTTAAGTTGTAAGCTTTTGGTTGGAGTCCAAGTAAATGTTCGAGTTGCAGGTTATGAAAACCCTGAAAGCCATAGCCTTGGGGAGCATTAATTATTTACATCCTAGAGAGTAAGACGCGGTAACGTACACGGAGCCGGATTCATGATAAGTCACAGAGAAAAGTAGTTTAAATACAGGTCAGCTGGTGCTGCATTGAGCAGGCTGGGCAAACAAGGTTGAAAGCAACTATGTACAATTAAACATTATATATGTTTGAAAAATGCTTTGGAAAGACTACGTGTATAATTAAGCTGGATTATTATTAGAAACAAATATTGATGCTGGACCCTGTGTGATAAGGTAGATAACATTTCAGGAGAGCAGAGCTTGCATCTATTGATGGAGCTGCAAGGAAGGGGGGGTGTGGTCGTTTAAAATGGATTTCATTATCTAGCAAATTCTCCTTGTTGCTTCCCCCGCCCGTCCCTCCACTGATACACACACACACACTTGATCCAGCTCTCAGGAAGTGATGCAACCAAGACGAGATGGTATTCTCTGTTCATAAACAAAGTCTTCAAAAATTCTTATTTAAAAAAAAAAAAAAATGTAGTGCCCTTTTTCCCATGAACTGTAGTCGTGCTTTAATGAGAAAAATCTTACTGGGTGGTTATTTGTAGGAAAGGACGAGGTACTATATTTATTGACGTCAAATTGACAAGCAAGTGATTCTCACACAGACACACTCTTGTGTCACAAACCGCAGCTGTGAATGTGACAGGGAGTGACTGGATGTATCATAGGTGGGTATGTGGGGGACAATGATATCGGAGAGAATTACTGTACTAGTCATTGCACTTCCAATATTATCTGGAGATTTTGAGTTTACACCCCAAATTAACGTGTTTTATTATTATTATTATTATTATTATTATTATTGTTCTTTTTCTATTTTTTCTATTCTTACATATATTTTAGTATTTAGCAAACTCTTTTGAAATAGTAGAAGTAATTGACTATATACAAGTTCTCATTTAGTTTCAGTTATATTTTAGTATTATTTCATGTTAGTCGAGTACAATGCTTAGGACATAAGTCACTTTAACTCCCCTACAGAAATGGGTAGCCTGAGGTGTGTTTTTTTTTTTTTCTTACAGTTTCTTTTTGTACAGTTTGGAGGAAAGATAATTCAAGAAGCATTGACAGCATTTTGTATAAAATCAAAACAAAAATGTTAACCATGTCATCCATATTAAAATCTGTCTAATATATTTGTTTTTTATTCAACCCTCATCTCTTCTATGTGATTGATAGGATTCATTTAATGGTATTATCACCAGGATAAGACCTTATGAAATGTACCATATACAATTTATGTCGTGCCAGTATCATGAATATTTTTGTTGTTGTTCAGTCCTTCAGTCGTGTCTGACTCTCGGTTACCATATGGTCGCAGCACATCTGTGTGTGTATCTAGTTGTGCTTGTCCATATGGTTTTCTTGTCAAAAATACTGGAGTGGGTTACCAGTTCCTTCCCCAGTGGACTGCGATCTGACCTCTCTGCTATAACCTTAGCATCTTGGGTGACCCTTTCGTGGTACAGCTTCACTGAAGTACACAAGCCCCTTTACTACAACAAGGTGGATATATATATATATATATATATATATATATATATATATATATATATATATATATATATATATATATATATATATATATATATATATATATATAGTAACCGTCATAAAATGTGTTTTACATGAGTCACAGAATCTGTAAAGCTCTCTCCCCTCTGAAGAAGTTCATCTCTCTGTGAAGTTTAGAGTTTAGCTGCACCTGTGTATCTGATGGACTGGATTATATTCAGTTGTTGCAGATCACACACACGCGCGCACACACACCCTTTAGTAAGGAACTGCTTACTTGTTTAGGTAGGGCTTTAGTGGAAGATAGGCTATTTATTTATTTATTTTTTGGATTGGTTTTGTCATTTACTATTGGTATCGTATTTATTGGTATTGTATGTTTCTCTGTCAATGTGCCTGAAACCCGTGAACAATATATATCGCTCTGTTGCCCACCATGTATTAAATGATTGTTGTGGTGAACTACCTATTCATAAGGGCCCCAACACAAGCTGAGATCCCGCTCCATGCTGATAATTGGCAGTAACCTTGAAACTGCTGTCCGTGGGTAGGATTCCCAGCTTGTGTATAAGCCAACCTTGTCTTTAAGCCAACCTTGTCTTTAAGCCAACCTTGTCTTTAAGCCAACCTTGTCTTTAAGCCAACCTTGTATTTAAGCCAACCTTGTATTTAAGCCAACCTTGTCTTTGCATAAAAGCTGCGTAATGCAGCGGGCATAAGCTTAAAGGAAGCCATGTTTAAAATGGTTATGGATAGAAGAACAAAGCATTTGTGGGCACATTTGCATATCCCTGCTCAGCTTCCCATAGTGCAGTGTAATAACTGTATTTCTCGGAATTCTGAGCAGGAAACAAGTTTTTTTAACTTGTTTTAGACATTCAAATGTGAACACAAATGTACTATTTATAAAATAAATATATATATATATATATATATATATATATATATATATATATATGTGTGTGTGTGTATATATATAGATAGATAGATAGATAGAAAACAAATAATACATTAATAATTCCATTTGCATGCCTAAAAGGCGGGGAGATGCAAATGAGAATACAATGTACCTCTCACTCTAGTGCTCACCATACACTAAATGATTGTTGTGGAATATAGATAGATAGATATATCAGTATATTTGATTTCTAAGTATAAGTTAAAAAACATATTTCCTGAGTGGGGACATGCAAATGAGTCTACTGTTCATTTTCACTCTTTAATCCAATACCACATTATATATATATATATATATATATATATATATATATATATATATGGTTTCTTATAGCATATGTCTGGTGTATAACACAGCTTTGAAGCATAGCATAGGGTGTGTTATGCACAAGTTAGGAAACATGGTGCTATATATTGTGTGAGAAGCACTCCATTGTACATAGTACAGTAAATAAACAGTGCATTTGTGTTAAATTTTGACATCTAAAAATAAGTACCGTATTTCCTGCTCAGAATTCCGAGAAATAGTTATTGCCCTGCACACAGGAAACTATACCTGCCAATAACAGATGTCACAATATCCCATTGATTTTATAATGTTGTTGCTACAAAATGGAACTATAAGCATTTACATAGTGTGTTCTAATGTTGCTGCATTATTTCACCTTATGTCTGCTTGTGCAGTGTCAGATTATTCTAGGTAGTAATGTCTCTTCAAGCCAGAAGAAAATCACTGTGCAAATATCTTTCCGGCCAATCTTATCCATTTTCCTATGCATTTCGGAAGAGAGTTAGATAAAACATGGTATTTAAAATCTTGTATCCGTCTTTGCATCTCTTAATGTGTTTATGTTGCTGTGCAGTTAGTTGCCAAGTATTGTTGCTTTGTGAGCAATATAACTTAATGCCAGGTAACCAGAAAATATGAAAGCTATATATACACAGCTGTAAGTGGAGTTGTGTGTGTGTATATTGAAAACTTAGCAAACATCAATGTTTATAAAACCTTTCAAGATTAAGCAAATCGGTGTTAAAAGGAAAATGCTACCATCAACAAAAGGCGGTGTGAAACCTTTCCTCTGAATATCTATAGCAGTAAGAAGCAACTGGAAGCCCAAGGGGCATGTGTGGCTCTTGGAGGCTTTCCATGCAGAACTAAGCTGGTACTCTGCAGCAATGGAGCATATCAGCCTTCATAAATGCAGTCTATTTTTTTCATCCAGGGCATTTCCCCTCACTGTCTATTATCCTATTCTTCTTTAAATTACCTCTCTCTCCCGTAGTAATTTAACAGTTTTTGTTGTGAATACAACAAAAGGGTTTTATGACTTGGGGGAGGTACCTGTGCAACCCATCAAAATGAATGGGTCTAAAGGCCTAAGATTCTTAGAAACTCTATAGTGGATTTCTGTGATGATTGTTTTGAATTAACATCTCCTTCAAAGTCTCTGAGAATCTGTGTGCAATCCCTCAGAATTTTATTGAATGTGCCAGAATGTCCAGTATATGCTCTGTGCTATTGAATGTGCCCAAATGTCCAGTATATGCTCGGTGCTATTGAATGTGCCAGAATGTCCAGTATATGCTCTGTGCCAGAATGTCCAGTATATGCTCTGTGCCATTGAATGTGCCAGAATGTCCAGTATATGCTCTGTGCTATTGAATGTGCCAGAATGTCCAGTATATGCTCTGTGCTATTGAATGTGCCTGAATGTCCAGTATATGCTCTGTGCTATTGAATGTGCCAGAATGTCCAGTATATGCTCTGTGCTATTGAATGTGCCCAAATGTCCAGTATATGCTCTGTGCTATTGAATGTGCCAGAATGTCCAGTATATGCTCTGTGCTATTGAATGTGCCCAAATGTTCAGTATATGCTCTGTGCCATTGAATGTGCCCGAATGTCCAGTATATGCTCTGTGCTATTGAATGTGCCAGAATGTCCAGTATATGCGCTGTGCTATTGAATGTGCCAGAATGTCCAGTATATGCTCTGTGCTATTGAATGTGCCAGAATGTCCAGTATATGCTCTGTGCCATTGAATGTGCCGGAATGTCCAGTATATGCTCTGTGCCATTGAATGTGCCACAATGTCCAGTATATGCTCTGTGCTATTGAATGTGCCAGAATGTCCAGTATATGCTCTGTGCCATTGAATGTGCCAGAATGTCCAGTATATGCTCTGTGCTATTGAATGTGCCAGAATGTCCAGTATATGCTCTGTGCCATTGAATGTGCCAGAATGTCCAGTATATGCTCTGTGCTATTGAATGTGCCAGAATGTCCAGTATATGCTCTGTGCTATTGAATGTGCCAGAATGTCCAGTATATGCTCTGTGCCATTGAATGTGCCCAAATGTCCAGTATATGCTCTGTGCTATTGAATGTGCCCGAATGTCCAGTATATGCTCTGTGCTATTGAATGTGCCCGAATGTCCAGTATATGCTCTGTGCTATTGAATGTGCCAGAATGTCCAGTATATGCTCTGTGCTATTGAATGTGCCAGAATGTCCAGTATATGCTCTGTGCTATTGAATGTGCCCGAATGTCCAGTATATGCTCTGTGCCATTGAATGTGCCAGAATGTCCAGTATATGCTCTGTGCCATTGAATGTGCCAGAATGTCCAGTATATGCTCTGTGCTATTGAATGTGCCAGAATGTCCAGTATATGCTCTGTGCTATTGAATGTGCCACAATGTCCAGTATATGCTCTGTGCTATTGAATGTGCCACAATGTCCAGTATATGCTCTGTGCCATTGAATGTGCCAGAATGTCCAGTATATGCTCTGTGCTATTGAATGTGCCTGAATGTCCAGTATATGCTCTGTGCCATTGAATGTGCCAGAATGTCCAGTATATGCTCTGTGCTATTGAATGTGCCAGAATGTCCAGTATATGCTCTGTGCTATTGAATGTGCCAGAATGTCCAGTATATGCTCTGTGCCATTGAATGGGCCAGAATGTCCAGTATATGCTCTGTGCTATTGAATGTGCCACAATGTCCAGTATATGCTCTGTGCTATTGAATGTGCCACAATGTCCAGTAGATGCTCTGTGCCATTGAATGTGCCAGAATGTCCAGTATATGCTCTGTGCTATTGAATGTGCCACAATGTCCAGTATATGCTCTGTGCTATTGAATGTGCCAGAATGTCCAGTATATGCTCTGTGCTATTGAATGTGCCCGAATGTCCAGTATATGCTCTGTGCTATTGAATGTGCCAGAATGTCCAGTATATGCTCTGTGCTATTGAATGTGCCAGAATGTCCAGTATATGCTCTGTGCCATTGAATGTGCCACAATGTCCAGTATATGCTCTGTGCTATTGAATGTGCCAGAATGTCCAGTATATGCTCTGTGCCATTGAATGTGCCAGAATGTCCAGTATATGCTCTGTGCTATTGAATCTGCCACAATGTCCAGTATATGCTCTGTGCTATTGAATGTGCCAGAATTTCCAGTATATGCTCTGTGCTATTGAATGTGCCTGAATGTCCAGTATATGCTCTGTGCTATTGAATGTGCCACAATGTCCAGTATATGCTCTGTGCTATTGAATGTGCCTGAATGTCCAGTATATGCTCTGTGCCATTGAATGTGCCACAATGTCCAGTATATGCTCTGTGCTATTGAATGTGCCACAATGTCCAGTATATGCTCTGTGCCATTGAATGTGCCAGAATGTCCAGTATATGCTCTGTGCCATTGAATGTGCCAGAATGTCCAGTATATGCTCTGTGCCATTGAATGTGCCAGAATGTCCAGTATATGCTCTGTGCTATTGAATGTGCCAGAATGTCCAGTATATGCTCTGTGCCATTGAATGTGCCAGAATGTCCAGTATATGCTCTGTGCTATTGAATGTGCCACAATGTCCAGTATATGCTCTGTGCTATTGAATGTGCCACAATGTCCAGTATATGCTCTGTGCTATTGAATGTGCCACAATGTCCAGTATATGCTCTGTGCTATTGAATGTGCCACAATGTCCAGTATATGCTCTGTGCCATTGAATGTGCCCGAATGTCCAGTATATGCTCTGTACTATTCTCATTTCTACACTCCTCTCATGAGCAATGACCAATAAAGATCACACAACCTAATCATCGTTCCTATGACATAAGGATCCCAATGCAGCCCCCAATTTTTTTCATGTGCCTCCACGTACAATATACTGTAAGTGACCACACCATAGACATATTGTACAACAGTGTTAAAGGATGGCACTACCAATATTTGCTGAACTGCCCTTGTTTAATAAGAAAATTTAATAAGAAAAATGTTTAAAAAAGTTGCACACTCTGATCTAATAGGATAGACTTGGTTCACATTCTTTTTGTATACTTGTTAGGGGCATTTCTAAGAATTTTGGATACCCATTGACATGGTGAAAAAGGTTACTTCTGTTTTATATTTGGTTGGTAGTGTAATGGGTTTGTTATTTTAATAAATAAACAGCTGTAGCCTGGAGAAAGATGTATTGCTTAATTATTTAATTTATCTAATAAATCTATCCAAGACAGAATTATTCAACATAAATATAAGTGCAATTTAAGAAGTAGAATCCTAGTTACCTGAATTTCATTTTAGTTTTAATGTGTTCCATTGGGAGCAATCTTCATGAAATCCAGATCTGACAGCGATGTGATCTCACTTCTTGAGAGATTACAGAATCTGGCTCTTTTATTGATTTTTTTTTTCAGAATGGCCACATTGTGTCTGCAGCCTATTGAATGGTAGTCCCTGCCACAGTGTTGTAAAAGAGAAATGGAGCAAGGGAGATCATTACTTCACATTTCTCACGAGTCAGCTTTTTGCAGTAAAGAAAGTCTGACAACTAAAAAACAGATTCTCTTACAATAATCATTATTATATTGTGTTCTTTTTTTTCTTCTTTTTTTGTACTAAGTCTTCTGGACACCTTGATGTACAGTGCAGGGCTTTGTGATATGTTTAGAAAGTTTTGAACCACTTTCACATACAGTAAGTGTAACTCAATTTGACAAAATCTGTTTGCAAAAACAAACAAAATGTGATTTAAACATTTCTAAAATGAGGATATAAAAACCACAAAGATGCAGTCTAGAATATTTTCACATAAAGTATACAGTGCTGAGGTTATCCCTCTATAGACATGCTCATCTGAAGATATACAATGCTACTTTGTGATTTGCTCAAGGTCACTTGGAGGTACTTTCCACTCCATGTCTCCTGATTAATAGTCCATAGCCTTAGCATGAGAGCCCCTGTGTGGTCTATAGCATTAAACACTTGGCATGAATTAACAAGCACTATAGAGTATGCATTCACCTCTAATTGATTGCAGTATATTGTATCAAAGGACAGCAAGATTTCTGTTGCAGTATTCATTTCTACATACTGAAAAATAATTAGTATCAGTCATCTGATGACAGATATTTCTCATGAGACACTTCTTTGTTATAATCTTTAAATATTTTACTTCACACTGTTGTACATCTGTACTTTAGGTAAATCCAAAGGGAAGGAGTGGTATTTAGTTTATTATTAACTATATTCATATGAATTTGATCGTAGATTTATACTACTGTCTTGGATGTACAGTAAGGAGAAGCACATTATTGTATTAGTAAAACTCACATTATCATGCTGGCCATCACGTACTGACAGACCTGCTGCACTTTCTCATGGGAGAGGGAGGACCACGGCTCAGTATAACACAATACAGTGATTAGCCATGGTTTCCAGTGTTAGTCTGTGAAACGTTTGGAAATATATATTGATATAAAGGTAAAGTACTAGATCATGCCACAATTACTTATGGCTTTGTGCTAACTGGTATAAATAAACAAATTAAAAATAAGTTTAAAGTTGTTGCATGATCTCTAGGTCAGGCATACTACCCAAAGATTTTTTTTTTGAGGGATAAGTCCTTCTTTTGCCATTTTTTTTCTTTTGCAAGAATGTAAAACCACTTTTTACCGAGACTTACGGTACATCTAATAAATGAAAACATCACAAGTGACTGAAACACACATTTATTATTTTACTGATTGCAATCTTGTTTACAAAATAGCACTTTTAATACTAATTGGAAGCTCTTAGGGTGGTCTGCATGAAATTATCCCATAGTGCAGGCTCTTTTCCAACACCATAATAGTGTAGGTTTCTATATGGTAGATGAGTGCTGTCTTACAGCCACTGAGGAATCTGAAAATGGGCAGCTACTTAAGAGCTACAAGTAGCTCCCAAGCAACCAGGTGACTTAATCAGGAGTATTAAACTCCAGTCCTCAGGGGTTGCAAATAATTCAGGATTTAAGAAGCTCTCCGCTCTGACAAAGCTGATAAAATCACTTAAAGTAGAGATGGATTGTGTGACACCCTTTACTAGACTGTATGGTTTCCAAAGCAGCACCCAATGTATGAAACATTGATTGTACCAAACTTTTACAATGCCTTGGAAATGCTGATGCATTAATAAATACAAGGCACTAATATAATTATGTATGTGAGTGTATATTATATTATATATATTATACCGGCACACCCAAGATGGGCATGGGGCATGTCATAGCAGAGAGGTAAGACAAATCGCAGTCCCCTAGAGAAGGAACTTACTATACACTCCAGATATAAGACATGCCTGGCTTGCTGCAGTCCTTCGGGTCATGGAGCGTTTTAATTCTGTCATGTCCGATACAACAATAAATATATTTATTTACATAAAAAAGTAAGTTTAATTTGTTACCATGGCAGGCCTTTCAGCCTATCGCTAATCTCCTATCAAGCTAATTTAACTTTGCAGTGCTTTGCAAGACCCTGTGCCAGTGGAAGGGGTAAACAGGTCCCTGAAATAAATTGGGAATTTAACAGTACTTAAAGCAACTAATTAATTATTTTTGGGCACAGTAGGGAAATTGGTGTCTATTCCTAGTGCTAGATTTAGTTTACAAAGTGTTTCTATTCAGGAGTGCAGGTAGAACATCCTCTCTGTAAGTATATTGTTTGAATATGTTGTTTATCCCAGCCTGCTCCTCTGACAGTTGCTTTTCTTTTCTTAGTGGCCAGTTTGCCGTGGTGAAAAAATGCCAGGACAAAAGTACAGGTCTGCAGTATGCAGCAAAATTCATCAAGAAGAGGAGGACCAAGTCGAGTCGTCGTGGGGTGACCCGGGAGGATATCGAGAGGGAGGTCAGCATCCTAAAAGAGATCCAGCACCCCAACGTGATCACCCTGCACGAGGTGTTTGAGAACAAAGCAGATGTCATTCTCATTCTGGAGCTGTAAGTGCCACAAAGGCCTCACTGGCTTGTTTGTTTCTTGGCTAGTGAAAGGCTGACGTAATGAGCTTCCTGTGCAACCACAGGAACGGCAAAACACAGACAGACCCTGCCATTTCAAGGGCCCTTCAGTGCTCCACACTGAGGAGGTTCTGCTTTACAAAACCAGTTTGTAGCAAGTTTACTTTCACAGCACGGTGTCTGACATAAGGACAGAAGGTGCTGGCAAGAAGCCACTCCACCCCTCAAGTGTCAGTGTGAGCACTCAGCATACAGATGTGCTCGGGCTCAGGGAATGGATTGGATCTGCTGCTTTTTAATACATGAGCATGAGCAACGCTTTATAGTAAAGGAACACTTCTCTGTTTTAAAGAACTAAAATGACTAATGGGAAAATATTTCCAATCTTTACAAATCAGTATTTACCTTTTAATTGCACACCTATTGCATTCAGATATTTGTAGTCTTGACCATCTCACTTGTCTTATAAAGACCCCCCACCCTGTCCAGTCTGTTATGTCTCAACTTCCAAGTCTCCTTGCTGCTTGAAGGGCAGATAAGTTAAGACAATTGTCTGTATTATGTAAGTGCAATTATCAATTCATTGAGTGGTAATGAGGTAATCTCAGTCTCTAAGGCTCCCACCAACTTGACAAGAAACATATGCTCATATATATTATTATTATTACTGTTATTATTACTCCTTACTTATAAAGCGTCAGCATTTTGTGTAGCACTATTTACAAAGTAGAATAAAGTACAATTAGTAAATTACAAAGATATAGGCACACTCTAAGGTAAGTAGAAATACAAGTACAGTGCAATACAAATATGAAACAATGGTCCGCTGACAGCTTGGTGCAACACAAATGAGGTTCCTTCTCCAATGAGTTTAAAATCTAGATGATATGGATGGGATGAGAGACAGGAGAGTACCAGATACAAGATGGCAGTGATTAAGCCAGCGGTCCTGATGCAAGTGGAGGTGGTTGAATGTTACACTGTAGAGTGCGTGTGTGAGCAATTATGTAGTATATGCAGTTGTGCATGTTAAGGCTGAAGTTGAAAAGATTATTTAAGCAGTTTTTAGAGCGTTTTAGAAAGGTTTTGAGGTGGGAAGATAGTCTAATGGAATAAGGTAAGGAGAAAAGTCCTGAAGGTGGAAGTGAGAGGTGTTGACAAGAGCTGGAAATAACAAGGTTGTGAGCAGAGCAAAGAGGGCAGTTGGGGGGAGTATTTTGAAATAAGAGCAGAGATGTCAGGGGGTGCACTGTTGTTAAGGGCTTTATATGAGTCAGGGTTTAAAATCTTATTCTGGAGGCTATGGGAAGCGAGTGGAGTGTCTGACAGAGTGGAGTGTCAGACACTGAGCTTTGAGTATGGTAGATTAGTCTAGCAGAGATGTTTATTATGGAGTGGAGTGGGCACATACAGTTGATAGGGAGACCAGCAAGGAGCACGTTTCAGTAGTTGAGATGTGAAATGATGAGAAATGGATTAGAATTTTAGTTGTCTAGTGAAAGATATTTATATATTTTAAAGATTTATTTTAGAAGAAAATTACCTGATTTTTCTGTTGATTGTTTGTGAGGAAAGAAAGAGAGGGTGGGGTTCAGTAGAACCCAAGTTAACTGGCCTGGGAGGTAAGAGTGATGATGGCATTGTCAACAGGGATATTTGAGGAGTGGAAACTGTGATAGAGAGTGAGAAGATTAGGAGCTCAAACATTGAAATGCTGAGTTTGAAGGAACATCAAGAATGAGGGACTTCTCAACACTTGCATTGGTTTTCTTCTTAATATTTTCTGAAGTTACCCTCAATTATGTACTATATATCACTGCATAATATGTTGACATTTTGTCATTTTAAAGAACTAATATTGCATAATACATAGCATAAAATATAAAGACATCTCAAACTTAACATGTCAAAAACCGAACTCTTTATTTTTCCACCCTCTACTACAGAATCCATTCCTCCAATGTCTCTCACTGTGGACAATGCGATTATGACACCCTGCTTCCAGGCCCGTTGTCTTGGTTTTTTTCTTGATCCTGCCCTCTTTCATTCCTAACATAAATTTACTCACCAAACCTTGCCTATTTCATTAAAAAAAATCTCCAAAATACATCACTATCTAAAACAAGACGCAACTAAAATTCTAATTCAATATATCTCATCTCAACTACTGCAACTCCTTGCTGGCCTCCCCATCAGTCGCTTGTCACCAATCCAATCTATAATGAATGTGTCCGCTAGACTTATCTTCAATACCCAACTCTTAATGTCAGCATCACCACTCTGTCAGTCACTCCACTAGTTCCCTATAACCTCCAAAATACAATTTTAAAATCATGAGCCTAATGTATAAAGCCATCAACAATAATACATCCCCTTTTATCTCTGCTCTTAACTAAAAATACCCCCCCCCCCCCTCCATTCTGCTAATGACCTTCTTCTTTCCTCCTCTCTTATTACCTCTACTCATTCCCGCCTTCAGAACTTTTCTCATGTTGCCCCTATTCTTACTCCTTACCTTGCTCCACTAGACTTTCTTCCTGACCCAAGTCCTTCAAAACCTTATTAAAACACATTTATTTAATTAGGCTTATCATCTTCATATTAAATATACCCAATGCGTCTATCCTCTTCCAAATTCCTTAGATTGTTAGGTTTGTACTTTTTTTTACTCATATAGGATGTTTGAAAAATAAGTCTATATGCAAGATTATAAACTCAAAAACAGGGCTCTCTTTTTGTTTAATCTCTGTTTCATACTATGTATATGCTGGAGAATATGTTGGCGTGTTTAAAAACACTAGATAATAATAATATGCCTTTGATAGTCTTATTTAGCCTGGATACCACATTATTTTCAACATAGAACATGAATTCATATGTAGAGCTTGATATTTATATTAGTTTAAGAAAAGTCAAATAAAAGTGTGGAAACTTTGTAACTTTTATGAATTTGTGTCACTGGGTGGAGCAGTGTCTTTCCCCAACGTTCATGAAGAGAGTACACTTGCGTGACTTTTTCCATTTATTTAATTCTATATTTTTGGGGATACTCTTTTACAAGTAAGGAGGCGCATTGGAATTCTCTTTTCACAGTCACCAGCATTTCACTTTTCAGTCACACCCAGAGCAGAAAATATTCCTTTATTACACCTTATCAGTATTGCAGTGTATATTTCCATTGCAAACTTTAGACTTTCTATTGATGAAATTCAAAATCTGCACAATGGGCCAAATTTAGTTTATACTGCTAATTGTATGCAGTGGCCAAGCTGTCTAACATACTGTTCATACAACATGTATATGTCTCAGCTGCTCTGAGCATACTTTACTCTGTTACACTCCTGCTGCTGCTGCAAAAAAAACAGATGCAAGCATAGAATATTGTATTTGATTTAATTGTCTGCAATTATTGTAAACTGTTAAAACACTTATTTTTAAAGTAATAAGAGCGTTTGTGGTGCTTACACTGACTGAGCTGATCGTCTGTTGACATTGTCAGTGCTGAGCTGAGCCTTTGTAAACTGGAAAGTAGGAAAACTAACTTGTATGTGCAGCTGAAAGAGCATAACAGTCTTCTCAAATGCCACGTCCAGAGAACCCAAACAACTTTCAGAATACAGTATGCGCTTTATAAAAGCAGTGCATGTAGGCAATTACTGGTGATTAATGATGCACTGGCTTATTTAAAGAACTATTGTACTCCCCTAGCAAAGGAACTAACACCATTATTAAATTGCGATTCTGCAAATTGAAAAGGGCTCTATATAAGCACATAGCATTTTTTTTACAGAAGTTTTTAGTTAGTGACCTTCTATCCAAAATCAAGGTCTTCACTAACTAAAAACTTCTGTAAAAAATATGCTCTGTGCTTAAATAGAGCCCTATTGAATTTGCTGAATCGCAATTTAATAAGGCTGTATATGTTTTACTTTAATAAAATCCATAATCTGTTCTTTATAACTTTTTCTATTCCATATAAAGCTGACTTTCAAACATAAACATTAAGTTGAGCTGCTTGCCTCCACCCCTTGTGAGGTAAACTAGTGTGGGAGCAACTTTAACTGGCAGCAAGTCCTTAATGGTCAGACACAGGCTTATGTTTAGATATAACTGATCTTTGCATAAATATGCTCTCTTGTTTGCTGTTCTCATAGTGGCCTCTTTTGTTTTTTGTCCCGGACTTTGTTACATTAATTGTCATGCTATGTATATATTTTTTTTAATCTGTGCAAACTCATTCATTATGATGGGATTGCAATTTTGCAGATACTACAATATGTTCTAAATCTACAGCACTTTACCATTAATCCCACAATTTGCTGTAAAACTAGATGTAGATTGTTCTGTACAAGTGAGCATCTCCATGTCTGAGAAATTGCTTCTTTCTTCTGTACCCTAAAGAAGAATTTATACCTAAACACAAGTTGCTGTTATATGAAAAAAAAAATCACTTATACATAAGTTCAAAAGTATGTGTAAAAATGTTAGTACTTGACTTATTACTATGAGACTCTGTATATTGCGTGATTTGACCAGATGAAGAACACACAATTGTAGCAGTTACAGTCTAGAACTGCAGCTGTACTTGAATTGTCTCTTGATTTGGGCTTTGAATGGTTGACCTAATCAGCTCAACATTGTATGTGTTAGTGACAGCAAATGGAAGAATAACTGATAAACTGGGCAAGTCCCATTACTTTCACATAGACCGTTAATCTTCTTGATGGTGATCTTTAATGTAAAAGAAATGTAATTTTAGGTAGAACTTGCCCTTAAACATAAAAGGACACGTACTGGACTAGTTTTGCTTGAACCAGAAAATGGTCATTGTAGATTTTTCCCTTTGAAAGCGGTGGAATATCTGATTTTATAGATTCCTATAGTTTTGTGGTTACATACAGAGGCGACTTTGATGTCCGTAAAAGTCATTTGCGTAGATGGAATGAACTGGTTGTCATGTTATTATTGAACTGTTGCCTATAACATGGACCGTGTATGTAAATAGCCTATTATAGACATTAAATAGGCATTAAATCTGACACCTGAAACACACCTTCAGTCTGTGTGAGGAGCATAAGTTCCAATAAATTGCTTTATTTCTTTTCTCTCTGGAGGGAGGTAATGCTACTCTAGTCTAATGTCCAGCTGCGATGTGCGCTTTCATCTGGGTATATTGATCTTCACTCAAGAAGCAATGAGCAGGAATGAGACCGAGAAGAGAAATGGTTTATAAAGGAAAACTGAAGTCTCACTTTTTCTACCAACTTGTTTTAAAGGTGTATAGGACAGAAGTATATGTCTGTTATGTGTTGGAAAAACAAAAATAATGCAATAATGTAGGATGACTTTAAAAGTCATTTACCTCACTGTAAGTGTTCTCCATGGTGTGAAATAACACTAAAACACCTAAACAAAAATCTAAAGTATTAAGTCTGTTTACAAATGCACTGTATCCAGCCTACTGACTGTTCTATGATTAACATATGCAGTGAAGGCTCTGTGAAGACACGTATGTATAGCAGTTTCTCTCTAAACTAAGGAATTCAGAAAGCGGTTAACCCACAACTGTCTTATTTAGGTTATTTCAGCATTCCATTCTCAGCACAGATGAATTTGCGAAGGGTTAACTCTTTTTTTTTCCCTTATGCTCACTGCACAGAGCTGTTGCTGTGGGTCTGTCTGGGGGCTTGCCAGTGACTCGTGTAAACAGATTTATTTTATTAATGCACGTATACTAAACATTCAAAAAGTACTTTAACATGCTTTTAGGAGGTCTTTATAATGGTGTGCTCCAAATTGTACTGAATTAAGTGGCCCTTTAAGATGTGCTAGGGCAATACACTCTGCCAGGTATGGAGAAACAAATTACTTCCAAATCACAATGAAGTCATATTTAACATTTAATAATATTTGACACCTGTTACTTTAAACACACGTTAGGCAAATGTGTTCCATATCCTAATAACAATACAAAATGAGAAAAAAAGTTATTTGAGGTATGGAAAATGTACTTTTATCCATGGTAAAATTTTAAGAATTGCCCTTCAGACAATACATAGGCCCTCATTCAATTGCGATTTGGCCAATTGAATAGTGCTCTAAATAAGCACATAACATATATTTTTTAAATAAGTTTTTAGTTAGTGAAAACCTTGCACATAACATATATTTTTTAAATAAGTTTTTAGTTAGTGAAAACCTTGCTTTTAGATAGATGCTTACTAAGTAAAAACTTACTTAAAAAAAATATGTTATGTGCTTATTTAGACCCCTATTCAATTGTCCAAAATAGCAATTGAATGAGGCCCATAGTGTTTACATAAATGTGTCAGGCAACGTTCTAAAATAATTAGACTGATTTTAGTTAATTTTTGCATACAAATGGCAATAAAATCCTCACTTAAGAATGGGCTTATGGCTGTGTGTCAAAGGGCTGGAGCAAACAGATCCTTCTCCTACTTCCTTCTATCCATGTGTTAGTAAGGTCAATGGACAGTTATTATTATTAATATTAATAAAAATAATAATAATGTGTTGCTTACTAAATCTGCTGTTCTGTGTAACCATTACACATCTTGAGGCGTCAGCTTTCCTTTGAAAAAGATGGGAGACGCTGCACATACAAATTATGAAAAATCTCTCATTTGAATTGGTGGCGGTATTTAAAAAAAAAAAAAAAAAAGATAAATATACTGTAACTAATCCAAAGAACTATTTATCATTTACATTTAGTAATAGTATTTTGATAAGCTATTTTTTAAACACAATAATCACAAAGCTAGTGATCATATTTCCATTTTGCCCATGCTATTTGGCCCTGCAGTGCCCCTTGAAAACTTTTATTTTTTATTTATTTATTTAAATTCTTCATGCCCCTTGTAAAGACATACTGCTCCATAGTGCTCTAGTGGCTAAATCTGGTATTGAATGGTGAAGTTTTAATTTAGATTTTTTGAGTGTCTCCTGTTCATATAATCTGGGAGTGATTTGTCCCACCCAGTTTCTTCGCCCCTATATATATATATATATATATATATATATATATATATATATATATATATATATATATATATATATATATATATATATATATATATATAAAAACACACACACATTACATACATCACTGGATGTGTTGGTGACTATTCTGAGACAACTCAAAGGCTTTTTCATTTTAGATCTACACAGACATTTTAAAGATTATTTTATTTTAAGTAAAATTCTAATGCATGTCTAAACATATTTATAGATCACACTTTGGTAGTTCCCAGGGGTTGCTTTCTTTTTTTTCTTTTTTTGTAAACTTAACAGCCTGTTCTCTGGAGTGGAAGATGATGTTCCTCTTCACTAACAGTCCATTATAGCTCTAAAACTAGCAAATAACATCTAATTGAATCCCTAAAAGCTTCTCATTATCCTTACTTCTGTTACCAATTAATTCCTTTCCTATAACAATTTTGTTTATTTTGCTCTTTAAAATAAAAAGGTTTAAAGGACTGAGAGGCCCTTTAAAAGAAAAAAAAAAACATGGGCCGCATGTGAGGCCCTTCAAGCGAAATAGGTTGCCGGTCATTCTTGTAGACTCCATGTTTTTGAGCGTTACAGCTGCCAGATAAATACTCTGTGTATTACAGTGATGGTATCTTCTCACAGTGTGAGTGCATGATACTGCATGGAACTGGAGACACCCCTTGGCCAAGAATCTAAAGTTAGAGACTTTTAATCTGTTACATGATTTATGACCAAGACCTATGTGAATGAGTCTAAAGTACATTGAAATCCAGTGTATGTACTTTGTTTTATTAGGAAGCAATTAAAACCTCTGGCTTTACTGCTTAAAATCAGACAAATAGGTCCTGTATGGTCTGCCCACTGCAGTGCATGCAGACTCCGTAGGGCTGGGTGTGCAGCGTAGTGTCCTAGCCTATCAGGGACCACATCTCAGAAAACACCCTGCAACATGCTGCTGATACGTGTTTCCTGATAGGCTAGGACACAACACTGCACATCAAGCTACATAGTCTGTGTCTGCATATGCTGCAGTGGGCATTTGTTTGATTTTAGGCAGTAAAACTAGAGCTTTTCATTTGTTTTTGATCAAACAAAATACATACAAGTAAATAAATATATAGGTACTAGTAAATTGATAGAAAAATGTTGGTTTTAATTTTCTCTACCTCCCTGGTGTCTCTCCCCCACATGTCTCCCCCCCCCCCCCCCCTCGTGTCTCTTCCCCCTTCCCTCCCCTGTGTCTCCCCTTGTGTCTCTTCCCCACTTCCCTCCCCTGTTTCCCCCCTTCTTTCCCCAGTCTCTCCCCTCTTCTTTCCCCAGTCTCTCCCCCCTTCTGTCCCCAGTCTCTCTCCCCCTTCTGTCCCCAGTCTCTCTCCCCCTTCCTTCCCCAGTGTCTCTCCCCCTTCTTTCCCCAGTCTCTCTCCCCCTTCTTTCCCCAGTGTCTCTCCCCCTTCTTTCCCCAGTGTCTCTCCCCCCTTCTGTCCCCAGTGTCTCTCCCCCCTTCTGTCCCCAATGTCTCTCCCCCCTTCTGTCCCCAGTGTCTCTCCCCCCTTCTGTCCCCAGTGTCTCTCCCCCCTTCTGTCCCCAGTGTCTCTCCCCCCCTTCTGTCCCCAGTGTCTCTCCCCCCTTCTGTCCCCAGTGTCTCTCCCCCCTTCTGTCCCCAGTGTCTCTCCCCCCTTCTGTCCCCAGTGTCTCTCCCCCCTTCTGTCCCCAGTGTCTCTCCCCCCTTCTGTCCCCAGTGTCTCTCCCCCCTTCTGTCCCCCAGTGTCTCTCCCCCCTTCTGTCCCCAGTGTCTCTCCCCCCTTCTGTCCCCAGTGTCTCTCCCCCCTTCTGTCCCCAGTGTCTCTCCCCCCTTCTGTCCCCAGTGTCTCTCCCCCTTCTGTCCCCAGTGTCTCTCCCCCCTTCTGTCCCCAGTGTCTCTCCCCCCTTCTGTCCCCAGTGTCTCTCCCCCCTTCTGTCCCCAGTGTCTCTCCCCCCTTCTGTCCCCAGTGTCTCTCCCCCCTTCTGTCCCCAGTGTCTCTCCCCCCTTCTGTCCCCAGTGTCTCTCCCCCCTTCTGTCCCCAGTGTCTCTCCCCCCTTCTGTCCCCAGTGTCTCTCCCCCCTTCTGTCCCCAGTGTCTCTCCCCCCTTCTGTCCCCAGTGTCTCTCCCCCTTCTGTCCCCAGTGTCTCTCCCCCTTCTGTCCCCAGTGTCTCTCCCCCCTTCTGTCCCCAGTGTCTCTCCCCCCCTTCTGTCCCCAGTGTCTCTCCCCCCTTCTGTCCCCAGTGTCTCTCCCCCTTCTGTCCCCAGTGTCTCTCCCCCTTCTGTCCCCAGTGTCTCTCCCCCTTCTGTCCCCAGTGTCTCTCCCCCCTTCTGTCCCCAGTGTCTCTCCCCCCTTCTGTCCCCAGTGTCTCTCCCCCCTTCTGTCCCCAGTGTCTCTCCCCCCTTCTGTCCCCAGTGTCTCTCCCCCCTTCTGTCCCCAGTGTCTCTCCCCCCTTCTGTCCCCAGTGTCTCCCCCCCCTTCTGTCCCCAGTGTCTCCCCCCCCTTCTGTCCCCAGTGTCTCTCCCCCCCTTCTGTCCCCAGTGTCTCTCTCCCCCCCTTCTGTCCCCAGTGTCTCTCTCCCCCCCTTCTTTCCCCAGTGTCTCTCTCCCCCTTCTGTCCCCAGTGTCTCTCTTCCCCCTTCTGTCCCCAGTGTCTCTCTTCCCCCTTCTGTCCCCAGTGTCTCTCTTCCCCCTTCTGTCCCCAGTGTCTCTCTTCCCCCTTCTGTCCCCAGTGTCTCTCTCCCCCCCTTCTTTCTCCAGTGTCTCTCTCCCCCCCTTCTTTCCCCAGTGTCTCTCTCCCCCCATTCTTTCCCAGTGTCTCTCTCCCCCCCATTCTGTCCCCAGTGTCTCTCTCCCCCCATTCTTTCCCCAGTGTCTCTCCCCCCCTTCTTTCCCCAGTGTCTCTACCCCTCCCATGGGTGTAGGAACTAGGGGGGATGAGGAGGACAAATCCCACCCAGATTTTTCTACGTATGTATGTATAAATTAGCTATTTTACGGCCTGTGTATACACTGAGCTGTACCCCCCCCCCCCAGTATTATTGTGGCTCCTACACCCCTGCCCCCTTCCCTCCCAAGTGTCTCTGTCTTCCCTTCCCTCCTCAGTGTCTCTGTCTTCCCTTCCCTCCCCAGTGTCTCTGTCCCCCCCTTCCCTCCCCAGTGTCTCTGTCCCCCCTTCCCTCCCCAGTCTCTCTCCCCCTTCTTTCCCCAGTGTCTCTCCCCCCTTCTGTCCCCAGTGTCTCTCTCCCCCCCTTCTGTCCCCAGTGTCTCTCTCCCCCCCTTCTTTCCCCAGTGTCTCTCTCCCCCCCTTCTGTCCCCAGTGTCTCTCTTCCCCCTTCTGTCCCCAGTGTCTCTCTTCCCCCTTCTGTCCCCAGTGTCTCTCTTCCCCCTTCTGTCCCCAGTGTCTCTCTTCCCCCTTCTGTCCCCAGTGTCTCTCTCCCCCCCTTCTTTCCCCAGTGTCTCTCTCCCCCCCTTCTTTCCCCAGTGTCTCTCTCCCCCCATTCTTTCCCCAGTGTCTCTCTCCCCCCATTCTTTCCCCAGTGTCTCTCTCCCCCCATTCTTTCCCCAGTGTCTCTCTCCCCCCATTCTTTCCCCAGTGTCTCTCCCCCCCTTCTTTCCCCAGTGTCTCTACCCCTCCCATGGGTGTAGGAACTAGGGGGGATGAGGAGGACAAATCCCACCCAGATTTTTCTACGTATGTATGTATAAATTAGCTATTTTACGGCCTGTGTATACACTGAGCTGTACCCCCCCCCCCCCCCCCCCAGTATTATTGTGGCTCCTACACCCCTGCCCCCTTCCCTCCCAAGTGTCTCTGTCTT
The DNA here is from genome assembly GCA_027410445.1 of Discoglossus pictus. Classification (NCBI taxonomy): domain Eukaryota; kingdom Metazoa; phylum Chordata; class Amphibia; order Anura; family Alytidae; genus Discoglossus; species Discoglossus pictus. Next base: position 371,157,610 of record CM050163.1, read on the forward strand.
CCCTTCCCTCCTCAGTGTCTCTGTCTTCCCTTCCCTCCCCAGTGTCTCTGTCCCCCCCTTCCCTCCCCAGTGTCTCTGTCCCCCCCTTCCCTCCCCAGTGTCTCTGTCCCCCCTTCTGTCCCCAGTCTCTCTCCCCCTTCTTTCCCCAATGTCTCTCCCCCTTCTTTCCCCAATGTCTCTCCCCCTTCTTTCCCCAGTCTCTCTCCCCCTTCTTTCCCCAGTGTCTCTCCCCCTTCTTTCCCCAGTGTCTCTCCCCCCTTCTGTCCCCAGTGTCTCTCCCCCCTTCTGTCCCCAGTGTCTCTCCCCCCTTCTGTCCCCAGTGTCTCTCCCCCCTTCTGTCCCCAGTGTCTCTCCCCCCTTCTGTCCCCAGTGTCTCTCCCCCCTTCTGTCCCCAGTGTCTCTCCCCCCTTCTGTCCCCAGTGTCTCTCCCCCCTTCTGTCCCCAGTGTCTCTCCCCCCTTCTGTCCCCAGTGTCTCTCCCCCCTTCTGTCCCCAGTGTCTCTCCCCCCTTCTGTCCCCAGTGTCTCTCCCCCCTTCTGTCCCCAGTGTCTCTCCCCCCTTCTGTCCCCAGTGTCTCTCCCCCCTTCTGTCCCCAGTGTCTCTCCCCCCTTCTGTCCCCAGTGTCTCTCCCCCCCTTCTGTCCCCAGTGTCTCTCCCCCCTTCTGTCCCCAGTGTCTCTCCCCCCTTCTGTCCCCAGTGTCTCTCCCCCCTTCTGTCCCCAGTGTCTCTCCCCCCTTCTGTCCCCAGTGTCTCTCCCCCCTTCTGTCCCCAGTGTCTCTCCCCCCTTCTGTCCCAGTGTCTCTCCCCCCTTCTGTCCCCAGTGTCTCTCCCCCCTTCTGTCCCCAGTGTCTCTCCCCCTTCTGTCCCCAGTGTCTCTCCCCCTTCTGTCCCCAGTGTCTCTCCCCCCTTCTGTCCCCAGTGTCTCTCCCCCCTTCTGTCCCCAGTGTCTCTCCCCCCTTCTGTCCCCAGTGTCTCTCCCCCCTTCTGTCCCCAGTGTCTCTCCCCCCTTCTGTCCCCAGTGTCTCTCCCCCCTTCTATCCCCAGTGTCTCCCCCCCCTTCTGTCCCCAGTGTCTCTCCCCCCTTCTGTCCCCAGTGTCTCTCCCCCCTTCTGTCCCCAGTGTCTCTCCCCCCTTCTGTCCCCAGTGTCTCTCTCCCCCCCCTTCTGTCCCCAGTGTCTCTCTCCCCCCCTTCTCTCCCCAGTGTCTCTCTCCCCCCCTTCTGTCCCCAGTGTCTCTCTTCCCCCTTCTGTCCCCAGTGTCTCTCTTCCCCCTTCTGTCCCCAGTGTCTCTCTTCCCCCTTCTGTCCCCAGTGTCTCTCTTCCCCCTTCTGTCCCCAGTGTCTCTCTCCCCCCCTTCTGTCCCCAGTGTCTCTCTCCCCCCCTTCTTTCCCCAGTGTCTCTCTCCCCCCATTCTTTCCCCAGTGTCTCTCTCCCCCCATTCTTTCCCCAGTGTCTCTCCCCCCCTTCTTTCCCCAGTGTCTCTACCCCTCCCATGGGTGTAGGAACTAGGGGGGATGAGGAGGACAAATCCCACCCAGATTTTTCTACGTATGTATGTATAAATTAGCTATTTTACGGCCTGTGTATACACTGAGCTGTACCCCCCCCCCCCCAGTATTATTGTGGCTCCTACACCCCTGCCTCCTTCCCTCCCAAGTGTCTCTGTCTTCCCTTCCCTCCTCAGTGTCTCTGTCTTCCCTTCCCTCCCCAGTGTCTCTGTCCCCCCCTTCCCTCCCCAGTGTCTCTGTCCCCCCTTCCCTCCCCAGTGTCTCTGTCCACCCCTTCCCTTCCCAGTGTCTCTGTCCCCCTTCCCTCCCCAGTGTCTCTCTCCACCCTTCCCTCCCCAGTGTCTCTCTCCACCCTTCCCTCCCCAGTGTCTCTGCCCCCTCCCCAGTGTCTCTGCTCCCCCTCCCCAGTGTCTCTGCCCCCCCCTCCCCAGTGTCTCTGCCCCCCCTCCCCAGTGTCTCTGCCCCCCCTCCCCAGTGTCTCTGCCCCCCCTCCCCAGTGTCTCTGCCCCCCCCCTCCCCAGTGTCTCTGCCCCCCCCTCCCCAGTGTCTCTGCCCCCCCCTCCCCAGTGTCTCTGCCCCCCCCCTCCCCAGTGTCTCTGCCCCCCCTCCCCAGTGTCTCTCTCCCACTCCCTCCCCTCTGTCTCTCTCCCACTCCCTCCCCAGTGTCTCTCTCCCACTCCCTCCCCAGTGTCTCTCTCCCACTCCCTCCCCATTGTCTCTCTCCCACTCCCTCCCCATTGTCTCTCTCCCACTCCCTCCCCATTGTCTCTCTCCCACTCCCTCCCCAGTGTCTCTCTCCCACTCCCTCCCCAGTGTCTCTCACCCACTCCCTCCCCAGTGTCTCTCACCCACTCCCTCCCCAGTGTCTCTCACCCACTCCCTCCCCAGTGTCTCTCTCCCACTCCCTCCCCAGTGTCTCTCTCCCACTCCCTCCCCAGTGTCTCTCTCCCACTCCCTCCCCAGTGTCTCTCTCCCACTCCCTCCCCAGTGTCTCTCTCCCACTCCCTCCCCATTGTCTCTCTCCCACTCCCTCTCCAGTGTCTCTCTCCCACTCCCTCCCCAGTGTCTCTCTCCCACTCCCTCCCCAGTGTCTCTCTCCACTCCCTCCCCAGTGTCTCTCTCTCACTCCCTCCCCAGTGTCTCTCTCCCACTCCCTCCCCAGTGTCTCTCTCCCACTCCCTCCCCAGTGTCTCTCTCCCACTCCCTCCGCAGTGTCTCTCTCCCACTCCCTCCCCAGTGTCTCTCTCCCACTCCCTCCCCAGTGTCTCTCTCCCACTCCCTCCCCAGTGTCTCTTCTCCAACTCCCTCCCCAGTGTCTCTTCCCCCCTTTCCCTCCCCTGTGTATTTTTCCCTCTTTCCTCCCCTGTGTCTCTCTCCCCCCTCCCCTGTGTCTCCTCCCCCCTCCCCTGTGTCTCTTCCCTCCTCCCCTATGTCTCTTCCCCCCCTCCCCTGTGTCTCTTCCCCCCTCCCCTGTGTCTCTTCCCCCCTCCCCTGTGTCTCTTCCCCCCTCCCCTGTGTCTCTTCCCCCCTCCCCTGTGTCTCTTCCCCTCCTCCCCTGTGTCTCTTCCCCTCCTCCCCTGTGTCTCTTCCCCCCCTCCCCTGTGTCTCTTCCCCCCCTCCCCTGTGTCTCTTCCCCCCCCCTCCCCTGTGTCTCTTCCCCCCCCTCCCCTGTGTCTCTTCCCCCCCCTCCCCTGTGTCTCTTCCCCCCCTCCCCTGTGTCTCTTCCCCCCCTCCCCTGTGTCTCTTCCCCCCCCTCCCCTGTGTCTCTTCCCCCCCCTCCCCTGTGTCTCTTCCCCCCCTCCCCTGTGTCTCTTCCCCCCTCCCCTGTGTCTCTTCCCCCCCTCCCCTGTGTCTCTTCCCCCCCTCCCCTGTGTCTCTTCCCCCCCTCCCCTGTGTCTCTTCCCCCCCCTCCCCTGTGTCTCTCCCCCCTCCCCTGTGTCTCTCCCCCCTCCCCTGTGTCTCTTCCCCCTCCCCTGTGTCTCTTCCCCCTCCCTTGTGTCTCTTCCCCCCCCCTCCCCTGTGTCTCTTCCCCCCCCTCCCCTGTGTCTCTTCCCCCCCCCTCCCCTGTGTCTCTTCCCCCCCCTCCCCTGTGTCTCTTCCCCCCCCCTCCCCTGTGCCTCTTCCTCCCCCCCCCCCTTCCACCCCCAGGTCTCTTCCACCCCCCACACCTGTGTCTCTTCCCCCCCACCCCCCCACACCTGTGTCTCTTCCACCCCCCCCCCCCCCACACCTGTGTCTCTTCCACCCCACCCCCCCCCCCCCCACACCTGTGTCTCTTCCACCCCACCACCCCCCCCCCCCCACCTGTGTCTCTTCCACCCCCCCCCCCCCCCACACCTGTGTCTCTTCCACCCCCCCCCCCACACCTGTGTCTCTTCCACCCCCCCCCCCCACACACCTGTGTCTCTTCCACCCCCCTCACACCTGTGTCTCTTCCACCCCCCCCCCCCCCCCCCCCACACCTGTGTCTCTTCCTTATTTACAATGGGTTTATGCTACTTCTGGATATCCCCTCCACTAACACACATGCATGGTGCTCAGTAGCCATCTAGTCCTGCATTGGCAATAAAAGAAGGAGCTTACTATATGTTGATCTAAGCTGAGACTCACAAGGCCGTTTAGCCATAGGTTACTGATCCCTCCCTTAACACATAACTCTTTTTGACTAGTTCATTTAGTTATTGCAAAAAAATAATTACTTCTATCTCTTACCCCAACAGAGTTGCAGGTGGGGAGCTGTTTGACTTTCTGGCTGAGAAGGAATCTTTAACTGAAGAGGAGGCCACAGAGTTCCTCAAGCAGATACTTAATGGAGTCAATTACCTTCATTCACTGCACATTGCCCACTTTGATCTCAAGGTACAGTAAAGTGTTCAGTTATTATTTAAAAGGAGAATTATACGGTTTAAATATGTTTCTGGTTGGTGTATGTCAGACTTATTTAATAATTATTTTTTTACTTATGTTTAAGCACCATTGTTAAGCATATCTATAATAAAATATTTCCATTTTTGCTGTCAATCCTGACCCCCTCCTCCCCAAAGTGACAAAGAAATATCCATGATTTTCTGATTACTGTGAGCACTGTGTAAAATTCTCTATGTATGTATGAAATATATATCATGTTTTATAAATATTTCTTTCCCCTGGGACCTTTTGGAATTTAGATTGTTTGTGTTCAAAATAAAATTCTAAATATCAGTAAATTATTATTTATTTTGTACAATATATTATGTATGTATAGTTTGTTGCAGTGTATATTTGTGACCAAAGGAAGTATTACTTCCTCACAGTTGGGTACTAGGTTCTCTTCTTTTTACCATATTTATTAATGATTTAGAAGTAGTCTGGAATGTAATGTCTCCAGATTTGCTGACGAGTTCTGCAAGGTAATTAATAAATATGTACTTTCACTGCAAATACAAATTGGAAGAATGGAAAGCTGAATGACAGATGAAATGTAACAAATAAATCTAAAATTGTGCATTTGAGAAAGAAAAATAAACAAGAAACTTAGAGATAGAAGAAGAGTTAGGAGTGATTGTGGACAGGTCCTTACGTGATAGTGTTCAATGCCAGGCAGCAGCTGCAAAGGCAAGTCAAATATTAGCATGCATTAAGATGGGTATAAAAGCAATGGAAATAAATATAATTATGCCACTATATAAATCACTGGTACACAATCGTTAGGGATATGTAATACAAATTGGGCACCACAAGTGATAAGGGAAATTAAATATATTTTTGCTAAAAAAACATCTCCGAAGAGGAGATAGGATTACCATATAAAATTACATTCAGGGTCAATATAAAGCTTTGTAATAAACAAAAACACATGACAAAGAGGTTTCCAGTTGAGAAGAGGGTTATCCTTTTAGGTTACAAGAAAAAAAAAAGTTCACATTTTAAGAACTAGAAGGGTTTTTCACTGTAAATGAATTGTGGAACTCCCTAATAAAGGAGGTCGTGAAAGCAGATTCTACATTATAACTTCAAAAAGGGGTTGGACATATTTTTTTATTAAAAGGGCATACAAGGTTGTGCTGGATAACTACAATAGAATGGGTACTGAAAAAGGGGGTAATCTGGTTTACAGTATTTGGCATCAGGAAGGATTGTTCTTTCCTCTTATGATAAAATTGGCAGTATTTCAGTGTTTTTGTTTTATTTCTTGTTTTCCTTCCTGTGGATCAGTTAACAATTCACATACTGCAAGGAGCATAGGAGATCTAAAACAAGTTGCTCTTATTTAGAGCAGAAGAATAATTTATTTACCATTTGATTCAACAGAGTTTAATGTTGGAGTTATATTTTATGTTGAAGTTATATTTTATGTTGCAGGGTATATTTATTTTCTGCACTCAAATCTTTTTCTGTCATTCCAGTTGAAGTTTTAGGGTCATACACAGTTTAAGAATATCTGTGTTAAGCATAAGGCTATCCTTAGGTTTAGTTAAAGTGACACACATTTGGGAAAACTAGCCTTCAGCATCATTTACATTGTATTAAAATATGTTAAAATAGTTCTTCATTTTTTTACATTTTAGCTTTTAAGCCAAAAAATATCTGAAAAAGTTATCTGATTTTGATATAGAGTGTGGCGGTTTAGCCAATCAGAATGGAGATTAGTTTTCTGCTTGTCTATTTTGTTTACTTACGATTGTTTGACACAGTTACAGCTCAGACCACAGCAAACTATTGTACTACAGGACAATGCAAGATAGATCTGTCAGCTTATACATATAAACACTGTATTATATGGCACTCTGTGGCCACACTGGGCTCTCTGGCATGGATACTTTGCACCTATGTCAGAACATACCTCACAACTGTCCGATCTCGTTATTCTAGATCTACCTGTGTCATACTCCGATTTATCTGAATGAGTACAGTCTCACCACCCTTTACCCCTTAATGTTCCCAAATGGCTCAAATTACTTTATTAATGTTGTGTAAATACACATACACACATTTTATTCTGTTCAATAAATTTCACCTGCCTTTACTTGTTACCTGCAGCAAAAGTTGCTCTGTAGGACACAGACAGAAAGATATACAGCAAGGTGAGCCTGTTGGTCTGTAAGCAGGACACTGTATTCTGTAAGGCACAACAGTTTAATCATTCTGCCTCTTCCAATCAGCCTCTAGGGAACAAGAGGCTAGGACAACCTCCACCAATTACATCACCACTTAGCATGCTGAGAGCCTATAGCTGTCATTCCATTTCTGGGGAATGAGACTCCAGGACAACCTCCAGCAGTGTTTTGAATGTGCTGGGAGGGTTTAACTGACAACTGTTAGTCACAGCCTGCTTAATAGACTCTAATGTACCACACAGTACAGAGCCCAGTGGTTACTGCTGAAACACACACATGCTCATTACTAGTGCAGGACACTGGAGGATGGCTATGAGGAGCCTCAGAAGTCCATCTAAACAAAAAGATATACGAGTAAGAAAGAAATAATTTAAAAAAAATAAGGAAAATAAATGTAAGTGCATTTAATTTATTTTCACTGCTCAATCTGTATCTGATCGGCAGTTTGGATGACTTTAGTGGCCATTTAAGCCTAACCTTTAGTTAGATAGAATGGACACATTAGTTGAACATGTCTTGTTCTTATTTGCTGGTAAATCTATGTTTCTGTGTAATATCAGAAAGATATAGCGTTGTGGTCCCTATATTAAGGATTTTCTCACCCCAGATCCTGTGTTAATCATTTAGTTTATTTTCTTAGAAAAACAAAAAAATTATAAAGATTGTACTAGTGACAAACCTCTCTCCTTATTCAATATTGCAAACAGTTTTGTGTGTGTCTTTTTGTTAATGCAGTGTATTTATTTGAATTAACTGCCTGCTATAATTTGCTGTTTTTTTTTCTGTCCTTTTGTAGCCCGAAAACATCATGCTTCTAGACAGGAATACACCTAAGCCTCGCATTAAGATTATAGACTTTGGTCTAGCTCACAGAATCGACTCTGGGAATGAATTCAAAAACATCTTTGGAACTCCAGAGTTTGTCGGTGAGCATATCTCTTATGTTTAATTTCCCTGTTATGGCTATAAAATCTGCCACTTCATTCACTGCAAGAGATTTCCGTTACCCATTGAGCTAGTTGTATTCTGCACAAGTTCACATTTCCCATCTCTTCCATGGCGCAGCAAGTGATTTGAAAACTTGCAATGCGTCTTATATTCACATTTCCAGTAGGCAGCTAGATCACCATTGTAAAGGACTCACATCAGACAGACATAACTGCAAAACCTAGCCTGCTTGGCATAGTCTTCATACCAGCTTGTATTAAAGGACCACTGCAGTTCAAGAAAAAGGACACTTGTTTGTCAAGTATGTACCAAACTAATAATATTAGCGGCTCTGTAAGCCATGGACGTGAACCATTTTTTAGGCAAATGGGAATTTTTGGAGACTGTTTACAGAAATACATTTGTATTTGTTACATTGCTTCATCAGAGCTGAGGGTGTGTGTTGTGGCAGAGGGAGACGTGGGGAATGAGAGAACAGACAGTCCTTGTTCAGATAATTGGATAAAACTGAAACTGACATTACACCCATTTCCCCTCGCTCGCCTAGAAGCACCTTGCATCGTACAATGCAACTATATATCTCCAGAAACATAAACACACCTCTAAAACACTCAACTTCCACAATGTATCATGGTTCCCTCCAGGGTACTGCAGATGCATCAACTTTTTTTATTTATTAATTTATTTATTCCCTAATAAATTTAGCATAATAAAGCCACACACAGTAAAGAAAAATTGCACATAGATGTTGTAAAATATAATGATTGCATTTTTTTTTTCTAAAACATTTTGAGCATTATGTTCAGTTATTCAATAATTAAAGACCACATTTGGTTATTTAAATAATAATTTAGGATTTCCGTTTGAGAGTGTGGAATAGAAGTGATAACATGTGGTGTTTCATTTTTTGTTTTCTTGTCTTAATGCTAGCTCCTGAAATTGTAAACTATGAACCACTTGGCCTTGAATCAGATATGTGGTAAGTTGGAAAATTACTTATAATTTTCTGTTGCATATAGTACTTCCAATATTGTTGCTTCTAACAGTTTTTTTTTTTGTTTTATTTTATAGGAGCATTGGTGTAATCACTTATATTCTGTAAGTATGCCATGTCTGTGGTAGGTAGTCTGGTAATTAGATTTCAATACGACTAATGCAGTGTAACTAATTGGTAATATACTGACTTGAACAGAAAAGAGCTTTATCATTTTAAGATAATCATCAAAAACTAGAATGTATCCTGTCTTTATTTACATGCAGTCTTGTTCTTGAGCGACATTTATACATTTTATGTATGGAAAAGGAGATTTATCTAAAATACAGCTATCACTCCTTATAATATATTGTGGAGTTAACAGTGGCATAATTTATAAATAACTTGGAGAGACACAGTGAGGTTCCAAATATAGTATGATTTAAAGTTATAGTAAGTAACAAGTACTTTATTATTTAAATGCCAGTGACTCGTCAATACCAATTTAACTCCTCCTGGGGGAGCTGAATCAGGGTTAGGGAATGTATAGAGGAGGGTTAGGGGAAGTGCTGGGAGAGATGCTGGGGACCCTTGGGGATGGCTTATGAATTGGGATAAAGAATACCAATAATATATAAATGTATACACCATCTAATTTAAATTTTTTGATGATCAAGCTGTATTGTAATGCAATTTTGATGTGCTATAATGTTGGATATAGTGATAGAAAATGTGTTGCATTTACTTTTGAAAAAAGGATATTTATTAACAAAACATTTGAACATTATGTGATTTATAAACAAAAGATCGTACACAACTTTTATATTAAATAACAAAAATGTTTTTTGTATTGAACTCTAGTAGTAGATTTTCTATTTTTTGGGGGGCACTTAGAGGGTTAAAAAGTGATATATCTTTCTAATTGGGTATTTCTAATTACCTCCTGATTCTCTGTGCATGTGTTTTTGTTTTTTTTGTGAAGATCCATGATGGAATTAAAAAATCTAAGCATGCTCAGACCCCAAGCCCGGTTACCCCTTGGATCACGGTTCTACCATATAAATGGGTATTGCATCATATTTTTAGAGAATCCCTCAGGCTACAGAGACACGGAACCATTTGTCAACGGATTTCATAAAGTATTATTGGCATCTGATATTGGCATCCGCTTTGCCCTAGTAACTACTGCTATCTCTTATTAGATTGAGTGGTGCATCGCCTTTTCTTGGTGAAACAAAGCAGGAGACCTTGGCTAATATATCAGCTGTGAGTTACGAGTTTGAAGAAGAGTTTTTCAGTAGCACAAGTGACCTGGCCAAAGATTTCATAAGGAGGCTTCTTGTCAAGGACCCAAAGTAAGTTTCAGAAGAGAAGTAGTTTTGGATAACATATTTTACCTGTTCACTTTTTTGAGATTATGGAAAAGACACATTTGTTCTTGCTTTCAGATCTGTCTTTATTGATTTGTAATCCTTAAAGCCCCACAGAACTTGTAATATGTACTCTGTACCATCAGGTAGACAATGGGAAAGCATGTGGAAAATGTGTTTACATTATTAAAATGGATTAAGAATTGTCTTAGATTTTAATCTTTTTAGTTATTGTAAACCTCCAATATATTTATTGTATAGCTCTTGAAGCCCTACCACAATAATCAGAATACATAATAAGGTTGTGGTCTATATTTTTTACACATTCCATTTTAGATATATACTAATATATATTAGAACTTTTATATAAGATTCTAAGGCATAGTGTGGTGGTGTAGTGGTAACTGTGCTATTTCAAGATGTTTTTCAGTGGTAAATCATTGGTTCAAATCCTATACCATCCACTTTTGTTTAATGTGTTTATTTACAAGCTTGTTACTCTTAATTAAAAAAAGGATCAATATACACAACAATTTTTTGGTTATTAATTCTCTCTCTCTCTCTCTCTCTCTATCTCTCTCTCTCTCTCTCTCTCTCTCTCTCTCTCTCTCTCTATATATATATATATATATATATATATATATATATATATATATATAATTACTTCACATAGTTATTCAAATAATTATTTTAAAGGCAACACAAGAAGCAGTTAGCTCATATTAACATTTACTTTATTATAACCTAAATAACACATTTCTGAATCTTAAGCTACAAGAAAATAGCCTCTGGGAGGACTTGAACGAGGGACCTTCAACTGCCTAGTCTACAGCTTAACTTGCTGTGTTACTTATATAGTTAATACATTAGCTGCTAGAATATAATGAAGTGGTTACAAATCACTGACTGATTCAAAGCCTCTACACCTGATTCTAATTAATATTTATTACATCCCACACTGTACAGGGCTCATTACTCATTCAAACTAAAGTAACACACCAAAATCCACTGACTTGTTTATTATCATAGAATAAATTCAGCATCAGTTTTAAAAAGGAAACCACTTTTTCCTTGCATTATTTTTTACACTCTATTTAATGGTGCAGAGCACATATGGTGACTACAGTGGCTCTTTAACTGTGTTTTCCATGGTGTTCTTTATTTCCATAATATTGGACAGCCCATTTTCTGTGGAAAATTTGCAATATACAAATGTGTTTGTAGTTAATGTTTGGAACATTTATTTACATTTTTCACAGCTCTGAATTGGTTAAAGTACCAGTTTTTCAGCATTTTTATTTGCTTTTATGTATATTTTAAAATATAAAATGTTTGTAATGATATAAAATATAATATGTATTAAAGAGAAACTGAATCCGATATTTTCTCTCATGTTTTTAAAAGAGCCATTTCAAACATTTTTTTCTGTGTGTTAAAATAAGTGTTGCAAAGGTTACAAATGTATTGTTAAATACCTGTAACTGCTTCAAGGTCTCCTGCTCAGACTTGATTAGACTGTGTCAGGCTCAGTCAATCTTAAAGCACCGACTTTCTATCGTAATGCTCCATAACTCTGACATTGTAGTTTCCTGGCACAACCTAATTAGATTGACAGAAAGAGGCTCTGAGGTCTTATAAAGCCACATTTCCAGAGTTATATCTTTTTTTTTTTTGAACTAGGCAGAACTTTTGCATGTTTCATACAAAAACTATGATATTAAAAACATACTGCAAGAGAGAAAATGCACAACTTCAAAATTGCCATAATGTAATTGCTTTCATATATACAAACTTTAAAACAAAAAAATTATAAATTAAATATTCATTTTATTTTACAAATTGCATATGATGCTGATTACAAACTATCAGCCTTATTAAATTGCGATTCGGCAAATCTAAAGGGCTCTATATAAGCACAGAGCATATTTGTTAACAGAAGTTTTTAGTTAGTGAACTTCTATCCAAAAGCAAGGTCTTCACTAACTAAAAACTTCTGTAAAAAAAATATGCTCTGTGCTTATATAGAGCCCTTTTCAATTTGCTGAATCGCAATTTAATAAGGCTGTATGTTCATTAACACATTATTAATCTGATTTATTTTATAGTAAAAAAAATACTTGCAAAATAGAAGGCTAGTTGTTGTTTTTTTATGTACTTGGATATGGATGGTTATTTTAAGGCCAAAATCCAGATACATACCCTGTACAGCAGACAGTTACAATTGGTTGACTTGTATACAGTGCTCTGCTTCCAGGTAATTGGATAATGGCCATGTGTTGTTCAAGGCTGTATAGGATGAAAGTACTATCACTAATAAATATATGCCGGCAACACAGAGTTCACTTAATTTTTATGTTTTTTTTCTTCTTAAAAGGAAGAGAATGACAATCCATGACAGTTTGCATCACCCTTGGATTAAGGTACTTTTATTAACAAATTATGTAAATCTAAATTGTTTTGTATATGTTGTGCACACTCTTAACATGTCTAAAACTGCTCCAAACCACTGTTACCCAATAATTATACTGCATAAACTGAGTAAACCGCTGAGAAGGATTCTGGGTAATTCCATGTAAATGAGTAAACCTCCGATATATTTAGCAAAGTAACTGCAATTTTATTATTGTAAGATTAGTAAAAATAATCACCTATACTTGTAGTCTCTAAACCCGTCACCATGACTAAAAAAGGATATCCTCAAATCTTCATCTATTGGCAGTTTCAGTGACTTGGATAGCATTGACACTGCAGTATATCAGAACCTCACTGCCTGAATTTTCATGCTAAATGTTTTATTATAGATATATGGAAACAAGTAATAGATTGTAAAAAAAGGATATTACAGGATAAGTTCTGCATAAACGTATGTTCCTTTTATATTAAAGAACACACCACAAGAAGATGAACTACCTATGTAAAAGTTAATAAATATACCATGTTTTTTATTTTAATTTTTGTCAATGATACTTACAATTCAGAACTGAGTTGGTCAAAAGTCCAGGAGCCAATCAAGCTGCAGATTCGATCTAAGCTGTGACCGTTACATTCCTGTGTTCTTAAGCAGATCTCATCACCAAATATACAGAGGACTTGTAGCAATAACATGCTAGAGCTAGAAGTTTTACCCATATATTTGAACTTCTATAAGTGAACTATGAGTCTTTGAAAGTAGAAGTTGCATCCAGCATAATGAAGGATCTTTGACAAAATTGCATTGTCATGAGTTATGATTTGTTTAATGTCCCTCTGCTAGTAGCTAGGGGAGTGCCAGGTTGGCCTCTCTACCTCCTCTCATCCTCAGATTGTAACTGTGTGAGGTAGGCAGGCAGCAAGCTGTCTCTCCAGCTTGATAAACGGTATCATCCATAAATAATAGTTTAAAACGCATCCTTACGCCAATTTCCAGTAAATTCCATGTTGTTTTTAAGGTGTTTATGGCTTAGATGCTGATTCTGCACACGTCATGACGCAACGCCCACTCAATGACAGTACTCTGCTGATTCAAAAAAAGAGCACAGGGGTGCCACTCAATCCAGATTTGGGGAGGGGGGGGAGGCTTTGAAACTTCCTTTCTAGCAGCACTTATGATGATATTTACAAAGTTATGCTGTTTGTATGGAGTCTTAACAATTACTTTAATGATCAATAAAGTGCCTTCATTGAATCTATGGTACATTGATTGATAAAGCTGCTTTTATTTATGGCAGCAAAGAGGTAAACAAGTGTGGTAGGGGCAGGACAGTTACTTCAGCATTGGAAAATTATATATCTGGTATTGCAGCTTTGAGAAATGACAGAAAGCTGTTCCTATATGTTGACCAAGGAACTGTCCTGGTAAAATATCAGTAAAAGGGCAAAGCAGAAAAATAATGCAAATATGTAAAAAAAAATGTAAAATATGTCAAAGTATTTTTCAGCTTAATATTAATTTGCATTCATATTCTGGGTGACTGTCTTTATGAATAATAACAAAGATATGTATTGAATGCTTACTTTCAAATATGTGATAGTCAGGGTAGCTAGCAGTATCTACTTGCTCTACTCATTGTGTTTTAACATTTGCAATGAATTGATGGGTCCCATGCCTGCTGAAGTCAGTGATCAAACTATTGTGTTCAAACACCAAGCATTTTGAACACTCCCTTTAGCAGTGTATTGCCCTAGAAAGTGTTTCAAATGGTTTAAAAATACTAATTTTGTGAGTTCATCAGATGTAGTTTCCAGCCTATGCAATATTTGTGTTTTCTACAATGGATGCAGCAGCAAGAGACTAATTTGCCTTGCCTTTGATATGTGAGGTTATTAATTAAATTGATATGCTTTTTTAAAAGACTACATGCATTTAGTTTACATGTGCTTACTATTAAGTCTAAAAAATATATGCTATCACCAGCCCTTTAAGCGAAAGAGTCCCCATTATTTTTAGTTTGTTTATTTGAAAGCAATGTTAAATTTAATGTTTTCTAATAAGAAACACAGGTTTAAACTAATGAGTGTGAGAGTGCACAATGCATGGCATGCTCCACTTTTATTGATGGACTTAATATTAATACCTGGCTCGGCAGCTGCACTTTTCCTTAGTTCCTGCCCTAGAGGAAATTGAATGTCTTTATCTAACCTTACAGCTTATTACAACTATAATAGCTGCCCTAGATTCTTCTCCCGGGTGCCTAATAGATGATCAGAGCAGATAGAAAGAAAGAACATAAATTACAAATCTCTAACCTTTTGTCCTTCTTTTAACCATAGGGGTTTTATCCTGTTTTTCTGCTTTTGTTTGCAAGATTTTATTTTAAAAAACCATGTTATTATTTCTGTTGTGCACACTATTCTTTTTAAATGCCACGAATAAACCCAACAGCTCATACAAAGAAACTCCTGAGTGAGAGACTCAATTCCTAACATGATTCTCTTTGTGAACCAGCCTAAAGACACACAGCAAGCGCTGAGAAGAAAAGCCTCCGCAGTAAACATGGAGAAATTCAAGAAGTTTGCTGCACGAAGAAAATGGAAAGTGAGTAAAAATTACCAAATATTATGTAAGTTCAGCATATGAAAATAGTGACACTGACAGCCTTGTACGATTAGTACTGACAGCTGTTGTAACATCGCTGTTGGCAAGGGCTTGGCTAATATATATTTTTTCATATAGTTGGTGTAAGTAGGTATAGCTACACGGATTTCTTTTGCCCGTTCTAATCCACAGCCGTCTAAGAGTAAGAGTTCTATGGCTTGAGACGATCACCTTGAATCTGCTTTTATATATAGTGTGCAGAATTGTTGCACCCTTACAATTTTGCTGTAGATCACGGTATCCCAGTGACATCATCTTTACTGGGAAAACTTGATATGTACTGAGATTTGCTCAGCTTCCTGATTTTATAGATTATAAAAAATAAATTCATTTATTTGTTCTGGGATATTTTTTACGTTTAGTTCAAGAGATATCACTCCACAGATAAACCCAAATAAACTGACACAATACAGTGAGTAGGCTTGAATAAATGGGGAAAAATCAAGTTTGTGCCTTTTATACCCATTACGTGTACACCCATTCAAGCCAACATAAGTAAACACAAGCTGTATACCACACACATTCATTACTGTAGTATTTCATGCTTGGACACTATATACAAATTAATAAATACCTGGTGATTTAACCAGGAATTGTGGGAGGGGCAGGATCTCTCTCACACCCCTTAAATACTTCCTACCCCACTCTACCTTAAATTATCTTTAATCTCCCCACCAACCTCACCCTTCTCTCTAGCTGCATTTCACTCTCCCTAGCCCTCTAATAAGGCTAGGGCGATGTAGCTAATATGCCACACCTCAAGCTACCATCAATAGAAAGAAATCCCCCTTGACAAGTATACATAAGCAGGATGTTTCTGATACCAAAAATACCACAGATAAACTATATGTGATACCAAGACAATCTTACAAGACTACACTATTTCTGAGAGTGTAGTGATGCCAGCCCACCAATTATTGTGGGAGCACAGTGTTTAACATGAGGTAAGTTTCACTCTGGATTTTATTTATTTATTCTTGCTATGGTAACATCATTTTTTCATGGTAAAGCTACCAGATACAAAGATACTAGCTATCAAGTTTTTTTTTCTAGTTTAATGCTATAGAGGCTTTTGGACACTACAATATATAATCATTAATCATTAATTTGTAAAGTCTTCAATGGGTTGTACGAATATGTAAAAGGTCTAGTCAAAGTGTTAGTGAGAAAAAAATAACAAAACGTTATTTCTGATACTGACAGCATTGCAAGTAATAATCAATTTAAAATCATTGCAAAAACATGGTTAATGAAAGACCTTTGTTTTAATTGCTCAGTAGGGCAACCAGTATTGCTATGGCCTTCAATCGGGTCCCTCATAGCTGGAAGGTTCAGTGTTGAACGGTCACCCCAAAACTGACCCTATAGTAACCTAATTGCTAGATCAAAATGTTTTTTATTAAAGATGTAGAACAGGGTAATCCACAGTTGAATGCCTCAAGGAGATCCTTTATAGTGCAACAATGCTTATTTACTTGTTGCTGTTATAACATTTAGTTTACTTTCTCGATAACAGCCAACCCCAACTATCCTAAGTCTGTCTAGACTCTATGGGCCTCATTCAAATGCGATTTGGCCAATTGAATAGTGCTCTATATCAGCACAGAGCATATTTTTTTACCGAAGTTTTTAGTTAGTGAAGACCTTGCTTTTGGATAGAAGTTCACTAACTAAAAAACTTCTGTAAAAAAAATATGCTCTGTACTTTATATAGAGCCCTATTCAATTGGCCAAATCGCAATTGAATGAGGCCCTATGTGGCTAGTGCCTAATTTGATTCAATATCAGTAGTTTGGTTTCTAGGATTGTGTATCCTAAATGAGCGATATGAATCAATAGCCTCTTTATCGCAATAAAATTATTTTCACTTATAGTAGTTGCAACAATTGCTTACTCTGTAAGCATGATATATTTTGCCATGAGACTATCACACATCATGAAGCAAAACCTGTTGGTCTGCCGGGAATCCTGCTTAGGCGTCTTGACGTCAGACGCTACATCTGCAGTGCCTCACAGGACCACCACATGGTAATAATCACCTCTACTGGCAACTACTCCTTTAGATACCTACCTTGGTGGCACAGAATTTGGGAGAGTTAGTATGAAGTAAAATATCATATAAATCTAAGTAGCAGTTCACTGAGTTAGAGGCTAAGTCTCAGTTGTATCTTGATTATAAAATCTCTTGAGTGGCATCAGTATTTCTGAATAATAATTGTTTAAGTTACTACTGTGGCTACCGCTCTGTGGAATATCTTGGAACTTAACAGGTAAAAATAAGATTTATTGAAAACGGTACAATTAATGATTCACTGGTGTAATGTTCTGTTGTTTGGGCTACATAAACTATTCTTGATAAATATAGCATGTCACAGTGTGAGAACAGTTTGTTAAATAGACTGAAATCTATATGGAAAAAAAAGAGTATATATTGTAAGAATGTGGATATATAAATGTATTTTCGCTTCACTGATCTTCTAAGTAAGATGAGATTATTTGCTTGTCTGCCCATAAGATTGGCTAATAGGGGATGACTGACAAACAATGTCTTTTGTTTCTCAAGCAATCTGTCCGTTTAATATCCCTGTGCCAAAGACTGTCGAGATCATTCTTGTCCAGGAGCAACATGAGCATTGCAAGAAGTGATGACACTCTGGTAAGGAAAAATTCTTCATCCACAACTGACTGTATCTTGTTTTTGTTTTTCTACAAAGTGTTTTCAGAAAAAAATCACTTTCTAATGTTTTTTTCTATACAATAAATTATGGCTGACACAGAGCACTCCTGAAACATTATGCTAAAATGTTAAAGGACATTGTAGGGTGTACTTAGCCGTCACCAACCTGCCTGCTGCAATAATGCACAAACACAGTGATTAACCTTCAGGGAGGTTAGTGAAGGTTGGCATTTATGGCACTTGTTTGAGCAAAACAGACACACATTACAAATATACAGTCAATAAGTTGTCTGTTTTTATTACTAGCTGTGTATTATCTCACTGGCTGGATTAGGCTCCATTTAAACACTTATTACTAATTCATCCCATGACTTCACTTAAAGGACCACTGCACAATGATAAATATATATGGTCTTGAAAATGGTCAGTTAGTTTTTAATCTGAAAAAATAAAATTTGATGCACCTGCAATAGATTGGAGGGATTTATGGTACACTGGTGGAAGTTGTGTTTTTGAGAGGGGCATTTACATTTCAGGAATGTTTTGGTTGCATTGAATGATGTAACATATTCCATCTTAGACAGCGAGGGGGAGGGATGTGTGGTGGACATTTCAGTCTTATCAAGTTATAAAACAAAGGCTCTGGACTTCTGCCTATTACTTCCTCGCCATCCCTCTTTTTACTGATAACTGATCTGAACACCCATCCTCCAGCTCTCAGGATGTGATGTAACAAACACAAAATAGATTCCTGTACTCAACAGAAACTTAAAAAATCCAGATTTTCCAAATAAAATGCTTTATGTCCATGGGTTTCACATCTGGTAATATTGTTAGTTTTGTAAATACTTGACAAACAAGTGCTTTTTTTCTTCATCTGCAGTAGACATTTAACACATGAACTGATTATTTGTCAACACTGGCATGCAAGTGTATGTGACAGATAACAACTTAATGAGCCATTTACCTCACTGTAAGTGCACTTCATGGTGTAAAAGAGCACAAGATTGTATGTTAAAATTATCTATTTTTTTTAATTACACTAATAACCGCTAAAAAACTAAACCTTTAAGTCTGTTTACAAACGCAGTCTGTCCAGTCTACTGACTGTTCCATGATTAATAATAGAAAGCAGGGCCGCCAGATGAGGACACTGAACACGTAAAATATTTTCATTTTACTCCATACATATATTCTGTATAAATATTAGGGTTAAAGCACCACTGCACTCCCACATTTCTAACATGATCTGTTTGAAGAACCCAACCAGTGTCTGTAATGGCAAAGTGTTTTTTTAGAAATTAGAGTAAATACAAACATTAATTTATTGACTCTTATATGCAGTTGCTATTTACAGTAAAATGGCATTGCTTTGCCTTTTTTTCTTACTTGTCACCTGGGAGCATGATTGTAAGTTGTGGATCAGTTTAATCAATTATTATTTTTATTATCTTTATTTGTAACGCGCCAACATATTCCGTAGCGCTGTACAGGGGTTGAATACATGGCAAAAACAAAATGATCACCTTATAAAAAATAAATGGCCTTGTTTTTGAGCTTAAAAGCAAATGTACATTGTGCTAGTTTCTAAGACACTTACACAAGACTGAAAACTCGCAAACTTACAATCTAAGGGTTTAGATGTGATACAAGAGAGTGACAAATACAAGATGGCAGTGTGAAAGCAATTTGTTTAGTCAAGTGGAGGTGTCTGTGTGTTGTACTGTAGATTGTGGGTGTAAGTGATTTTAAGCTGTGGAGTGTGCAGTTGTGCGTATTAAGACTGATAGTGATAAGATTTTACAGGTGTGTTTTTAGTATTTTTTTTAAAGGTTTTGAGGCAGGTATTGTAAGTTTCACTTCATTGTGGTAGTAGCCCTTTCCATGGAACTGAATTGGGAACTTATATGCATCCAGGGTGAAAAATCAGGGTAAGGGAAAAACAATTTACATCCACGTCATATGAAAATTGTACATCATAATGTTAACTGGTCCTTTAAAAGATCAGGTTTGTTTATGTAGTTAAAGCTATGTAAAATAAGCATAATATGCATTTATTTTGTATTTAATCCTTCTAATCCATGCACCATATAAATAATGATGCAGGATTTCAATATATATTGAGGTCAACATAAACAGTGTATTGATTAACCTTGTTACAGTACAGCACATTAAATATTCAGCTTTTCTCTGGACAAGTCCAACTCATATGTCAATACTGATGGTAAGAGAAGCATTAATCTCTCTGTATCTCTTTCACCATCTCCTGTGTGGATGCTTTTCAGCGCTTGAATGCTTCTTTATATAAGACTTTAAATAACATTTTCATTTTTTGCCCATGAAAGTTGCCTGTTTACTGATATGAAGGTACATTATTGCCATTCAGATCTCTTACACTCAAATAAATGTAATGAAATAAAGTTTGATATATGGCATTAAAGGGGGTACCTGATCTCAGTGCTGTTGTTTTTCAGCTCCTGTAGATTTTTGGGATCTTGCGTGTTTCACTAGTGCAAGTCATGTGTGCGCACTGCGATTGCACGCCATCTAGTGGCAGGGCAGGTCCACTAAAGTATCACACATTCAAGAACTTTAAACATATTTCTCAATTCTATTTTATTTTTATTTTTATTGAAACAAAATATTTTACCCCTCCTTTTACCAATACACATAGATGTTGGCACAGCCTTTTTGGTGTCTCTCTAGCACTGGTCAAGAGCCCTGTGTATCTCAAGTTGCAACCTGTGAAAGGGCACAAGTGAGCTAAAAGAGATTGCTATCATATAATTATAATAATAATAATCTTTTATTTGTAATGTGCCAGCATACTCTGTAGCGCTATACAGAGGTTAAAAATAGGGCAAAATACAGTCATAACAAATTAAAAAAATGAGGGGACATACTTTAAGCTTAGAATCTTATGTAGAAAGTGCTTTTTCCCAAAGCACCCTACAAGACTGGAAACTCGACACTTGCAATCTAAAGGGAATGGAAAAGGCAGGAAGACAGGTAAGGGTTAGGATAGATCATAGAGAAAGTGAAAATGTACTTAGGTAGGAGAGGCGAGGTAGGGATCATTGTGGTTTATTGTGTCCATAGAACTAACTATTAAGGTTAGTTTGTTCTCTGATTGAGCACCTCTATTTTGGTATTTTGTTTATTCAAAGATAGCCAATCATGTGATATTATGCATCTGTTACTTTTAGTGCTAATGTGTCACAGTTGGGATCTCCATCGAGAACCGGGCAGGTATCGGAAACACAGATTCTGTGTGTAGGATGTAGTAAAAGTATTGAATGCTTTATTGGCCTGGTCCAGAGTATATCACAAATGTTTCTATTCAAAATCAGATTCATCTTAGCCTTTATGAAATGTTTATAATTTTAAATATGGCGGAGAAAGGAGTCTAAAATAAAAAAGCAATTTCAGGAAAGTGTCAGTTTCAAGCATCAGGTAAAATGTCCAACAACATCTTACAGAGAGAAATACTGCTTGCTATTTATTTTTTTCAGATGGTATAATCTAGTTTTATGGCCGATTCAAACTTCTTGGGTATTTTCACCCTAGGGAGGCTAAAAACAATTTCAAATGTGTTGATCTGGAATCTTGGGTTTCTTGTGGTTTATTAGATTTCATCATTCATTAGGAAGATACCTTGGCTCAGAACAGCTGGAAGACATCTGAGGACTTAATCTACTATACCCTGCAGCACTATTGTGGTGTAGAGCAAATATATTTGTACAAAACAATTTCCTTACTTTGATTATTTTCTGTTTAACTTATCAGAGTTACTTGGAGTAAAAACATGGAATTGCTTTGAAATACATTATTATAGGAATCTAGATGCTGAACTCACAGTATACAATTTACCCCACTTCTATTGTTTCATCACACTGTAGTCTCTCCCACAAATCAATATTGTATTCTGAATTTTTATTGAACCTGCAGAGACATCATTTTTCCACAGTTCTAAAGAACATACTTCATGAGCCTTGAGATATCAATAATCTTCATGAATTTCTTTTGGAGGATTGAAAAAAGCTTATACTGAATGTATTCTTGAACTCCATCAAATTTGCTCATGAGATATCTGGATTTTACTGAGGCACTACTGACAACTAGAATAATTACTTCAGTTTATATATGGAAATAACACTCAAAAAACAAAAGACTTAAAAGAAAAAATCTTTGAAAAAAACACAGCACTTACACTGAGCATAGTTTTTAATAGTTATGGGTTTTGGAGCATTGCTTCATGGTGAATGTACCAGACCATACAGTGGATACATTATTACTCATTACTAATTTTGACAAAGCAAATTTTTTTTTTTTTATATGTCTCTTTTAACAGATATAAATTAGAATAGATTATGAGGGTATACACCAACGGTAGTACTTTGCTAGATTGATGTGGTGATTAATCAAACTAAAATGGATATGAAGTACCACCAAATATAGGCAAAGCCTTCATACAGTGGATACATTACTAGCCATTACTAATTTTGCCAAAGGAGAAAAGTGTTTTTTGTTGTTGTAATGTCTCTTTTAACAGATATACATTAGAATAGAATATGAGGGTATTAACGAACAGTAGTACTTTGCTAGACTGATGTGATGATTAATCGGACTAAAATGGCTATAAAATACCACCAAATATAGGCAAAGCTATCAAGAAGTCCCAAGAATGAAGTGCCAGAGATATTCACACTGTCCAGGAGCAAAAAGTACTCTATTCCAATTGAAACTAAGTACCAACAATACTTAAGACTTATTAACCATGTAGAGATGGGGAATTAATAAAACATGGTTCTGATGTGTCAGTCTGTGACCAGCTAGCCCCTATTGTCATATACAAAAGAAAGACATTAAAGAGATAATTATATACTGGGGTGATCTCTTAAACTTAGTGGCAGCCATAATCTAGTAAATTCAAAAGGTTTTTCTATTCCAAAATTATTTCTTAAAAAATGACTTCCAATTGCAAATGTTAATGTATTGGTAGTTTACTATCCTACTACCATTGGGGGGCACTTTCTTCATAACTGACAGATCCACTTAAAACAAGCTTTTTTTTATTTTTTTTAACATGTATAGTTTTAGATTTATTTTCTTGGTTAACGCATAAGATTATTATTTTAATAATTATTTAATAGTGTCTCTTGTCAGTCTAACTTTTAATTACTGGCTTGATACAAAATGGCTTTATTTTCTTCAGTGCAGAAATAATAGGAATGCTGATTTTTCATAATATGTAATGTAAAACATCTTCACCTCAACCTCCTGTCCAGAAGTTAGCATTCCAACATACTGTATTAATCATTTAAAATGATTGCATTCTTAACCGAATATATTTTACTATATGAGAGTCTTTTTTACTAAAACCAAAGCTGGAGCCACACCGAACACTGAAGTTGGCCGAGATTTTAGAAGCTCATCTGTGGAGACCTTTTTGTGGATCTAGTGATGTGTATCTCCAACTTGCTCAGGGAACAGGAACAAAACAGATATAGTATGAAATGCATGGCCTCTACCTTACAGCAGCTATTGAAAATATACATTGTAGTTACCCTTAGATTGTACGTTTGCCAGTTTTCAATTGTGTGTCCGTGTCTTGGAAACAAGCACTATGTACATTTGATTATATGCTCAAAAACAGGGCCCTCCATTCTTTAAGGTGTTAAGTTTGTTTTTTGCCATGTACTAACCCCCTGTACAGCGCTACGGAATATGTTGGCGCGATATAAATAAAGATGATAATAATAATAATAGTTAAGAAACCACTATTTGTCCAGCATACTTGAGTGGGATAAATTATCTGAACCGTTTGTGTGGCGAGAGTCAGTGATTTTTTTTTCTTTTTTTTCTCACAAGTAAAAGTAGATTTTGTTAATTGTTATTAATTGGCAGACCAAACTAAATGTATACTTTTATATAAAGTATAAATCAATACTTTTTGTTTGTTTCATTTTGCTGTACTGCTGGTAGTTTGTTTGCTGTCATAATGTCTCTGTGGATCATGAAATGTTCATGCAGTTAAGAAGGACTATGCAGCTTAGCAAGAACTTGTTTGACCAATATGGCCTAGACATGACTTTATTCTAGTAGGGACTCATATTGTTACATACCATTCTTTCTCATGAAAATAATTGTTTTATGGACAGGATGAAGAAGATTCTTTCGTCATGAAAGCCATCATTCATGCCATTAACGATGACAATGTCCCTGGTTTACAGCATCTTCTGGGGTCTTTAACCAGTTACGATGTTAATCAGCCAAACAAGGTACAGTATTTACATTCCCTATAACTGCTTTAGCTCTATGTAGGCAGAAATGTTGAATTGTATATTGCATTGCGTGTTATACATTTGTAATAACCAATCACTTTATTTGGAATTCTGTATGTTTTTATCTACTTTTTGTTTGTCCTGCTGTTTACCAACCACTTTTCTTCGGACCCATTGAATAAATTACTATTCATTCAAATCAGACTTGAATTTCCTAGACTCACATACTCTCATTGGTACTGCGTACTGTGCATATCAAATGGCCCAGCACACACACAAGTTTTACTATTTGGACCTGTAATATTCACATAAAACACTGGGTAATTACAGAGATAGCTGGCTTATTTTCCTTAGTCTGGCATCAGAAAACTAGTAGACTCCTTGTACTAATATAATAAATCTTATGAAGTCATGCAACCTTTCATTGACTGGGTATACCAAACCATAGTGAACACCGTAGGAACTTACAGGGGCAGCTGGAAGAGGAGTGGTTGAAGTTTGCCTACCACCTAGTGTGCATGGCATCCTACTCTGTAGTACCAACAGTGGATGCCCAAAGTTGAACATACGTTTTATTTACATGTATATGTGCAAATCCTTATATAAAAGAATTGCTTGGCCTATTAAGACTAAGACTGTGTTTTAAAACTTCACAGTATATTTGATCCAAGGCAGCTGGTTTGTGTTTAACCCTTTCAGCCACACACATATTGTGTATATATGTCACCAATTATTTTTAATGGGATCCTATAAACATCAATAAATAAGAAACCGGTCTGGTAGCATTTAGCTCACATGTAATAGTAAATACGTGGGTCCTGGGAGCCTTCCTTGCATTTTTTACAGCTTTCTTATTTATTCCACTGTGATAAGCAGTGTTTCAGTAGAACATTCATCATCAACATATTGCTATATTTGTTTTTCTGTAATGGTTTTTCCTTGACAGTAACAGAAGGTTGTGAGGTTTCTCTCTTTTCATGTTTTCCTGTTTTTCTGTATTTTTTAGCACGGCACTCCTCCACTATTAATTGCTGCTGGCTGTGGAAACATTCAGATGCTTGAATTGCTTCTGAAACGTGGTGCTCAGATCGACGTGCAGGATAAGGTCAGTGTTCAAGCCTTTTTTGAGCTGTGTGCAGCTCCAATAATGTTAGCACATTACAATCATAAGCATTGTATGAACTGAAACTACACAATTAAAATAAGGCGATTTTAATATATAATATAATGTAAAATGGTTTCTTACAGCTTTGTAGCGTATTGTGCTCTTAGTAATTGTGTACTGTTTCCATCCAGGCTGGATCTAATGCTATTTACTGGGCTTCTCGTCATGGGCATGTAGAGACATTGAAATTTCTTCATCAAAACAAATGTCCTTTAGATGTTAAAGATAAGGTAAGATAATGTATTTTATAGCAGTGCTGTTTAATTGTATATGCAAGTGTAATATCTGAAATTAGCTTAAACGTGATAGAGTTATTAAATTATAAATGTGTTATGTTATACACAGCCTCAACTTTACTTCTAAATATCATGTAGCCTCTACCCCATGTATTTATAGTAAGCCGACTTAATTCAGCTTATACCAATGTGTTGTGTGTTTCAGTCTGGTGAGACGGCTCTCCATGTGGCATCTCGCTATGGCCATGTAGAAGTTATCCAGTATCTGTGCAGCATCGGATCACATCCTGATATTCAGGATAAGGTATGTTATGTGACTGATAGCAGCATGTGATATTGAACCGCTTGGGTTGTCAATTATCAGTGCAGTGTAATTCTTGTTGATTTGCTTGAAGGGCCACTGTAGTTCTCATACAGTGAGATTGGTTTGATTAATAACTGATTAGGAATAAAACCCTACTTGAAAAAAGAAAGCAGTTTGCAGAAAGATATGAGCAGATATGCTTGGCTCTACCCAAATCAGATGTCCAGGGGGTGTAATGGTAGGTCCTTAAATGAGACAGCATCTGCCTCCTTCCCTGCAGTGGATACTGCAGACAAACCTCGACAGGTCAGCAATACATTTAGTACACATACTTGGGGAGGGGAAGAAGAAACTCTGCTAGCCCCTGAAACACTAGTTCAAATGGAAGTTTCAAAAGCTACATTGAACTACTTTCTTCAGAAATGATGTTGTTGCTAATCACTTATAAAATATGTTTTCATTTGATATATAATGACTACTACAGCACCCCTTTAATCTTTTTGGTACCCCTGAAGTGGCTCCAATGGGTTTACATCTGGTAGAAAGAGACGAAAATAATACGTTTGAAATACAAGAAATAATCTAAATGATACTACACATAAACACTTGACTACAAAAATAGTAGTATGATGAAAATAAAAAAATTTTAATATGTCAAAAGTGTGTTCATTTATTGTACATATAAAGAGCTATTGACAAATTAAATTTCAAGATATTGCCTGAGATGTTCAAGAAACATGTCTGTGCACAAATCCTAGGTTATACCACTGGCTGAAATGCATGACTCTTAATGTATTATCACATATGACTGGGGCATCCACCAGGGAAATTAAACTTAGCAGCACAGCACAGCATTGTTTTGATAAGAAAATATTCTACATATGTAAAACACTTGGTAAAGTTCATTCCTTGATTCTGAAAAAGTAAGAATCTTCAATAGATCATATATAATCGTTGTCAAACTACCAGACGTCTTCACAATTTGCGTGCTGCGTACGAGTGAGGCGAGCCGTTAAGGAACTAAAACTTGCAGCACAAAGGCGATGAGCGCCAAAGGCGCTCATTGCCTGCTCGCCTTGCGAAGCGAGGCAGGCAGTGAAGGCAATGAAACACGCGGAACTTAGCCACCAAACACTTAGTAAACGCAGGATCGCCAGCCTGCAACTAGTTGACAAACGCGGGACTTTGAAGAAAAAAAATACGAGGTTAACGGCCGTACCGACAAAACAATAAAAACACACTAAATGTACAAAAAAAACATCACACACAGCATGGGGGAACAGCCAGGACGTCTGGGCGTGAGGTGGAATACGAATTTAAGTTGATTTGGACGCGTTTCGCCACTCGAAAATCGCCTAAGCGAGTAAAAAAAAGTCCACCCAAAAAAATGAAAACGAGGCTACACTACCACGGACCGCGCAAAACGCTGCCAAACCCGTAGCACTTTCACACAGGAACGTACGAACTACTAAATACACTATTACAAATGACAGAAAACGCTTGTGAGCCGCGTAACACATTAATAACATTACGAATCTACAATGGCGCTTTACACAACTAAACTAACGGTTTGCCCTCGCGCACACAGCCTATTTCTAATGCACAGTTGGGACATTTATTACACTTTATCATCAGGGCACCAACACTCAAACTGTACATTGTATGCTGACGGAAAATATAAACAGATTGTTAGCTCTTCAGGCTATTGAATGCTGGATATATTAATTACAAATAGGTAAGTATATTCATTTAATCAGTAACGAATTAATTAGTTATTAGTTAACTAAATGTAGATAAATATATATATATCTTTCTGATGAGTGATGAAGGTACTCAGAGGAGCAAAAGTACACGAGAGGAGAGGCTCGCAATGAGCGCCGAAGGTCCTCAGAGTACAAAAAACTTTACATTGTGTGTCAAACCGCATTCCCATGGCTTCAAATTGTATTTCCCCATCATTTTTTATGGGCAAGTCACTAGTAGAACATAAGGAAGGTTCGATAATGTATGCTACGCATTTATCTCCCACACTTTTCTTCCTCTTACATAAACTGTGAATGATTAGAACAGTTCCCATTTCCAAGATTAGGTGGAATTCCCCTGATTACTGTTTTTTTTATTTTTTTATTTTAACAAAATGTATATGTTACCTTAACACAATAAAATCTCATTGCGCACAATATGACTTGTGATTAAGTACTAAAGTACAAGAGCAGCCTGTGTGTGGGAGATGCAGACCGTTTGATTAACACATTTTGTTCATTTGTGTGTGGGGGAAAAAAACCTAGGAATAGAGAACCCTTATAAAAAATTACCATTTATCAACTTAAATATCTTCTGATTTTCTTGCTATGTTTCTAAAGAATTGTGTGGTATCCCAGTGAGCTTTTTGTGACATGTATAATAAACTGCAGGAATTTTCTTGACGGTTGCTGTATGTGTACATTCTCACTGCATGAATACAGAATTATAGTTCTATATATCAACACAGTACCTCCTTTTAAATAACCTCAAAATAATGTTTAGAATGTTGCCCTTACATTTTCAAGATCAGCAATTATTATAGCTTTCATTTGGTATCTTAGTAACAAAGAGACACAGAATGTACTTAACTGGTAAAAAAGGCTTTTTTTGTAATGTGCAATGTTATTTTTGTTTGGTAATTGTCACTTTCAGGAAGAAGAAACCCCTCTTCACTGTGCTGCTTGGCATGGGTACTACCCAGTAGCAAAAGCTCTGTGTCAGGCAGGCTGCAATGTCAACATTCGCAACAGGGAAGGAGAAACGCCCCTCCTGACAGCCTCCGCCAGAGGATACTATGATATAGTGGAATGCTTGGCTGAACACGGGGCTGACCTTGATGCAACAGACAAGGTGAATGATAGTTCAGTGATTTGTGTTGTCACAAATTACATACGTAAGGGCTTGAGGGCCGTTTAGGCCCCTGAATTACATCTCCTCAGATACCCAATCTGCAGCCAGTAAGCGGCAATTCCTCATTGTTAAACTCAGGTAGTAAAATATTGAAGAATAAGAGAGACCTCTCAGGAGGATATAAATGCTCTGCGTGACTTCCCGTTTGTACCGTCTCAGTTTAGTGTAAAGTACTGCTTAGTATGGTGTGGCTGGAGAATAATGAGGAGAGCTGACATTCTCTTCAGCTCTCTGCATGATTTCAAATTGGATAAAAATGCAGGCTTTTGCCCTTTTTTTTTTTTTGCCTGGCATTAGCATTTTATAAAACTGTGCCATGGGCATAAAACTGGCTGACTGGCTGATATTTTTGTTTACCCAGTGTTGTGTCTCCTGACACATTTCTAAGATACCAAATAGTCAGACAAAAGTTAATGTTCTTTTAATTGAAACTTCTTCCAGTAAACTTGCATTGAGTGCTGCACCTTTTACTCCAATTTCTTTTTACCTGTCAAGTTTAATAATGAATTATTACTTCTGGGTTTTCACTAACTAATTCAAGTCATTCTGAGCATGTGCAGTACTACAGGGAGTGATTAGCAATGATTGGATGCTAGTTCAGAGATAAGAAGAAAACTTCTATGGAATAGTGGCTGATAATTGTCTTTACTTACTATAAATACATAGATGGTTTTCTGACTGAAATTCATCTTTCTCAAAGAGGAACCTAAGTGAGGCTGTTTACACTCTTGCAGTCAGTAAGACTTTGGAATCCTAGGGCCTCATTTAATTGCAATTTGGCCAATTGAATAGGGCTCTATATAAGCACAGAGCATATTTTTTTACAGAAGTTTTTAGTTAGCGAAGACCTCTTTTTCGGATAGAAGTTCACTAACTAAAAAATAATGTAAAAAAATATGGTATTTGCTTAAATGGAGCCCTGTTCAATTGGCCACATCGCAATTGAATGAGGCCCCTAATGTTTGTACTCTTAAAGATAAATCTCTATATTATAGGAGCAAGTGATGTGAGCAGTGGAAGAATATAGATACCATTTTCAATCAGTCAGATGGTACAGCTAAGAATTCTAAGTGTTATTTGCTAAATGAAACATCGTTTTGAATCTTATGTTTTCAAACATGGGCAGTATCTGCCTTAAATGTTACATACACAGTTAATCTGTCTAGTCCTAGAAATAAAACTTCCTATCTACTTAGGAACATGTACTGTGCAAATGTTAATTTGTTTTTACATGGTACATTAATACCAATATAAACATATAGTGCATAAGTCATGTAATTGCTTCCTACTTGGCAAGCAACGGTCAGTGGCCATAGTTCATCACCGGACAGTTTTCTCTAGTGTATTTGGACATTAACCAGCTTTCATGTGCTACTCTTGCAGGATGGCCACATAGCCTTGCACCTTGCAGTGAGAAGATGTCAGATGGAAGTAGTTAAAACCCTCATCAGTCAGGGCTGCTTTGTAGACTTCCAGGATCGCCATGGTAACACGCCTTTGCATGTCGCCTGCAAGGATGGGAACATTCCTATTGTAATGGCACTTTGTGAAGCTAACTGTAATTTGGATGTTACAAACAAGGTGAGCTACATATATGTATATAATAAAATGTGATGCAAATCAGACCTGAGGATATATATTGAATGTTTTGCTGATAAAATAATAATTTACAGTGTACAATACGCAGAAAAAAAGTATCATTAGAAATAACTGCTCAGTTATACAAAATAGTATTCAAATAAATATGAGTTGTGTGTCTCTGTAGACTGGATCTTATGAAATTGTGCAGTAAGCTGCAAGTTAGTGATGCAGCTACTCTGACAGAATCTGATTTTAGCTATATATATATATATCTCTAATGTGACTTTCAGTAATAATCATCACATTTTAAATGCAAGTACTTACCAACCTACAATGCAGTGGTGGGCAGCTCCTACTAAGGGTCCCCAGCTAGATGGGATTTAAAAATCTCTTAACATAAGAACAAGTAAATCAGCGCTACTGAGTAACTCATACATACTAATGCAAAGAGAGCATGAAGTACCCAAGCAGAGAGATTCAGAAATGGTTATTGCCACTTAAGGAGTGAATAACACACCACTGTTGGACTGACTCTCTTATAAACTAAACAGAAAAACTATTGTTACAATAAAGGACAAATTAATAAGAATGTCTTTTAAAACATTCTTCATATTTGTAGACCCGGCTACTAAAAATTGTGTTCTTTTCCACCCAGTTCCACTGCTCCGTTTCATCCGTTATGATTTTCATGCCTAGTGAATTACCATAATCCCTCACGTTTGGTGATATATGGTGTAATAAATTACATAAAAAAATAAAAATCCACTTACGCTAAATCTTTCACAAAGATCTATAGTTGGAGGAAAGCCTTTCATAGGTAGTAGCATATATTATATTATTATCCTTTATTTGTAATGTGCCAACATATTTGCAGCACAATACATGGGTTAAGTATAGGTCAAAAACAGTTTTAACTTAATGCAAATTAATAAAGGGCCCTGTATATACAGTAGAGTCTCAGTTAGCAAGAACTTTCAAGCAACCAGAAAAAAATATTGAAAATAAAAAAACTAAATGTTAAGGGCTCAACAAATGCTAGAAGCCAGGTTGTCATGACACAAAATGCTTACAAGGCACCTAGAATCCACCCACTGTATGTCTCTGCAATTCAGTGTTACCTGGAATCAGACAGGTATGAGTGACTGATCCAGTACATTTTTAGAGTTACATTCCCCTGGTTCAGCACCGCAGCCGAACGTACCTGTGTGTAAGTGAGGAGTGAAAGCTGCTGCTGCTGCTGCTAGAACAGTTCTCACTGACAAATACACTGAGCAGAGCCTCCTATGTGCAGCTAATCTAGGCTTCTAAAAAGAGAGAGAGAATATAACACACACCTACTCAAACTCCTTGTTTGCCTGTACAATAAAATTTATTTTATTTTGTGTGCCATGAACTTAGTTTGTTTTTTTCCCTTTGAATGTGGAACTTAATATGAACAACTCTTTCTACGTTCGAACAGAAGTCAGCTCAGTGTTGTAAAATTAGTCGCTTATACATGAAACAAAATCCTTTATGCTGTTTTGGGTAAAATGAAACTCAATGTTTAAATCGCTGTGTCTACACGAGGTCTTTCAAAAAGATTGAATGTTTTGTTTTTTATAAACAGTGTGCTATGTTAAAAATGTTGCATTTCTGGAGGATGAGGCCTTTTTATTCCTGAGACTGAATGAGGTTTGTTATGTAGCATGGTTCTGCTGCAAGGTTCAGTGTGTGAATCTGTCTAGGTTTTATTAATTTAATGAAAAACTGATAAGCCATATTTGAAGAGCAAAAGGGCACTCTAGTGTTTAAAGAAAAAATGCACTTTCTTGTGAATTATGTAATCAATGAACAACTTTACGTGCTGTTTTATATATAAAAATGTATTTTAGGAAAACCAGATTTTCTTTGAAGACTCTGATTATGAGTAGAGGAGCTCATTTTGTTTTTATCACACCACATCCTGAGAGCTGGATTGTGAGGGTGTGCTTGTGGAGACAGAAACTAGATAGTTTAGGGGGCTACGTTGGTCAATTTCAATCAGGTCCAATTGCCTAACACCCTTTCCCCCTCACTGACCAAAAGCAGCCCTGATTGCATCTGGAAATGCAAAAATTATTCTGCAGAAATGAAAATGCCCTCGAACACAATCCACTTTCTCCAATATATTATGAATGCCTCCAGGGTCCTGCAGAGGAGTCATCTTTTTTTCTAATTAAACACTAGCTTAATGATCTGAATGATTTTTTCCTTCCTTAATTATGTTCTTAGACACATATTTTTCAAATATATATATATATTTTTTTATTGTACGGTGGTCTTCTAAAACCTATATTTGATCTGTAGTGTTTCAGGCTTCAGCAGGGTGCCTGGACATTATATATTTAAGAATAAATTACCTAAAAAAATCCCTTTAAAACTACTTTTATTGAGGCTTATTTAATTAATTTGCACTATGGTAGGTTAAAATGAGGAATAGAATGCCCAGTTTGAATAACTATGTAGAATAATAGATACTTTTAATTGTTAATATCTTATCAATAGTCTAATATATGACAATTGGGAATGCTGTTCTTTTTACCGTCCACTTTGAGGTTATTATGGTGCTATATAAGAAGCGTTTGCAAGAGGGAGGTCCTATATAGATACATTATACTTAAAATGCCTTATTTTTAAGCTGCGTTATATAACACTCCCACTCATTTCTGCATATTGAAACTTTGGTGTGTCCCTTTAAATACTAGAACCCAAATTTCATCTCTGAAATCAGATTGGAGAACAAAAAAAAAAAGTTAAAAGATCGCTAACAAAGGGATTACTGCTGCAATGGGAAATGATGTAGCAATTAGAAAGACATGTAATACTTATGGCTCTTATCCCCCTCTGGGCTGTGAATGTGTGTATCACTGCAAAGCAATTTGGAGCTGCAAAGGCAGAAAGCCAAGCATACACAGGACTACAAAATGCATTACATCTGAGACAAAGAAGAAAATAATACGCTTTTAATGCTATTTAATTATTCATTTGGCTAAAAGTAAACTTATTTTGGCTGCACTCTCTGGTACTTCTAACCCTTAATTTTGGAATATAGCTATGTAGTTTGATGCCAGTAGCCAGAAATACTAATTTTATATTTTATTAATGAACAAATGGCATGTTCATGGTTATTACTATTAAGATAAAGCATTTTTTGCCAGATTTTTTATTACTTCTTGGTTACATAATTTTTATTGATTTATTCATAATTTTTTGCTTTATCTTTATTTATTTTTTGTTTGTTTTTATTTTTTTATGCATATATAAATGCACATAAAACATTCCAGATACACTGCAGGGAGATTCTGGTATCTTCAGCACTCACAAAATAACAATGGACCCTATTCTATTGCCTAATTATGAAAAATGTATACATACTTAAAATCTTAATATTGCCACAGATTCTATTGGCTACCCGCAATCCAATAATGGGTTCCCCGCCCACAATCACTGTGCGCCAGCCAAAGAAGCAAATTCTAGCTTAGAACTCCATTGGTTTTAGCACAGCTCAAACATTACAAGCTCGAAATAATTAGATACACAAAATGTTTTTATGGGAAGACATTAGAATTAATTGCACAACGGTCTCAAAATCACAAATATGCAATTGAAATTTTTTTTTAAATTAATTAATACATATCATGAAACCGACATGGACTAAAACAGCTGATCTATTGTATTTTATAGCATGCTAGATTGCGTGCCACATCGGCAAATATTACTTATTGGCATTAATTAATTATTAGCCTCTGATTGCAGATTATGTCTAACCTCCATGTTTTACGGACATCATGATGACGGTCTCATTTACTATTGGCTGTGTCTATAAAGTAAATTACGGGTTTGCTTAAATATTGTCAGATCATTTGATCACACCCCCTGAAATCCAACTTAAAAAGGCAGGGTTTAGACTTTTGGAGGTAAATTGTGAGCTTGAGTCAATAGAATACATCTAAACATTTAAAGAAAAAAACACCTGCATCCAAAATTATGTGTTGGAGGCATTTGCAGGCTTCTTATGGAATATCGACCTATGTTAGCTGCGGAGTGGGTCAATTAAATGCATAGCCAACTTCTTCTCTCAAACATGAGTAAATACCAATATTTTACAGCCAAAATATGTACATAGTATTACAATATTCTTTTACTATGCAGACTACATCATACTACTGCAACTAACTAATCTCTGACCAGCGGTGACATGTTGCCAAATAGGGCAAGGAATTAACTATATATTACTTTTCCTTCTAGTATGGCCGCACACCTTTACACCTGGCTGCCAATAATGGGATTCTTGAGGTCGTGAGATACCTTTGCCTTAGGGGAGCTAATGTGGAGGCCTTAACCATGGTAAGCTTATTCTTAAAAGGTCACAGTTCTGTTATTTAGCGTTTATTACTAATGACTGTTTTTTTTCATCATTTATATGTGTACATGATGTAAAGATTTAGGACACATACATTTCTCTGACAAACTTCTAACTATGATGTCTTGTTATAGGATTCATGTTATTCTTGAAAAATGCTTTACTTCTTATCTTTACTAGATCTCTTGATGTACTTTGAAAGTTTCCATCATGACAGCCCTCTATTTCTCTTCTCCAATCCCTGCTTATTGAAGTCAATAAATGGATGGTCTCTGGATTTCACTAGGAATATAATATACCTATGTATCTCTTTACATTAGTGTATTATTTTACTCAAAAGTGCCTAAAAACTCTGGGGGGGGGGTTTTTGTTGCCTTAAATCTCTATATAGCACCTAGTTGGTTTGTCCCCACCGCAGCTCATGAAGACAATGTACTAAGTGCAGAGTGTCTCATAGCAACTAATCACTTGCAATATTCTGCAACATGCAGCTAGAGAGGGGTTACAGGCAGGCTAGTTTGAAACTGCCTTTCACAGCCTGTGTATTCATGTGATGCTTGAGCTACACAGGGCAGACCCAAACAGGTAAAAAATGTTTGATTTTAGGCAGAAATAACAGAGCTTTTAAGCACATATTAATAAAACATATAACAAAAGTATATAGATACGTAAGTATATTCAATTCCTAATGTGCACCATTTTAGAAACCCTCATCTAAATTGTTTGTTATTTTTCTGGACAAACCTACTTAAGATTTAAATCTCAAATAACCCAGATAAAGAAATATTGTTTTAGTAAAAAATGTTTACTTGCACACAGGTTTCCATCATTCCAAGTAGCAGTGATAGATGAATCAAATAGTACAAAACACATGGATGTTTTAAAGTATAAAATGTAAACACCACATTAAAAAAAGACCTTAACTTTGAAGTAACTAAACTACAAA
The DNA here is from genome assembly GCA_027410445.1 of Discoglossus pictus. Taxonomy (NCBI): domain Eukaryota; kingdom Metazoa; phylum Chordata; class Amphibia; order Anura; family Alytidae; genus Discoglossus; species Discoglossus pictus. The sequence continues at coordinate 371,193,085 of CM050163.1, forward strand.
CTTATCTGCAAAGGTTAATCGTATTCGGTTGACTGCCGATTAGCAGTATGTGTTTGCTATAGAAGAGGACTGACAATTAGCATTTTTAAATGTGAAGTTTCAAAGTAACATGAAGCAAATAACAGATCTCCAAGGAGGCAAAATAGTTGGTGCCTGAATTACAGGTGCATCAGTCACAACATCTGCAAACTTATTTAATGTGTCAAGGGGATAGAGCCAAAAAGATGTCATGACTGTGACTCTATAATGTATAGACAAACAACCTTTCTAAAACATGTAACTAGGGGTGTCTCACCTTTAGTGTACTATGTTATATACCAGGACCTTCTCCTCTTGTTTCATTGTTTTCCCCTAAGAGTAGTTTCTTTTGTTTGTCTTTAGTAAATATAAAAGTTTGAACATTTTGCTCTTATTTAATACGCAATCATCAGAACTGGTAAAAAGTGTGACCTAAAACATGGGATTTCATAGCTAAATGAAGATTGTGTGGGTTCAGCACTGTGACATATAACTTGTTATATTCTAATACCATTAAGGCTTCATTATTTTATGGCATATTTTATGCCTTCACCAAGAGATTGCACTAATGTACATCCACATATAAAATGTCACTAATGGACACAAATGACATGGCAAAAGTCAGCAGCTTTCTTTTCTCTCTCCTTTTTTTAGTATAAAACCGCTGACTTATCTAGCGTCTGTAATTGCTTGTCAAAAGGAAAATTATGACAAAGATTTTGCCTCTTCTATGCACCCGCTGAAGCAAACCTTAAATTAGATCTTCGCTGCTGATTTGTAACTTGCCGTATTTTGGGTTGCTGTTTTTTCTGTCTGTTAGCTTTCTGCAGAGCAGAGTTGGCAGATTATGTTTACTTATTGTGGGTGCTCTTGAATAAATAACTATGCCTGCTCTTTATTTAATTCTTTATAATGTGGTCGACTCGAAGATGTTCCTTCCAATAAGTACTGTATCGGAAAATGTTGGAAAAACCCTGTTAAATTTATTTAATGTATCTGATCTCTCTCTCTCTCTCTCTCTCTCTCTCTCTCTCTCTCTCCCTCTCCTCCCGATCCCCGTCTCTCTCTCTCTCTCCCTCCGTCTCTCTCTCTCTCTCTCTCCCCCGTCTCTCTCTCTCTTCCCCGTCTCTCTCTCTCTTCCCCCGTCTCTCTCTCTCTTCCCCGTCTCTCTCTCTCTTCCCCGTCTCTCTCTCTCTCTTCCCCGTCTCTCTCTCTCTCTCTTCCCCGTCTCTCTCTCTCTCTTCCCCGTCTCTCTCTCTCTCTTCCCCGTCTCTCTCTCTCTCTTCCCCGTCTCTCTCTCTCTCTTCCCTGTCTCTCTCTCTCTCCCCGTCTCTCTCTCTCTCTCTCTCTCCCCGTCTCTCTCTCTCTCTCTCTCTCCCCGTCTCTCTCTCTCTCTCTCTCTCCCCGTCTCTCTCTCTCTCTCTCTCTCCCCGTCTCTCTCTCTCTCTCTCTCTCCCCGTCTCTCTCTCTCTCTCTCCCCGTCTCTCTCTCTCTCCCCGTCTCTCTCTCTCTCTCTCCCCGTCTCTCTCTCTCTCTCTCTCCCCGTCTCTCTCTCTCTCTCTCCCCGTCTCTCTCTCTCTCTCTCTCTCTCTCTCCCCGTCTCTCTCTCTCTCCCCGTCTCTCTCTCTCTCTCTCTCTCCCCGTCTCTCTCTCTCTCTCCCCGTCTCTCTGCCCCCGTGTCTCTCTCTCTCTCTCCCCGTCTCTCTGCCCCCGTGTCTCTCTCTCTCTCTCTGTGTCTCTCTCTCTCTGTGTCTCTCTCTCTCTGTGTCTCTCTCTCTGTGTGTCTCTCTCTCTCTCTGTCTCTGTCTGGTTTGGTGAATAATCTTGATAAAAGATTGGAGATTGTATTTTTTAACTCCGTTTCTTTAATATATGGGTGTAACTAAACAATGTTACTGTGCATTATATCCAACTGTTATTTCATTATAACAAGTTATTCTCTTATTGTGAATCAGTTTAAGGATCATCTTTTGCTTTTTTCTGCAGGACGGGAAAACTGCAGAGGATCTGGCAAAGGCTGAGCAGCATGAACCTGTGGTCGTTTTGCTTGCAAGGCTTCGCAAGGTAAGGGCTTGTGCACAAATATGTACCAGGTCTGCAGACTGTCTGCTATAGATTCAAGCCTCCCCTATCACTACTGGTTTAAGCAGAATTATTTTCATACGTTTTATTGCATCCAACAAAAAAAGTAAATGCTCTCAAGAGCCCTGATACAAATTATTGCTGCACGTTAATGTACAGGTAAAGTGATATTTCTGCAATTACCGTACTTCAAATGTGATTTACATGCTTATAACATAGTAATTATGTGTGAACAGTACCACTGTGTACTGTAGTTAAAGCAATCATTGCTCAGACATTAGGAGTTTTAACTACTTAAGAAATGAATTCAGAGCTATGAGACTTCAATTCTCTTATCTAAATAAGCAATCAGTAGGAGTTGAACTTGAAGTTTTACCAGTGGGATTAATATCCACTTTATTGATGGATAAAATCTCCCTGGAAATATCTTTGCCTATAATAGTAGGATGCCTACAATAAACAAACACTGCATTTACAGTATTAATACACCCATAAAGTAAGGGTTACCAAAGGTTTATCTCAGGCATTTTAAAATAACACATAATTGTCATTGTGCATAATTCAACAAACTATTCATTTGAGCAATTGTAATTTGCTGGAGCCTGTAATGGAGCCATAAACGAATTTGCTATTCAATTGGCGTCTTTACGCTAGCCACAAACAATTTGCGGGTTAGAAGCTCAAAATCCCAGTGATTGTTAGAAACATACCTCCAACCTGTCTAAGCCTTTGAACTTTCAAGCACGTAAATGTTACAATCACAAATCACTATTCAATTGCTACAATTCCTGAAGCCCACAATTGTTCTCACACCCGTAAATGGCAAATGTAGAAGAAAATCCTACGGGTACCAGATAGGACTCGCAAGGGGTTTAAACCCCTGTTCGTAGCACTGTAAAAGCAAATAAAAAATCAATACTGCACTTTAAAAGACGGGGAAAGGGATGAAAGACATTAGAATTAATTGCACAACAGTCTCAAGCTTGCAAATCTGCCAACAAATCTGTTTGTTTCATTCTCGTGTTATATCAATCTCTGGAATAAATGAGTTAATACATATCAGGCCACCCACATGAACTAATACAGTGTCGTCATTCATTTTTATTATTTTGTACATTGCCGGATTGCGAGTCTGATAGCATATTGGACCTTTAAACGAGAAATGTTTGACGTTTAACCTCCATTTTTTACTGACGTCATGATGACGGTCTCATTTACTATTGGCTATTTCTAAATTGGTAGTTACTGCCTTGGTTAACTAATCATGATCGTGCTCTGAAATGCTACTTACGATTGCATGTTTTACGGCTTTGGCTTTCGGCCCTTAAATTGCGGGCTTGTTCAATTTAATTGCTCTTTAACTGTAGCAAATTTCAAGCCTGCAGACTTACGTGTGGGCTTGTAATTGAATAGGGGCCCAGGACAGACAAAAGCCTAATGGGCACTCCTTAGATACACTTTGCTTAATATATATACATCTGGTTTGGAGGGGAACAGCCCTCTAACAAGGAGCACTAAGATCTCTTATTTATAGAATGCTATAAATTCTATAAAGTGAGTCCCCATATGAGATCCATCCCCCTCAAACTACAGACAGACCAAATGAAACTATCAGAATTGTCTGTTTTGTTGAGGCATTTAACATAGGCAAAGGGAACATTTGGGAATGTTAATGGGCTATATACAATTTAAAATAATAGTTTAAATAATTATGTGTGCGTATCCATCAAGCTGGTATTTATCTTGGCTTTGGTTGCTAGCAAAACACTATTGGAACAACTGTAAATAACATCCATGGCCAATAGAATGGTATACTTGATTTTATTCAATACATTCCTCTTTTTACATTTAAAACATATTGACAGATTTTTTTAAAACATATTGTTTTCTTTTTTGGAAATGATACTATTACCTATGTTTTTTAGTAGCAGTGAATTGTTTTAGAACTTCTTATAAACTATTCCCAAATAATAATGTGATTTAATTATATTATCTCTCAGAAGAAAACCTATCCCTTTTCATTATACTAGGCCTCGGTCCAGTCCTGCTGTAGATCTCTATGTACTACGCATATCTTTTGACAACAGGTTATTATGTACTTGAGTTACCATCCCCTGTAAGCTTGACGAATTCTAATCTATCTAGAACATAGGAGGCAGTAAATTCTACTGAAACATAAATGTATAGACAGGGGGCATTTTTCTAATCCGTAGATAGTCTGAAGAAGATTTATACTCTAGTGAGCTTGTTCAGAATAGAATCCTAAATTAATGATGACGTGCAAGGGTCCATGCCAGTATATATATTTTTTTTATTACATATAATTTTATTTGCTTTATTCATTTTTAATATACAAAATGGCATTGCTCTGTTTCTTCCACAGACAAGTGCTCTTTAGATGTATTCAGTGCTTAGGATCCCTGCTATGATTTCTCCTTTGGACACGTCTAGGTCTGTTGAGTTAAGGAAATCACAGATCCACATGTCAAGAAGCACTTATTCAATTTATCCTTCAAGTCTGTGTTTAAGGTAGAACACTAATAGGATTGCACAGCCTGTTTCACACTTTTGTTGATTAATCTTTTCTTCTGCGGAGATGATGTAATGAAGGATGCTCTTTTGTGTTAAAAAGGGAACCAAATTATTTTTTTTGGTTTGAGGCACAAATAAAATCATGTAAAATGTAGAATTTGCAGTGTTTTTTTTTTTTATTATTGCTAGATACAGTTAGCAACAGATAAACCTCATAGGCTACACTATTGCTTGTAATAGATTTATTTTAACAAAATGTAGCAGACATGCACATTTTAAATAATGTGCTTCCAATAGAGCTTTAATATAAAGTTGTGGAAAGGCACAAGTCAGAAAGAGGGTTTAGAAAGCATGCAAAGGGTTGGAGCACAGTCAAGACCATCATTAAGTGGAAGGTATATGGCACAGACCAGACCCAGACTAGATCAGGCTGTCCCTCCAGTCTGTATGACCGAGCAAGAAGTAAACTGATCAGAGAGGCTACCAAGAGGCCAATGGCAACTTTGAAGGAGCAACAGGGCATTTATAGCAAATACTGTTCATTGTGGGCATGTGATAACAGTATCACAAACTCTTCACAAATATGGCTTGTATGGAAGGGTGACAGGAACAACACCATTTCTTAAAAAATATACATTAAGTCTGTTTATGTTTGGCTTAAAGCACATTAAACATTTTATGGCTCAGTAGCAAAGGGTTCTTTGCTCAGATGAGACCAAAATCAAACTTTTTGGCCAAAATATAAAACTGTGTGTCTGCTGAAAATGTAATACTATCCAAAGAACACCATTCCTACAGTAAAACATGGTGGTGGCAGCATCCAGTTTTGGGGTTTTTCTTTCCAGCCAGAATGGGGCGCTTGTCAGGAGAAAAAGGAACGTGAATGGTACAAAATAAAGTCAAATTATTGCAGAAAACCTGCAACCCTCAGTCAGGATGTTGAAATTGGAAGATGGTTCACACAACCAAAGCAATCATCCAGTAGCTGAAGGACAGGATGGTGAAATCCCATTGTAAGTTGTTTAAATGGCTTGGAAAGGCGTCCATTGACAGTCACCACAGCTTGATAGAGTTTGAACAATTCTGTAAGGAGGTATGGTGAAATATTCCTTCCTTTCGGTGTACAACGTTGTCAGATTATATTCAAACAGACAAAAGGCTGTAATTTTAAGAAAAAAGGTGCTTCCACCAAGCATTTATCTCAGGTGGTATTTTTTTACTCAACTCCGTTATTTTGCTTTTCTTTAGAAAATTTGCTTTCTTTTTTCATGAGGATCTTGGAAGGTACAATTTGTAAATTAAACTGGGAAAAAAAATATACTTTTTGGGTTTTAGAGCAATGAAAGGAGAAGATTTTAAAAGGGGTTGATGACTTTCTATACCCACTGTGTGCCATATGTAAAGGATACCAAAGCAATATCTCTAGCACCCAGTATGGTTACATAAGATGGGAAGTTAAAGCTATCACGCTTAATGAAGACAACAGTAAATATGGCTGAATAACAAATATGATTAATAAGTGAACAGTATTTATGTGAAATGAATAAATTAGTTGAAAATGTTTGATGACTTGATGTAAGCCAAGCTGCCTGTCACAAATAGACATGTAGGAGTTTAATGTATGGTTGTAGTTGATGCGATTACTTACGTAATTATTGGCATTCCATTTATCTCCTGGATCGTTAAATAACCAGATAATGAGTATATATTGGCTCGCTGTAACCGTAGGCTACAAAATATTTAAATATTTTTGAAGCTCATCACCAGGCTGCTGTTTCATGTTAAATCAGCTGTTCATTGCAATCAATAAGCAACTGGAAATGTACAATTGGACTTAAAGGGACAGTGATATTTTAAACATTAGAAAAATATTTGTTTTAACAACAAGACTCCAATGTCTTATAATTCTCATTTTCTTCAACTATTTCTAAATTGAAAAAAATGTGTATGTATTTTTCATTTATATGTTTATAGAGGTAATCAGAATTTTGGCAGTCAGCTACTTTGGGTACCACTGTACACTTCATCTGTGTCTCCCCTGTGTCTCTTCCTCCCCACCCCCTCTCCCTCCCCACCCCCTCTCCCTCCCCACCCCCTCTCCCTCCCCACCCCCTCTCCCTCCCCTGTGTCTCTTCCTCCCCGTGTCTCTCTTCCTCCCCGTGTCTCTCTTCCTCCCCGTGTCTCTCTTCCTCCCCGTGTCTCTCTTCCTCCCCGTGTCTCTCTTCCTCCCCGTGTCTCTCTTCCTCCCCGTGTCTCTCTTCCTCCCCGTGTCTCTCTTCCTCCCCGTGTCTCTCTTCCTCCCCGTGTCTCTCTTCCTCCCCGTGTCTCTCTTCCTCCCCGTGTCTCTCTCCCTCCCCTTGTCTCTCTCCCTCCCCTTGTCTCTCTCCCTCTAATGTCTCTCTTTGCCCCCTACCCCCTTCTGTGTTCTCCTTACCTCCCTCATGTCCCACTGATGCTCCCTCTGTCCCCCCTTTTCCCTATACCTGCTCATTCATTGGTGGTTCAGCGAACCAATGGAGTCCCATCCCTGCCGGCACATTCCCTGCTGTAGTGTCGTGCGGGCATCGCAATGAGTGCCTACGGCGCTCATTGCAGCCGGGGGACAGAGGGAGCATCAGTGTGTCATGTAGTGTGTCATGCTGTGTGCTCAACTTTCTTGCGGTCCCCCTTCTATATGGGTATGATGGCTGCTGGCCCCCTGGCTCTGTGCTCTGCCTGGTGCCGGCACAGGTTGCTGTATGTCTTCCCATCGCTCGCACACTGGCTGGGATGATGGGCACTGGCAGGTCCGGTGCCCCCTGCTCCTCACACAGCGGAGCCCAGAGACACATAGCGGGTCCCCCGGGCGCTCCCCCTCAGAGGCAGCAGCCACACTGCCGGGCGATCTGACCAGACGCACAGCCAGTGGGAGCCTAAGTCCCACGGGCCTTTGGCGCTCATTGCAGCCAAGTCCTGCGGGCCTCGTGATGAGCGCCTGTGGTTTTTCAGTATAACATCCTTATAAGTATTAACCCTCTCCTTCACTTCTCACTGATGTGCATCCCTTTTTAGTCTGGAGGAACATAAACATCATGTTCCCATTGCTCTCTTCTGGGGTAGAAATTTCCTGGGAGCCTGTGCTCTTAAAATTTTAACTCATTGCTCCTAAAGGTTTTTTTGTAAAAGTATAATGCAACTCTTTGTCCATCCCTAACTCCTACCAGGATATAATTCTTACCAGATATTTATCATCCACCAAAGGAGAAGTCATACGTTCCAGAGCAAAGGAGACTCTTCTCTTTTTCAACTCTCTGACTCCCTATTTTTAATATACTCTGTTGTGAGCATCCAAAATTACGTTTTTGCCATTTCTCTGCAGTTAAGAATCTATGAGATACTCCCCATTGTTTGTGTGGTTCCATATAATAAATTGTGATTTATAGTGCTTAGTGGACTGCATGATAACACTGCAGTAGATTATGCTTGTTTGCTTATGTGGTTACAAAAACATATGAAAGTCACACATAAGTATTTGAGGGTAGCATATTATAATAATAATACAGTACAAACAATGATGAATATCACAAGAAAACTGCTAGCATGCACAGTTTGTAAGAATAACTTATTAAAAATATTTGATTTTGGGGTTAGAACAAATGTAATAATTTGTGTATAGTATCCCTACATGTATGTTGTTATCCTTGAGAGGTTCGTTCTATAGTACCATCTCTAACTATTTATGTTTGTTTTATTGGTTTTGAAATAGTTCATACCTACCAATCAACTGTACTAAAATACAGTGAGGATATTTACTTGAAAGTTGATTTACTGTATTGGTGATGTACAAAAGTCCACCCATTTTAATAAGTACAAACTAATAAATGTAGAGTTATGATTCTTAGGAAGTGTCTCTGATGGGTTTAATACTGACATGCAGAAAAGTTAATTTCACTATCCAGCTTTTTTCTAGACACATAACCTAACTAGACAGTATTGATATAAGGCAAGTCACAAACACTATGCAAATACACACTATACAGTAGACTGTAGTCTTCCAATGCATCACATGATTTCTTACCGTGGTAACTTTAGTACGTGTTGCCTTTTGTGAACCAATATAATGGACCACAGCACGGCAGGAACATCTATGATGTCTGGTCGAGCCTATCCATATGGTTTTCTTGGCAAAGGTACTGGAGTGGGTTGCCAGTTCCTTCTCCAGGCAGAAATGTTTCTGATCTCTCTGTTATGACCTGCCCATCTTGGGTGACCTAGCTCACCGTTTCATTGAGGTACACAAGCCCCTTCACCATGATAAGATACCCATCCAGGAGGGGACAAGCTGTATACTCTCTAGTAGACTTTGGCTGCATCTGTTGATCGCCATACACTATACCAAACTAACTAAACATTTATCTTTTTTAATACATTTTATCCATCAATCTGTATGTAATCCATGACAGTTATTACTCATCACAAGTGCACAGAAAGCTAAAAGGCTGAGGAATTCACTGCATACATGATAAGGATTTTTGTTATAATAGACATCTGACATGTACAAAATAGACATGTACAAAAGATAATATAAATTATTTTAAATACATACCGTAAGTGCTACAGTAAAAATACATACCGTAAGTGCTACTGTAGGTTGTAGTTTAGTCCCCCCCCCCCCCCCAACTAAAAGACATACATTAAAGGCACTCACTTAATAATGCTTAATAATTTTAGTTTATGACTTAACGTATTATTGCTTAAATTGAAAATAATGAAGTTTGTGCTTAAAATGCTCAGATTTTAAGCTGAATTATGTAATGCATTCAACATTTTAACAATCCATCGTAATTACATTTATTTATATGTGTACATTTCTGCAATAACAGAGAACTTTCCAGATGTTTTTTGTCTCGCAACAAAGGCACTGCCTTTGTATGTAGAGACTACACTCTCCAAGATCTTCATATATGTTGTTATATATACATACGGTTGTCTTGTTTTCAGGATACCTATCGAAGTGTGTTCATCCAGCAACTCCGACCTACACAGACCCCTCAGCCACGAATAAAGCTGAAGTTATTTGGACATGTCGGTTCAGGGAAGACCACGCTTGTGGAGTCCTTGAAATGTGGACTTATCAGAAGTTTCTTCAGAAGACGCAGGCCTCGTCTTTCATCCACCAATTCATCACGCTTCCCTCCATCTCCAATCTCTTCCAAAACTTCAGGTGAATTTTTATTTACACAATTCTCTCTTTTTCTGTTTTTATAGTTCTATTATTAAAAATATGCAGTTAATATGGTATAATTTATAACTATAAGCAATAGCAAGTTCTTTATCATTCTAATGTTACTTTTTGTTGTTGATTAGTTTTTTTGTTTTTTTTTTTCAATTCAAATAAATTCATCTTCTTTAAGTAAACTTACATTGAAGATTGTAATTTTTGTCTGTTAATCAGCATTTTCATCCCATCCCTTAGCCATTGTTTTTATTCTACAAGAAGTTATTGGTTTTAGTATTTTTTTCTTGGGGGCATGGCATGCACAGCCTGTAGGGACTAATTACTAATCATTACATTCTAGCAAGTGTTAAGAGGGATTAGAAAGGCTTGTTGACAACTATAAATTATTAGTTATTGTAAGAAAAAGAAATTTTGTAAAAACTCTAAATTGATAAATTACTTCTCACCTATAGTTTTTAAATTATACCATGCTTGACACCTTTATTATGTCCTTTTAACTTTACCCCTAACAGGACGCTACACACAATATATTGCCGCATATATCAGACTATACATTCTGATTATTTGTAACATAATATGAATGCACCATTTGTAATGTAGATACTTGTACTCCATACATTTGCTTTCCTTTACTGTATACTTGCAATGCAAAACATACCAATTTTAAGTCAAGCTAAATAAACGATTTTACAAATGAAACAGCAAAAAGATGCTTTTTTTTCAGAATGAAAACACTTATCTTTGAAAATAAAAATAAACATAGTGTACGTTCATTCTGTACAAGAACCTATTCAATCTGCTTTTACAAATTTGTCAGCAAATACAGATGAAAAAAAGCCTTTCAATGCATACCACTCCAGATTAAGTGGAATACAGACTGAAATATATTAATTGGTTTAATGCACACACAGCATAAGCAACCCACAGTGAACAATCATTGACCTTTCAGAGTTATATCATACATAATGCCTGTTGTGTTTACTTAGCTATTTACTTGACTTTAGTTACGACAACCAGTAGCTTTTGGGTAGAAATTAACTTTTCATATATTATAAGTGCACTATATATACATATACTACAGAACAAACAAGTGAGCGAGCCCCTTCCCTCGTGTCTACTATCTGAACCCTATAGTAGTTGCATTCCCCTGTTTTATGATTGTATAATTGCAGAGAACAGGTTATTATGTTTCCCTTATATAGCCACCTCCCTATAGTTACAGGAAGTGGACTTTGTAAGCATGTTTGCATGTACCTGCTTCCATGTAGTGCTGACTAGTGCTTGATCCCATGTACCTGTCAGTTACACTATTATCAAGTGTAAAACTACTGAAGTGAAGGTCATTTCTGAATATTTGAATGTGCAATCTTTGATCACTGCTGATAAGGAATTCTAGGCTCAGAAACAACATGTATATAAAATAATTTCTTACACTTCAGGACAATTAGGAGCCCCTATGATTCACTGTAACATATTACCACTGATGTTTTCTAACATAAATGCTTATATGTCTAATTTGAGAGTGGACAGGATCTCTAGTGCAGGGTTGTCCTAACTGTACAGCACAGATCCCATCTACCTGGGCTCTTCTTCTGACAATGAAAGTGTACCATTGGATTACATTTGAAAGGAGTGCCATTTTTTATTAAATACCCGTGATATGATGATAAACAGAGGATGAACAAAGAGACGATCTGCCCCAGCGTGTCTAACATTGCTTTTTGTTGTGTTGCAGTGTCAGTGAGTATCTCTGACCTCTATCCTGGCTGTGAGAACGTCAGCGTGAGGAGCCGCAGCATGATGTTTGAGCCGGGGCTGACTAAAGGGGTGCTCGAGGTGTTTGTTTCACCATCCCATCACCAACACTGTTCAGCTGATGACCAGTCCACCAAAGCAATCGATATCCAGAACGCCAATCTCAATGGTATGAAGAGAGCTCTTCATATATCTGTCTGTATGCAGATTACAAGCCAGTACTACTTTGCAACTTGCAAATTAGACCATTTATTAGTTGACATTTATCATTGTCAACAAAACGGCTATTAATCTCTATGTAGGATGTGATGAGCATTATGGAGATTAGTTTTTTAATGGGAAGGATAGAGTGGAAATTGTACATGTTAAATATATCGTTAATCATACTTGACTGGAATAATTGGGCAAGCATTCAGTCACAATAGTCAAAGCGTCCCTATAGGAAACACAGTGACCTACTACCAGAATAACAATATTTAAATGCATAAATATAAACATTGATTTCAAAGGGTAATTGTAATCATAGGGCCTTATTCTATTGCCCAATTCGTAAATGTATACACACTTAAAACTGCTCTTAATATTGCCACATATTCTATTGGCTACTCACAATCAGATTACAAGTAACCCACCCACAATCACTATGGGCCAACCGTAACCGGCCTTAGAACACCATTGGTTTTAGCACAATTCGAACATTACAATCTCTAAATAATGAAAGTTACACAAAATCAGTATTCTATTATACCCGTAGCTCTAGCTCGCAAATAAAGTCTTGACCCGCAACTGAAAGAAAGTAATGCTTTCATAAGAAAAGTCTGCTTATTTCTCCTGCAGCTGACTTTTACTTCATTTTCTAATTATAGTAATCGTGCTGGGAAAGGTATAGCATGGAAAAATGTTATAGCATGAAATTTATTTTAGTCACTTTAAGTAAGATTATCTTCAATAACTAAATCAATTGTTTCCCTGATTTATTTCTCTTGCAACTACTAAGGCAATATATGTCATTATAGCATAGAAGCCATTTCACCTGCCATTTCTTTTACAACATTTTCCATTAGAATCGCAGAGAGCTTGGCTAATGTAAGATAAACACTACAGATATGAGCTTAAATAAATGGTGGTGGTGTCCCTTTAATAAGACACTATCTCTAAATTAGTGTGAGTTACTGAGAATCATCAGGTTCCTTTTGAACTATTTCATTATACAACAAAAACAGTGGTTGATAAATCTAATTGGTCATACAACATGTGTCTAGATGTGGAATACTTCAAGTCATACAATGAAAAGCTTATTATTTACTGAATTACAGCCCTTAGCCCTTCTGAGATTCCTTAATGATTCTAATACACGATTCAGCACCTCTGTGTTCAGGTGTTACACATCTCCATCTTGTTCCATCATTTCCCTGGTCCACATAGCTTACAGTCATGTAATGGAAATGAAATCGAGCCTTGCAAAGTGAGCTGTTGAGGCATTGAAGCCTTCCAAGCTCGCAGGACGGGCCACATCACCCACAAGTGACAGGGGCTGCAATAAGCCCCTGTGTTTCCTTCTCCCTCGCCATCCCCTGTGTCTCATCCCCTTCCCCCCTCTCCGTTACCCTTACCTCACCCCTGCCCACCAGATGCTCCCTCTGTCCCCCTAGATGCTTCCTCTGCCCCCCCTTACCTACAGTTTCATTGGTGGTTCAGTGAAGTCCCTGCCAGCGCGTCCGGTCTGCTGCGTAGGGGGACTCCGGAATAACGTCCAGCTACTTGGAGACAGGACGGGAGGGACTCCACTGAACCACCAATGAAACTGCAGGTAAGGGGGGGACTGAGGGAGCATCTGGGGGGCAGTGGGGAGGTAAGGGCAATCAAGCGAGGGGGGGCTATGAGACGCGAGGGGGGGGCTATGAGACGCGGGGGGAAAACAAGAGTGTGAGGGCGAAATTATGAGACACAGGGGAGGGCGAGGGGGGGTGTATGAGACACAGGGGAGGGCGAGGGGGGGGTGTATAACACCTGAGGGGGGGGTGTATAACACCTGAGGGGGGTGTATAACACCTGAGGGGGGGTGTATAACACCTGAGGGGGGGGGGGGTGTATGACACCTGAGGGGGGGGGGGTGTATGACACCTGAGGGGGGTGTATGAGACACAGGGGAGAGCGATGGGGGAGGTTAGGAGACACCGGGGAAGGGAGAGAGGGGAAAGAGACACCGGGGAAGGGAGAGAGGGGAAAGAGACACCGGGGAAGGGAGAGAGGGGAAAGGAAGGGAGAGAGGGGAAAGAGACACCAGGGAAGGGCGAGGGGGGGCGCACATTTCTGACGGGCAAGTCGCTAGTAGTAACTTTAGTAGACTCTTCTATTGCAAGGAAGCTGACATGATTTTCATATATACATTTCAAGGATCTAAGGGGCATTTGCAGCTGGGCAAGCAAGGTTGAAGTATATTTGCAAGCTACCTTCTATTGAACATGTGGGAGGGATAGGGAAGGTGTCCTATGCTGAAATGTTGTCTACACCAAAGTCAACAAATCCTCCCTCCCTCCCTGTTCCTCCACTCCAGGGTAGATAATACAAATTAGCAGAACAGAACCAGTCTCCAAGCCAGTAGGCAGTGTGGCGTCCTTCAGGCACAAATAGTATATACCTAAAATGCTTTTATGTCCATGGCTTAAACAGCTGCCAATATTGTTAATTTGCTACAGTCTTCACAAACCTATAACAATGTTATCAGTAAACCGTGGTCCTTTAATAGCCCGACAATGCAATTTGTTCATATAAGTTTAAATAAGAAAAAAAAACTCTCATCTCATGGCCCTCGCACCATTTCTTATTAATTGTCTGAATGTACGTTTAAAAATGTAACTATCCCAAAAAATGGTGTGTACGATATTGTGTAAAATGATGGAACTTTGTAAACAGAAGATAATAATAATTACCTCATTCAGCTGCTCTAGAGACTTGTTTATCAGTGTTTCACCTCAGATTTGACCTTCATGAATCACATCTAAATTATGCAGACTTCCATCGGGCGCCATGTTTTATACTGCACATAAACAGATGTCTGCTTCCACCTAGTGGCAGAATAAAATCTCTAACATGTCTTTCATTTATGCTTGCATTACATTACATTACAATACTTTTTCCCTGTTCTGTGGAATCCTAGACTTCCGAGACCAGCGGGCTACTAAAATTTGTATTTTTGTCTCCTACATTTTTTTGAGGTATAGTTTAACTCTATGAAATGTTTATTTTCAGGCTTTTAGAAACCGTCATGAAAATGCACATTAGTTGTCAGTCAGCCTTTCTATTCCACCTGCAAAGATTCATACATCTCTTATTAATTAGTGGTCACTACCAGTAATTACTTATTAACCCCTGAGCTATAGGCCCATTGTCTTCCGTGCAAATCATGCTTAGACCTAGACTCACACTTCATTTATACATATAGTAATCTCTTCTCTCTTTCCAGGAGTTGGAGATTTCAGTGTCTGGGAGTTTTCTGGAAACCCAACCTATTATTGTAGCTATGATTATTTTGCTGCTAATGACCCCACGTCCATTCACGTTGTGGTTTTTAGTCTGGAAGAACCATATGAGATTCAGCTCAACCAAGTGACATTCTGGCTTAACTCCCTGAAGTCTCTTGTTCCCGTGGAGGAACCTATAGGTATGTAACTGTTGCAATTTGCTTTACTTATTATTTAACTTCTTTTTTCAATTTCTCCCATTATCATTTTTCTTATTTCTATATTTGGAAACATTCTTTTTCTTTCTTATTTGGGTAATATTAACTGAGATATATTTGTACTTAAAGCACCATTAGGACTCGTTAAACTATTTGTTAAAGGTTCTGCAGACTTTAAAAAAATATGTAGCCATGAGTAGAGAGAGTGTGTAGGTATTCTTATTATTTCCTTTATTTGTAACATACCAACATATTCCATAGTGCTATACAGGGGTAAGTTGAAGTCAAAACAATATTAACATAACGAAAAAAAAGAAAGAATGGATGGCCCTGTCTTTGAGCTTAAAATCAAATTGTGTGTATATATATATATATATATATATATATATATATATATATATATATATATATATATATATATATATATATTTATTTATGTGTGTGTGTATAGGGTTTAGTGCATTGTATTTTTAAAACTAATTTAAAAGCACTTAAATAATTACACTTTGTCTTAAATACAGCCGTAGTGAAATATTTATACTACTGCTGGTTTCACTGACTTTCTCCACCCTTGCAGGAAACAAAACTGGTTTCATATACCGTAGTTTTCTAAAAATACATTTTTCTATCTCACCAGTCCACTAAAATAATTGTTTTATGCCTAGTGGTGTCACATCACGGATTACATCACTTCTATACCACTTACTAAAACTAGTGGGGTGAAAAGAACTATAAAAAAAAAAACGTAGTGAGAATTGTATGTTTGGTATTGCAGAGTTTTCACTAACTCACCACATGGAGTCACTGTATGGATAAGCCCTTCAACTATTTCTGTAATCCTGATTTTCTGCACTGTCAGATCACTTTCCAAGTGTAATCAAACGCTGAGCTGGCTTAGCAGTTTATATCTTATAAACCTCAGCACTATGAGAAGTTTAATTCCTGCTAAGATTTCTGAATCACATATACACACTGTAGTTCACTAGTAAACACGAGTGTTGTATGTGATACTGCACTAATTAATTGATTATTTATTTATTAAACTTTTGATACATTCAGAAGTTCAACAGTTGATAATGTTATATGTTTATTAGTTTATAGGTGTTATAAATTATATAAATTACAAACCCATTGTTTCATTTATTTAGACACATTGCTGTATCTCTGGGATTAATATGGAATTTAGAATGTTTATATATATATATATATATATATATATATATATATATATATATATATATATATATATATATATATATATATATATATAAACACCTACATGTTTTGTTCATATTTAACAGGCAAAAGTATTGTGTAATGTGTAATTCATGTTTCTACAAATTAAAATAAGTTGATATGTTAGTTTTCTATTCCTTTTTTAAAGTTTTCAATAATAATATGACATTTTGTGGAACAAATGTAAATGCAAAATGTAATTTTTACAACAATATACCTACATTATTAACAAAGTATCTAGATTATCAACATGGAGAGCATACTACAGTAGGAATCTCCTATATTAGTATCTAAATAAATAAATGATGATGAATAAAGGATAACTCAAACAATGGTGGGAGATTCCAAGTCTCTGTGAGGATTGAAGTTGTATCTTTGAATAAGTAAAAAGTTAATAGTTTTGGTATCATGAGTAAAAAAAAAAAAGAGAAAACTTGTTTCCTTTTTATTGTCATCTGAGGATATCCCAAAACCATCTATCTTCCTCTCCTAATACCTCTCCTGTGGGGACAGGCCCTAATCCTGTCCCTCTTTGCACCTATTTTGAGATGCCTTTTTTTCTATTCATCATTCACATTGAGTGTGCTTATCCTTAAATTTGTGTTCCTAATACCTCTAGGCCAGTGGATTCTGCCAATGAAAGTTAAAAATATATTGTGAACATTTGAGGAACTATCTCTTCCTACTTTGCCTAAATTGAAAGGTGAAACCAGTATGACAAAATAGAGCATCTCTAATGCACTGTGGCTTAATATTATGTTATGATTAATTATATTTAATCTTTATCATAGTAGGAGCGTTTCATATTTTACAGTTTTGTACAAAATTCAAATGTAAAAATAGCAGAACATGCAGGGCTCATTGTTCAAGATTTGGGTCTACGCAACAGGCCTAAGGAGCTGATAAAGAAAAAAAACAACAATGGGTGTTAGATGTAACATATTTTATTACAAAATATTTTGGTCCAGTTAATTAATGAAATTAATATTGTTAATTATGTTCTTCTTTCTTCCCTGTTGTAGCCTATGGAGGGAAGCTGAAGAATCTGCTACGTGTTGTCTTGGTGGCCACTCATGCTGACATTGTAAACCTTCCTCGCCCTGCAGGAGGAGAGTTTTGTTACGACAAAGCTATGTCCTTATTAAAGGAAATCAGAAATAGGTAAAGAGATGTCTTATTCTGTTTTATTCAGATGCGTATGTCCACAACCTATCCCTATGAAGGGACATAAATATTGTTAACACTAAATACATTTAACACTAGTTGTGATGTATCATTCTAATGAGAAATTATGTCCAGCAACTGCCAGTTATCCCCTGTGGCACTAAAAGCATTAGTAAATGAAAATACTGAGTATGCCCAGACCTGGGGGAGAATAATAAACCTAATCAGCCGTGATACTGTCTTGTGACCAAGCATGCTCAGCCTTTATATATTGTAGCTTACAATTAAAACATGCCAGTATAAGGAAACCTCCAGCACATCTAGACTAATGAACAAAGAGTTTTTTTTCCAAGCCAATATTGTGTGTTATGGTAATAGAAATACAAATCATAACTTAAATGTTCTCAGCCAATTTGCATGTAGAACTACAAGGACATGTAATAGTATTTTTCAGAAATGATTATAAAGCTGCCAAGTCAGGAGTGTTTTTTATGCCTTTGTTGGATCAACTGTAGTTTAACATTTATATGGCACCAAATACAAAAATCAAATAGTATGTGTTCATTTTTACAGTAAGATTGATTTGTGGCACACCATATGCAAGTTATCCAAATGGTGTTATGATGTAACATATTAGTTTGTAGAAAAACATCTAGTTGATTAGTATGCGTTTTTTTATTTTAATTGTGTTTCAGATATTGATGGGTTTTATGTATCATGTTCATGTGCTTTGTCTCTCTTGTGGTCATGGACTGATTTCTAAGGCACTGTGATTTTTTTATTTTAGATTTGGAAATGATCTCCAGATTTCTGATAAGCTATTTGTGTTGGATGCTGGGGCTTCTGGTTCCAAGGATGTGAAGCTTCTGCGGAATCATCTTCAGGAATTAAGAAGCCAATTAGTCTATGTAAGTCTCAGATATGGAGAGTGCAATACCTCAATCTTAGCAATAGAAATCTCATAATACATAGACATTTTATTTTATAGAATTGCAATCTATATGGAATTGTTTGCTATTAAATGGTAAAGATAACATGAGAAGCATGAAGATTATAGAAACATTCAGAAAGCAATATTATCTAGATTCTTAGGGCCTCCTTCTATTAACGGCCGTAAAATGGCCGCAAAGCTCCGATTCCTTGCGGCCATCTTCCGGCCCCGTGTAGAGCTACTGCTACCTTGCTATTCAATATACCCCTTACGGCCGGCCGCACATCATGCAAACGTCCGCAAGCGTTTTTCCTGCGCCCGTAAATCTTGTTTTCCAGCCGCAAAGTCAGAAAACTGTAAATGCAAATATAAATTCAAGATGGCACTGTAAAGCTCCGTAAATGCTAGGCATCATAATGGGGGACATGAGGATTAATAGCAACACCCTCTCAAGCTTGCACATCGCCCAAATCCGATATATCATTTACGGTTTACTTTCCGTCCCATAGTCCCGCGTGCTCGTCCTTGTTAAAACCCGTACGGGTTCGGAGGTGGAGGGCCGCAAACAAAGCATTGTAGAAGCCAATATATATTCAATCCAGTACTGCAAAGCACTGTAAATGATGGGGAACATAATGGGGGGGCATGAGGATTACTAGCCAAACATTCTCAAGCTTGCACATAGCCAAATTGTACTTTGATTTTAAAATCCGTCCAAGTCCCACGGACTTCAATGATCAAGCCCGTAGCTCATTTATTAAAGCCCGTAGCTCGTTATTCAAACCCGTGCGGGCTTACATGATAGATAAAACACGAAGATTGAACATGAAGTTAAATATCTTTTATTTGCGGATTTGAGAGTAGGGGAATGTTGAGCTATTAATTCTAAAACCAAACATCACTTTCACTTTTATTAAAAGTACAGGATGGCTTTTCTATGCTACGACTTGTAAGTAAGCCCTTTACGACCCGTGGGTCTATTTTACCCATTTACGGACTTGACGGAGGCTAATCCCGCAGCCTTTGCGGGTCTGAGGTGCTCCAAGCCCTTGGAACTTTGTCCACGGACATTTGACATGAATTTAACTAAAAATGATTTTCAGATTTGAGTATAGGGGAATGTTGTGCTATGAATGCTAACACCTCCAATCACTTTATCGTCTCATCAAAGTGCAGGATGGCTTTATTGTGTGCTTAATTGTGTGCTTGCGGGACCTTTTTGGTGCAAGTAAGCTGCGGCTCGGTTTTAGCCTTGCAGAGAGGGTTCCCGAAGCAATTGAATAGCAACTGGGGCTTTCTTGCGGCCAAAACTCTGGCGGCTGTGTAAGATCAAAGGCTTTCCTGCTGCGCGTGCAGGCGCAAGGGATAGCAAGGCGCCGGCCGCAAGCCTGCCGGAGCCCTCGGCCGCAAGGGAATAGAATAGGCAAATAGCCTGCGGCCGGTCCTTGCGGCCACGCATCTCCTACGGCCGTTAATAGAATGAAGCCCTTGGAAAATAAAATGGTAAACATAAGAATAATACATTATGTAATGGTGATAGGTTTAAACTGAGAAACAATTAGTTATTTTCATTCTTGCAGTATTTTACTATATTTTTTTTTTACGCTATTGTTTAAGAAATATTATTTCAGTGTAAAAGGCTGCCACTGGTTTGAAATTGATTTATAAAGGGGAGTCTAATTTGTAATGGGAGACTTTTGACTATAGAATAAATGGTATCCTAGTTAAGTTCTTTAAGAACCAAAAAATAATTTTAAAAAAAAGTAGATCTATAAACATAAATTCTTAACAATTAAGCTTTGTGTTGTTCAACTATATGAATAATCAAGACATATTGGTGCAAGTTTAGAAAAACTGGGGCTATTTGTATTAAAGAACTACGCTTCCACTCCTTGGGTATGAGCATAATGTTGGCACAGCACATGGCTCAAAGTGATGCCAGATGAAGGAGTGATTTTCTACCACAAACAGTATTTTTCTCAAAATATTGCACTAATATTTCTAGATTATTTATTTTCAAGACTATATAATTTGATAAATCTTAAATCTGCACTTCTTACCACAAGTTTTAGTTTGTTCTGAGCCCCCTTTATTTAGCCCCTTAATAACTGCTTGTTGTGTTTCTTGAGATAATGTTTGATACCCTAATTTACTACATATCATATGGAATTCTACTTTATATTAACAAGGGTAACTAAACAGGAATTGTTTTTCTTTGTAACAAAGGCATATGAAATAAAATGAAGCCTTATATCAGTTTCACTGATATTTAAGTGTTCTAGCTCTTCTAACAAATTGTCTTGTTCATTGTCGTATAATAACATTTACACTCTTATTTATTTTACTGGTAGAACTGTCCATCAATGACACCATTGTGTGAAAAGATTATTTCAACTCTTCCATCTTGGAGGAAACAAAATGGACCAAACCAATTACTGTCCCTTCAACAATTTATTTATGATGTCCAGGAACTCAATCCACTTGCAAGTGAAGAGGATATAAGAAACATTGCTCAACAACTGCACAGTATTGGAGATGTAAGTGAACCTTGAGCTTATCTACTAAACCTACTAAAATCTATTTAAAAAGAATGTGCTCTATCATTTTATGCTGCAGTTTTTTATGGTTTTAATTCAATATGTTTGATTTATAAAAGGACAGTTTGCAAGAAAAATCAGTATGGGGTGTGTGCGCCGACTCTGCTGCTGTATTGCTGCATTCTCTTCCTCAAGAGTGAGCACTCACAAGTTGAATCTAAGAACTCCCGCACCTCTTACTTGTCCATTATTTGAGACTAGCCACACATAAAAACACAAACAACGACATATCCGACCATGGATAGGTTTACCAAGTGTACCCTTTTCAAGGCGGCTAACATCAAAACCTATGTAATATAGCATTAGTGACTATGGAGATGGATAGCATTAACAACATTGTGATAGCTTTTATTAATTTAAATGTGGACCCTGTATGCTTTGATTTGTTGTGTCAAAGACCTGTTTCTGTTTATATGTGTGTGTATATATAGATATAAAATTTAATTTACTGTCCGGTGACGTTAACTAGAACCAGTTTGGCATGTGTTATTGACCGTTCCCAGTTAAAGTCCAATCTCTGAGTAATACTACTTGACTGAAAATAGCTCTGTGCGATCAAAACTCAGTCACCTTCGGCCTTTGGGAGTCATGACTACCTCTCCTATGTTACTCTGTTTATAATCTGGTGCTTATAAATGATATATAGATGAGTATTATTGATGAGTAATTTATCTAATGACACATTTAATATGTAACTGAATGTTTACCCCCATTGTATGGAATGAATATATAAAACAAGTACACATGGAAAGAGCACTAGACAAATGTAATTGTTCTTGTATTTTAAATGCCCATGTGTTTTTTGTTTACATAGATTAACATAATGCAGAGTGAAACCGTTCAAGATGTGGTGCTTTTAGATCCGAGGTGGCTTTGTTACAACGTGCTTGGAAAGCTCTTATCTATAGAAAACCCAAAAGCCCTTCATCATTACAGAGGAAGATATACTATGGAGGACATCCAGCGCTTGGTCTCAGACAGTGATGTTGAGGAGCTGGTACAGATATTGGATGCTATGGACATCTGTGCTAGGGACCTTAGCAGTGGAACAATGGTGGATATTCCTGCTTTGATCAAAACAGATAACCTCCACAGGTCATGGACAGATGAAGAGGAAGACGTAATGATATATGGTGGTGTTAGAATTGTTCCTGTGGAACATCTTACTCCTTTCCCCTGTGGAATTTTTCACAAACTTCAAGTGAATCTGTGTAGATGGATACATCAGCAGAGCACAGATGGTGATGCAGATATACGTTTATGGGTAAATGGATGTAAAATTGCAAACCGAGGAGCTGAAGTCCTAGTGTTGCTGGTCAACCATGGACAAGGTATTGAAGTCCAAGTTAGAGGTTTGGAAACTGAGAAAATTAAGTGCTGTTTACTTCTTGAAACAATTTGCGGTATCTTTGATAACCTATTTACCACAACCTTGCCTGGGCTTTTGACTGTAAAACATTATTTAAGTCCTCAGCAACTAAGAGAACATAATGAGCCAGTGATGATCTATCACCCAAGAGACTTTTTCAGAGCCCAAGCTCAGAAAGAGACCTACTTGGCAAATACAATGGCTGGATACAAAGAAAGTTTTAGTAGCATTTTGTGCTTTGGTTGTCTGGATATTTACTCTCAAGGAAACTTAGGAATGGACCATCAAATTTCAGATCTGAATCTTCTTACAAGGAGAAAACTCAGCCGACTCCTGGACCCCCCAGATCCCATGGGCAAGGATTGGTGTCTTCTAGCTATGAACTTGGGATTGCCTGAGCTAGTTGCCAAATACAATACAAATGGTACATCACAAAAAGATTTTCTTCCAAGCCCTGTCTGTGCAGTTATACAGGAATGGGGCAACTCTCCTGACAGCACTGTAGCTATTTTAATGTCGAAACTGAGGGAACTTGGGCGCAGGGATGCTGCAGATTTTTTACTTAAGGCGTCATCTGTGTTTAAAGTGACTTTGGATGTCCATGGACAAGAAGCCTATGCCGCTAGCTGCAATAGTGGTACATCCTATAACTCAATCAGTTCAGTAGTGTCACGATGACTGCATTTATTAGCATGAACATGTTTCTGTTATACTGCAGTCAGTGTAAAGAAATTCATTCTTTTGTGGTACTAGGATATGACATCTCTGTGCATTAACTTACAGGCATTGTGCCCAAGGATGCCACATGGTCGTCCAAACCTTGTAATCTTTTTACTTTTTACTAAAAAAAATGTTGCCTTTTATTATAGCTATCTAAAGGCTCATACTTTTAACTTTTTTCATTCCAGACTTCTATATGAATGTGCTGCTAATTACTGCCACCAGAACGGATAAACCGTCACTTATCTTTTCTTATTGAATTTGTACATTTTCCTAATCAACCTGCACCGTAATTAATTTGTATAAATAGTGCTCACGTTTTACACTTCATGATTTGCTTAATATTTTATCTACTACAGAGATGAAAAATTCAATCGATGAGAGGGCATGTTATGTTGTATGGGTGGGTGTAAGCCATGCAGCACTAAGAGTGCCTCGGTTAGAGACAGGTTGGGATACACTTGACTGCTCTGTAGTTTTCCATCTAGCTCTACCTCTTCATTACACTCTGATTTATAATCACAAAGGTATTCTATCCACACAAAGTACCCTTACTATTTGTTTTTTCTTTCAAAGATCACAATGTTAACACAATATGTACTGTAAGACTTTTCTTGCATTTTCCAGTGCAGTCCATTATGGGGCTGTATTGCTCAGGTACACAGTTGATTTTTATTAGTCATGAGCATATATGTGAAATTTGTGTCAAAGTATTATAGTTTTTTTTTTTTTTTTTTTCTTCCACTTCACTCCTTCAGTGCTTGAATGACCTTCAACACAGCTTTATTGTACAGTGTGTTTTGAACCCTCCAGAATGCTAGGAGTTAAGCAACAATGTGAAATACCATTCAGCTCCTCTGTGACCTCTGAACTTTATCCCTGATTATACCCATTCATCTCAGGTATAGGTTCTTACAGTCCTTATTCCATAAGGTAAGACTTGTATCCTAAGCACCTGCAAGGGACCCCAAATAACATTCATTTCTAGTTTATACATATTTTCTATTAAGGGTGTGTTGACTATATTTCCTGTACTTGAAACAAACAAGCAAAGTATATTGCTAGGATTTTAACTTACAGGCAGTGCTGAGCGAGGAAAACCATGTTTTCTCTTGACGATGCATGTGATATGAATGGAATATTATACATGTATATACAGTAACCATTTCTTAATCTTTTAATTGTAGTACAATTTTAAAACTTGTTTTTATATATGTATATATCTATGAATAAAAATGTTGCCTGTTGCATCATGAGTATTGATATGTGTCTATTTTATAAATAGCCTCAAATTAGACAGAAATTGTTTAATTTCAATCATTGACAGCAGGGCTTTGTTGAACTTGGACTTGAACTTTAGGAGAAAGAACATAAATCAACAATCTTGTAGTAGGTTTCCTATGCAAGTGTTTAGCCACTAGGAATAATATGTTTGACCTTGGAGCATGCAAACAAACTAAATGTAAAACCAACCTATTCCTGTTATTTACTGTCAAACTTCACTTACACACATCATGGATAAGTTTAATGCAGCTTTTGCTCTCAATGGGGTTGCAGTAAACTCTGTGCACAATTTCATTGAGGGTCTCATTTTAGTTTTAGTACTGATTTTAAACTAAATGTAGCCTCTAGATTTTGGGAAGCTAGAGGAATGCTTAATTTGACTTCATGAGTTAATAACTTAAACATGAAGTTAGAATGCATGAAAAGCAATAGAGAGTCAGTGTTTGATCAAGAGATGTTTGTCTGCCACTTGACCATCGAGTAGTACATACCTCATGGTGCAACCTAGAGAGGCTGTCAACACCACTTGTCCATATACTACTTGCTCTGGCCACACATTTTCAAGAAACCTTTATTTTTTAATTACAAAAATTAATACAGAT
This sequence comes from Discoglossus pictus, assembly GCA_027410445.1. Classification (NCBI taxonomy): domain Eukaryota; kingdom Metazoa; phylum Chordata; class Amphibia; order Anura; family Alytidae; genus Discoglossus; species Discoglossus pictus. Next base: position 371,218,275 of record CM050163.1, read on the forward strand.
TAAAAGCCATCACAAAGTACATGCTTTGAGGGGTCTGAAAGCCATGCTAACTTCTTTCTTGCCCTTTCCATTTTATCACAGACAAACATATTATAAAATCTAGGTTTTTATGCACTAAGGGAAATGTGGCAGATGGTTAATATTTGTAAAGGGATGCATTTTCACCATGACTCAGTTTATATATTTTGGTGCAGTTCTTTATCACAAAAACACAATAAAGACAGGTTTGTGCTCCTTACTGAGAGATACTGAGATATACAAGATGTAATGCCTTCCCATCACTACCACATACAAATATATATATATATTTTTATGTATATGTATATACAGTTGTGCTCAAACGTTTGAACAGAATGGCACAATCATATAACAAAACATGGCAACACAGAAAAAATTAAATGACCCTGTTCAAAAGTTTGCATATCCTTAGTTCTTAATACTGTGTATTGCCATCTTTAGCAACAGCGTGCAGTCTTTTGTAATAGTTGTCTGAGGCCCCTAATTCTTGCAGGTGTATAGCCCATTCGTCTTGGCAAAAATGCCTCCAGGTCATGTCTTTGGTCGTCTTGCATGAACCGCACGCTTGAGATCTCCCCAGAGTGGCTCGATGATATTAAGGGCAGGAGACTGTGATGGCCACTCCACAACCATGACTTTTTTCTACTGTAACCACTGGAGGGTCAACTTGGTCTTGTGCTTAGGGTCATTGTTATGCTGGAAAGTCCAAGAGCGTCCCATGCGCAGCCTTCGTGCAGAAGAATGCAAATTGTCTGCCAGTATTTTCTGATAACATGCTGCATTTATCTTGCCATCAATTTTCACAAGTTTCCTCATGCCTTTAGAGCTCACACCTCCCCAAAACATCAGCGAGCCACCACCATGCTTCACAGTGGGATGGTATTTTTTTTCACTATAGGCCTTGTTGACTCCTCTCCAAACATAGCGCTTATGGTTGTGACCATAAAGCTCTATTTTGGTCTCGTCACTCCAAATTACAGTGTGCCAGAAGCTGTGAGGTGTGTCAAGGTGTTGTCGGGCATATTATAACTGGGCTTTTTTGTGGCATTGGCGCAGTAAACGTTTCTTTCTTGCAACTCGACCATGCAGCTAATTTATGTTCAAGTATCGTTGTATTGTGCTCCTTGAAACAAGCAGACTGTCTCTTCTTTCAGAGCAGCCTGTATTTCTCCTGAGATTACCAGTGGGATTTTCTTTGTATTCCAAACAATTCTTCTGGCAGTTGTGGCTGAAATCTTTCTTGGTCTACCTGACCGTGGCTTGGTATCAAGAGATCCCTGGATTTTCCACTTCTTAACAAGTTATTGAACAGTACTGACTGGCATTTTCAAGGCTTTTGGATATCTTCGTATACCCTTTTCCATCTTTATGAAGTTCCATTACCTTTTTAGGCAGGTCCTTTGACAGCTCTTTTCTGCTTCCCATGGCTAAGTATCTAGCCTGCTCAGTGCATCCATGTGAGAGCTAACAAACTTATTGACTATTTCTACACAGACACCAATAGCAATTTAAAAATGGACAGGTGTGGGAAATTAACCTTTAATTGCCATTTTAACCTGTGTGTGTCACCTTGTGTGTCTGTAACAAGGCCAAACATTCAAGAGTATGTAAGCTTTTGAACAGGGCCATTTGGGTTATTTCTGTTATCATTATGATTTAAAAAAGGAGCCAAACAACTATGTGATAAGAAACTACCGTATGTACTCGAGTATAAGCAGAGTTTTTCAGCCCTTTTTTTTCAAGGCTGAAAAGCGCCCCCTTGGCTTATACACCCGTGTCTCTCCACCCCCGTGTCTCTTTTCCTCCTGTGTCTCTCCACCCCTGTGGCTCTCTCCCTCCCCCTCCCTTATCATCCTCCTCAACCCCCCCATCCTCAACCCCTCCATCCTCATCCTCAACCCCTCCATCCTCATCCTCAACCCCTCCATCCTCATCCTCAACCCCTCCATCCTCATCCTCAACCCCTCCATCCTCATCCTCAAACTCTCCATCCTCAACCCCTCCATCCTCATCCTCAACCCCTCCATCCTCATCCTCAACCCCTCCATCCTCATCCTCAACCCCTCCATCCTCATCCTCAACCCCTCCATCCTCTTCCTCCACCCCCCATCCTCATCCTCCACCCCCCATCCTCATCCTCCACCCCCCATCCTCATCCTCCACCCCCCATCCTCATCCTCCACCCCCCCATCCTCATCCTCCCCATCCTCATCCTCCACCCCCCCATCCTCATCCTCCCCATCCTCATCCTCAACACCCCCATCCTCACTTTTCCACTCTAATTATCTCTCCCTTTCCCCTCACTTACCTTTCATCAGCAGCTGCTCCTCCGTGTCTTCTTCCAGCTGTGTCAGAACCCGGCATATTCTAATGAGGTGATGTCACGTCATTAACATTGTCCGGGTCCCGACGCAGCTGGAGGACGTGTGTGTGTGGGGGGGGGGGGGGGGGTTTGAGGAGAGAGGATGAGGAGGGGGTTGAGGAGATAGGATGATAAGGCAGGGGGAAGGAAAGAGACACGAGGGAGAGGGGGAAAGAGACACAGGGGAGGGAGAGGGGGGGGAGATACACAGGGGAGAGAGAGGGGGTTACACAAGAGGGACACAGGGGGCAGCACATTTCCCACCCTCGGCTTATACTCTAGTCACTAAGTTTTCCCAGTATTTTGTGGTAAAATAGGTGCCTCTGCTCATGCTCGGGTCGGCTTATATTAGAGTATATACAGTACTTCATATAATCAATATCTTCAATAAAATAAATATTTTTGCATGATCAGTCATATTTTCAAAATAAATATATATATATATATATATATATAAAATTTGTGTTTTTCAAATTACGGTAAACTGTATGTTACAGAATGTAAAGTACACTTACAGAAATGCCGCTGAATATAGACATTCAGTGCATATACACACCCTAACCTATGGAACATTACCCTAATCCATGGAACATTACATAGGAGGAAGACTTCTACTAGGCCTGGGTCATGTTGACCTATACAGAAATACACCACTGACTGCGGTTTTGTGGTCCATCTGAGAAGCATTGGAAGATTACAATGTGACCCTCGATAAGCAGGTTGGACAACTTTATTTTTTATGTTGCATTATTTTCTCACGTTATAACAGGTATCCATTTGTTTGTCAGTGGTATAATTAAGGAGCTAATACTTGGTGTGGCTCCATCTTCCGAATAATACCTGTCATAGGTCAAGCAAAGGTGAGCAATTATAAACTTCCTAGAAGATAAATCTATATTTTACTATCCAAACTTGCTTTGTTACATTCCATACATGACTGTCTATAATTACAATGTTACTCAAACATAATGTTTATAATGTAATTATATCCTGTAATACTCCTTGCATGTGTATCAGTATTATTGTCTGAAGGCTTACTCCAAACCAGCAAGCCATGCAACTAAAGTGAGTACTCCTATAAACCTCAAACTCTATATTTATCATGTTCACCATCAAAAGTTTCTGGGGTCTGCAGAAATGAACAGAAAAGGGCTCCCACCACACACATCATCCCTGTAGCATGGCTTTATGGTAACATTGCATGTACTAATGGAATAATTGAATGCATTACCCTACATTAAAAAGTAATCTCTCACACCCCCCATCTCTCCCTAACAGTCTTTTCATATCCACGTCCTCCTCATTGCCTATCTCATTTGTCCCCATCATTTGTCCTTCTAATTTTATCTTCACTTAATAATCTTTTCACCCCTATGTACAATATCCCCTCACTTAATTCAAATATTTATACATACACAAAACATGCCCCTTAAATTTAACATCAATTCACATGCCAGATTTAAAATTACACAGTGGAGGTCTTTGGAATATGGAATGTTGATGAGCCCTATACCCTTGTATCTTGTGTATATCCTCTAAGAATGACTATATTTAGTTAATTCTATTAAATATTATATTTTATGTCAGATATAATAAGTTGACAGACCCAGATGTATTCTACTACCTCTAAACTTTTAAGGCATTATGTATCTTCGTCTAGGTCATTTTTAATATGTAAACTATCGTTTGAATGCCATTATATTTGAATGTCTGTGTTGACAAAAGCCAAAAATATTGTCATCATATTAAAAAAAAATACATTTGAACCTTACTTAAAAGCATATGATTACTATTTACAGCTAGATAATAATTACTTGATGACACAATTAGATTGGCCTTTAGTGATCCGCAGGTTATATTACATTGTTAAAGGGAATGTACCATTACCAAAACAACATTCCATACGTAAGCAGATGAACTATTAACCATCAGAATTTAATAACCTAGGAATAATCTCTCACTTTTCTGTAAATACGGTTTTGTCTTTCTGCACCCCTCCCACCTCTATAGCTGTATGACTCTGAGTGAAGGAACCATGGCTACATCTTTAGATGCACTGTAGCCCAAGCCAAGAACGTTCATCAAGTTGTAGCCAACAGTTGTCTGCCAGTAATATCTAGCCTTTCTCCATCTTGAGCTTTGATGAATATAGGGCAATGTCTTAACATTACATATGTATAAGTACTTCAAATGGAGAAGCATTTTTGTTCCCTAAGCTTTTTTCCCTTGTATATAGCATATTCATTTAATTATTCAAGAAAGCTTTGACCCATTTTAACATAACATTGCATCAACTGACTCCTCCCTAAGAAGTGTGATTTAATATATGTAATTAGTAACGTCACCAGCTAATCTTTGCTATGATCTGTTAAGAGAAAAAATTCAACAACAATATAAATACATGCTGTTAAAATCTATTTCATTTATACATTTAAAATAGTGATACATGAAAATGTTCTCATAGGGGTGCCAGTAAAAGCAGTAATTATATTTAAAATTATAATAGAGAGTAAACAATGCATTACAACTGAATGTTTTGTTAGCTAGCCTACAGTTTTGCTGAGAGGTTACATTATTTTAATATATTTATTCAATGCCTCTGTGTAGTTTGCATTGTACAGCCCTAGTCTGTTTTTGTTGAACAAACCAAATCAAGTGATGGAGATAATAAGGTTTAATACACACTACACTTCTATTCCCCTTCTGATTGTTACCTTGTCGTGGTGGAAAGGCTTGTGTACCTAAATGAAGCTGTGAGCTATACCATGTCTGGTCACCCAAGATGGGTAGGTCATAGCAGAGAGATCAGACAAATTGCAGTCCACTGGAGAAGGAACTGCCATCCCACTACAGTATCTTTGCCAAGAAAGCCTTATGGATAAGCACAACCAGGCGTGCAGGAGACCTTATGGTCATGGAAAGTTGAACACCACTGAATGATGACTACACTTGTATTTAAGTAGTGTATAAAATACTATAGTATTTGGGGTTCAGTGACTTTTCACTCTGAAGAGTCAGTGATGGAGACAGTCAGACATAAATTGGAACATCAACTAGATGAAAGTTAGAGGTTAACAAACTTCTATTAAACTTAGGAGCCACAAGGCCTTTTTAGGAAGATACAGTGTCTTGCAAAAGTATTCACCCCTCTTGGCATTTTCCGTGTTTTTTTGCCTCACAACCTGGAATTAACATGGATTGTTTGAGGATTTGCATCATTTTATTTACAGAACATGCCCACAACTTTGAAGATTTTTTATTTTTATTTTTTTATTGTGAAGCAAACAACAAATAGGACAAAATAACAGAAAAAGTCAATGTGCATAACTATTCACCCCCCTAAAGTCAATACTTTGTAGAGCCACCTTTTGCGGCAATCACAGCTCCAAGTCACTTTGGATAAGTCTCTATGAGCTTGCCACATCTTACCACTGGGATTTTTGCCCATTCCTCCTTGCAAAACTGCTCCAGTTCCTTCAAGTTGGATGGTTTGCGCTTGTGAACAGCAATCTTTAAGTCTGACCACAGATTTTCTATTGGATTGAGGTCTGCGCAATGACTAAGCCATTCCAACACATTTACATGTTTTCCCTTAAACCACTCAAGTGTTGCTTTACCAGTGTGTTTGGGGTCTTTCTCCTGCTGGAAGGTGAACCTCTGTCCTAGCCTCAAATCACGCACAGAGTGGTACAGGTTTTGCTCAAGAATATCGCTGTATTTCGCACCATCCATCTTTCCCTCAACTCTGACCAGTTTCCCAGTCCCGGCTGCTGAAAAACACCCCCACAGCATGATGCGGCCACTACCATGTTTCAATGTGGGGATGGTGTTTTTTGAGTGATGTAATGTGTTGGGTTTTTTGACGGCCGAAAAGTTCAATTTTGGTCTCATCAGACTAGAGCACCTTCCTCCGTACATTTTGGGAGTCTCCCACATGCCTTTTTGCAAACTCAAAACGTGCCATTTTGTTTTTTGCTGAAAGTAATGGCTTTCTTCTGGCCACTCTGCCATAAAGCTCAACTCTATGGAACGTACGGCTTATTGTCGTCCTATGTACAGATACTCCAGTCTCTACTGTGGAACTCTGCAGCTCATCCAGGGTTACCTTAGGTCTCTGTGCTGCCTCTCTAATGCCCTCCTTGCCCGGTCCATGAGTTTTGGTGGGCAGTCGTCTCTTGGCAAGTTTGCTGTTGTGCCATGTTCTTTTCATTTTGGCTATGATAGATTTGATGGTGCTCCTGGGGGATCATCAAAGATTTGGATATTTTTTATAACCTAACCCTGACTTGTACTTCTCAACAACATTGTCCCTTACTTGTTTGGAGAGTTCCTTGGTCTTCATGGCAGTGTTTGGTTAGTGGTGCCTCTTGCTTAGGTGTTGCAGCCTCTGGGGCCTTTCAAAAAAGGTGTGTATATGTAATGACAGAGCATGTGACACTTAGATTGCACACAGGTGGTAATTATGTGACTTCTGAAGGTAATTAGTTGCACAAGAGCTTTTTATGGACTTCATAACAAAGGAGGTGAATACATACGCACACAACAATCTTCTGATTTCTATTTCTAAAAAATAGTTTTATGTATATATTTTTATCATTTCACTTCACCAACTTAGACTATTGTGTTCTGATCCCTTACATAAAATTCAGATTAACAAAACATTGAACTTAAGGCTGTAATGTAACAAAATAGGTAAAAAGTCAAGGGGGGTGAATACTTTTGCACAGCACTGTATATATGTGTTAATATGCTTTAGGGAGAATAACCGGGAGGAGCCATAATTTACTCTAGAGTTAAATGAATTGCCTCCATCTAAGGTTTGTGGAACTGCTAGGTAGTGCTAATTACTGAAAGTGCGTATGATCTGATTCTGTGTGGTCTTTGGGCAGCTAAAGAACACATAATGACCAACAAATCTTTGTTTCTAGTACAAAAACTATGTTAGACTGGATGGAGAATAAAAGCTAAATATGTGACTCCAGCTAAATAGCATGTACCTAAAACTTCCATCAGCAAACACTGAGGTAATTGTGTGTTGGATCATTTCAGAGACAGAATAACACTATATTTTCTTTCTCTTTTCAGCGCCCTATCTAAGTAAACTTCAGACTGTTGGTTAAAATTTGCTATAATTTGACGCTAAAAGTGACATGGAACACAATTTTTTAATGATTTTAAAGAGCATATTTTTGAATGAAAAATATTAAGCAAAACCTGTTTAAATGTCATTAAAATGAACAATAATATCATACTTTAGTCTGTAGATCTCATTGGCTGACAGAGGGCGAGTCCCCAAGTGCCGTTAATAATCTAAATACTTTTTTTTTTTTTTTTATCTGACACCTTTATTTGAAAAAAGAAAACACACTTTACCCTCTTTGTGATGCAACAAAGAAAAAAACACTTTACGTGTCCCTTTAAAGGGATATGAAAGTTACATGGATTAATAGATTTCTGCACTCTATCGGCAAAAAGCAGTCTATATGTATGCAGCACATCTCATAAAGCATTTCGTTTTTTTATCTAAAAATCCCTCTGATTATGTTGATATCTCCAGGGGATGTCTACACAGGCATCTGATCCCCCCAATCAGCATGCAGCATCAGGTGAGCAATATTAACCCACTATTTACCTGCTGTTGCTTGCCCAGCCAATCTACTTGAAGCTTCCTGTCAGCAGCAATACATAGCACATATCAGTGATACACTACATATCCCAGGCTGCTTTTCAGCACAAACAGGAACCCAGAGTTAATTCAAATATTGCAGCTAACGGGATTAGCCCAAACAAATAATTTTAAATTTTGATGCTAATTTAGCCTGGGTTTGGAGGGTGTTAACCCTAATGTTTAACTGTCAGAAATTACAAGAGATTTTGCTGACTTCAATGTAAGTGGTAAATATTTTTTGGGGGATTTTTTTCATGCAAAAAAAATGTTTGCGTACACTACTCATTATCCAATATCAGATGCATTCATAATCCAGCAAATTTACATAACCCTTTAATTATATTAAAATATGTTCCTGTGTGTACTGTGATTGCATGTAGTGTATCTGGTGTCACAATTGATTGGACAATACACTTACTAGAATGTAATAATGCTTTGTAGAGATGTCATTTAGACACCATTGGTGTATATTTGATTAGTGTGTCAGTTACAGGAACAAAAAACTAAACTGTCATGATTATATGATTTATTGACTCTAATATTACCAATACATTGTTGTATTATGATTACCTATTCTTGTGTGTGGTTATATATTGTCTGTATATTGTTAACTTGTATTCTAGTTATAGAATTGGGGAGTGGTCTTGCCATAGGCCACTAGTAACCTGTATCCTCTGCCTGTGCCTTTGGATGTTGCTCTCTTCGGAAGCCACCTTTTGTTTCAGAGAGAACAAGAACCACAAAATTCTGCCGGGGTAGGTTTGAACTAAGCCCCCTTGAAGAACCAGATTGTGACAATTGGTTGGCAGTTGTGGGATCTCTGTATAAAACACAGAAGGATGGCAGCATATGAGGAAATGTCTATTGCTGAAATAAGATATGTATTCAGGATCAGAGAATTCTCTGGACAGCAGGAATGACTAAAGCGATAATGATCGAGGAGCTGATCAGAGAGGATGAACAATTGGAACGACGTCTGGAGGAAGGGGTAAACGCACTACCAGTGACCCCAACCCCAGAACCTAGTCCTAGAGTATTGTGGTCAGAGAAGGAAGAAATCTTGGAAAGAGTTACAAAATGGAAAACTGGTTTCTCTGAAGACTTTAGTATGGAACAGTGCTTGACACTTAGAGCACAAATTAGTCAGGAAGTGAGGAGTGAGAGAAGGGTGGAACCTAGACAGGCTATCCATAGGCTTTCAGAAAGATATGATGATGGATCCTCCAGAGTGAAAATGGCTTACCAAAGTTTTTTAAACACTTCTCTGAGGAGAAAGATACCATAGATGGCTTTCTCCAAGAATTTGAGCAACAATGCAATCTACATGAACTCCAAATTATGGAGTGGATCAAACTGCTGGTCAGTAGATTGACTGCAAAGCCAGTGAGGCATATATAGCTATGCCAAGAGATCAGGCTAGGGATTATGCACAGGTACAACGAGTACTGTTAGCCAGGTATGCCATCACACCTGAGACTTTCATGAAGAGATTTAGGACAAAAAGTAAGGGGATAGGAGACACATATGCTGAAATAATGAGTCGTATGAGGCATGCTTGTAAAAATTGGTGGGCAGCAAAGGGAGCCACCACTGCAGACCAGATAGAATATTGATGGAGCAACTACTATCTATCTGCCCTACAGAGTTACGGGCATGGCTGCATGATCAAGAACCCACTACTGGGGAAATGGCAGTCCAACTAGCAGACCACTTTGTAGTCACTAGGGGAGAAATAATTTATAAGGGAATACCACCTGTACCTATCAAAGGGAAGTTATCAGCAGGAGGAATTACTAATATTAGGGCCGGGGTGACTCGCCTTAACTATACTCCAGCACAGGAACTCACTAGAGACAAAGGGTCATTTTGGAGGGGCTTTAACTCTACTGCAGTCTATGGAACCCATCCTGAGTTTAGAAGTGCAAGAAGGGAGTGTTATGGGTGCCATCAGCTAGGATACTTCCGCAGGCATTGTCCCAATTCAACGACAAAAAGAAAAAACAGTTGCCACACCAGTGCGCTTTTTGGGAGAATGGGATCTGGCTGCAAAGTACTCCAGTACCGCCCAGACCAGGCCAGTCACAGCAGGTGAATATACAAACATTCACACTTTGATCAGAAGGACACCAGGGGACAAAATATTCAACCTGTTTGGGTGCAAGGACGTAAGGTCACAGGGTTCAGGGACACAGGAGCTGCAGTTACTGTGATCCACATGGACCTAGTGCCACATGCCGCGTTGCTCCCAAAACAGATGATCATTATGGTGGCTGGAGGAGACGAGTTCCCCATCCCAGTTACAAAGTAATTTAGGTTGAAAAAAGACTTTAGTTCATCAAGTTCAACCTTTTTAGATCTCCTCTGATCTGCAATACGTGGATTTTTTGTTATTTGATCCAGAGGAAGGCAAACAGGACAAAAAACGTAACTTTACATTTATTTGTATTAAATCTCATCTGCCACTAAGATGCCCATTCCTCTAATTTATGCAAATCCCTTTGGAGGGAAAGTACATCATTTTCTGATTTAATTACCTTGCACAACTTTGTGTCATCAGCAAAAATTGAGACACCACACTCCAATCCCACTTCCAAGTCATTAATAAATTTGTTAAAAAGGAGGGGACCTAATACTGAACCTTGAGGAACCCCACTTACCACATCTGAGTATGTTCCATTTACCACAACCCTTTGCTTTCTGTCTTTTTGCCAGCTCTCAATCCATAAGCAGAAATTTATGGCAGTTTCTGTATCCCTTCGTTTGCTCAATAGTCTCCCACGTGGCACTGTATCAAAAGCTTTTGCAAAAGCCAAATAGAGTGCATCCACTAAGTTGCCTTGATCCAAGTTCCTACTAACCGCCTCATAGAAACTAATTAGGTTTGTTTGACATGACCTATCCTTTATAAATTCATGTTGGCTCCTACTTATAATCCTGTTTGAATAGACATAGTCTTGTATATTATCCCTTATTAACCCTTCTAAAATCTTTCCACTACCGAAGTGAGACTTACTGGTCTGTAATTCCCCGTATTTGCTTCTTAAATATAGGTATCACCTCTGCCTTTCTCCAGTCATCTGGTAGATGTGGTAACTTGTCTTCCTTGCATGGTAATTCTAGGTGGGAGGGCTGGGAGTCTTTGCTTCCCTCCCACAATTGCTGGAGGAAGTGATGCAACTAAGGGTATATCCAGGCAGGAAACTGCTGTTACTTCCTGTTTCTTCCTGGATGGTGTTGGTGATGGCGATGGTCTAACCGTGGGTAAGATCAAGCGTTTGGGGAAGGGGATTATATAGGTAGATAGATTTAAAAAGGGGTGTTGCTCCGTGGGTCTGGGCTGTGTGTTTGTGATACATTTATAGTATTGTGTTGTTGCCTTTTAATAAATACCTTTTAATGTAGACGAACCTTGTGTAATATTTATATATATTAATTTGGTGATACACCACATTTGGCGGCCACGAATTTTAGACTTCTACAAAGGTTATTTATGAGGTAATATCACATTAATAGATAGTCAGATTTATTTATTTTTTGGGGGGGAAGAAAAAAAAGTACTTTGTCTAATTATCCTCTGCATGGGAAATCAAGTGCTGATTGTGTGTGGAGTCTAGGTTAAGCCTCCATTTTTAATATACAACCTTGGACATCAGGCTTCAATTATTATTTTTAATCCTTTATATCGTACTAGCTTCTGAGTTGAGTTTTGTTCTTACTAGCTTATTTTGATACATAAAACAAATATATATCATACAGGTTGTTTTTGTGGGTTTATCTGAGTTGAGTTTTGTTGTGCTTTTGAGTACAGGCCTAGCCCTGCATTTGAATACAATTTAATAGGCTCCATGCGGCTTCTTTGTGTATTTGAATGCTAATTCAAGCCTCCATTTTTAATATACAAGCTTGGGCATCAGGCCACAATTAGTTTGTTGTGTGTTTCAAATACCTGAGTTTGTTAATACTATTATTTTTGTTTTGTTTTTGTTTTTTGTTTTTTCTTTAAAAAAGAAAAAAATATTTTTTTCTCTTCTTTCTTTTTCTTTCTCTAGTCCTTTATCATAGTACAGGCCTGGAGAAAAATAAATAAATAAACCATTTTAAATCATATATATATATATATATATATATATATATATATATATATATATATATATTATTTCAGGCGTGCATTTTAATACACTATAGGCTTCCATACCTTATAATTTTTGGGTGTCTTGCATATCCTAGTTCAGGTATATCTCCTACCCTGCAGGCCTTGCTATTATATTTTAAGTTAATTAGCAAGTATTACCTTCACCATACTAAGGTAAGTATAATTTGCATTGTGGGTACTAGTCTATTTTTCTACATATTACACCTGGGCTACTGAATAGTCATCAACTATTGTTGGCTACTCAGAAGCATGCTACTTTAGTCGCAAATTGATTTGGATTCTTACTTGGGTGAGTAAAAGAGTAGGAATGTCTTTTCAAGGGGCCAAATACTTTCCCACAGAAGTGCGTGAGTACTTTAGGAAACATATTCAAAAACATGATGGTCCATATGAGCTTCCAGAGCCAGCAAACCCAGACAGTGAAAAAGAGAAGAGATTAATGGATGTTCTAACACAAATTGTAAATAACAAAAAGTATAGAACAAAGAAGAGAAAAAGTTTGGTCACACAAGCTGTTGTAGCCACAATAGGAGGCCTAATAGACTTAGTTGTAGAATTACGGCAGCATAATTTGGAAACAACAAATAAAATGGAGGAAGCAATGGACAAAAGGGATTGTTTAAAAATTGCAGCTTTGAGAACAACTACAATTGTGGGGGAACTAGAAAGGGAGTTAAGGGAAATAGAAGAGCAGAGGGATGCTTATGGAGTAAAAATAACAGAACTTCAAAACATAATAATGGACTATAAAAATAAAACAAAGTTAGAAGGGATAAAAGGAGTCCGAGACATTGCCAAAATATATCCAGATCTGGATATGTTCGTGGCACAAAATAAAGAACCAGTGCCGAAAATGAACCAAGATAGAAAAGATTTCTTATGTTATTCTGTTCCACAAGTAGATACCATACCACAAGCACCAGTTATTGTTTCAGAATTATTTAATGCAAGGCAAACACCTACAGGATTTTCTATGCAGACTCGACCGATGTCTATGGCAGATAAAGACAATTTCCAGAAATGGTGGGAAAGTATGCCAACTAACAACTTTAATATGTTTACACATTGGTTTATGAGGGGAGCAGATAGAGCTAAAAAAGGAGGTCTTAACTTAGAGGAATGGACAGAACTGTTAGAATACGCTATGGGTCCTTTGGCTAGTAGACTATTGGGATTTAATAACAGTGTGTCTGATCAGGCAGGAAGAATTGCTGCAACTAATTTCTATCTACTTAGCATAGAGAAAGAAATAGCAAATATTACCATGAGGCCAACAGATGGTCCTAGAGAGGTAGCTCAAAGGATATTTTTTTGGTATACTCTACGACAACCTCAACAGCCTCTAGTGCTGGCCTCACCAGAACATATAGCAAAAGTAATGGAAGCCCTTCCCCGGGAGTGTCAAGAATTTGTCAGGCTTTTTGATCCAACACCAACAGACTTGGAAATGGTACTAACTAGAGCTGATAAGTGGTGGATCAAGCATCCTTTCACACAACAGGCCTGCTCTGTTTCAGCTGTAAGAACATTTAAGGTCGAGTCTGGTAGAGATATAGATGGTAAATGGAGAAACCAGACGTGGGATGTACCCCAGAACAAGAAGGATGATCAAAACTGGAGACCAAAACAGAACCTTGACAAAAGATGGAGAGATCCACCTAGGGACTATAGGAATAGGGATGGCAGCAACTGGAGGGCTAATCAGGAGGGAGAGAGAAACGGTAACATGGGTTATTGGGAACTCAGGAGACAGAAGGATAGGATAGAAGAGGAAAATCATATACTTAAAAACAAGGTAGCTGAGTCAGAGAGGAAATTGAAGGAAAGTGAGGCAAAGATGCAATATAGTGTTATAAAAGAGGGACGGAGTAGAAGTGAGTCACAATGACAAATCCCAACCCCTGCGCCTCAGCATCTCATTCACTCGGCTAATTTAACCATGGATGAGGCAGGTCGGCCTACCATTTATACAGTCATCGCAGGGGTAGGGAAAAATATGTTGGTAGATACAGGAGCAACAGTTACAATGACCAACAGGGTCAAAAATGGGGATTCTTCAGTAAGTATTATGGGAGTTACTGGGAATCCACAGGAGGTTAGAGCAGGTCTAATTGAGGTAGCAGTTGGAGGAAAAACAATACATGTGGAAGCAATAGTGGGTTGGCCAGAGGAAATATTGGGAATAGAAGCTTTAAAAAAAGGAAATTTCATTGTAGATCTTGCCAATTTTTGTTTGTGGAAGACAGAAAAGGTGAATCAGGTAAGTACAGAGTTGACGAAAGGGGTTGTGCTCCCAATGGCATATATTGTCTCTCCGATAAAAAGTCTGGAAAAAAACAAACTGAAACTAGACGGACAACCAGAATGGCTGCAGAAGCTAATCCAAGACATACCTGTTTGGGCTACAGATAAATTAGACTGTGGATGAATGAAAGGAATGGTCTTGTTGGAAGGAGGAGACCCACAATGGCAAAAGCAATATCCAGTCCCAAGAGAATCAGTGGCATCAATCACCGAGATGATAGAAATGCTGGAGAGACGTGGAATAATTAAATCTGGAAATGGGTATGCATGTAACTCACCATGTTGGCCTGTGAGAAAAGCTGTGTTGAAAGGGAATGGAGATGAAAAAGCAGCCTCATCATGGAGACTTACCATTGATTACAGGGCCGTGAACAAACTTGCAAAAAGAATGGCCCCTGTTGTTTCTGTTTATTGTGAAATGATGTCCAAAATTTCACCAGAAATGAAAGTATTCAGTGTAATAGATGTGGCCAATGGATTTTGGTTAATTCCCTTAGCTGAAGAATGTCACTACCGGACGGCGTTCAACTGGGAGGGCCGACAATATGCTTTCACAGTATTACCACAGGGATACTGTGACTCCCCAGCTATTTTTCACACATACATGAAAAATGCATTGACAGCTTTCCCACGTCTAGATCGTATCATTCAATATGTTGACGATGTCCTCTTACAATCCCTGAACATGGAAGAACACAAAGAAGACCTGGCAATATTATTACGATGCATACTGGAAGCTGAACTTAAGCTAAATGGGGCAAAGGCACAATTGGCATGCCAGAAAGTCAACTTCTTAGGAGTAACCATATCAGAAGATGGACGATCAATTGATCAAGACAGGGCCAAAGTTATTGCTCAGTTACCCATTCCTACAGACCGTACAGCGCTCCAATCATTGCTTGGAATAATGGGATTTTGTCGTGAATTTACCCCACGATATGCTCAAATTGCACAACCCCGTTATGAACTCCTGAGAGCACAGAATTGGGATTGGACAGAGAAACACACATCAGCAGTACAAAAATTGAAGGCTGAACTAGGGAGTGCACCAACTCTGGCATCTCCAGACCATGAAAAAGAATTTAGACTATATCCGATTACAATGCCAAATTCACAAGGAGCAGTCATCACTCAACTGTGGGGACATGCAGAACGTCCAGTGGCTTTTGGATCTCAGATGCTGTCTGCCGTAGAGCTGAAATTTGGATGGTGTGAGAGATTGATCTTAGCAGCATACTGGGCAATTAGAAGATTTAAATACCTATTTGGCACACAGACAATAATAATCTGTACACATCATACTCCATTGCAGATCCTCAGACAAGGCAGCCTGGCAATCAGCCACATCAACAATGCCCGCATTCAGAAATGGACTATGGCACTGCTCGCTGATAACATTTCAACTCATGCCTTAAGATAATTAAAAGAATGGGTGGCTGGAATTTGCATAAAGGGAGAAGCTCATGAATGCCAGATCTATCCTGAATCAACATGCCACGCGGTGTTCAAAGATGCCACTCATCTTGTGATGACCTCAGATCCTGTATGGTATACTGATGGCAGCTGTCACTATGCACAAGGAAAAAGAATATCAGGAATGGCCGGAGTAAAAATGTTGGGTAAAGATATCATAAAAGAATTTGGATTTAGAATCAAAGCATATTCAGCACAATATGCAGAACTGGCTGCAGTCATTGAAGTACTTCAGCAAGAGTCTGGAAGAAGTGACATATTGACAATTGTTTTGGATAGTGACTGGGTGTTCCGAGGCACATGCCTTCTGCTAAAATGGTGGGATAGTAACCAATTCCTTGCCACAGATGGATCCCCTGTTAAGTTCCAAGATCTATGGCAGATGGTAGAAAAGTTATCACAAAATTTCAAAATAATTAACATGATCAAAGTACGGGCACATAAAAAGACAGGGCCACACCGAGAGGGAAACTACCTTGCTGACCGGTATGCAAAAGAGGCAGCTGTCCAAGCGGAAGACTGGAAACCACCCACAAAAAACACATTACAAATAGCTTCTACTACAAGGAGCAAATTTATTTCAATTAAGATGAAGCAACTGTAGGAATTACAAGATCAAGATAAGGAACTAAAAGATATTCGGGAGAAATTACAAAAGGGAGAAGAAGTGATATACGGGGGCAAAAAAGTGATGGAGGAGCAAGGGCTAATATGTATATCAGAAACCGGGGAACCGATTTGGATTGTACCACAACAAGTGAGAAAAGACTTACTCCGATGGATACATGGATCACAAGCAGGAGGACATCCAAAGATCAGAGAAGCAAAAGAGAGGATTCGACATTTGGGATGGTGTATCGGGCAACACAAGGATCTTGAAGAATTTGTGGATAGTTGTATTATATGTGCAAGATTTGACCAGTCCAACAGGAAAAGAAGGGGAGAATTAATGAGACAGACACTTGTAGGCCCATGGGAAAGAATTCAAATTGATTACACCGGACCATTGCCAACAACCACAAGAGGAAATAAATATATTCTCATGATAGTAGATAGCTTCTCAAGATGGATGATCGCAATCCCAACAAGAAACTGTACAGCACTAACCACAGCCAGGAAATTAGTAAGCGATGTACTGACAGTGTGGGGAATTCCAAAAGTCCTTGATTGCGACAATGGAGCGGCATTCATAGGAAATGTAATGAAGGAACTTTGTAAGATGGTGGGTATTGAACTGAAACACCATATCCCATACCATCCACAGGCAGCAGGTCAAGTTGAGCGAATGAATGGCACCATAAAAAGAGAGCTGAAAAAGCTGGTGGCAGAACATGGGCAAGCTTGGGACATATACATACCTTTAGTATGTGCCCGACTTAGATCAAGGCCCTGTAGATCAACAGGATTTTCACCGTATGAAATTTTAATGGGTAGACCAATGCCCTCCTGGAAAAACTGGATGACAATACCTCCACCTGTAGCTTTACAAACCGCTGCAATCACAGATCAATGGGTAAAGGAGTTGGCCACACACTTGGAAATTGTTCATAAATCTGTGGCTGTGGAAGATGAAGAACAATACCAACATCGAAAGCGATGGTATGATGCAGCAGGGGATCTGACATCATATGAGGCAGGGGACAGAGTTATGGTGCAGAATCAAGATGAACACCTTCCTTGGGGAAGAGCAAAATGGAAGGGACCATATAATGTAGTAGATAAATTAGGGACCTCTGTATACTTGATTGATCACGCAGAGAAAGGAGAAGTCTGGCTGCATGCATCACAGCTTAAAAGATTTAGGAAGGACAAAATATGGAATAGAGGTTAAGTACAAATTGAATAAATACATACACATTGTTTTTTTTGTTTTTTCTGTTTGTGTATGTATATGTCTCTAATGCTGTTTTTATTTTTTATGTATATGTTTCTAATGATGGAATCTAGTGTTCCCACAGAGCAAGGCTGTATAAGAATGAAGATGCGTGTCAACAGAAGATTGGATAAGTATAAGGATGGATAAGTATAAGGATGGATAAGTATAAGCTGTATCACAGTAGGAATGGGGAGACAGGCAATAAGGCCAGAAGATACCGCAAATAAGGGAAAGAGTTTAAAAAGATTGAAGTTACATTATGTTCAAGCAGATAGATTTATTTGGCCCAGGGAATTGGAAGTAAAAGAGGGTGGAGGGTTACAAGTAAACATTATTTTGCCACATAATAGTACCAGGGGATTAGCTCTTAGAGCTCAAATAAAAAGTATAGAGGGACATAACTGGGAATGGGTTATAAGATATGGACAAATAATGAATACAGGAAACTTTAAAGGAAGGACTAAAATAACAACAAAGGTACAAGGGAGGGTTACAAATATTACAGTAGTAGTGAGTAACTTAACATTAGAAGAAGGTGGAGAATGGGACGCTGCAGTTATAGCTGCCCAGCCTGACCTAGAGGAATTCTGCAATTTTGATACTGGAAAGGGGTGTGTTCTAACAATAGATGAAGTATTTGTCTCTGTAAAGGAGCTGCAACGTTGTAAAGATCAGAAGAAGGTACCATGGCCAATAGGCGGATTGGTGGTGGTACCAACACATTAAACAGTTGTGCAAGGGGTTGGGTGGACTTACTACCCAATAATTCTAAATTTTTATGATTTTTCTATTCCTCCAAAGTGCCCGGAATCACAGCGGCAGTGGTTTAAGCAAAGTATACAAGAGACCATCATTGAGTGGACCGGAGCAGGGAGTCGAGAAAAACGGGACACACTTGCAGCCCTTTTAGGAGGAGTCGGAACTCCCTTACTGATGGCATGGGACATGCTATGAAAACAGGTGGAGTAGCTGACTCCCTTATAGTGAGTAGACTGACAGACAATGTTGATGACATACACACCATTGCCAACAACCTGCATCTAGTTGAGGAAAATATTGCTTCTATTGCTAACGGCATTAAGAATGAAATAGTGGGAACTGCCATTTTCTGTTCTATGATTGGAGGAAAGCTGTTGGCAGATTTAAAGGAAACTATTAAAGACATCCAGGAAAACAAGTGGGCAAGACAAATCAATGCAACAAGGATTATCACGTCATTGAAAAGAAAAGGAGTGGACATCACTGAGGACAATCTTAAATACAGCTATATTGAAGGCCCAGATCAATGGATGCCACATGGACTACAATCTGGGACAATAGGACTAATCCTGGCAATTCCCCGTTGGTAGGGGCAGGCAGAGCAACTGAACTTTATACATAGCATTGGCACGTTAAGTGATGGAATCTACAAGCAACACTTCCCATCAAAAAGACTGGCCACTATTACAGGATTGGAGATGGATGAAAGCTGTTGCAGGAAATCTCAACACCGATGGCTGTGCAGTTGTGTTTGGGACAAAGGAGCTGAGGAGGATGGCTGGGTGCAGTTGATAAAAGAAAACCTGGTGCAAGAGGTGATCCGCATAGGGGACATTGCATGCTTTATCGGCCACTCTGAATATAGGACAGTTGATGAAATATGTTTGGTGGAAGAAGGGTCTTGTATCATGGTAACCACTACTATACATGTAGGAACTCATACACTATTTCCATCAAGAAACCTTACCACTGAAATGATCAATTTTACTGCAAATGCAGATTGGACAAATTTAACAATGAAGCTTTTTCCCCCAATTCCAAAGCTTACCTTGGAACTTCATGAGTTAGTAAAACGTACCAAACAACAACTACACCCCATCAGCTTACTGCTGGAACAACAGAAAAAGGAAATAGAAATTACTACAAAAAACGTTGAGCATCCCTGGTGGGGAATTCTTACCAATGCAGAGACACATTCAAGTATTAACGACAATTATAATAATATACTTTTGTGTGGCAATGAAACAAATGAGGAAGAAACTTGCAAGGAGGATATATAATAATGAAATTTAAATGTTTTTTTTTTTTGTGTGTTTTTCCTCTTCTTTCTCTCTCTCATACATTCTTCAATAAAGTTTTACATTGCACATACATAAACATTTATCACACACTCTCACCTAAATTCTATAAGTTCTGTTTCTGTGTAATATGTGGATTGACAGCCATAGGAAAGTACAGGAGAACTTATATCGCTGAGGGAACTATTCCGGAGGGATGGTGGGTTGAATTTCTCCTGTAGATCAGGTTTTTGCTCCCACTAGGTTCTCCTGTACTAGAGGGATAACTAGGAAACTGAGCAACATAGAAGAAGAAAAAGTGAGGGAATGTGGTAACTTGTCTTCCTTGCATGGTAATTCTAGGTGGGAGGGCTGGGAGTCTTTGCTATCCTCCCACAATTGCTGGAGGAAGTGATGCAACTAAGGGTATATCCAGGCAGGAAACTGCTGTTACTTCCTGTTTCTTCCTGGATGGTGTTGGTGATGGTTGATGGCGATGGTCTAACCGTGGGTAAGATCAAGCGTTTGGGGAAGGGGATTATATAGGTAGATAGATTTAAAAAGGGGTGTTGCTCCGTGGGTCTGGGCTGTGTGTTTGTGATACATTTATAGTATTGTGTTGTTGCCTTTTAATAAATACCTTTTAATGTAGACGAACCTTGTGTAATATTTATATATATTAATTTGGTGATACACCACAGTAGAGACCCTGTGTTGAGTGAATCTTGAAAAATTAGATATAATGGTTTTGCTATTACAGAGCCCAGTTCCCTCAGTACCCTTGGATGTATTCCATCAGGACCCCGGGCCTTTATAAACATTTATTTTTTCCAACCTCTTTTGGATTTACTCCTGCGTTAACCAGTTATTTGGTGAAGGTAGTGTAGCCCCATTATGTTGCACAGTCCCACCACTGGTACCTCCCTTGTGTATACCGAAGAAAATAACCTATTTAGCTCATCTGCCTTTTCCTGGTCACTAATTTTCAGACAGCCTGTGACACATGGTAATGTTCCTAGAGCTTCCTTTCTGGCCTTCTTCACATTAATATATTTAAAAAATAATTTAGTGTTAGTCTTACTCTCCTTTGCAACTAACTTTTCATTTTCGATTTTAGCCAGTCTAATAGCCCTTTTGCAAGCCTTATTGATTTCCTTGTGCTTACGTAAAGCAGTATCTGTCCCCTCTTGTTTGTATAATTTAAATGCTTGTTTTTTACTCCTCATCTTCATCTTTAATTCATTGTTAAGCCACATGTGTTGTGATTTACTCCTTCTACTTTTATTTCCACATGGTATATGGTGATAATTATGTTTATTTAGTAAGGATTTAAATGTTGTCCATTTATGTTCAGTATTTTTACCTTTCCGTTCTCTGTCCCAGTCTATACGTTATATTGCTGCCCTTAGACCGTTAAAATCTGCCCTTTTAAAATTAAGAGTTTTTGTTGGCCCTTTACAGTTTTTTTTTTTTAATTCAATCTCAAATAAGACTTTGTTGTAATCACTGTTTCCCAAAGGTTGCCCTATTTCAACATTTGATACTATATCAATATTATTTGGGATAACTAAATCCAAGATATCCTCATTTCTAGTAGGTTCTTGTATAACCTGGGCCAGATAATGATCCCTGAGTGTACTCAAGAACCTGCTCCCCTTAGCTGAACTGCTGGTATCATTATCCAGTTTATTTCAGGGTAATTAAAATCTCCCATTATTAGAACTTGACCATGCTTAGCTGCATTTCAAATCTGTAACAATAATTGCATTTCCTCACTTTCAATTATATTTGGGGGTTTATAGCATACACCTACTAATATTATTTTAGAATTTGCTGCTCCGCTATTTAACTCTACCCACATTCAACATTACCGCTAGTTTCACCATAAATATCTTCTCTGACTATAGGCTTAAATTCAGGCTTAACATACAGACAAATCCCTCCTCCTCTTTTACCATCGCCCTTATCTTTCCTAAATAGGTTATCACCATCCAGATTAACAGTCCAGTCATGAGATTCATCCCACCATGTTTCAGTAATGCCTATTAAATCCCATGTCTCATTGACTGCTAATAATTCTAACTCTCCCATTTTTCCTGGCAATCTTCTGGCGTTGGCAAGCATACACCTTATGTTATGAGTCTGTAGTTCTGAAGTGCCTGTATTTGAGTTACTTAGCAATACCTCCCTATTGACTGTACTAACCCTCCCCCATCTCCTCACCCATGACTAGTTAATGCATTCCTTTCCACCTCTACACTTTCGACCCCATTACTTCTATCTCGTCCCTCCCCCCAATTTACTAGTTTAAACCCCCCCCCCAGCCGTTCTACCATCCTATCCCCTAGCACAAAAGCTCCCTCATCACTAAGGTGCAATCCATCCCTGCTATAGAAATTGTACCCAAGTGAGAAGTCAGCCCAGTGCTCTAAGAACCAAAATCCCTCCTTAATGCACCATATTTTTAGCCACGCATTGGTAGAATCTCAGAAAATACTACCTTGGGGGTCCTTGCCTTCAGCTTATTACCTAGTTCTATAAATCATTCTTTAGGAAACTCCATCTTCCAATAACTTTGTCATTGGTACCAATTTGTACCAAGACCGCCTGTTGATTTCCAGACCCTCCCAATATTTTATGTACCCGATTCACAACATGCCGAACCTGAGCACCCAGGAGACAGCAAACTGTTCTATTGCTGGGATCTGGGTGACAAACCACCCAGTCTACCTTCCTAATAATAGAGTCCCCAACCACCAAAACCTGCCTGTTGCTCTGCCTATTCTGCCCTCCCACTCCTCCAGTAGAACTGTTCTCCTGGCCGTTGGAGGGAACAGCTCTATCTGGCATTGCCATTCCTGAATGGACATCCCCAACAGTTTCACTCAATCTGGCAAATCTGTTGGTGCTTGCCAACTCAGAATTGGCCTGCCTCCTGCTCCTGTTTCCCCTGCTTCTCCTTGTAACTATAACCCAGCTACCTCCCTGGACATCCTCACTAGCCCCAGCTCCACTCTCCATGCTAGGCCCAGCTAAACTGTGCTCCGTGAGCACCAAACCCCTTTCCAGTGGAGCAATATCACTAAGTGCTGCAAATCTCCTCTCCAATTTGAGCTTCAACATGCTCACACCTTTCACAGAGGTATGGACTCTGGATCATCTGTTCCAGTAGTGCATACATATGACAGGATGTACACTGCGTGAGGTTTCCACTGGACTGACTCATAATTACAGTGGGGAAAGAAAATGTATAAAGCACTACAATATTCTCCCCCTTTGCACTCCCTCCTTTTATTTAAACTACTACACTTATACTAGAACTGCCCTTATGCTAGAAGTTTTCACACCTTCCTCTGTTTATATTAGATTCTTACTACTCACCTGCCTACTACTCACTGCACAAGTACACACACTTACTGTTCAGGAGAAATCACAGAACAGATGCAAGCAGACCACAAAAAGTCACACACTGATATAGCTTTACACAGTCAAAGCCACACCCCCTCCCAGCTGCCACTAATCACCGCACAAGTACACACCACACTTACTGTTCAGGCATAATCACAGAACAGTTGCTTGTGTACATTTGGACTGGGGCACTGGGAAAGGAGTTAGGGAGGTGGGTGTCATGCAAGGATTACCTGCAGAAGTACTTTTGGGAAATTACCTAGGCTACACAGAGAGTCTATATGTGCATCATGTGACTAGGGCACCAGCAGCCAAAGCAGACATGGACCCCACTGAAAAGCAAGATCAGACATAATATCCAGAGCCTCATTACCTGTTGAGGGGGTTGGAGAAAAGCTAGGTTAGTTTGAATGAGTTAAAGATAGAGTTAAAACAGGATGAAACTTTGGCTGGAGCAAGAAGTAGAGCGGAGAGACAGGAACCAGGTCCTGTGGGAAATAAATATGAATGGGATAAGGAACTATTATACAGGGTACCTGCTGAAACTGAGGAACAGGAAGATAGAGACTTTAGGAGACCGATAATAGTTCCTCAGAAGTACAGAGGGCAATTACTAGCGTTGACACATGAGGTACCTTTAGCCGGGCATTTGGGTATAAAAAAGACCTGCCATCGTCTAACTGGGGGTGTCTATTGGTCTGGGGTGAATCGAGATGTTATCAATTTTTGTAAATCTTGTGATGCTCACCATAGTTGATTATGCCACTAGATATCTGGAAGCTGTGCATCTAGCTAACATCTCAGCTCCCAAGGTAGCAGAAGCTTTGATGGGAGTATTTACAAGAACAGGGTTTCCCCAAGAGATTTTATCTGACAGAGGGACACCGTTTATAGCTAAAATTACAGAACACTTATGGATGTTATGTGGTATAAAGCACTTAACCTCCTCCCCATATCACCCCCAGACCAATGGGTTTAATAGACCCCTCAAACAAATGTTCTGTACATTTACATAACAAGAGAAGAATTGGGAATGGTTATTACCCTACATTCTCTTTGCATATAGAGAAGTGCCACAAGAATCCACTGGGTTTTCCCCTTTTGAGCTCTTGTATGGCAGGCAGGTGAGGTGTCCCTTAAACGTAATCAGAACAGCTTGGGAAGGGGAGTATGAACAGCATCAGGTGCCAGTGACCACATGTGTTCTGGCTTTTCGAGAACGATTAGCCATGTTAACTAGGTTGGTCAGAGAGAATATGCGTAAGGCACAAACTAGAGATCAAAAATATTATAATCAGGGTACCAAGGATAGAGAATTAGGAATGTAGGAATGAAAGTGTCAATGTTGGTAGCAAATCCCCAGGATAAGTTCCCAGCTATTTGGGAAGGGCCCTTCTTGGTTACTAAGAAATTGAACCCTCATACCTATGAAGTAGTAACAGAGGATGATAGAAAAGTTACCAAGGTAGTCCACATTAATCGACTGAAACTTTACCATAGGTGAACCCCAGAACCTGTTAGCTATTTGTTTACCTAAAGGAACTGATCTAGAAGAGGGACAGTTACCTGATATGTTGGCTTCACCAGAACCAAATTCCCTAAAGGAAGGGTTAAGTCGGATCCATAGTTTAACTGGGATCCAAAAAGAACAATGGGCAAACAGCTTAGTTCCTTTTAAAGCAATATTCACTACCAACCAAGGGTGCACTCATTTAGCTGTGCATACATTAATGACAGAAGATTGTCCTCCATTGAAACAACATTCCTATAGGGTACCAGGGGCAGTAAGGGTGAGTATCTAGAATTGACCAAGATGCTGCAACTAGGTGTGATCGAACCATCCAGCAGTTCCTGGACAACCCCAGTAGTATTGGTGCCCAAAAAAGATGGCACAACTTTTTTCTGCGTGGATTATCGAAAGGTGAATGAGAAAACCAAAACAGATGCTCACCCTATTCCATGCATGGATGAGTTGTTAGACCGCTTAGGTACTGTCAAGTATTTAACCACGCTGGATCTCTCCAAGGGCTACTGGCAGATCCCTTTGGAGGAGACTGCGAGGGAGAAGTCAGCATTCATTACTCCATTTTGACTTTACCAGCTTAAGGTAATGCCATTTAATTTAAAGAATGCTCCTTTAACCTTCCAGTGATTGGTAGACAAATAATTACAAAGGCACCAGGGATATGCACAAGCGTATTTGGATGATATAGCCATTTATAGCCAGACCTTGGAGGAACACCCGCAGCATATTACAGCATCTTGAAAACCATTAAAAGAACTCATTTGACTATCAGGCCTGACAAGTGTCAATGGGCTGAGGCAGAGGTGCAGTACCTGGGCCATTGGGTGGTTAATGCGAAGCTTAGGCCAGAACCAGCCAAAGTAGAAGCTATAGCTGCTTGGCCCATCCCTCAGACTAAGAAACAGGTAAACAGGTGATGTTTTTTTTATTGCTACTGGATATTACTGTAAATATTCCTGCTTACAGTGGGATAGCCAAGCCTCTGACTGACCTAACTAAGAAAAAATTGCCCAGAATGGTAGAGTGGACCCCTGTCTGCAGAGCAGTGTTCCCAGCTTTGAAAGATGCACTAGCCTGCTCCCCTGTTTTGGCCTCCCCGTGTTACAATAAACCTTTCCTTCTACAAATGGATGTTTCTACTTATGGCATAGGATCAGTTCTTAGTCAACAAAAAAGATGAAGGTATAGAACTTCCTGTCACCTATATTAGTCGAAAACTGCTACCCAGAGAAGTGGTAAATGCCACTGTAGAAAAAGAATGCCTGGCTCTCCGAAAACTGCAACATTACCTCTATGGCAGACTATTTGCAGTGGTTACTGATCACAATCTATTCTGTTGGCTGTCTCAAGTAGCAGGAAACAACAGGCGTCTACTGAGGTGCAGTTTGTCCTTACAAACATTCAATTTTACAGTGCAACTTCACCAACATATAGATGGACTGTATAGATGGGAAGTTATCCGACAGGATAAACTTCCCATGCTATACTAGAAAGGAAAGGGGAAGAAATTGTCAGGATTACATGGTTTAGTGACTCTAATATTACCATTAATTATGGATATGGCCAAGGGAGCATGACATTGTTGTATTATGGTTACGTATTCTTGTGTGTGGTTATATATTGATGTACATTGTTAACTTGTATTCTAGTTATAATATGTTATAGAGGGAAAATGTGATATAGAACAGGAGAATACACGAGGAAAAGGTAAAAATGCTCTGCACATAAGCTTAACTGCAGAATATTGCATCCTCACATATACAGGCCTTGAAAAACAGCAGCCAAGACCAATGCCTGCACTTCAGGGAGTCCTAAGCAAACACTTGAGATTAACATCAAGGTTTTCTGCCCTAGCTATCTATAGACACCTGGCATATCGATTAGATATCTGATGAGTTTATCTCAAGTGCTCTATAGCAACCAAAGCTGCAGGGCAGATGTGTTTCATAACACACATACACAAATGTACACAAGGGTGTGGTATGGGAGATGTATAAATATGTTGGTTCTAGGATTCAATAGAGATTCAGTTCTAGTTTTACATATACACAGTGTGAGGCTGTGCTGTGTTTTTATCCTGAATTGGGCAGTGGTCTTGCCTTAGGCCACTAGTAACCTGTATCCAGTATTCTCTGCCTGTACTTTTGGGCATTGCCCTCTGCAGAAGCCACCTTTTGTGCCAGAGAGAACAAGAACCACACAATTCTGCTGGCGTAGGTTTGAACTAGGTTCATATCAAGCCCCCTTGAAGAAGCAGATTGTGACACTTACCTTATGAATTGCCCACAAACCACAAGAATGTGTAATTATATCTTAAATTGTTAACAATCAACCTTAAACAACTTAAATTTAGTTCAGCCACAGCAATTAATACTTATCCAAATTGAACAGCAAAAACAGCACTAAAACATAGATATATTTAAAGCACAAAGACAACATTTATTCCACTTTAGATTTAATAGGATAAAAATAAGGGAAAGGGAAAACATCTGAAGAGGAAAATTCAATCTGATGCTAGATGTATTAAATAGACATATACAACTCTGATTGTGGTTACAAATTAGGAGGTCTGAATCTTGAAATCAAACTTGCAATTAATTTTAGGACCACTAGAGGTCAGTAATATTAAACCTAAGGTAGTTTAACTTTGAACTTGTAATTGCAACTTGATTTAGCAAAACTCTGATTGTTACATTACATTATTGGGATATAAAATACATTTCTGTTACTTCTAAAAATTGCACAAATCTAATCAGAATATAATATATTTGGAACATAATTTGTTTCAGACAGTGTGTGCACCCCATTTATTGTAATTGTTGTTGTTGATGATGATGATAGTAATAATATATTTAATTTGAAGAGCACCAAAAGATTATGTACTGCTAGCGATACAATAAACACATTGGCAAAATGTAATAAACATTTCAAGAGAAGATGGCATATTTGTACATATACTTTGGTCCACATTTGATTCGTAAGCCTCTGCCCTGTCATAGATATACTCGTTTTACAGCTTTTATAAACTATATATCTGTTTTAATAGTCTTTTTAAACTATATCTTAAATAAACAATGTATTTGCACTTGAAAAATAAATCACATATAGTATAATATATACAGTGGATATAAAAAGTCGACACACCCCTGTTAAAATGTCAGGTTTCTGTGTTGTAAAAAAAATGAGACAAAGATGAATCATTGCAGAACTTTTTCCACCTTTAATGTGACCTATAAACTGTGCAACTCAATTGAAAAACAAACTGAAATCTTTTAGGTAGAGGGAAGAAAAAATATAAAAATAAAATAATATGGTTGCATAAGTATGCACACCCTTAAACTAATACTTTGTTGAAGCACCTTTTGATTTTATTACAGCACTCAGTCTTTTTGGGTATGAGTCTATCAGCATGGCACATTTTGACTTGGCAAGATTTGCCCACTCTTCTTTGCAAAAACACTCCAAATCTGTCAGATTGCGAGGGCATCTCTTGTGCACAGCCCTCTTCAAATCACCCCACAGATTTTCAATCGGATTCAGGTCTGGGCTCTGGCTGGGCCATTCCAAAACTTTAATCTTCTTCTGGTGAAGACATTCCTTTGTTGATTTGGATGTATGCTTTGGGTCGTTGTCATGCTGAAAGATGAAGTTCCTCTTCATGTTCAGCTTTCTAGCAGAAGCCTGAAGGTTTTGTGCCAATATTTACTGGTATTTGGAACTGTTCATAATTCCCTCTATCTTAACTAAGGCCCCAGTTCCAGCTGAAGAAAAACAGCCCCAAAGCATGATGCTGCCATCACCATGCTTCACTGTCGGTATGGTGTCCTTTTGGAGATGTGCAGTGTTGTTTTTGTGACAAAAATATCTTTTGGAATTATGGCCAAAAAGTTCAACCTTGGTTTCAACAGACCATAACACCTTTTCCCACATGCTTTTGGGAGACTTCAGATGTGTTTTTGCAAAATGTAGCCTGGCTTGGATCTTTTTCTTGGTAAGAAAAGGCTTTCGTCTTGCCACTCTACCCCATAGCCCAGACATATGAAGAATACGGGAGATTGTTGTCACATGTACCACACAGCCAGTACTTGCCAGATATTCCTGCAGCTCCTTTAATGTTGCTGTAGGCCTCTTGGTAGCTTTCCAGACCAGTTTTCTTCTCGTCTTTTCATCAATTTTGGAGGGGGCTCCAGTCCTTGGTAATGTCACTGTTGTGCCATATTTTCTCCACTTGATGATGACTGGCTTCACTGTGTTCCATGGTATATCTAATGCCTTGGAAATTCTTTTGTATCCTTCTCCTGACTGATACCTTTTAACAATGAGATCCCTCTGATGCTTTGGAAGCTCTCTGTGGACCATGGCTTTTGCTGTGGGATGCGACAAAGTAAATTTCAGGAAAGACCAACTAGAGCAGCTGAACTTTATTTGGGGTGAATCAGATGCACTTTAAATAATAGCAGGTGTATGCTGACTATTTAACATGATTTGGAATGTGATTGATTAATTCTGAAAACAGCTACATCCCCAGTTATAAGAGGGTGTGCAGACTTATGCAACCACATTATTTTTCTTTTTTTTTTTCTTCCCTCCACCTAAAAGATTTCAGTTTGTTTTTCAATTGAGTTGTACAGTTTATAGGTCACATTAAAGGTGAAAAACGTTCTGAAATGATTTATCTTTGTCTCATTTTTTTTACAGCACAGAAACCCGACATTTTAACAGGTGTGTGTAGACTTTTTATATCCACTGCATATAGCATAAGAAAAATAGAACCTACTACTGAAAAGATCATGCAGACAATAAGATAGGCAATGTTGTATTCATAGTCACTTACTGTATTTTTATTCTTTGAATATACATATTTCCCATTATCAATACTTGCAAACAATAAATATGACACTTAATTGGTCCTTTAACAATCCCACTGAAACTATTTGTTGAGTAAGTCATAGCTATAATCTTATAAACAAAGTGAAATAAAAAAAACCCAGTAAACTGTAGTAAACTATTTTTTGACCCTGATAATATAATGTAGCAAAATTATACGTTGTTGTGCTTTAAGAATAACTAAATACATGGGCAAATTAATCATATAGTATTTCACACTTTATTATTTCCTAAAGTGATGTTTTAGTGTAAAAGATGGGTGGGGGCTGTAAAATAGCTTATATATACATAAATGCAAACATAGGAGAATCTGGGTTTGGGAGGGGGCAAGAGTGAGAAGGAGGAAAGAGAAAGATGGTGGGTGGGGGAAGAAAAATTGTGAGAGAGAAAAAGGGGAAAGATAGAGAAGAGAAATACAGAGTGAAGGGGGAGAGGGAAGAAGTGAAAATAGATGGGTGCAGAAAAAGAGAAAAATGGGGGAGCCAAAAGTGGGGGATGAGAAGGGAGTGAGAGAGGATGCAGATGGAAAGAAGGGAATATAGACAGAACTTGGCAGGGTGAGAGAGGTAGGCATACACAATGGGGTAGTCTGATGTAATGGGGGAATGGAGGGGCAGGGAAGGTTATGGGGGTACGTGAAACCAGTTTGGGCAGAGGGAGATAACAGGGATAGGTAGAGGTATGGGGAAGGAGAGGTATAGAAAGGGGTAGGTGGAGCCAGCAGAGGGCACAGAGAGTTAGCAGATGGTAAGTGGAGGCAGTGGAAGTTAGAGGGAAGTAGGGGACTTACTTGGTCCCTTTCAGGGTGCTCCATTTTCTCTGGGCCCTCCCACGCGCTCATTACCGCTACATTGCAGAAAATAATTGAAAATATGTAAATTACAAGGCAGCATTGGGCCCCTCTTGATGTAAGGGCCTGGTGCAATTACAGAGTTTACAGTACAAGACTAAATGATGTCTCTTGTGTCAATTTTGAACTACTAAGAGGGGATTATGTCTTCTTTCATTACTACCCCTAACTGTCAGCTCTTTTAACTAAACTATAAGAATAAGTGCAGGGTAATAGTGTATTACTGTGTCTCTATTTTAAAGGCTATGGTAGTTCTTATTGAGTAATCAGGTGCATTTGTTTTTATAAATAGACAAGTGTCAGCAATGTGGCCAGTGTGCAGTATAAATAGGCTGCGTGTGCGAGGGCAAACCGTTTGTTTATTTGGGTAAAGCACCATTTGCAAGTTAGTGTTGTAAAATGGCGGCGATTGTCTATGTGTTACGCACGTCTGGAGCATTTTCTGTGTTTCTTAATGGTGTATTTTGTACCTTGTACATTCTTATGTGCTTGGCAGTGTTGCGCTGGTTAGGGGTCATGTAGCCTTGTTTTCGTTTTTTTCGGCCGCCTTTTTTTTTGTCACTTAAAGCGATTTTTGAGTGCAAATTGTGTTTAAATTCTCGTGCAACCTCCCTCCCAGACGCCCTGGCTGTCCCCCCGTGCTTTGTGTGATGTTTTTTCTTTTTCTATTTTCTTTGTTTGTGTTGTTTTTGGATGTGCGCGGTTTGGCCGTTAACTTCGTATTTTTCCCGCTTTCCAGTCTTATGTGCCTGGCGGTGTTTTGCATGGTTATGGGTCGTTTAGCGTAATTTTTGGGGTTTTTTCGGTCGCCATTTTTTTTTCTCGCTTAGGCGATTTTTTTGTGGCAAAACTCGGCATGCAACCTCAGTCCCAGGCGTCCTGGCTGTCCCCCTGTGCTGTGTGTGATGTTATTTTTTTTATGTTTTTCGTTGTACGCGGTTCCGCCATTAACTTCGTATTTTTTCGACCACTTTTTGTTTTTTTCAAAGTCACGCGGGTCTTAATTTTTTTTTTTTTTTTTTAAGTCCCGCTTTCCTATCCAAAGTGTTAGGGGCCATAATTTTTATCAAACTACTACGGGTCTCACACTGGGAATTGTATAATTAAGCTTTCTGTTCATCTGTAGTCCCGCGGGTCATAGGGATGATGCATAAGTCGTGCAGGGTCGTAGGGAGGAGCGCCTATGGAGCTCATCTCCACTAGTGCAGTGAGTGCCTTCGCGCTCTCTGCCTAAGTTGT
Organism: Discoglossus pictus; assembly: GCA_027410445.1. NCBI lineage: Eukaryota > Metazoa > Chordata > Amphibia > Anura > Alytidae > Discoglossus > Discoglossus pictus. Next base: position 371,250,074 of record CM050163.1, read on the forward strand.
TCGGGGTTGTAGGGATGAGTGCATTTGGCGCTCCTTGCCTGGCCGCAACCGTGGCCTCGCTGCACGAGCCCGCAGTTTTAACATTGCGTTACCAACGTTTTTTGTCAAGACCGCGCTGCTGAGAACTATATATGTGATTTTAGCCAGCAGATGGCGCCTGTGAGCAGCCACCTGAGGCAGCAATGCATTGTGTTGTTGTTTTTATATATATCACTTTTAGGTAACAGGCAGACTCCAAGCAGCCTGTTTTCTGGAGTGATACAATACACAGTCCATTATATCTAACTACAACTAGCAAACAGTATACCAGTGGTAGTCCTATATACTTTTCCAAACCATCTATGGTATATTTCTATTACCAATTAATTCCTTTCCTACAGTGACTTCACCATTTAGCTTGGAGTAAAATAAAAGGGTTTACACTTCTGTGAGGACCTTTTATGGACATCTATAAGACTCTTCAAGTTAAATATGTCACTGGTGTATTTGTTGAAGGTACAGATTATCTATGCATAATTATATTATTAGCATTTATTTATTAAGTGCCAAAAAATTTGATATTGTTACAAAACAGAGACCATACAAGGGGCCTCATTCAATTGTGATTTGGCCAATTGAATAAGGCTCTAAATAAGCACATAGCATATATATTTTTTAAATAAGTTTTTAGTTAGTGAAAACCTTGCTTTTGGATAGATGCTTACTAATTAAAAACTTCTTTAAAAAAAAAATATGCTATGTGCTTATTTAGAGCCCTATTCAACTGGCCAAATCGCATTTGAATGAGGCCCAAGGTCAGTGACATGATAAACAGAAACAGGGTTAGTCTACAGGACTTCTGACCTCTTTCTTCTGGACTTTCTTTGCTTTATTAAATTCATTGCATATTTTCACAAAAAAATTATACAAAATATGGATTCCTGACTTTTACTTCATTATCATAAAGATATTCTAACCTTGGAGAATTTTCTAAAAAAAAATAAATAGACTAGAGTATATAATAAACACATATAGAAGAAATCTTCAGGGATTTCAAATGATCTGTTTCTCAAGTTTTTTTTATCAGTCCACTAAAAGTTTTCAACTGCTCTAAGCACCTTTCTAACCCACAATATGTAACCAATCCGTTATAAACTGGGTTATGAGGGCATGTTTCCTGTGCTTAAAGTTATCCTGTAATCCTAGATACTGGCCTTCCTGAGAACTAGAGTTCCTGTTTTAACATTCCATTGTACTGTGCACTTTACAAGTTTGTGGAAAGCCGCTATGTTGCATTAAAGAGGTTTCTTTCTGACAATTTTTTTGTTTGTAATTATTATTTACATTAATGATTTATAAAGTGCCAACACATTCTTCTGCTATGCACAGTTCAGTGTAATATTTATACTAGGTCCGGTATATATATATATATATATATATATATATATATATATATATATATATCACATACATACATACATATACACACACACACACTCCATTTACGATAGAAACAGCTGTCTGTGGGTAGGTCACCTAACCTACACAATCCATCTTATGCTATGCTATAAAGCTGTGTATTACAGCAGGCATATGCTAAACGGGGTCCATCGTTAAAATGGTATTGGATTACAGAGCAAAAAGTTTGTGGGCTCATTTGCATGCCCTTGCCCTGGTTCCCAGAGTGCAGTCCAATAACTGTATTTCTCGGAATTCTGAGTGGGAAATAAGTTTCAAATGCAAACACGAACTACTATTTTATATATATATATATATATATATATATACACATAAATAAATATATATTTTTAATGTAACGTTGACATCAGGATAGGTAATGTCACACTTCACTCTAACATTGATAGCTTTTAATATGAGAATAAAAACATCACTACTGGATAATCATAGTGGTATTTGTCATGGTATGTATATTTAAAGGCCATTTGTTAGTTAGCCCTAATTCTAATTAATATGTTACTCCATCAGGTCTGGTAAGATTATACTTGGAGGTATTTCTCTGCCTGTGGCGCACCTACAAGCCATGTATTGTTTTAATGATAGATCATTTTCCTACACGTGATCCAAGCACATGTCAAATTTTTAATTGGGTCCGCCTTTACATTCACTATTTATCTGAACTGACAATAAGAGTCAGTGGTTTGGAAGCATTCATTAGAAATACATTCCAGCATAGCTGGCCAGAGAGCATACTTCAGTAATCCAGGTCACTGCTCGGTCTATTTCCATAATCAGATCTAACAGACTGAAAAACTTTAGACATCATTGGTGTTAAATTGATTCGGGACAATATAATATGGCTGAGATTAGAAGAGGAAGGTGGCAGGATAGTTTAGAAATGGAGCCAGAAAATGATTGAAATGTGCCCACTTTATTATATGGCACAGCAGCAGCAACTCGAGACTGACCCCTGAATATGTGACTCTAAGACTGGACCTTGTTAGCCCTGGTAGAAATAAACTATCTGGATTTGATAATTATCGGTATTTTCAGATATGGGAATGCAACAGACCCAGGATAAAATGGCCGCAGACAGTACTGTCATCTAGCTGGGATTCAAAAAATAAAAGTGACACTTATTCACCAGTAACATTTCTCAAGTGCCGATAGTATTCAACAGAAGTGTGACGTGAACTATCCAACATAATATTTAATTTTCCCAGAATAACATAAGAATTGGAAAAGTTGTTGTTATATATTTAAACAGACAAAATATTGTTAGATTGTAAGTAAAATAATGCAAACTTAAATTTATTTCCTTCCCAACGCAATTATATTGAAGAGAAAACTGCCATTTTATTTTCCACTGATCTACTTCCTGAGTTGGGAGGATACTTTACAGGACACTTCTATCTGCACAACAGGAATATGGCATCTAAAACTGCAAGTGCTTTCGACAGGCATAATGGAAAGCTTGTAAGTTTAGAAAGGACGCATCTTCTGAGATGGAAGCAAACCCCCTGTAAAGAAAATGTTATTCTGCAGTAAAGAATAATTGAATATAAAAACAAATGTTTGATTTTTTGTTTCTTTTTCTTGTCTAATATCAAGTTTACTTATTCAAAGAATTATTCTGAAAAAAACATGTGCTGATGATCGTAGGCCTTTTTTGTTGTTGCTGTTTTAGTCGTTTAGTCATGTCCAACTCTCTGTGACCCTATAGACCACAGCATGCTAGCCAAATCTGTCAGGCACGACCTCGCTGAGCTCCCTCAAGTTCATGTTCATTGCTTCAATTACCTCATCTATCCATTCCCATCAGGCTCTTCTCTAGGCGAGTGGTTCTCAGACCTTTCCTCAGGACCCACCAGACAGGCCATGATTTAGGTGAAACACTGTGTGAATACACAGATGAAGTAATTTGAGACTCCACCGTCTGTTGAATACTAATTGCCTCACCTTTGTTCACACAGTGTTTCACCTAAATCATGGCCTGTCTGGTGAGCGTTGAGGAGAGGTTTGGGAACCACTGCTCTAGCCCTGTTTTAACAGCAATTTGTTTAGGGACATATTCAGTATTTTATGCCATGTAATAAAAAAAATCAAGGAAGAAATATAGTTAGATTATTTAAAAAAATCAATTTGTTTAAAAATATGTTTAAAATAAACATGCACTGGATAATAGTAGAATAATTACCTGTACTAAAAACAGTTTAGGATAAATAAGATAATGTCCCAAATGATACATATGATTATTACAATTTATCAAGTTTGGATCTATCCTGTTATGGTGTCGGGACAGGTCCGTTGCTGCAGTGTGGCCTCCAACCGCTACATGGCGCTGCCGATATTTTGCAGTGCTGTCGATATGTGAGAGAAGTTCTAAGCTTATAATGGTATCCTAACCCTCACCCCAACCCTCATCCTGACAGTTTACCTAAGCCATGACTCTATGATATCTGCAGCACCATCTAGCCAATGCTCACGGCCACTGCTGCTGCCTTGTGCTGCGCTACCATAAGAGGATAGGACCGCGAGTTTATTAGCAAAAAGCGAGTTTTATGAGCCGTGTTAATATTCTTTTTGCCTTGTACGTATTCCCTATACAGTGCTATGGAATATGTTGGCGCGTTACATATAAAGGATAATGATAATAATCAACTTGACTGTAAAAAAAAAAAAACATGTTGAGTTCTTAAGTAACTTCTCTGTTTATCTGAGGTGCTGACAAGAACTACTCTCTGCAAAAAAACATTGCTGACTAAGCTGCCAGGGACCGAGTGCCCTGACCAGTCCATGCATGATTCAGGAAACAAAATCCATCCGGAGGTATGAGGGTAATTAGCAGCATCGACACTAAATGCTGCATGAAGAGTCACACTACAATACATCATATGATTAATAACTAGGCAAGTCTCTAAATGATACATGATTAGCTTGATTTATCAGTCCTAAACCCTGACGCATCATCAGATGATAAAATGCATGGCAATGGAAGAATAAAATGGGCTAATCATGGCATATTTCTATTTTTAAACAACATGGCATTTAAGGCAAGATTAATAAACTAATTTAGCATTCTTTTTGGTGAGTTTCAGTAAAAAAAAATTAAATTTAGAAAACAGTAATAATATTAGTGTCGTTAAAATGACATAGCAGAAGTTCCAAATATGGTGCAATTTAAAACTATAGGCAATAATCAGTACATTATCAATTGGACGCTATTTAGGAAATGCATATTGATGTTTACCTTTGTTGATATTTCAGTTTTGCTAATATGCTATTGTCAAGTTTCATCTCATAAAACTAAGGAAACTTAATTGTTAGATATCTTATAATATATTTACCTCATGATTTATATGTATTCTGAGTATTTTGTGTACTAATATAAATTACAATTTTGAATGTCCTATAAAGTCTGAATAAATGTAGTAAAATAAAAAATGTATTTTCCTGCAGTAAATTTATACAGAATGCTTGACAGGTCAGTCAGCCTGTCTGATCCACCCACAATACAAAGATTTGTATCTCTTCTTAATTTGATATAATCGCCAATAACTGCCAATTACCCCCTGGGGCTCTTGAACTATTGTCTTCAGTGTAACCTTTATTAGAAAAAGAAAGGACTGGGCATGCTGGGACTCCAGGGAGTTGTTTATCTAATCTGCATGGTTACTATTTGAGCATGCCCAGTCTTTTCTTTTGCGCACAGGTTACAGTAGATCCAGATCAGAATTTTGTGAAAAACTTACATTGAAAATAGTTTTTTTTCCCCTGATTGTTAGCTCCTCCCACATTTTCTGAACGGGGAGTGTGGAGTAGACAAAACAGGACTAGAGAGGTCAGCACGTCACAGTTTAGTAGATCTGTCCCTCTGTCATTCTGTTTGGTCATGTCCCTTTGCATAGATCACACTGCTTGTATTTCTCTGGTTGCTCTCTTTTGTCTGATGTAACCCTTCTCTTCCCAGTCTTCCCCTCCCCCGTCCCACTACCCTCTGTTGTTATCTTTGCTGATAAGGACAGGGTGGGGAGAGAGAGAGAGAAAACACTGAGACAAATGATTTTCATGGACAGAGAACTCCAAGAAACTTTATATTTATTTCTGGGCATTTATTTTTAGATTTGTTTTTTGCACTCAAAAAAATGGAAAGCAAAAATGAAAGCATTAAAAAATGTATTACTGTATATATAAAATGTAAATATAATCTCTACCTTATCTCTACCTTACAGTAAGAGGTCTGTAGAGCACCTGCCATATTCTGATAGTTAAACAGGGGGTTCCCTATTGCACTTGTATATTGGAGAACTTAAGTGTGGAAATTAAGAATTCATTAATTGATCCATCTAATCTGCCAATTTCCTAAGGCCCTCATTCAATTGATATTTGGGCAGTTGAATAGGGCTCTAAATAAGCACATAACATATATTTTTTAAATAAGTTTTTAGTTAGTAAGCATCTATCCAAAAGCAAGGTTTTCACTAACTAAAAACTTATTTAAAAAATATATGCTATGTGCTTATTTAGAGCACTATTCAATTGGCCAAATCGCAATTGAATGAGGGCCATAGTGTTTAACCTGGGACTTTATTTTGTCCTTGCCACAGGTTAAAGGTAAACACTATGCTTATCCTGCTGCAACCTGGGTTTGATTCCAGTCAGGGAGAGATCACACCACACTGAAGCTAAGCAGGGGTTGGGCCTGGTCAGTTCTTGGATGGGAGACCACCTAGGAATACTATGAGCTGTATGCTGCGGCCCACTGGAGAAGGAACTGGCAACCTACTCCAGTATCTCTGCCATGAAAACCAGGTGGATCAGTATGACCATAGGCATAAAGATGTGCCTGACGTGTTACAGTCCATGAGGTCACAGAGAGTCGAAAACGAGTGAAAGACACAAAAAATCTTATGTGAAACATGTTTGAATTTCCTTACTACTACTTCCGCAGCCTAATGGCTATTCCATGAATCTACAATGTTTTCAGGAAAGCAGTATTTTACAGAAATACTTTTAGGAAATGTATGATGTTTTAGCTCTTGTTCAAGCATTACACTTTATTTGAACCATGCTACACTCATATAATGAGTAGTACATCTCAATGGGCAACATACCATAAAAAAAGTGAAGCCACAATGTTTTGAACACTACTTTGGAGAGGCCTGATATGATCAGTGGGGGAAACGTGCCCAGTATGCAATAATAAGCATTTGCTGAGTCTGGGTTGAGCCTCACTATGGCCCTCATTCAATTGCAATTTGGCCAATTGAATAGGGGTCTAAATAAGCATATAGCATATTTTTATTAAATAAGTTTTTAGTTAGTGAAAACCTTTCTTTTGGATAGATGCTTGCTAACTAAAAACTTCTTTAAAAAAAATATGTTATGTGCTTATTTAGACCCCTATTCAATTGGCCAAATCGCAATTGAATGAGGGCCTATCTTTCTGTACAAACAGGCTCACTCATCACCACTAGCATTGTAACAGCACAGCTGATATTGGTGCAGTTTTACACTTTGATTGGCACCTCCCTTCGCACCTCCGCATTGAAAAAAATACTACTCAATCACTTATGTAAATCTTTCTATCACAGATCCTTACCTATCCCTAATTCCTAATAATACCTACTTGTTCTCCTACTTTGAATCTGACAGTGATATTATGCTCTGCAAAAACCTAGAGCTGATGATAAATTAACAGGAGCAACATAAAGGTGCCAGTGCACCCAGGTAATACAGCCCATACATACCTGTTAAGGGAAGGAAACAGAAACCACAATACACGGACCTAAAAAATATTAGACTCTATATAAAGACCTCCAGGGTTTATTCCTGATCAACACTTATATTAGTATGTGACCAGTGCTGGACCTTTTTGGAGCCACTAGGCAGTGATGATGAGCGCATGTGCAAGGTATATCGCTCTCTATGTCCCATAACAGATATTTTAACAACATAGCTATTCAGACATGTTAAACTATTACTTGTTGGGTCAGTCTGTGAACTGCAATATTTTGAAATTATAATTAGGGTTTTTAAGCTAAAAAAAGGGGAGCCCTTCAGAGGAAAGAGCCCCTTGGCAGCTGCCAAGTTTGCCTAATGGATAATCCGGCCATGTATGTGACACATATATTACCTAAAAAGAAGCATACATTAAGGAATCCATGTAACATAGGCCTTACTATATACTTGCATTAAAAAAAAAATAACATTCAGAGGGCAACAAACCGGCGAGAGTACATACAAAAGGGCATATATGTTATACAAGTCACTTTGTGGATAGCTTCCTTAAGGAGATGAACTTTGAGACCGAGACTACAGTTTATATACGCACATGACGAATATCGAAGAGTTCAAGTAATATATGTACTCTAGAAGAGGTTTACTTATTAATTACATTGTACTGACTGGGAAAGGCATTGATTCAAGCATATGCTGCTTCAAAGGTTAATTACACAAACGCAATGATTACTGTCCTGGCTGGAGAAAACAGAAGCACGTGAGTGTTGTTTAACATAACTGTGTATTACATCTGCCTCCTTTATAGGAGGGCCAGGCACAGTAAACAAGGCCTCCGAGTATAGATATGGTGCATGTTACAGGATGAACAAGTGGAAGGTTAGCAAAGTGCTCATAATACCACTATACTAGGTAGTGCCCCTAATCAAGTCTATAATACTCATGCCAATACAATATGTGTTTGGATATGTACACATTTAGCTAAGGGAAAACACATCAATACATTTTTCAACACAAACTATATAAAAGAAAAATATATGTTTGAAGTGTGCAATTACAATATAGAAGTTCTATTGTTTTTTTTATTAAAAATGTATGTGAGAACGTTATCAATAAATACATACTTTGTGTAATTAAGGGTATAGTAGAAATGACTTGGTGAAATCCAAAATTACAGTAGGAGGTAAGAGTGCCAAAGAAGAGAAGCAGATATCAGCGTACGTCAATCTAAATAATATTGAGATTCAATCAAATGTATTAATTATATTACATAATGATAAAAACATATTTAAAACAGAAAGTTTGCATATTAGTAGTGTAAGCGAGAGTTTATGAAAGTATGTTTTGTGAACTCTGGAAATCCAAATGATGTGACCAGAGATTGAATTATACCAACATATGTTTTTTTGTGGAGAATGTGTGCATTTTTTTAAAGGGTCCTGGTAAGTGGTCATAAGATCCAAAGCCTTGAGTTGGGTTGTTGTGTTAGCAATTCTTGGGAATGTAGGAAGAGTTGTGGGCTTCCACTGGTGCCTTTCCACCCACCCCCCACTATTGTTGGCATTAATAAAGGATCGATGACTGAATGAATGCAGGAAATACAGGTATATGTCTTTTGGTCACATGCTGTAAGAGTAGGGGCTCATTAACATTTGTAGAAAAGTAAAACAAAAGCCTAAGTTACTTTAGAAAGGTGTTAACACATCAAAGCTTGAAATAGGGAATTAATTCCCAAAATTCAGCATTTGTAAAATGTTTATGTATATTAACCAATAACGCTTTTAGTGCCGGCTGCTTTGTACTGTGGAGACTCAATGTTAAGCCTTTCTTAAAAAAAAAACAAAGCCATGTTTCTCACTCCAAGTGGATGGAGGCAGGGAGTCTCAAGTCTTCTCAATAAATCACCAGGTGGTATTCTTATCTTCCTGTTTATGGTTCCATTTCATGGATAGCAAATGCATTATCTAATTACATTGCAAATTAAATACAATATATATATATAAAATAAATATTATAATGCAAATATGAATAATCTTTTGGCTATTTATTTTGATATATGTACACATTTTAAAAAATTAGCTGTGTTTTTTTTTTAGTACTTGGATCCCTTGAAGGTGAGTCTTTTGTATTTGGAATTATAATACACATAGTTAATGTAAAGTAAGTAAGATCATTAGAATTGCTTTAAATACATTTTAATTTGCGCAAAATATAAAAAACTTGCTATGGCAAACTTACAATTATCTAACGGAAAACATAAAAAAAACGTAATACATTTGTTATAAAGGAAATCAAAATATTAAATGTATAATTGATCAATCTATCAACATAAATTCTCAGCCTGTCCCTGCCATGGCGGCTGGGCAAACATATACCCATCCAGGGCAGGGAATGAGAGAGAGAAACCCATCTGGCTCCAACGTCTGTTTGTGGTATTTGCTAAGTTATTATCTTAAACAGGTTTTCATATGACATAACTGGTTAACTGTGTAAGATGCCTTCTGTTTTGACTAACTACACTTGATAATGGACAAAATGTCTGTTAGAAAGGAAAAATAATAATGCAATCTTTAATTATTTACCTCTGTATGCAGTTATGCTGCAGTGGAATATGCTATTTGGATTATTATTATGGTTTATTCGTAACGCGTTGACATATTCCGTAGCGCTATACATAAGTTATAAAGCTTCTATTTGCATAGTGGGATTGACAGTGCTTTTAGCAGGACTACTGGAAATATCTATCTAGAGCACATTCTCTTGAAATAGCACCCGAGAGAAGCAGGTCAGGAAAAAATGTAGCCCCCCAGTAAAGAATAATTGCTCGTTATTTAATATATAGAAAACATGAGTGTACATAAGTATCCAAGCTTACTGCATTTTGTTTTGCCTTCTCATTGTTTAGTTAAACATGGTCAATCGAAGCTCGTCTGAATTGTACATTTTATTAGATTAGAGTATACAAGTGAGAAATAAAGTTGATGTTAAAATTAAAGGTTCTGTTGAGCTCTCTTATTTGTTGTGATGTTACTTTAAATTAATACGATCATTTTGGAGGCAGGAGATGGTCTGTTTAAAAGTATATGGAAATATCCCAGTTAACTTTCTCTAATCTAATACATGCTGCTTGTATCAGACACACACATTACATTGAATCATTATATACACATACGTATTTATTTTATTTTCCACATCCCAGAGTTGCTTACATAGGCACCTGGTATTAGCCAATAGAAACATTGCATTTAGGTATGGTTTTTGATCCTACACTAATCTTCAAGCCAACAAAGGCACAATGCAGAAATCCACAGCAGCACTGTCCGAGTCTCTCCTTGCTTCCTTCTGCTGGGGAGTACATATCCCATGATGCTTTGCAGAAACCGACTTCCCAGAGATTGCAACAATGTTATAGCTGCCTGTGATTGGCCAAAAAGAATTATGAATTTTATGTTAATTATGTAAGGTTTTTCAGGGGAGTTCCTTGTCAAAATCAAGTGCTATAAAAACTGAAGATATGTGCAAACTCTAGGGTAAGTTTGTTAATGTTTATTTTGGGATTTTTTCAAGCAAACTTTTTTTTCATATCCTACTGATTGTCCTTTATTATGAACTCTTACATGCTTTCGTTATTATTGTAGTGAGCAGGGTTGGCTCTAAGTTAAAGGAGAACACATGCAAAAATCAAAATCGGCACAACAAACCTTTCCAACAATTAGTCCCACCTATCATTTTATAAAAATAAGTCCATTGTATTTTATTATTTTGTAAATCAAGTTTTCTCAGTAATCAGTGAAAATAGATAAATGCATAAATTCCCATATAAATTGTTTAGAGAAAAAAAAATCAATCTAGCAAATGAATTGCATTGACATAGACATGTAAATAACACAGTAGAGGAATCACTGCAGGCAAGATGTATGTCCAAGGCGGACTCACACACTGTCTTGCTCCATACTTCTGTACTGAACAATGCGCAAGGCCATGGGCATATACATGTAAACTTTTACATCACTATTCTTTAGTCTGTTGAACACTTCCCCCTCCACCTTTAATGGTTTTAAGAAAATGTGCTCACCTGTCCAAACACAGAGACATGCTGCTTCAGTACTTGGCAATAGTGTCAGTGACAAGATTATCTTAAGGGCCAATGTAAGCACTTTTCATGTTAAATCTATCTTTAAATTCACCATTAACTAACAATAAAAATACTGAAAATAAAACAAACATTTCAACGGAGATAAAATTAATTAGGCAGTTTTGGAAATCTGGAGATTCTTACTTTGGAGATGCAGGGGGTTATGTGATTTTAGCCATAGTCAGGTATCTTACAGAGCATGCTCCAGGTTACCAAAGCTAAGAAATTAAACATATCTCAGTTGAAATGTGTGTTTTCTTTTCAGTATTGCTCAGGACAATGATATAGGTGGAGAGGGGTACAGCAGCAGTAATGTGGTAAACTGAGTTTTTAAGTTACATTTCCTGGCTAAAACTTTTTCTTTGCTGCTGTTTGCACATGTATTTTTAATGCTTGTTAATGCTGAACTAAAATATAGATTTAACATAAAAAGCACACTGGCAGCTTAGAGGGACATGGAACAATTTTTTGTTGTTGCAATTTTTTGTCCTTGCATTAGAAAGAGGCAATGACAATAATGTGTCACAGTGTGTTTTCTTTTTTCAAATAAATGATTCAGAGCTCACCAACTTATTCAGGAATTTAACTGCTTTTGTGAGCTTGCCTTCTGTCCCCCAGTGAGATCTACAGACTAAAGTATGCTCTCTGCGTTTCCTGTTAGTTTCAATGAAGTTTAAACTTTATAGTTTTCATGCCAAAAAAAAAAAACTTTTGTAATATTTAAAGTGTGCTCTTTTAATTGCATTAAAAAAAGTTATTGTGTTCCATGTCCCTTTAACTGTCTTCTGCGTTCAGGGATTACTGGTAAAAGCTGGTACGGCTCGCACTCTGCACTTCAGATAAAGCGCCCTCCTACATGATGCGCACCTATGTGACTACACAGGGTACAAACCCAAAAGGTTGGCGTAGGTTTGCACCTCTTATAGAGATGGCTCTTTCCTTGTGTTTCTTATTTAGTGTTCTAATTAGAGTCTCATACCCAGTGACATTTGTACATTTGTGGTTATATTGTTCTGCAGAGAAATATAGTGCTCATAATCATTCATCCATTGCCTCCAGCCTGTAACTCATGATCATGATCCTCTATTCCTTCTATACTGATGCATGTAAACAATATGTGCTGTCATGTGCCTTGTGTACTCATTGTGCTCATTTGTACAATGCTGCAGACTATTTTCTTTCTTTTTAAATAAACGATATCAATTTAAATAATAATTTAATAGTAATTTAACTCATGCCACCAATGAAATGGAATGGAAAATGTTTAGAACAACATCAACAAGTTTGTCCTTGCCAGGAATTAGAAGATGCAACCGGTCACAAGTCCAAATGATGTCATACAGGCAGAAAAGTATACTAAACTGCCCAATGCTCACCAATGAAAAGAAAAGATGGTATCGCACTGGTGGACCTTAAACTATTTGTTGAATTTACATAAATCGAATATTTTTATCCATTTCAAAGTATAAATACATGTTTAAATTTGAAAGTGAAGGTACCACACAACCTTAACATCCCTCCCCCTGCAAAAAAAATTCTGATCACATCATTCATGACATCTATGACATTGGGTGTCACCATTCATGACGCCACACATGAAATAAATAATGACATCAGCTATGACATTACATATAATATGAAAAAATACATTATCCATGATATTACTGATGACATGTAGAATTTTTTTTGAAAATGTTGAAAAGTTAAACAGTGTCTCTGTGAGAAATTAATTGTAACACATTGCAATGTTATTCGTGTTATTAAAGAAAGTTAAGTACTGTGAAAAAGGAACTGTGTCAACGTATGTATTAAGTAATGTGCATTGATATAAAAGTGAAGTATGTGATTTAATTAAACATGTTGCAAATAAATGCTGATTTGATTTTCTCCTAAAATTGGTTGGTGGTGACTGCTGCCTAATGAATGTGTATTTTCTGTTGAATACAGAAAAATGTATTACACTGCAGAAAAGAAGCAAAATGACCATCTGGTGTGGACAGTTTAACCAGAGGACAGCCAGGCTGCCGGCCTTAAATTCAATAAATGTATTTGACTGTATCACATGCACTGAAAGGCTGTGGCAGATATCTACTACTGTTTTATAAACTAGTACCACATTAGCACCATAGAAGATTTGAGAGAACCTTAACTATTAATTAGAGTATGACTGTGCAAAAATAATATGGTATTACACTCTTACAGACAGAAATATAATTTTAAATAAATATAAAGATGGGTTTTGTTGCTTTTATTTATTATTTACTTTGTGTCTGTTTCTTAAAACAAAGTATTTGATTTGCACATGTGATGCTTCAAGGCCTCCACCAGACATCTAAAGCTACAGGATATATAAGAAATTGCATTAGGGCCTGTTTTTTCATGAAAACCTTTTGTTGCCCATACTCCACCAACCCTTTACTCTTCCATTCACATACCAGCTGTATGTTCTGCGATCAGCAGAATGCCGTGCTTGGAGTTTGAGTTACTTTACAGTGTAAATAAGCTGGACTGGGTGCAGTGTTATCTGAGCCAGTAGTTTTATAGATAGAAGGATGGGGGCAGGGAACACCAAGGTATTGGTGGGGAATCTTTGTACTCATGCACCAACTCCCTGCTAAAAGACAAAGCTGCTTGTTCAGATGGTTAACAAACAAAAACATCTAAAACTCTCATACTGTACAAAACAATGAAAAACAGAAAATAATAGCACACACAATAAATATCAAGTCTGTAAATAATTATTTCTTTGGAGCTGTAGTGCAGGGGACTATTTGTTTGATTTTAGACAAAAAAAAACAGAGATCTTAATATCTTAATAAAATTACAGCGTTCAACAATGCATAGAAAAAATGCATGGAAAAATAAATTATATTAATTTAGGAAAATCACCATTAAAGTCACATTGAAATAAATAATAATATATTTGATCAGACTTGGCAGTGAATTGAATGTAAATGGGGATATGTGGTGGACCCCAATTTTTTTAAAATCTGGTCTCACTTTACATTCAAGACAATGGATATAAAAGGACATGGATATATCAGCCAGGGATTGCTCAGACTATCTGTCCTTTTATTGCACATAACATATCAGGATAGAAGAGAAGAAAACAATAACATCCTATCTATATGTAAAAGCTGCTTTGTCTTTTAGCAGGGAAATTGGTGTTGTGGTTGTTCTTAATGTAATTCTTCTACACTATTGATAACGTATATTCACAGAAAAATACATAGACTGTAGGTATATTGAGAGAGTAAAAATAATATTTAATATGCTATTTTCTGTCTAGAAAATGAATTATCTTTACAACCTCTGTTGATCCAGACCGTCTCACTTGTAAGAGTTTTCTCTACGCTCCATGTCCTTGCAACGCTTTCTGGCTCAGTAATTCTCTGGTAATTGAAAATGCACTTAAACTCTTCAGGGACATACAAACTGAACACAAGAGCTTACATTCCATTTTATGATGAGGAAATAAATTAAAGAAAATATTCATATTGTTCTTTACTGCAATCATAAATTACACATTTTTTTTCCTTTTCAGGGCAGATTCTATAAGAAAGTCTATGGAATAAGCTGACATTTTTTGTTGGCTGCAGTGTGAGTTGTATTGCTGTTTGCAGGGTGCTTGTGATTGCTGGTCCTTGCAGATCCTGGAGACCCCCTCCCTGCAGAGAGGTGGAAGCTGATAGAATAACTAGGTTATATAAAAGCTCTAATAAAACACTGAAATATGACTTAAGTTTTAATATTCAATAAGCATTTCTACTTGTTTTTTACTACTCTGTTTGATCATGTAGAGCAGTACTGACAAATTCCATGTCCATTTGTAATCCTATAATAACGACATAATCTGAAATAGGAACCCACCTGCTACATACAGCCACCATATAAATAAATACCCTATGAAAGATTAATTTGAGTGGCTGACTTACTTACATTTATTGTCTGTTTAGGTGTGTCCGACTCTCTGTGACCCTATGGACCACAGTACAGCAGGCACATCTTGTGTCTGTTTGTGCTAATCCATAAGGTTTTCATGCCAAATATAATGGAGTGGATTGCCAGTTTCCTTCTCAAGTGGACTGCGATTTGTCTGACTTCTCTGCTATGATCTGCCCATCGTGGGTGACCCTACATGGTATAGCTCACAGCTTCAATGAGGTACACAAGCCCCTTCACCACAACAAGGCAGCGATCCAAAAGGGGTTGCTTACATTAGTAAGAAGCTAAACTTCTATATCTAAATATATTATATGCCCTTTTGAGAGAAAAATATGTAGTTTTTCCAATTTTCAAATAAATTGCTTAATTATTTTCAAGATGTAAACACATGGTAAAATGCCAAAATATATATATAATATTTTTGCATGTTGGACATTTCTTTTACAAATGCAATTTAATCTACATAATCATACTTACATAACATTATACATTTATTAAACAAGAAAATATAGTGCAGACAATCAGGAAACTGGTACTGTTGTAAGTACAAATTCTCACTGTTCTAAAGCGGCATTGTATATTATCTTTTCCAGCACATTTTATGCAAATTCAGAAACCAGATGCAGTAAAGATTCCATTGTTGTGGAGCTCTGGCTATAATGTGCGGCATATATCACATATACAACATTAACCCTTTAGCACATATCACTATAGGGCTGCTTGTAAAAAACACGTGCTAGATACCATAAACAGATCAGATGTGAAAACACAAACCATTTGGCATTCTCTCTCTGTTCGTGTATCCCATGTAATATGTTCAGTACTATACTATTTAATGTAACAATTCTTAAAAAAATCTATTTTCACTATTGTGATAAGCATATAAAGAAGACCGGCTTTTCTAAAAGTCCTAATTTCATTAAAATGCATTTTGAAAACTATGTGTAGTATATAGATATTTAAAAAAAAATAGATTCTTGTAAAAGTCAAAGCTAGTTTCCCAAGTCCTGCCTTGTTGTTCAGTTGTGTCAGACTCTCCGTGACCCTATGGATCGCAGCACGCCAGGCACAATGCTATGTCTCTGGGTGTGCTTATCCATATGGTTTTCTTGGCACAGATGTTGGAGTGGGTTGCCAGTTCTTTCTCTAGGGGACAGCAAATTGTCTGACCTCTCTGCTATGACCTGCCTATGGTGGGTGACCCTACAGCTTCACTGAAGTACACAAGGTCATTCACAACAACAAGGTAGTGATCCAGAAGGGGAAGCTACATGGAACTCCCAATATAATAATGATTCCCCATGTAATGTGCCATTATGGACATTAGTCTTTCCTCTACACATTGTGTTGGACCTATATGATTGATATTGAAGGCTTCCTACTGATTTCCATATCAGACACGTGTATATTGCATCAATCTCATGACACAGAGCCCTCAATTTAAATCTTAATTACTAGACATTCATTAGCACTGACACAACAACCTGTATGGGCATACCTTTACATGGAAGTAGCCAGGGTGTAATGACAGCTTTCCTGTTTTGATATATGAAGGTTTGAAGAAAAAAAGTCATGTTTCAGTACTTGTGAACATAGTAGGAGCATTTAGGGGAGTACATTGGTTGGAAGTTATAGTGAATAAGCTTCTTCTCACATAAAGGCGACCTTACATTGTAGTAAATGTTACACACAAGCAGTGTGACAATATAGATAGGTAATATCTTGCCGTGTGTTAGTAATAAGACTGTCCCAGACCTGAGCACAGGAAGGTGTTAGATAAACAACCCTGCACCCCCCCCCCCTGTTCCCTCTATCCCAAAAGCTGGAGGGTCACGCGCTCTGCAGTCACCTGAGCCCCCGGGCAGCGCCGCCCTGGGAGCAGCCACAACCAATCACTTCCTCTGACGTCATGCAAGGGCGGGGTCCGAGCTGATGTATATATGCAGATGCCGGGCAGCTCCAGCAGTCTGCCATTCCCAGCCTGAGAATACAACAACGTGGGGTATGTAGTCAATATGCTGTGTGAGGGAGGGGGCTGTGCATATATTGCGGAGCCTGGGTCAGTTATTATGGCAGTGGCATACTTATTATTATCGGGGTGTTTTGTTCGCAGCCCTGAGATATAAGGGATCCGCATCGATCCATACTGAGGGATGCTCCTAGTGGTAGTTATGTGTACTGCAGGCTCTAGGCGTATTGTTATTGTGTAGCAGCGCTTGTATAATGCCAGCTGTACTGGGCACCTCAGTGCTCCCAGCGGAGGGGGAAGGTCATAGGATGCTCTGGGTATTACTGACCTCGTATGTCCTCCGGCGCATGGGACGCTTTGTATGTGATCATGGTGCTGGTAGCTAGTTGTATGTAGTCTCCCCTCCCTGTGTCCCATATGTAAGTCATTAGGAGGCTGCTAGTAGTCTCCCCTCCCTCTCTGTGTGCCCCATTTGTATCTCTCCCCATTCTAGTAAGAGCATGGGACGCTTTGTATGTGATCATGGTGCTGGTAGCTAGTTGTATGTAGTCTCCCCTCCCTGTGTCCCATATGTAAGCCATTAGGAGGCTGCTAGTAGTCTCCCCTCCCTCTCTGTGTGCCCCACTTGTATCTCTCCCCATTCTAGTAAGAGCATGGGACGCTTTGTATGTGATTATGGTGCTAGTAGTCAGTTGTATGTTGTCCCATATATATCTCCCCCATTCCAGCAAGTGATCGTGGTGGTGCTGTTGTATGTAGTCTCCCCTCCATGTTTGTCCCATGTATATCCCTCTCCCTTCAGTTTGTGATCATGGTGCAGCTGTTGTATGTAGTCTCCCCCTCCCTGTTTGTCCCATGTATATCCCTCTCCCTTCAGTATGTGATCATGGTGGTGCTGTTGTATGTAGTCTCCCCTCCATGTTTGTCCCATGTATATCCCTCTCCCTTCAGTATGTGATCATGGTGGTGCTGTTGTATGTAGTCTCCCCTCCATGTTTGTCCCATGTATATCCCTCTCCCTTCAGTATGTGATCATGGTGGTGCTGTTGTATGTAGTCTCCCCTCCATGTTTGTCCCATGTATATACCTCTCCCTTCAGTATGTGATCATGGTGGTGCTGTTGTATGTAGTCTCCCCTCCATGTTTGTCCCATGTATATACCTCTCCCTTCAGTATGTGATCATGGTGGTGCTGTTGTATGTAGTCTCCCCTCCATGTTTGTCCCATGTATATCCCTCTCCCTTCAGTATGTGATCATGGTGGTGCTGTTGTATGTAGTCTCCCCTCCATGTTTGTCCCATGTATATCCCTCTCCCTTCAGTATGTGATCATGGTGGTGCTGTTGTATGTAGTCTCCCCTCCATGTTTGTCCCATGTATATCCCTCTCCCTTCAGTATGTGATCATGGTGGTGCTGTTGTATGTAGTCTCCCCTCCATGTTTGTCCCATGTATATCCCTCTCCCTTCAGTATGTGATCATGGTGGTGCTGTTGTATGTAGTCTCCCCTCCATGTTTGTCCCATGTATATACCTCTCCCTTCAGTATGTGATCATGGTGGTGCTGTTGTATGTAGTCTCCCCTCCATGTTTGTCCCATGTATATACCTCTCCCTTCAGTATGTGATCATGGTGGTGCTGTTGTATGTAGTCTCCCCTCCATGTTTGTCCCATGTATATCCCTCTCCCTTCAGTATGTGATCATGGTGGTGCTGTTGTATGTAGTCTCCCCTCCATGTTTGTCCCATGTATATCCCTCTCCCTTCAGTTTGTGATCATGGTGGTGCTGTTGTATGTAGTCTCCCCTCCATGTTTGTCCCATGTATATCCCTCTCCCTTCAGTTTGTGATCATGGTGCAGCTGTTGTATGTAGTCTCCCCCTCCCTGTTTGTCCCATGTATATCCCTCTCCCTTCAGTATGTGATCATGGTGGTGCTGTTGTATGTAGTCTCCCCTCCATGTTTGTCCCATGTATATCCCTCTCCCTTCAGTATGTGATCATGGTGGTGCTGTTGTATGTAGTCTCCCCTCCATGTTTGTCCCATGTATATCCCTCTCCCTTCAGTTTGTGATCATGGTGCAGCTGTTGTATGTAGTCTCCCCCTCCCTGTTTGTCCCATGTATATCCCTCTCCCTTCAGTTTGTGATCATGGTGCAGCTGTTGTATGTAGTCTCTCCTCCCTGTTTGTCCCATGTATATCCCTCTCCCTTCAGTTTGTGATCATGGTGCAGCTGTTGTATGTAGTCTCTCCTCCCTGTTTGTCCCATGTATATCCCTCTCCCTTCAGTTTGTGATCATGGTGCAGCTGTTGTATGTAGTCTCTCCTCCCTGTTTTGTTCCATCTGGGTCATGCCTGGATGAAGCACATGGGCGGTCTGCTCTGGTCAGTGCCCTCCCCCCTCCTGTTGTCCTTCCAGGATACTTTGTGTCCATCTTTCCCAGGATTCCTGCACTTATTGCTGACTCAGCTGTGAGGCGGTGCATGCTGTCCTGATCCAGACCAGCTCTTGTCTGCATGGCAATTAGATAAGGGCTTGGCCGATGACTTTGCTGAATCATATCACAACAGAACATGAATATTGGTCTATAAACAGTGTCCATATTGTGCAGCGCAGCCTCCCTAAAGCAACGCTGATATGAGCTGTGGTGGGAGGATTCGGTTATGTAAACAAAAAAATGAACCTTAGTAGCTACCTAAGGACCTATGCATTTACTTTTACTCCCTCTACTTCATCAACAAGTGCAACTGTTATGTTTTTGCTACCCACAATCATACAAATGTCTGGTTATGTCCTTTACAGAGGTCCTCTAGGACTGGGTGTGTAGAGTCCTAGCCTATCTGATGCTATTTGCAGTTAAATATTTTCTTGGACATGCCCCTGATAGGCTAGCGCACTGCACATCCAGTTTTGCAGTAGACTTGACCATACATGAACTACTTGAATGATTTTAGATGATAAAAACAGCTTAAGCGCTTTAGAGCCATGCAAATGCATATATTGCATACCTAGTGACATCTAGGAACCTCCCATATCACTAAGTGCAGCTTTCCTATCAGGTGTTTATGTTACTTTTTGACGGTGAAATATTTATATGATGCCGTGTTAAAAGGAAAGTGTAGCAAGTTAGATTCCTGTTTACTTGTCCAATACCAGTTATAACTTTATTCTTATTTCTTGGGATTATTTGCAATGTATGGCTAGTTTACTTTTCTTAGACTGACCTATCATTTTCTTGTCTTTTATTCCTCCAGGTTAGAAATCATGACGCTGTACCTAAGTGTGATTGCTCTCTGCCTAACTGCAGCCTTTGCTGCGCCATCACTAGACCCAGATTTGGATAATCACTGGCATCTCTGGAAAACATGGCACAAAAAGTCATATGCAGGGGTAAGTATGGGCTCAGTGAGTTTCATGTCTGTAGCTATATTGTTGGGCCAAATAGTTTTATTAAAAGCATTACCATTGATGAATAGTTAGTATCTACTTTTTACTCTCTCATCACATTGCTTACAAGCATTGTGATTCTCCCATATGTGTATTTAAAATTTTTCATTAAAAGATCATAATATCCAATCTCTTATCTTCCAGCTTAGTCTACTGGCTTATTTACAATACATAATGTTTAGAAATGATCAGAATTCGGATCCACAGCCCTTATTGATTAGGACACTGACTGTTCCTACAACTTCAGCATATTGTGTAATTAAGTTTGCTTGTTGCACACTTTGTCAACACTGTATAAAATATACATGAACATAAGTATTTATGCTGTAGTTTCAAACATCTATCAAATTATGGGGCTAACCAGATTATGAAGGAGCACCAGGACCTTATTTAAGAGGTTTATGTGTATTAAGCTATAGAGGAAAGAAAAACTTAACTTGGAGCCCCTAAGTCTTACACTTGTTGCCTCAGCTGGCAGCATTAAATGACAGTTAACTCTTGTTTAGGTATTTTAGTCACATGTTGCTCTTGCCAGGGGGTGTCTCTTGGAGAATAACATATTTACTTTACATTGTAAGCTCAGACTAGGCCTTACACTTTTTTTATTTTTCTTTAACATCCATACATACCCCGGTTATCTGGCACCTAACTGGGACTCTCATGCAACCGGCATAAGTTTCCCATTTAAAAAAATAAAAAAAACTCTACATAACCGGTTCTATTCAGCAGTTCGAGACTGCAAAAAAAAATACTAACTATTTTCTAAATTTTTATTTTTATATTACATATTCTCAGTCAGTGTTGCTATAAAGAATCACTTTTTTTTTTTTATTTAGACACTAATATATGGGATGCATTGGTTGTGTTGTGTTGGTAATGACATTTCTATAAACCTGTATTTGTGGTGCAAAGAATCAAACTAAAGTGTACTTCTGTTCACAGAAGGAAGAAGGCTGGAGGAGGATGCTTTGGGAGAAGAATCTGAAGATGATTGAGATGCATAACCTTGACCACTCCCTTGGAAAGCACACTTACAGGCTGGGAATGAACCATTTTGGTGACATGGTGAGCACACTTCATACCCTTCACCTTCTTATTTGAACACTGTGTATAATGTCAAAATTAACTTACACTTTTTTTTATATATATATATATTTTTTTTTTCAGACCACAGAAGAATTTAAACAAATAATGAATGGCTACAGTAGTAAACTGTCAAAAGCAAGAGGATCAACTTTTCTACCTCCCAGCAACTTCCAATCTCCTAAATCTGTGGACTGGCGTGAACATGGCTATGTAACACCAGTTAAAGATCAGGTAACCAAAGCTGATGGTGAACATTGTATTGGTAGAATGACTGACTGTTGTGCAAATATAATTAAGTAGCCTTTTTGGTAAACACTGATTTTTAGAGTTTAAAAAACAAACCACTGACTTCAACCATATTCTCTCAATCTTACAGGGACAGTGTGGCTCATGCTGGGCATTCAGCTCCACAGGTGCCCTTGAAGGTCAACACTTCAGAAAGACTGGAGTCCTGGTGTCTCTAAGTGAACAAAATCTTGTTGACTGCTCTAAACCAGAAGGCAATGAAGGATGCAATGGTGGCCTGATGGATCAAGCGTTCCAGTATGTTCAAGACAACAGTGGCATTGATTCGGAGGACTCTTATCCGTACATTGCTAAGGTAACTACCAGTTTCCATAAAGGAAAAAGTAGGCATTTAATGCAAATGGGCACATCAGAACATGGTGTCTAGAATAGAGCAACAAGCACTTCCAGTGGCTGACACCTAAAAGTTTATTCTCTCTAAATGGCTATATTCTGTAGAAACACTTGGTGGTATACCTGATGTATTTCACGGTTTGATCTCGCTTCATGGAATCACATTTGCAGCAATGAAAGTGGTCACTATTGCCTTCTAGCATAAGCTATGAACAAGGAATATGAAAGTTGATTCTTGGTGGCACAGACGGAGGTTCCAATATAGTAGATCCAACTGTAGTGTATGTATTTTCCCCTCCCATTGTTTTAGTAAAACTTGCATTTCTACTTTTTCAGGACTCTTGTGATCTCTTGCAAAGAACAATCAGAGCCAATAATTGCTTATTATTTTTTTATTTGAAAGTCCTATGCATAACAAGAGACTAGGCATGCTCAGAGCCTAGGGAGTAATTTATGTAATCAGCTTGGTTCTTCCATAGGGTCTGAGCATGCAACCCCCCCCCCCCCCCCCCTCCATAGGTCTTGAATACAATACTCAAAACCCTTTAAAGTAATCTGCAATTTCTCATTTGTACGGTTCATAAGGCATGATCTCCTCTCAAACTATCTTATCCACCCACAATGTGACTATAGTAGAAATCTTGCATGTTAAAGTCACCAAATGCAGGAACTAGGAACACACGGCTGTCATTATTAAATGTATTTATTCAAATAATACAGGATGACGAGGACTGCAAATACAATCCAGACTACAACTCTGCAAATGATACTGGCTTCATGGATGTTACAAGTGAAAATGAGAAGGACTTGATGAAAGCCGTTGCTTCAGTTGGCCCTGTTTCAGTTGCCATTGATGCTGGACATACTTCATTCCAGTTCTATGAATCTGGTAAGAACTGAACATTAGAACAATTGTATGTTAAAAATTACTAAATATAAATTAATAAATGAAATGATTTGTTGTAAGCTACCTCGCAATCCTACCATGTAAGCTAGGAACCGGCCCACACTGACGCAGTAATCTAAACGGCTGAACGTCAGTGGGATTCCTTAGCTTTGCCCAAAGCTTTGTAACACAGCAGGCATATGCTTAATGGAAGCCATGTGTGACATGGTTATGGATTACAAGAGTGAAGCCTTTGTGGGCTCATTTGCATGTCCCTGCCCAGAATAGAGTGCAATAATTTTTATTTATTTTTTTCTTCAATGCTCAGCAGGAAACCAGTTTAACTTGTGTTAGACTTACAAATGTACAATTTACTAAATATAAATGCATATCTCTTTCCTGCAGGCATTTACTATGAGCCTGAATGCAGCAGCAAAGAGTTGGATCATGGAGTCCTCGTCGTTGGCTATGGATATGAGGGAGAGGATGAAGATGGCAAGAAATATTGGCTTGTGAAAAATAGGTAGGCTTCACATCTTGCTCTCATGGTTTTTCTTGTAGGGCAACAGTTTCTCTGCATCTTTAACTGCCCTTAAAACCACCCACTGTTTGCTTGCTGTTTTGAGATGTGCCCAAACCTCAAAAGAAAGTCTGCTAATTAAGGAAAAACTAAACATTATCTTAAGATCATACTAATAACACCTTTAGTCTCCCTTGCAGTCTGCGTAAACTGCATTCATGAACTGGTATACTGCTGTCTAATATGCATCTAACTTTTCTTTTTCTCTTTAATCCCGTAGCTGGAGCGAGAAGTGGGGTGACAAAGGCTACATCAAGATGGCAAAAGACAGAAACAATCACTGTGGTATAGCAACATCTGCCAGTTATCCTCTAGTGTAAATATGGATCTTTTTAGAGAAAGGGATCTGGTGAATCTTCAATACCAGATGGTTTTTATCTAGCATGGACTTTTATCAATGAAACACTGCAAGTTCATACATGGGAAGCTTGCTTCACAACAATGAAACTGGTCTTATTGTTTACAAGCTGATCTTATTTTTGTTTTTATTAATGTGATTTTAAGTGTTTTTATAATGTAAAATAAACCTTGTTAACATTAAGCTTGGTTGTTATAACTTGCTCAGACTGTCGTTACAGAGCCAACTTGTGTGTGTTTAAGTGCTAGGTAGTTACTTGCAATCTTTAACTTGCATGGGCAGCCCTACCATTGCCTGGTTCCATTAAGAAGTAGTAAATATTTGACTTCAATGTAGATGTCACTAGCATTTGAAGCTTCTCACAACACCGTTCTAGGTCTCCACAGGTTGGTAGAGTATCTGCCCATGCTGAACCTCTAAATATCTTTTCTAACTGGGCTAAGCTTGCGTGCAGGGAGGAAGGCAGACCCTTACCCATAGTCTTTGCACAGTAGGCTTACACATCCCTACTAGGATTAATTTTATATTTAATGATGCAAACCTTCAAATGCAAGTAATATAACCTAATAGTATAAAACAGTATTGTATAAGTACTATCCCTTTTACATTAATGTACTAATGCAGTGTCCTTCTCTAATGACATTAACCTAATGGATAAAATGTCTTTTTAATGCAAAAACAGGGTATATTATTTGGCTTTTTAGGTTAAAAAGGTGTTCTACACCCTTAAATGTACCTTTCTTCAATATAGTAATCTGGTGTCCTATTGTGCTAGATCTGTTGAAAAGATCAGTGTAGTCTGAACATCTGCCTCAAGGCTTTGCCATGGATGGGCCTCTCGGTGCCTGACAGTCCTACTGGGATCATCCACAGGAGTATCAGGGACCCAGGTTAAACATAACCAGTATAATCTGCTCACCTGTGGGCCTTAAGGCCAAGGAGACCAATCTTACCAGTAGATCTCATCTGGTTAATCTACCCACTTCTAGATGCAAAGTGATAGACAGTTTTCTGAAACACTACAATTCTATGTGCCAGAGAGCATACTTTATTTGGGAATTTGCAGGATCTTTATAGGGTATAGAACAAGGGATTCTGGTAAGTTTACATTTTTTTTGGTGGTTGATCTAGTTCAATTCCCCACCTGGCTCAAACTGCCAATAGGGGAAGTGCCTACATAGGCCTGTTGCTGATTGATACTTCAGGAGCTAATCAGGAGGCATTGAAAAACGTGGAGTTTGCGTTGCCTGCCTTAGGCCCACCCGCTATGGGAGGCAGCCTTTGTTTATGCTGCCAATCAGGAGATAATCCGCGTTCTAGACTGACTGGTACTAGGAAACACACCCAGGCATAGAGCAGGACAGGAAGAACCCATATAATTTTACACAATGCAGCAAATATAACAGCAGTGAGACACCGCAATCAAGATAAGTGAAACTAGTGCTTTCAGCCGCTTAGGTTTATGTAAAATGGCGTCCTTGTCTCACGACTTTTACAGAGGCGTCAACCAGTTCTGTTTCCAAATATCCACCATTCATGTGCCTGAGTCAATCCAGTGGCTTCCTGGTGGGAGACTTTCCAATTGGTCAATGCCAAAAGTCTTTGGGTCAAGTAGAACAGTGTCTGCTTCCTATGGAAAATAACTGCCGGCAACAGACACTGTGGCAGGATTAAAAAATGGCTGTTGGTTATTTAGTGGGGAACAGGGCTGCAATATCCAAGTGCATAGTTATATTTATTGTAAATGCTTAGGCCCATAAGGAACGTTGTGGAGGGCTTGTGAAGATCTGACCCCCTTTAACCCTTTCAAATGTAGCATCAAGTCCTTTTAAAAGGAAACACGGTCTCACGGAAGTACAAGGAGATAAACCAGGCTTGCAAAAGAGACATTAGACGGGCAAAATTAAAAATTGCAGCGTTAAGGTCCCATGGCTTGTACCCTCTCCTGATTGCCCTGTGGGTTGTCTCTGTATTTGTGGATCAGCATGATCCTCCTCCTGGCAAGCTATCAGGATTAGTTTGGCATTGCCATTGTGATGGCACCTTGGTGACAGGGCTCTTTCTGCTGTGCTGCTGCATTGACTGTAGTGTATGCTTCCAAGCTGGACACTTTAGTCTCTTGCTTCTGAGGTGGCTCAGCCCAGGTATTCATCTGTGAGCTTGTCGCCATGGCTGGCCTTGCTGTTGGAGCATAGGTTGGCTACATCTTCAAGGTCCCAGGGATTACTCCTCTCCTGATTGGGTAGTACTTTTGGATCAACCAGATCATCTTCTGGGCAAGCCATCAGGATTAATTTTGGCCTTGCCCTGTTGCAGATTTACACTGGCAGTGCTTTTACCTAGATCCACCTTCTCTGCTAACGCCTTGCTTGTAGTGGTTGCGCTTAGGCTTGTCACCCTAGCCACATGCCTCTGTGGCATATCAGTCTGGCCTTTTAAACAGGATCTCAGGGCCGTGCCCTCCCAAGCTTGTATCAGTTCCCTGACCATCACAAGGAGCACTTCCTCTCCACTCTGGATTTGCTGCTACAGGGGATTTCTTGGCCCCCACTGTTGCTAGGTCACAATTGGCTAACAATACCTCTGCCCATTCTCTAATTAGTAGTTTTCAGAAACATTTAGATCCTGAAGGGCCATTGGTTGGGAGGGGGGGGGTCTTCACAGTTTTTTGCTACATTCAACACTCTTCTGCGCACCCCCACTTTCTTTTCCTTGCTGTCTCACAGATGAAGACTTTGCCAGCCACTTTAAAACTAAAATTGAAAACATCCGAAACAAACTCTCGTCTTAAATTGGCTTTTTTGTACACCCTCCTCTCAACAAACCGGCAACATCCAGGCTTTACCCTTCCCCAAACCACATCCACTATGGACATCTTTGACTCCACTATCAATAGTGGAAGTCTCCACTATCAACCTCTCACCTTACAACTTGTCCACATAAAACTATTCCATCACAGCTAATTCCTCCCACCTATACCACACATGTCCCAGCTCTCACATATGTATCCAACCATTCTCTAAACACTAGCAATTTTCCATCATTTTTAAAACATGCTATAATTTTACCCGTTTTTAAGAAACACTGAACTGACTCTCTACTTCAAGAGTCTACTGCTTGAGTGGCTCCTCTACAATCGGATTACCCAATTTATTTACTCCAACTCTCTTCTTGACCTCTTCCAATCTGGCTTCTGGAAGCCACTCTACAGAAACAGCTCTCAGAAAAGTCTCTAATGATTTAGTGATCACTTCTGTATTCTACTTCTAGATCTCTCTGCTGCCTTTGATATAGTTGACCACCTTTTTTTATCCAAACTCTCGGCTCTCTTGGCATCCAGGACACCGCTCTCTCATGGTTCACATCCTACATAGTAGATTTTAGACTTCCTCTAGCACATCTTCCTCCCAGCTGCATCTGACTGTTTGCATACCCCAAGGTTCAGTCCAGAGTCCTCTCTTTTCCATTGTAAGAAATTAATGTATAATTTCTATATTCTATTCTTTTGAGATTGGTCAACAAATAAAACAAACAAATAAGGTTTATGAATATATATATATATATATATATATATATATATATATATATATATATATTCTGTGCACAAAAACAAATAATCAGTGGGAAAAACAAATATTCAAAGATTAAAATGTCACAAATGTAAATGTATATGAAAAATACATATAGACAAATAAAAAAAATATGTTTTAAAACTTGCACAGAAAAATATAACTCATATCACGCACCACACGAGCTTTAGAATTACTTGGGGCTTTGAAGTACAGCTCAAATCTACGCATGAGCTTAGGTGGGTATGACTCCTACAACTTATTGAGAAAAGAACACACCTAATTTATTATCACTTCAGGAGGAAAGAAAATGTATATCACAATATTATACAGCGAGATAAAACACCATAATGATGTTTAGTCATCAACACAGATATTCTCTGTATACAGATAGAAAGAAACATTAATCTATACGCCAATATATCATTAATATATCTCCAGTATACAGAGAGAAAAAAACATAAATTAATATCTCTACACAAATAGATCACCCATATACAAAGAGAATTTAACCAATATTTATACACAGACTAGCGGCTTGCCCGTGAAAAAATGACGGCAATGAGATGTGTATGTTTGTAAATTTGTTTAGTTAGTAATATACGTATTTGAGATTTGTAAGGTTTTAGTTATGTCGAAATAAGTACAATTCTTATATTAAACATGTTTATTTTTGGAACATTTTTTTTTTTTGTTGAGTAACTGCTAAAGAGTTTTGTAGTAAAAGTGTTAACATTTGAATGTAAGAACAATTGAACTTTAGATTAATCAGTATTGTAAACTTGAGCTAATGTTTTTTTTAACATGCAACTTGTAGCTCAAGAACTGTTAACTTAATATACATTGAATCCAGAGGAAGGCAAACCGTAAAAACCCTCTTTGAAACGTAGCCAATTGTATCAAAGCGGGAAAAAAAATAATTCCTTCCTGACCCCATTAACTGGCGATTGGATTACTCCCTGGATTAATGTTTATCATGGAATTCAACATTGTGGCTGAAAACGTGCTTATGCTCTTAACATGAGCTTTGTAATATGTCTAAGTAAGGAACTTTAAAGTATTTTTTGTGAAACTTGAACTTTCTTATCTGTCTAAGTAAGGAAGTTTAAAGTATTTTTTGTCAAACTTCTAACGTTATAAACAGTAACAGTTAATTAACATTTGAACAGATTTTTTTTAAAATAATGTAAGTCAAGTGTTTTGTGGGGCTAATCATGCATAAACAGTACTTCCATGAATTATGACTGAATTATTTATTTATTGGTGGTTTTCAATCGTTGACCTTTGTTTGTTGGTGTAGTAATTGTTTAAAATGGCACATAGAGTTTCCTCTGTGGAAAAGTGGTTCTCTAAAAAGTTTGTCCGCGATGTGTAACCACTGTTCTCTAGCTGTTTTGCCATTGTATGTAGTTTAATATGGAAATATTGGTGGTGTAAAAATAATTTGAGTGCTGTAAAAATGAATTTTTGAAAGAAAGGGACGGTTGTTTCTGAATTGTTTGTGATTAGATTGTGCTTGAGTTGATTTGTGAGTTTTGTTTTACATTTGTTTGGCATGGGTTTTGTTTTTTTGATTGAAAGTTACAGTACTTGATAGTAGACAATGTTTTTAGTAAAATGCGTCCATCCTCTAATAAATCACCTTGACTTTCATTGTTTTCAATGTAAACTTTAATAGCCTGTAGATTTTTACACCGTGATAAGGCAACATACAATTGGCCATGTGCAAATACTGGTTGTTCTAAGAAAATACCCACAGATTTGAAAGTTTGGTTGTGATTTATTAATGGTCATGGCAAATAATTCGATTTCCATATACAACGACGGGTAATGTTTGTCTAAAATCACCATCTAACAACATTACCTTTCCACCGAATGGAAAAATATTATCCATGACTTCACAAAGCAAACGGTCAATACATTGGAGGGCATAGCATGACATCATTGTAGCCTCATCTGTTATAATTAATTTACTTTTTTTCAGTTTTTTTGCTTGTAATGATGTCATCTGAATATCTGACACTGATGTTTCTAAAATAGGCACTGGCAGTTTAAATCCACTATGTACAGTTCTTCCACCTTCTAACAAAATTGCATCAATTCTAGTGGTGGCAAATGCAAGTGCTATTTGACCTTGTGCTCGCACAAAACAATTAATAAATTATATAGATAGGTTTTTCCTAATCCGCCAGGTCTGTCAAAGGTAGAAATAACGCTCTTTGACCATGTCATCATTTTTGATGGCATTAAATGTTTGCAATTGTAATGTATTTAAAGTTGCAATTCTTTCTTGTGTCCTTTCTGCTTGTAGTTGAATGTCATAGTCATCAAAGTTTATGTCGTCTATAAAAACCTGGATCCGGCAGATTAAAATTTGCACAACTTAATCCATGAGTTGAAAATACTTCTTGGATTTCCTTTTAAGTGTGCAATGGGTTCATTGTATAGTTGCATAAAGTCTTCAGCCATATTACTTTTAAATGTGTCCAACAAAGCTAATGCATTTTGAGCATTTGAGAAGATACAAATGAATGCAAATTGTTCCGTCATCTGGCGTGGCATTTGACATAGTGCTGCTTCTTCTAGACATCTTTCCCATTCTGTATCATCAGCTAGTAAGTTTCTATGTCTGTAAGCTAAATGAAAGGATTCATATACAATGTCATTAACAGTTCTTAAGTGTTCAAAACTTTGTGCACCAGGAACATTTAAAAGTAGTACTCGTGAGCAGAAACGTTCAAGGTCTCTTGGGCTGACTGTGTAAATTCTTGGTATTATTTTATTTCCTCTGGTTTTTCTTGGTCTCCATAATCCATTAACGAAAACATAATGATATGGAATTTCAATATATAAGAATTGTTTTGCCTGTGAATCTGTAGAATTTAATTGAAAACATGCAGTTAGTGTAGTGTGACGATGCTCACTTTGTGCCAATGCATTAGTTTCATTTCCAGCATTGAAATACACTAAAAGTCTTTGTGGCGAATGTACAGCTAATCTATATACTGCATGTCATCTATCGTGCACATAGCGCACTGTGCACTGACATAGCGAGCATCTACATGAGATGCAAGTTCATCATGTACTAACTCAGTGCTTTCTGTATTGTCTGCACTTTTGACGACTATAGTAGCTGCATCATAGCCTTTGTAAATATATTTGTAGACATATTTAATGGATTTTATGGAAGTGCAGGCTTCTACATTAATGTGTGCATTATACTTCATAAGTAAATGTGGATTGTATGGTACCATATATCTATTGTCGACGTTTTTCCCACAAATTATGGCACTATGTCCCTCTCTTCTTCTATATAATGGATAGCCATCACAATTGGCAAACATTTTATCTCTATAAAACATTTATTATTTTCCATACATGGTGATTGTGGATTAACATCTCCACACGGTCCATGAATCATCCGATGAGTTACAACCTCATATAGTCTACTATATAGTTTTGGATCTGGTAGTTCAGCAATAATGACAGAATCCACTTTGTCACCAGTATCTAACTTATCTTTTTCTTGAAGGATTATAAGAAGATGTGCATGTGGAAGCCCTCTTTTTTTAAATTCAATTGTATAAACATAAGCAAGACATTTGCCAAATAAGTGAGTTATAGTGATGTCAAGTACTAATTAATTTAATTTAATTAAGAAAACTCTGGCTACTAAATCTGGTCTATCTGAAGCGGTTTGGCCAAGAAGTAAATTTTGTGTAATCTCTGGCCATTGGGAATTACATGTAAATGTAATAAATAAATCTGGTTTCCCAAATTTTGTGACAATAGCCATGGCATCATTGTATCTTTCTCGCATATTGCGAGGAGATCCCTGAAAAGAAGATGGTAAATTATGGCTTTGCCAGCTGTCATGTCTCTGCTTGTAGCCACCTCAGCAACATAATCCATTAATCCACAATACTGTTCTACACGTAGTTTATCTTGTTGATATTTTATGAAGTTTAAATTATTGGCCTCAACTTGCAAATAGGAATCAATAATCCATTGTTGTGTTAGTTTTCCACCACATAAAATTGGATTGAATGTATTTCGAATGGCAATTTTAGCTACTTTAATTTCAAGCATGGAAATATAATTTCGCACTCGTACTTTAGAATTTGGGAAACTGGAAACGGTTAATTTTGGTTGCCAGCCTGTTTCTCCGTGTGGGAAAAAAATGGGATATGTCATTGGATCTAAATTAGTACTTAAGATACTGATATTAATGAATGGTTACTCCTCATTTCTGGGATATATTCTAATGTCTCTTTGAAATGTTGATTCTCCTTCATCATTTTGAAACACCATTGCAACCTCATTTGATGTTGGCAAATTAAAACAGCGTTTATCAGTATGTATATCTCTTTTAAGCACCATATTGACCTCTGGGGATTGGTAATTGATGTCTTTCTGCATGAAGTTGTTGTTCCTTTTCTACTTCTGCCAATTTTTTATTAGCTTGAGTGTAGGGGTTATTGGCCATAATTGTATCTAGCTCTATAAAAACACTGGGTAAGCATTTTTTATTTTCATGAAGCTGCATACGTTGGTCAACAGTTTCCATTGTATCTAGGACATATAGTTGAGCAAATTTTCTTTGCTCTCCTTCCTCTGGATCTAAATGGGAAGTATGATGGTAAATTTGGCCTTGGACTTTAAAGCAGTAAGGGCCATGTCCTGGTACATTAGCAGCTAATGTTGCCCCCATAGATGCAAAGGATATGGCACTATTGTATGATCTTATGTTTGTTTTGACATTTTTGTAGTTTGGAAAAGTAGGTTCAGTCATAAAGTTTTGTAAATATGTTGGGAATTGTTGTCTTTCTGGAAGTTTGACCTTGCCTTTTTGACAGCAACTAATGAACTGTCCATCTCTCGGACTTTCCTGTTTAAAATGATAAGCCTCACAAAACTGACAGAAAATATTCATGTCACCACATTTTTGAACCTCTACTGCTAAATACTTAAGTAAAGGACAATTTAAAGAGTATATATCCGTTTCAGTTTGTAATTCATCATTTGAAATGTTATGTGATGGTTCAGGAACAGGTTCTAAATGCTTTTGTTGTTGTTTTTTTGTTGCTTTTGTAGGTATATCTTTTATTTTTTCAGGTGATAGTCTTTTGCTTGCAAGTCTTGTCCTTTCTTTTTCTCGTTGATTTTCCTTCTGCTCCGGCATCTGGTTTGCCCATCTTTGTTGTCGTTTTCTAGCTTTACGTCTTATCTTTTCCTGTTTGGTCTCTTTATCAGCCATCTTAATCTGTAAATGAAAATAATGTATCATTAGTTTCATTTGTGATGTCAAATTGATTTCAAAGTGTTTCTTTTTTTTTTGGTTACTGTAATGTTTTTGTTGCAACACTGTTGTGATTCAAAATTGACTTTGTTTGTATGTGATTATAGATCATTGTAGATGAAGTTGCTTTATAGTGTTAAATTAATATGTGTTATTTTTTTGTTGTTGCTTTTTATTTTGTAGGTTTTCATTTTTGGCTTAGAGGCATAGCAGAGCCAAGATAATTGAATTATAGGTCATTTTAGATGTAGTAGCTTTATAGTGTTAAATGAGCATGTGTTATTTTTTTTTTTTTTTTTGGGTTGTTCGCTGCTTTTTATCTTGTAGTGTTGTAGGGTTGCCTTAGAGAGATAGTAGATGGCCAAAAATTGTAGTAATATATTGGTCTTTGAAATTTGTACTGTAGGTGATTGTTGTAATAGTAGCCTTATATTTTAGTTTTAGCCTTATATGGTGTGGGTGTGAAAAGAAGGTTTCTATTGTTCTTTGGTAGCTGTTAGTATTATTTGTTGTAGTATCCTATTTTCTGTGTCTGTTTAGGTTTCGTGCTTAATGTTGTAGGTTAGGGCCCTGAACAAAGAATTTATCTTAGAAATGTTGACGTGTTTTCACTATTTGTTGTACTATGCTGTTTTATCTTGTGCACATTTTGTTTGATAGATTGAAGTTATTGTTTACGGTTAAAGGTTGTTGTAGGTAAAAGCTAATTAGTAACTAAATTATAAAAGTGTCACCAATATTTGTTGAAGTATGGTGATTTGTGGGGCTTGTTGTGTTGTTGTTTTATTTTCTTTTTTCTCTTGACATTGCTGCACAACAAACATGTTCATTTTGTTTTCTCTTTTTTTACTTGTACTGTACCTTGTTGTAAGTGTGATTTCCAGATTAATATCACTTTTTTTGTACTATCCTGTTTTGTGTCCACCACTTTTGGGATGCTCTATTTGGCTTATGGGTTATGGTTAGAGGTTCTTCTATAGTAAACAGGAGGAATAAGTGTGTTTTCTCTATGTTGCTAATGTTTGCTGTAGTATCCTGTTTTGTGTCCGCCACTTGTATTTTAGTTCTGCGTTGTGTTACCCAATTTTTTTTCTATTGGAGTGTCTTTGTTTGTGAATTGTATGTGTGTTAGCCATGTTTCTTGAAGTGTGGTGTTTTGGTTTTTCTGTAATTTGTATTAAGGCTTCTAATTTTTTTTCTGACTTGTGATATTGGCGGGCAGGAAACATGGGATTTGTGTAATTTTTTTTACGTGTTATACTATACCTTGATTGAAGTCTTTTTGCTGTATGAATGACAGAGGGTCCCCTACTGCCAATGTTAATCCGCCATGCTTCTTGTAGTGTCTGTTTGAAAGAGAAAGGTAAATGGTTAATTGTATATTCATTGTTTTGGTTTTGGAAAAGCATGGTCTTTTTCTGCATGTAATGTATTTTTGTATCTTACCTCTTCTTTCTTTGCGTTCTTTAAAAGTAATCCACTTTCACAGTCCACGCTGCAAATTATTGATTGACGCTGTTGATGAAGAGTCTGTTTGAATAGTTAAAGAAATGGGAAAGATTGAGCTGCAGGTTAAATATGTATGGGTATGATATATTTTTTGTTGCATTAGTTCCTGTGAATTAACATCACTTGAATATACTTCTTTGATTAGTTTGAGTTAAGATTAGCTTGTAGAAGGGCCTATACACATATGTGTGCATTTGACATGTCACTATACATGAATGACGTCTTTGGTGTAAATCTTTGAAATGGGTTTATTTTTTTTAATTTTGTTTTGGGGGGGGGTCTTTCTTAATAATTTAAATGTATTATAGCTTACCTTTCAGTTGGAATTTGCAGATTGTGAAGTTGTAAATTAGGAAGTAATTCTCTTCAGAAGTAACGGCAGCAGTGAACTATCCAGTCACACTGTTCATCACCTGAGGAGAAATGTAAAAATTTCTGGAAAGTGGGCAGTATTTATAAACTTTGAGGTGGTTGAAACCGTTAGCACGCAATACGCATGCGCAATTTGTGTTCCAGGCTTTAATTTGCGTTCCAGCCACCATTTTGCGGCTAATAGTTGTGTGTTTCATGTAAAATGGTGGGTAATAGCAGTGTGGTACGTGCCGCATAGTGTGTGTTACGTGCCTCGTGAACTGGTCTGGAGCGTTCGTTCCGTTTTGCGAGTAAGTGTAGTAGTTTTGCGTCCTTGGTGTGGGTAAGGTTTTTATGTGTTTGTTGTGTGTATTTATTGTGTTTGTAATGTTTTTCGGGTCGCGCGTGTTGTGTCCTTGTTTTCTGATCTCGTACGTCTTTTTTGGAAAATCCGTAGGTGCTTGGTGGTGTTTTGCGTCTTTAGAGTCCTGTAGCCTCATTTTCGTTTTTTTTTCGGCGGCCATTTTTTCTCTCACTTAGGGGATTTTCAGGTGTCTAAACTCTTTTCTTTCAAGTTTAATTGAGGTGTAACTTCACTTTTCGAGGTCCTCAGTGCCCCCCCTGACTGTGGGTAAGCTTTTTAAGTGTTTCCTTTGTGTATTTATTGTGTTTTTAATGTTTTCAGGTGCGCGTGTTTTGGGCGGTAAGGTCGTATTTTTGCGAGGTCATAATGTTTTTTTTTCTAAGTTCAGCGTCTTGTATTTGTTTCTCGTAAGTCCGTAAATTTTGCAAGGAGCGCCATTCCCCTCTCTTCAAGCACAAGTTGCCAACTGCCTCTCAAGCATATCCTCCTGGATGTCTGTCTGTCAACTCAAACTCAACATATCAAAGACTGGGCTCTTAATCTTCCCACCCTCTATTACAGCCTCCACTCCTCAAATATATCTCATTGTTGATAATGCCATTATCACTCCCACCTCACAGACCTCCCTGACTTGGGGTTCTACTGTATCCTACCCTCTCTTTCATTCTTCACATTCTATCAGTAACTAAAACACCTCCAACACAAGTCACAATCTTTTAAAAGATACAACTAAAATTGTAATCCATTCTCTCATCATATCTCGCCTCAACTACTACAACTCACTCCTTGCTGTCCTCCACATTACCCAT
This sequence comes from Discoglossus pictus, assembly GCA_027410445.1. Classification (NCBI taxonomy): domain Eukaryota; kingdom Metazoa; phylum Chordata; class Amphibia; order Anura; family Alytidae; genus Discoglossus; species Discoglossus pictus. Next base: position 371,286,193 of record CM050163.1, read on the forward strand.
CTGTCTCTACTCTAATCCATAATCAATGTCTCTGCTAGACTCCTCTACCATACTCAATACTCAGTGTCTGCAGTTCCTTTCTGTATATCTCTCCACTCCCTTCCCATAGCCTCCAGAATAAAATGTAAAAACATGACCCTAATGTATAAAGCTTTCTTGTCTCAAAATACTCCCCCAACAGCCCTCTTCTCTCTGCTAACAACCTATTTATTTCCTCCTCTTTTATCACTTCCTCTAACTCCGGTCTTCAGGACTTTTCTCTTGCTGCTGGAACTCCTTGCCTCGCTCCATCAGACTATCTTTCTGTCTAAAACCGCATCTGTTTAAAAAAAAAAGCTTAATATGCACAACTGCACACTCCAAAGCTTAGTGCACACAGTCACCTCCACTTGCTTGGTGGCTGCAAGGGAGGAAAAAGCCTGTACGACTGGGAATGGATAGTGGGTAATGGTGGCTGCAAGGTAGGAAAAAGCCTGTACCACTGAGGAGGCTTTTTTCTCCGTTGCAGCCACCATTACCCACTATTTGAATCCGTTCCTAATGCAAAGAAGGATACTTTGAAGCTTAGTTTCCACGTTACCAGACTCACTCTAGATTGAGAGTACTGTTCTTGGGATCTGAAGTCTACTTACACCCATAAGTACCACACAGCGGTGGAAGCTGGATAATCCGATATCCATATATTAGGGATCCAACGTCCCCCAAGGGAGCACCAACAGCAGAAGGACAAATTGAGATCATCCAGGAGGCTGCGTGGAAAGGATCTCCAGTGACACGTTTTGCATACCTCATATAGTAAGGTAATAAAATGTGGGTGTTTTTTCTCTTTTTTTCCTTCTTTTTCACTACATTTTCTTTTTGTGAAATAGTGAATACATTTACCTTGCATTAGGAGGAGGTGCGCTTGGCTCCCCCCACCCTTTTTCTTGTTTCATCTTTATACTGTGAAGAACACTTTGTGAACTCCAAGACACGGCAGCACCCTCCTGCACACCTGATATCAACGCACAGTCTGATAGTTTGAACTAGTGAAAGAGGATCACTGTGGATATTACAGGACTGCACTGAACTTTTCACACCCTTCGAGGATAACCTCAGAGTAAGACTGTTCATTTTCACTCCCGAATGACTATCTTCTATTTTTGAAAGTACATCATTTTGAGTTGTAACTTATTACCAGGGGCGGCCCGTCCATTGGGGCGTCAGGGCAAACGCCCCCCCAAATATTTTCTTCACCCTGCAATAAAAAAAACACAACAATGTATTAGTATAACCCAAAAACAAATAAATATAAGGTGTACATCATCATTTCAAGTCTAAATAGTATTAAAATGAATTAAAGTTAGAAAAGGGACACTGTCACTTTAAAATAACTCTTGCGCTACATTAACTAATGCTGTGTATCTATCTATCGCCCCCTGCCTGCACCCTGGTCCCTGTGTGATCAATTACAATAGTTACACTGTGTACACTAACCTTTAGACTCTTCTCTTCTCTTCAATGAGTCCTGGCCTGGCCCACTGACCGTTAATGCATGCCGCCCACCATCACAGTGACGATATGCATGGGCGGTCATAAATGTATCAATTAATAAATGACAGTCTTCCATCATTGACCAATCAATGATGGAAGGCTGTCCAGTTACTAAGTGATAAATCTAAACCCACCCAGACCGTTAGCCCTGAGCGCCCGCCAGCAAATAGAGCCTCGAGTTTGATTTTGATTGACTGATACAGTCAATAAAACCACCAGTTCCCTGTCCCTTCCCCCTTTCTGTTTCCTGACCCTGGTCACGCTGAGACTGAGAGACCTCCCTGGCTGAATCTACTCATCTGCTCTGCCTGCCTAACACAGTAAGTCTACACCTGCCTCTGCCTGGCACCTGCCCCTGCCCCTGGCCAAACCAAAACCCCTAGTAGCCCCTAATAAAAGTTAGGGGTGACCAGTTACCCCCAGTCCCCCACTATGCCTGCCTGGCCTGCCAGTGACACCTACCCAGCCACCCACCAACTACCACCGACGACCCTAGGCCTACAATGCCTGGTGCCAGTGCCACCCCCAGCCATCACCCCCATGTGGCCTGTGCCACCCCCGATCAGGCCTGCCCTATGCTAGCCTAGCTATGCCATCATGCCACCACCGGATTACACCGATCACGGGATCGGGGTAGTCGGGTGGTGAGCGGGGTGGCACAGGCCCACATGGGGGTGATCGGATCACCCCCTTGATGAGGCCTGTGCCACCCCTGATGACCTCCATGTATGCCACCCTGCCCGAGGCCCGATCACCACCGGGCCCCCGGCACCACCCCGATGCGGCCTATGCTACCCCGGGTATTCGGGCAGTGAGCGGGGTTGACCAGGCCACATGGGGGTGGATGTTCACCCCCCTGAGGCCTGTGCCACCCCTGGTCGTGGCCTATGGGCGACCGATGGGCGCCTGACCGTGACCGACCCCACCCTGGATGAACCATTAACCAACTACCTAACCCCCCCCCCCCCCCCCCCCCTATTTTTATTCCATTTTTAGAAGTGACATGCACATATACATGCCTGTTACTTCTAAAGATAAAATAAAAATAAGGGAAGGGAAAAAAAATACAGTAAAAACATTATTACAATTAATTTACACACAGTAAGCAAACACATTGTTAGTAACACAACACATCGTATACAAAAATAAACAGCTTTAAACAAACATTAATAAAAAATAAAATAAACAGCACATACACACATTGTTAGTACAGTTAGTAACACAACACTGTCACATTGTATACAAAAATAAACAGCTTTAAACAAACATTAATAAAAAATAAAATAAACAACAGCACATACTTACCTGTAAAATTGACCCCTCCAGCGTTGGCCTTCTGTCCTCTCTGGATATAGTCATGATGAAAAATAAATAATCCATGTTGATTGAAGCCAATGATCAAAAATTAAATAATCCATGTTGATTGAAGCCAATGATCAAAAATAATCCAATCTTGATTGAAGCCATTGTCCATCCATCCATTCTGGCCCATTGAAAGAGGCCTCCAAAAAAAAAACCGACGCTCTAAAAAAAAAAAAACAACACACTAAAAAGAGCTCCTCCTACAAGGAGCCCCTCCCGCGATTAATTGTTTTTTTCCCACGGTCTGCTATATATACTAATTTTTGAAGGACTCTGATTGGCTGAAATTTTTGATTGACATCGATTTCAACCAATGAGAGTCTTTAAAAAATTAGCAAATCAGCAAGCAGGTATGGAAGCCTGTAAGGGTAAAAAAGGTTAGTGTGAACTTGTTTGACCCTGTATGTATTATACATATTACAGGGCTATTTTATGTGATATACATGTTACAGGATAATATCCTGTAACATGTATAGCCAAAAAATAGCACTGTAATATGTATAACAAATAAAGTGTAATAGAAATGCATGAACAATATAATATACCATGTAATAAAGAACATCAATTAATCAAATAATAAATATCAATTAATATATATTGTTGTATGTATATGTTTATGTATATTTATGTGTAATTTTTTATATATATATATATATATATATATATATATATATATATATATATAAAAATTAATATCAAAATATCACAATAAATAAATATATATATATATATATATATATATATATAACAATTTGATATATATATATATATATATTTATTTATTGTGATATATTGATATCAATTTTTATATATATATATATATATATATATATATATATATATATATATATTTTTTTTTTTTTTTTGGGCCTATATGTTATTTAAGGTTTTTAAGGTACGGTTGGGGCCTATATGGTCCCAATTTGTTATTTAGGGTTTTTAAGGTACGGTTGGGGCCTATATGGTCCCAATTTGTTATTTAGGGTTTTTAAGGTACGGTTGGGGCCTATATGGTCCCAATTTGTTATTTAGGGTTTTTAAGGTACGGTTGGGGCCTATATGGTCCCAATTTGTTATTTAGGGTTTTTAAGGTACGGTTGGGGCCTATATGGTCCCAATTTGTTATTTAGGGTTTTTAAGGTACGGTTGGGGCCTATATGGTCCCAATTTGTTATTTAGGGTTTTTAAGGTACGGTTGGGGCCTATATGGTCCCAATTTGTTATTTAGGGTTTTTAAGGTACGGTTGGGGCCTATATAGTCACACTTGGTCTTCTAAGGTATGTTTGGGGCCTATATAGTCCCACTTGGTCTTCTAAGGTATGTTTGGGGCCTATATAGTCACACTTGGTCTTCTAAGGTATGTTTGGGGCCTATATAGTCACACTTGGTCTTCTAAGGTATGTTTGGGGCCTATATAGTCACACTTGGTCTTCTAAGGTATGTTTGGGGCCTATATGGTTCCACTTGGTCTTTTAAGGTTTTGAAAGTATGGTTTTGTTCTTGAATGGTCTGATTGATTTGCTTGTTTTCTTTCAACCCCAGGTGCAAACCCTATGTGGCTGCAGATTTGTTTCTACTCATTGGTCAACTTAATGAACATGAATACCCTGAGAAGAAGACCCGACTAATGGTAGGTGTGACTCCTTTAATTTTTCTGTTAATACATATAGGTGCAATTATGATATTGCTGTAGTCTTGTCACATGAGTTTTTTCAATCTATATTGTATACCAATGAATTTAACACATTGTTACTTTACTTCTTGACATTTCTGCATTGCAGATCATGTATTTCAATGGGCTTTACAAGCATAAGGTCATTGGGCGGGGCTTATAAAGGTCATTATGACGTCAGGGGGAGGGGTTATAAAAATGGGTGTGGTTTGAAAAAGGGGGAGTGGCTATGTTTCGCCCTGTCGCCCCTCCAACTTGAAAAGTCACCAGCCGCCACTGCTTATTACTAATATCTCTGGGTATTTTATATTGACGGTGCCAGCACTTCCCTTTTGTTAGATCCATGTGAGGTGGTGTACATAAATCCTTTATTGTTTTAAAATAACAATTCTGCATGGAAAAATAAATTAGATTAATTTAAGAAAATCAGCACTAAAGCCACATTAAAAGAGATAATAAACAATATATTTGATCAGACTTGGCAGTGAATTGAATGTAAATGGGGGACACCTATTTTTGTTATCTGGTCTCACTTTATATTCAAAATAATTTATATAAAAGGACATGGTTATTTCAGCAGGGATTCCTCAGACTGTCCTTTTATTGCCTATAACATATGAGGATAGAGGAGAAGAAAACAATCACACCCTATCTATATTTAATATATTTCTTCTACACTATTTAAAAATAATTTTCACATACAAAATACATAGTCTGTAGGTACATTGAAATATATTGTAAATGTAAATTTTAACATGCTATTTTCTGCCTAGAAAATGAATTCTCTATAAAACCACTTATTCTAAGAAATTATCTTTCTCTACGTCCATATCTTTGCAACACTTTCTGGTTAGTAGTTCTCTGGCAATTGAAAATACACCTAAACTGTCCATGAATTTACAACTAAACTCAAGAGCTTACATTTCATTTTATGAAATTATAAAAAATGATCATATTTGTCTTTACTGCAATAATCAATTACACATTTGTTTCCCTTTCAGATTAGAATTTATAATAAAGTCTATGGAATAAACTGACATTTTTTGGTGTGTTGTATTGCTATTTGCAGTAAGCTTGTGATTGCTGGTCCTTTCAGACCCTGGAGACCTGACGGAATAACTAGGTTATATAAAACCTCTAATAAAACTCTGAAATATGAGTTGAATTTTAAATTCAATATGTTTTCTACTTGTATTTCTGTACTCAGTTTGACATGGGCGTAGGAGCCCAATGATCGGTGGGTGATAAAGTTTAAAGAGACAAAAAGGACTGCAGCCCTTGGTGGTGTAATTCAACTCTACTCCAAGGACAGACAGCCTCCAGGGGAAGAGAGGGCAGAACAACCAACAAGTATAAAGGACATATACAGTAGTGGTGCACTACACAATATAAACAAAATTTGTTAGAATACCAAAGGAATGGTACTTATACACACCAATGGAAGATCTGAGGCAATACATATTCTCCCTCAAATCTAATGGTATCGTGAAGATCTTAAGAGATCTCCCTGCAGAGTATATCAGCTTGATGAAAAAGAATTTGGAAGAGAGGGCAAAAGGAAAAAAATAGAAATAAATATATGGTGAAGTAAGTTTGGATTATTTTAATACGTGCATAAATAATCTACTTACAAAACATAAAAAAAGGTTACCTACTTAATACTAAAAAAGGTAATTATTTAGAATAAAACATGTGTAGAACCTCTTTTAATGTATGTTCTATGGTAGATTATTTACACTTTTATGAGCTTTAATAAAAAAAAATAGTACTATATATGTATTATGTCATATAACTTACTTTTTTAGTATTAAGTGTATAACCGTTTGGTTAATCTCATACTCTGTAGCTAAAAATATTTATTTACTAGAATATTTACTAGAATACTTTACCTATTTGGAAGTAATACATGCAGCAAGCATTATTCTGAAGAGCTGACAATCTGTTTTCACGTTGCTGTAGCATACAATGTGTGTTTTGAGTGCTGTGGAGCTGCTGTGTAAGTGTCAGCAATGTGTGCAGTGTGTAGTGTAATAGTGTGCGTGCGCGAGGAGAATCGGTTAGGGTATCTGTGTGCTTCCGCATTATGTAAGTTAGTGTTTTAAAATGGCACCTGATGTGGTACGCGGCTGTTGGTGATTTAGCGTCCTTGTTCTTGGACCTCGTGCGGCTTTTTCGGAAAAGCCGTAAGTGTTTGGTGGTGTTTTGCGTGATTAGGGTCTTGTAGCCTCGTTTTCGTTTTTTTCGGCGGCCATTTTTTCTCTCCCCTCTTGCTGTGTGTAAGCTTTTTATGTGTTTGTTGTGTGTATTTATTGTGTTTTGAATGTTTTGAGGTTTGCGCGGGTCGGCTGTTAAAGTTGTATTTTTGTGAGCTTGTAAATGTTTTTTTTTCTAAGTCCTGCGTCTCGTATTTGTGTGTCGTAAGTCCGTAAATGTTGCGAGGTCCACAGTTGCTGGCAAAGAGCGCCTTCGCCCGCAGCGTTAGCAACAACTTTTGACAACCCGCAGTTATGACAACTACTAGCGAATTGCCCGTCAAAAAATGACGGCAATGAAATTGTAAGTTAGCTAATGCTGTTTGGTGTATAATAATAAATATATAATACATTAATAAATGAATATACTTTACGTATTTTGAAGCATTGTTTTGAAGAGCTGACAATGTGTTTTGATGTTGCTGCAGCATTTGTGGTGTGGAGCTGCTGTGTAAGCATGCTGAATGTGTGCAGTGTAATAGTGTGCGTGCGCAAGACCAAACCGTTAGCGTAGCTGTGTACTTCCGCATTGGCGTAAAATGGCGGGTAGTGTGTGGTGTGCGTCTTAGCGGAATATCCGTAGGTGTTTTGTGGTGTTTTGCAAGTTTCTTGTGGTGTTCTGCGTGTTTCGAGTGCTGTAGCCTCGTTTTCGTTTTGTTCGGCGGCCATTTTTTCTCTCGCTTAGATAATTTTCGAGTGTCTAAAGTGTTTTATTTTTAGTTAAATGAAGGTGTAAGTTGCTTTTTTGAGGTCCTGGATGCTCCCTCTTGCTGTAGGTAAGCTTTTTATGTATGTGCTGTGTGTATTTATTGTGTTTTGAATTTGTTCATGGTCGCGGGTTGCGGGCGATTTGTGCGAGGTCGTAATGAGTGGTAACGTGTCTCGTATGTTGTTTGCGTTGCGAGGTAAAGTTTGTGAGGGTCGCAGTTTCTGTTTCGTGTTGTATATATATATACACACACACTATATATAAATATATATATAAAAACACACACATATATATATATATATATATATATATATATATATATATATATATATATACACGCATATATATATATATATATATATATATCTAAGATACCATAATAATATGTTGGGTATGTGTTTAAATTGCTTCCAGTAGGTAAGGCTTTTGCATTGCCGGGTTACACCTGTTGTACATTTCTTGGACACAGGGTGATGGGAGAGTATATGGCCGGTGTGCAGGCCAGCTCACCTGGTGCTGTCAGGGCACTGCAGCATAATATGAGGCCGGGACGGGGGCACCGAGAGGGGCCGATCAGACACGCAGTGACTTGGAAGAGGCTCGGAGCGCCGCCTCCTAACACTGGGCCTTGGACACAGGGTGATGGGAGGGTAGCGGGCTCACTCAGTTGCCGGTGCGCCACGGGCCAGCTCACCTGGTGCTGTCCGGGCACTGCAGCATCATATGAGGCCGGGACGGGGGCACCGAGAGCGGCCGATCAGACACGCAGTGACCTGGAAGAGGCTCGGAGCGCCGCCTCCTAACACTGGGCCTTGGACACAGGGTGATGGGAGGGTAGCGGGCTCACTCAGTTGCCGATGCGCAACGGGCCAGCTCACCTGGTGCTGTCCGGGCACTGCAGCATCATATGAGGCCGGGACGGGGGCACCGAGAGCGGCCGATCAGACACGCAGTGACCCGGAAGAGGCTACGCGAGCCCGCGTGAACAACGGCCCGTACGTAGGCCCTTGCCCACAGCCCTCGCTTCGCGAGGGCCGGGTTTGAGGCCCTTGCCCAGTGACCTCGCCAGCAACTGAGTCCCTCGCTTCGCGAGGGGCCTCAGTTGCTGGCATGGAGCGCCTTCGGCGCTCCATGCCAGCAACTGAGGCCCTTGCCCAGTGACCTCGCCAGCAACTGAGGCCCTCGCTTCGCGAGGGGCCTCAGTTGCTGGCATGGAGCGCCTTCGGCGCTCCATGCCAGCAACTGAGGCCCGTGCCCAGTGACCTCGCCAGCAACTGAGGCCCTCGCTTCGCGAGGGGCCTCAGTTGCTGGCATGGAGCGCCTTCGGCGCTCCATGCCAGCAACTGAGGCCTTTGCCCAGTGACCTCGCTACGCGAGGGCCGCGGGCTCGCTACGCGAGCCCGCAAGCGTGAGCAACGACCCGTACGCTCACAACTATATATGTGATATAGGTGCTCTTAACAAGACATTTGTGTGTAATTTGAGAGATTGTGGGCATATTTGTGCAATTTTTATGTTTTGTAACTGCAGGATAAGCTTAAGGCCATCTTAAGGCTTAATAAGCCAGGCATTTGAGTTGATAGCAATGGAAAAAAACAGAATAAAAAGCAAAGAGTAGAAGTTGGAACGATATAAATCAACTCAATATATTGCAAGAGTAAAAAACAACATGCAAAAGTCAGGTATTGTGGTGTCAAATGAAAAGGTATACTAGCCATTGTTGATTATAATGTTGTGTGTAACCTTGTGTAAATATTGTTTATGCTGAATCTTGGCTGCTCATTGCATCCTCCAGGGTTGCAGTGGAAAAGGGTAAGGGGATCAAAGCCATTGCTGGGTCAAAGCTTTCCTGGGAGAGACATACTGCTCTATAGCGCTGCCCCTCTAGTTGCGAATTCTGGTAATGCATGATTACGTTTATTCACCCCCCCCCCCCTTCTAGTTCCTTTTGATAATGTAGATCAGTATTAACAAATTCCATGTCCCTTTGTATCTGTAATCACATATATAGTTGTGAGCATACGAAGGCGCTTCTTGCCAGCAACTGCGACCCTCGCAAAATTTACGTCGTAACGCAAACAAAATACGAGACACGTTACGACCCATTACGACCTCGCAAAATCGTCCGCAACACACGCACATGAAAACGTGAAAAATACAACAAATACACACAACAAATACATAAAAAGCTTACTTACAGGAAAAGGAAGCATCCAGGACATCGAAAACTAAAGTTACACCTCAATTTAAGTCAAATTAAAAGTTTAGACACAAAAAAATTCTCTAAGCGAGAGAAAAAATGGCCGCAGAAAAAACGCAAAACGAGGCTACAGCAGTCTAAAGACGCAAAACACCACCAAACACCTACGTATTTGCCGAAAAACACCTAAGAGTTCAAAAACAAGGACGCAACCCACGCAACCCCAAACACATTACAAACACAATAAATACAAACAACAAACACATAAAACGGTTACTGACAGCAAGGGGGGGGGCACCGAGGACCTCTGCAAGTGAAGTTACACCTCCATTTAACCACAAATTTCGGAGGTTAGAGACTCGAAAATCACCTAAGTGAGAAAAAAAATGGCCGCCGAACAAATCGAAAACGAGGCTAAAGGTCCCTAAACATGCAAAACACTACCATAAACACTCAAAACACCACCAAACAGCTACGGACATTCCGAAAAAGCCCACCAAACAGCTACGCATATAACGAAAAAGTCGCACGACATAGAAAATGAACTACGCTACATCAGACACATTATATACACCAAACACCCTTAGCTCACTTACTATTTCATTGCCGTCATTTTTTGACGGGCAATTCGCTAGTCCTGTAATAAAGAGCGACAGAATCTGAAATAGACACCCACTTGCTACATACAGCCACAATATAAAAACAGATTATACACTATGTTTAATGTGAGCGGCTGATATCCTTACAATAGTATATATATATATATATATATATATATATATATATATATATATATATATATATATATATATATATATACATATATTTTATGACCTTTTGAGAGAAAACTATCTAGTTTTTCCAGTTTTCAAACAAATTGTTGGATTATTTTCAAGATTTAAACACATCTATCTGGTATGCTTGAAACACTAGTAAAATGCCAATAAAAATATATAACTTTAGCATGTTGGACATTTCTTTTACAAATGCAATTTAATCTACATAATCATACTTACATAACATTATACATTTATTAAACAAGAAAATAAAGTGCAGACGAACAGGAAACTGGTACTGTTGTAAGTACAAATTCTCACTGTTCTAAAGCGGCATTGTATATTATCTTTTCCAGAACATTTTATGCAAATTCTGAAACCAGATGCAGTAAAGATTCCATTGTTGGAGAGCTCTGGCTATAAGGTGCGGCATATATCACATATACAACATTAACCCTTTAGCACATATCACTATAGTGCTGCTTGTAAAATAATTTAAACATGTCCTAGATACCATAAACAGATCAGATGTGAAAACACAAACCATTTGGCATTCTCTCTCTTTTCATGTAACTGAAATATATTCAGTACTATACTATAAAATGTAACAAATCTTTAAAAAGAAAATCTATTTTTCATGATTGTGATAAGCATATAATTAGAATACATTGCAACATTTTGAAAATGTTGTGTAGTTTATAAATATTAAAAACAATGGAGGCATGTAAAAATCAAAGCAGATTTCACATTTCTTGACTTAGGTAAAGCATATGGCAAAAAGAAAAACAAGAATTTGTAAGGAAACTACTTTAGGAACTCCCAAGATAATATAATGGCAAAGAATATATGAACATAATGGAAGCATTTAAGGGATTAGATGGTTAGATTTTTACTAAATAAGTGTTATTATGTATTATCAGTTCCCGCCCTGTGGCACGCGTTGACCTAACATTGTAGCAAAGGCTACACACAGAACATCAACAATGTAACAAACTGGACAGTTTCCAATATAATATTTAAAACATTTTTAAATATTTTTTTTATTATTTTTTCAACTTTTAGCTTGCAATATATTTGTGATAAGACTGACCTAGACTTGAGAACAGGAAGGTGTTAAACAGCCCTGCACCCCCCCTCCACCTTGCCCCAAAAGCTGGCGGGTCACGTGCTCTGCAGTCACCTGAGCCCCACTGATAGTGCCGCCCTGGCAGCAACTACCAATCTCTTCCTTGTGACGCCATGCAAGGGCGGGGTCTGAGCTGATCTATATATGGAGATGCTAGCGCAGATCCTGCAGTCTGCCATTTCCAGCCTGAGAATACAACGCGTGGTATGTAGTAAATCTGGTGTGTGAGAGAACTAGGAATGTGAGGGACGGGGCTGTGTACACATTGCAAAGCCAGTAGTGTAAGCAATAACATTTTAGCATGAAAAAATCTCAGAATAAACATTAATAAACTTACCGTAAAGTTTGCTAAATTTCTTCAGTTTTTTGTCAGTTGATTTTGAGAGTGAATGCACCTGAAAATCCAAGCTAAATTAGCATATAATTCATAGTTAGTTGTGGCCAGTCAGAAGCAGGTACAACAATGTAACAGTATGCATGTCAGTGGTTTCTGACATGCTCTGTACAACAACTGAGGTCTGCCTTATGTGTCAGAAGGGCAGACCAAAGACTTTGCTTCATCTTCCTGCTGTTCCATAGTAAGACATTCTCACTTTACAAACTGTCTAACTTGGGATGTAACTGTAATTATTAGTGATGTGTGTTTTCCATCTCTCTATAAAATCGCACCAGTAAAGTTGCCCTATGTGCAATAAAATTATATTTGGTACAAATACTAAGATAAATCAGTGTTAGTATTTATTTATTTGGATATAGCTATAGCCAGTAAGAAGACATTTCCCTAAGAATCAGGAAAAAGCTGCAAGGAAAAACATAGCGTTTACATAAAATACAATCATATTGCTCTACCAAACACAAGCTGCACTGTCAGGGTTCAGCCTTGGTTGTTTATCTGTATTTTATGCCAAACAGAACGAGATAGATCAGAAAAGCATGCTGGTTATCCTATCAGCCTAAATGTAGGGTATTTTCCTTTGAATTGTCGTAGGGTGTCTTGGGAGGGGCTGATGGTGTTATGCAGAGCTGACAATTGCAAAGACAAGCCAAGTAAGCAGAGTTAGTTCTCAGCTGCAGACACATTCCTGTTTTCTCTCATCTCTCTCTTATCACTCACTTAATCACCTATCACTCATCTCTCACCACTCACTCACTTATATCTCACCACTCAATCACCATTCACCTCTTACTCACTCACTCATCTTATTTACTCACCTCTAACTCACCTCTCACCCACCCATCTCTCACCCACTCACCTCTCACTAACTCATATTTTACTCAATTATCACTCACCTTTCCCCTCTCACTCCACTCTCATCCTCTCACCACTCACTCGCTCACCTCTCATTCACTTATCACTCACTCACCTCTCACACACTCACTCACTTGCTCACTCACTCTCCTCTCATGCACTCACTCAATCACCCCTCTCTCACCTGCCATTCACTTACTCACCTCCCACTTACCTCTCACAAACCCACCGCCCTCTCACCCACTAACCTATCACTCACTCACCTACCTCCCTATCATCTCTCACCCACTAACCTCTCACTCACACATCTCTCTCTAATCTCTCACTCCCCTCTCACTCACCATTTTCTCACCTCTGACTCACCACTCCTTCCCCACTCACCTCTCTCTCACCTCTCATTCACTCATGTCTCACTCACCTCCCACCTCTCTCTCACCTCTCTTCCACCTCTCACTCACCTCCCACCTCTCACTTCTCTCTCACCTCTCACTCACCATTCTCTCACTTCTCACTTACCACGCCTTCACCACTCACCACTCACCTCTCACTCACCTCCCACCTCTCTCACCTCTCTTCCACCTCTCACTCACCTCTCACTTCTCTCTCACCCTACTCACCTCTCTCACCTCTCATTCACTCACCTCTCACTCACTTCTCACCTCTCTTCCACCTCTCATTCTCCTCTCACCCACCTTCCACCTCTCACACACCTCTCTCTCACCTCTCACCCATCTGCTATATAGGGTTAAAAACCGTGCTAGAATGTGGTTTTGCTTTCGGGTTGTGCGAGGTCCCTACATACAGAGAGGGAAAACAGTATTTGATCCCCTGCTGATTTTGAACGTTTGTCCACTGACAAAGAAATGATCAGTCTATAATTTTAAAGGCAGGTGTATTTTAACAGTGAGAGACAGAATAACAAAAAAACAATGTCAAAAAAGTTATAAATTGATTTGCAGGTCAATAAGTGAAATAAGTATTTGATCCCCTATCAATTAGCAAGATTTCTGGCTCCCATGTGTCTTAAAGGTCTTAAAGGGAGTGCTCCTAATCTCATCTTGTTACCCGTATAAAAGAAACCTGTCCACAGAAGCAATCAATTAGATTCCAAACTCTCCACCATGGCCAAGACCAAAGAGCTGTCCAAGGATGTCAGGGACAAGATTGTAGACCTACACAAGGCTGGAATGGGCTACAAGACGATCGCCAAGCAGCTTGGTTAGAAGGCGACAACAGTTGGTGTGATTATTCGCAAATGGAAAAAACACAAAATAACTCTGTCTCCTTCGGTCTGATGCTTCATGCAAGATCTCACCTCGTGGAGTTTCAATGATCATGAGAACGATGTGAATCAGCCCAGAACTACAAGGGAGGATCTTGTTACTGATCTCAAGGCAGCTGGGACCAGAGTCACCAAGAAAACAATTGGTAACACACTACACTGTGAAGGACTGAAATCCTGCAGCGTCCACAAGGTGCCCCTGCTCAAGAAAGCACATGTACAGGACTGGGTGAAAGTGTTGTGGTCAGATGAGACCAAAATCAAGCTCTTTGGCATCAACTAAACTCGCTGTGTTTGGAGGAGGAGGAATGATGCCTATGACCCCAAGAACACCAACCCCACCTTCAAACATGGAGGTGGAAACATTATGCTTTGGGGGTGTTTTTCTGCTAAGGGGACAGGACAACTGCACTGCTTTAAAGGGACGATGGGCGGAGCCATGTACCGTCAAACCTTGGGTGAGAACCTCTTTCCCTCAGCCAGGCCATTAAAAATGGGTTGTGGATGGGTATTCCAGCATGACAATGACCCAAAACACACAGCCAAGGCAACAAATGGGTGGCTCAAGAAGAAGCACATTAAGGTCCTGGAGTGGCCTAGCCAGTCTCCAGACCTTAATCCCATAGATAATATGTGGAGGGAGCTGAGGGTTCGAGTTGCCAAACATCAGCGTTGAAACCTTAATGACTTTGAAAGGATCTGCAACGAGGAGTGGGACAAAATGCCTCCTGGGGGCCAACTACAAGAAACGTCTGACCTCTGTGACTACCTACAAGGGTTTTGCCACCAAGTCAAAGGGGTCAAATACTTATTTCACTCATTGACCTGCAAATCAATTTATAACTTTTTTGACGTTATGCGTTTTTATTGTTTAGTTTTTTTTGTTATTCTGTCTCTCACTGTTAAAAGACACCTACCATTAAAATTATAGACTGATCATTTCTTTGTCAGTGGAGAAATGTTCAAAATCAGCAGGGGATCAAATACTTTTGTCCCTCACTGTAGACACCTCTGTGGGTGTGGAAAGCAAGATTTTAGTTTACTGGAAATAAATCTGTAAGTATATTGAACTTTAAATTACAAAACATGATTATCAGTTCAGCAGTGTCTGTTAAGACTAGAAACAGATTATAACTTGATCATTATTTCTTGCAATTACACTTTTTAAATGGAATTCCCAGTTTTGTTAAATGGACAACTTTTTTATTCCTCCAGGTTAGAAATCATGACGCTGTACCTAAGTGTGATTGCTCTCTGCCTAACTGCAGCCTTTGCTGCCCCATCACTAGACCCCGATTTGGATAATCACTGGCATCTCTGGAAAACATGGCACAAAAAGTCATATGCAGGGGTAAGTATGGGCTCAGTGAGTTTCATGCCTGCAGCTACATTATTTATAATTCTATTCAAAGCATTACCTTTACTTAGTATCAGTTTTTACTCTCTCAGCATATTGCTTACAAGCATTAAGACTCCTAAATGAAGAACATACCGTTCTTAAAACGAGTAACTAATTTTTTTCTTTAAAAGGTACATAATATTTATGAATGCACTGCAATGATCACTATTCAGATTTGGCCCTGAATTATTTGCATATTTACTGTTACTACATCATCAGTATCTAGTGTAATTAAGTTTGCTTATTGTTACACACTAAACCATGAACTCTTGGCTTATGCAGATTTTACCTGGTGTTGACAAATTATCAAATTCTGGGACTAACCAAATTACAACGGAGCCCCATGACATTATTAATTATTAAAAGGTTTATGTGTATTAATCTATAAATAGTAAACACATTTAGGAGCCCTGATTCTAGCATTTGTTGGTGACAGCATAAAACATGGCAATTCTTTAACAAACCTAGTAAATGACTCTTGCTTGCGTAAATCTTTTTAGGCACATATTGCTCTTGTCAGGGGAAGTTGTGTTAGGAGAATATCTGATTTACTTTAGATATCAAGCTCGAACTGGGCCCTCCTATCTTCTTTATCTTTGCTTTTCCAGTATGCCTCTTGTTATGTAATGTTGGAGCATTACAAGTAAACTTAACCGTATTGGTCCGAATATAAGCCGCACCATTTTTCAGATTTTTGAGCTTGCGAGTTACGGGTGCGGCTTATATTCGCGACCGTAAAAAAAAATCATTGCCGATTTGCAAACTTTGTGTGATTGCGAGTTAAGGGTGCCGATCTTCGTGCTTTAGACTGCGGTATTGAATAGCGATTTACGGTTATAGTGATTCTAACATCCTGTAAAGCCTGTTTCTTGCAATGGCTGATCACTTTGAGAGTTTTTTTCTCTCCAATTTTACGGGTGCGGCTTATATTTGAGTACTATCTTTTTTCTATTTTTTCCCCTTGAACTTTACGGGTGCGGCTTATATGCGGGTGCGGCTTATATTCGGACCAATACAGTAATAATCTATCTTTTTCCCACAAACTTAAGTGGATCTGATATCATCTTCTCATTAGGTACTGCTACACTTACATTTGATTTATCAGTCATAAGAAATGTTACATGATGAATTAGAAGTATAAATATAAGTAGAGCAGATTGAAAGACTCATGATTATTGAACTTTGAAAAAATGGGTTTAGCTGTTTCTTTGAAAAAAAAGAAAGAATTAAGAAATATGGAATTTTGAATTCAATGGCTGTAGCACACTACTATATCATATTCTTATTGTCTAGAACAGGGATAGGTGAGTTTGGTCCTGGAGAACTACACACAGGCCATGATTTGAGGATATGACTGCTGCGTACAGAGGAGACTATTGCTTCTTCAGTTGATTACGGTAACTGACTCCTGTGCACAGAAAGGAAATCATCAAATCCAGGCCTATGTGGCTCTCTAGGACCAGACTTGCCTACCCCTAGTCTAGCATGTTAGTCAGCTGGACTACCACAATGAAATCCTTTCTCCCAGCTCCAATTGCCATTATAGGTTTTTCACTTCTAAAAGGGACGTGTTGTGACAGCATTTTCTTAGTGTTGCTAAATTCATGCTATAGATAAGTCACTATGTAGACTTTAATGCGTGGGATGTATTGAGTGTGTAGTAATTATATTTCTATATCATGTTTTTTGGAGCAAAGAATTGAATTAAAAAGTACAATTTCCATCCTTTTTCACAGAAGGAAGAAGGCTGGAGGAGGATAATTTGGGAGAAGAATCTGAAGATGATTGAGATGCACAACCTTGACCACTCCCTTGGGAAGCATACTTATACTCTGGAGATGAACCAGTTTGGTGACATGGTGAGCACACTTCATTCCCTTCATTTGCTTATTTGGAAACTCTGTGTAATGTCAAAATTTAACTTTTTTTTTTTCTTAGACCACAGAAGAATTTAAACAAGTAATGAATGGCTATCGTGGCAAACTATTAAAAGCAAATGGATCAACTTTTCTACCTCCCAGCAACTTCGAAGCACCTAACTCTGTGGACTGGCGTGAACATGGCTATGTAACACCAGTTAAAGATCAGGTATTTTATCAGTAGTTTTGATAAGATAAAATCTCACCAAAGCTGATCGTAAACAACTTCTAAATGCATCAGATTGCTATACATCCAATGTTGGTAGCATGCCTACTTCCTAAATCGCTGCTGTAATGAATATGTAAAGTGAAGGTTAATTTTGGCAATTTGAAAACAAGAACCATGAATTAAGCTATATTCTCTCAATCTTACAGGGTCAGTGTGGCTCATGTTGGGCATTCAGCTCCACAGGTGCCCTTGAAGGTCAACACTTCAGAAAGACAGGAGTCTTGGTGTCTCTAAGTGAACAAAATCTTGTTGACTGCTCTAGACCAGAAGGCAATAATGGATGCAATGGTGGCCTGATGGATCGAGCTTTTCAATATGTTAAAGACAACAAAGGCATTGATTCAGAGGACTCTTATCCGTACATCGCTAGGGTAACTACCAGTTAGTCTGCTTATTTTTATAAACAAAAAAATAGGTTTTAATGCTGTTTGTAATATTTTTTAATAGGCACAGTGTCTAGAATATATAAGCAAAATCCTTTTGCAGTGGAGGGATTGTAAAAGTTTAGTTTTATTCTGTAGATATACTTGGTGGTATATCTGATGTATCTCACTGATCTTGCTTCTTGGAACCACACTTGTAACAATGAAAGTGTCATTATTAATAGACATTCCTTCTGAAGTGGGCTCATTTTCTAAATTAAAAATTGAACAATGGCTTGTAGTTCAGTATGCCTCCATATAACATGAAGCTGCTCAAAAGGAATATAAAAGCTAAATCTTATAAAGGTGACACAGTGGAAGACCAAAATAGTAGATCAAACTGTAGGTAATGCTTGCATTTTATTCAGATTTTAATTGCATTTTCTGATATATAAACTGCAATTTCTATTTTTCAGCCTTCCTGATCCCCCAGAGAGAATTCTTGCTAATGACAATCATAACTAATAATTACTGATTAACTGCTGATTCTTCTGCATTCAGTGAAATTAAATGCTAAACAAGATACTGAACATTCTCCAAGTCCAGGGAGCAATTTATTTAATAAGATTATTTGTTCCCTAGGCTAGCGTATGCCCGTCTTTTTTTGAATAGGACTCGACGTATTGCGAGTTGTCGTCACGCAATGTTAAAAACGACGGTCTTGCTCATGCGCAATGAGCGCCAATGGCACAGGGGTGAGAGAAGGGGGGAAAGAGACGCATGGGAAGAGAAATAAGGGGGGGGGGAAACACAGCTGGGGGAGGGAAGGAGGGGGAAATAGACACATGGAAGGAAAAGGGGGGAAACAGACACAGGGGTCAGAGAGAGGGGAGAGGCTAACAATGAGTTCCAAAGGCTCTCAGCTCTGGGCTTGCGATGAACGCTAAAAGCTCTCAGCGTGAGGCATGAAAGTGGTGGGTTGGACAATGTTTGAAGTGAGTGCTCATTGCCGGGCTTGGGATTAGCGTCAAAGGCGCTCATCGCGAGGCCTGTAAAGCAAAGGGGCGGAGAGACTTGCAATAAGCACCGAAGGCGCTCCTCGCTGGGCTAGCGATGAGCGCCGAAGGTGCCTATTGCAAAGCATGAAAGTGACGGGTTGGGTGAGGCCTGCAATGAGCGGCGATGCCCGCAATCAGCACCAAAGGCGCTCAGCACGAGGGACGTAAATTAAACGGTGGGCGAGGTTAGAGGGGGAAGGGCCTTGCATTGTGTGGTAAACAGCATTGCCAGCCTTCAAATTTTCTTGCCATCATTTTTGGCGAGTCGCTAGTTGAATAGAATGCTCATAACCCCTACGGTAATCTTCAAATTCTCATTTACAAGGTTCAAAGAGTGATTTCATCTTTGTAACCATGATCCACCCACAATGTGAGATCATTGTAGAAATCTTACATGTTTATAATCTTGCTTCTAGTACCTGCATTTTAAGCAATTGCTTTATTTATTGAAATAACACAGGATGACCAGGTTTGCAAATACAATCCAGACTACAACTCGGCAATAGATTTTGGCTTCATGGATATTACACATAAAAGTGAGAATGACCTGATGAGTGCAGTTGCTTCAGTTGGCCCTATTTCAGTTGCCATTGATGCTGGACATACGTCATTCCAGTTCTATAAATCTGGTAAGAATTGAACATTAGAACAGTTGTATGTTCATGTTTGTTAAATTATTAAATACTACATTTAAATGCCTATCCCTTTCCTACAGGTATATACTTTGAGCCTGAATGCAGCAGCATAGAGTTGGATCATGGTGTCCTGGTTGTTGGTTATGGAGAGAATGAAGCTGGAGTGAAATACTGGCTTGTGAAAAATAGGTAGGCTTCACCTCTTGCCTGGTACAGACAAGATCCTAAACCTCTGTGTAAACAACTCTGGAAAGCATAACAGTTCCTCTGCTTCTGTAAACTCACTCTTTGTTGCTGTATTCTCTCATATAAGCCATCTTGCACATGTGTGAACTACAGCATATTTTTGTGGGCACACCCAAAGGCGAGAGGGGTTTGCAGTACCAGTGTTAGATATCACTGCTTGCTATTTTGATGCTTATGAGATGTTCCTAGTTCTGGCAGGTGCCTAAATCTCAAAAGCAAATATTTGCTAATTAAGGAAAAGCTAAACATGATCTTTATAAGTTCATACTAATAACTCTTTAGTCTCCCTTGCAGTCTGCGTAAACTGCATTCATGAACTGGTATACTGCTGTCTAATATGCATCTAAGTTTTCTTTTTTTCCTCTTTAATCCCTTAGCTGGAGCGAGAAGTGGGGTGACAAAGGCTACATCAAGATGGCAAGAGACAGAAACAATCACTGTGGTATAGCAACATATGCCAGTTATCCTCTAGTGTAAATATGAGTCATTTTTAGAGGAATATAGTTTTGTGATGAGAAATCCTAAATACCAGATGATGTTTTTATCCAGCATGAACTTTATCAATGAAACGCTGCAAGCTCCTTCATGGGAAGCGTGCTTCACAACAATGAAAATCGTCTTATTGTTTACAAGATGATTTTTTTTTGTTTTTTTATTAATGTGATTTTAAGTGATTTTATAATAAAAAAAAACCTTGTTAACGCCAAGCCTGTGTTGGTATACCTTGTTAAGGGCACACCAACTTTAGCGCAAAGCAGACTTCCGCGTCGTCATGTGCATGCCGCCAAATGCGAGCACCCATCCCAGTGCGCACTCACTCTCCTTCTCCCGCTCTCCAACTCTTCTCCCTGTGTGCCAGAAAGACTAATCAACCCTCTCACTCTCCCAGTATTCACCTGCATCTCCTAACCTGCATCTGCCATCAGCATCTGCCATCAGCCAGCCTGCATTTAACATCTAACCCAGGAAATATATAATTTAAAGTAACAGTTACTTACAGACTAGGGTAAGACGATTTATATTTAAGTAACTGTCACTTTAAATTATATATTTCCTGGGTTAGATGTGAAATGCAGGCTGGTAGATGCAAGTGAATACTGGGGGGTAAGAGGGTGATTAGTTGTGCCACCCTTCTGGCACATGGGGAGACGAGTTGGAGAGCTGGAGAAGGAGGGTGAGTGCGCGCTGGTGTGGGTGAGCTCATTTCTCAGGCATTTTTCGGTGCGCACATGACGTTATGTAAGTGTGCTTAGAGACCCTGCACCCCCCCACCCACAATCTTCTGTTTGAGGATGCCCCACAGATGCTCAATAGGGTTTAGGTCAGGTGACATGCTTGGCCAGTCCATCACCTTTACCTTCAGCTTCTTTAGCAAGGCAATGGTCGTCTTGGAGGTGTGTTTGGGGTCATTATCATGTTGGAATACTGCCCTGCGGCCCAGTCTCTGAAGGGAGGGAGATCATGCCCTGCTTCAGTATGTCACAGTGCATGTTGGCATTCATAGTTCCCTCAATTAACTGTAGCTCCCCATTTCTGGCAGCACTCATGCAGGCCCAGACCATGACACTCCTACCACCATGCTTACATAGTTACATAGTTACATAGTATTTAAGGTTGAAAATAGACATTCAGTCCATCAAGTTCAACCTTTTAAGATCTCCTCTGATTTGCAATATGCAAATTAACTATTAATTAATTAGTTGTAAAAGAAAAAAATCAATTCCCTCCTGATCCCAGACACAGACGACCGGACTTCTCCCTGGATCAATACTGCCTCTCTAATTATCCATGATAACCCTGAATTCCCTTTTTAATTAGAAATAAATCCAGTCCTCTTTCAAAGTTATCTATCGAATCCGCTGTCACCACCTCCTCTGGTGGAGAATTCCACAGATTAACCACTCTTACTGTGAAGAACCATTTTCTTTCTTTAAGGTGGAATCTTTTTACTTCTAACCTCAAGGGATGTCCTCTTGTCAGTTGAAAACCTCTTGGCACAAAAAGCTCCCTTGACAAATCTTTATACTGACCCTGGATGTATTTATATAAGGTAATCATATCCCTTCTTAGACACCTTTTTTCTAGAGAAAATAGGTTTAATTTGACTGTAGACAAGACACACTTGTCTTTGTACTCCTCATCTGGTTTCAGCCACACATGCTTGACACTATCTGAACCAAATAAGTTTATCTTGGTCTCATCGGACCACAGGACATGGTTCCAGTAATCCATGTCATTAGTTTGCTTGTCTTCAGCAAACTGTTTGCTGGATTTCTTGTGAATCATCTTTAGAAGAGGCTTCCTTCTGGGACAACATGTAGACCAATTTGATGCAGTGTGTGGCTTATGGTCTGAGCACTGACAGGCTGAACCCCCACCCCCCTGCATGAGTACTGATGTTTGTTACATCACTTGCTT
The DNA here is from genome assembly GCA_027410445.1 of Discoglossus pictus. NCBI lineage: Eukaryota > Metazoa > Chordata > Amphibia > Anura > Alytidae > Discoglossus > Discoglossus pictus. Next base: position 371,308,621 of record CM050163.1, read on the forward strand.
AAACCTTGATGAGGGGGTGTATGGGGGGAGAGGCCTAAATGCTTTGTGAGATATTTGGGTTTGACTGAAATTGACACCACACCCTTCCCTCTTACTGGCACAAAAGTAGCCTACTTGCATCAGGAAATTCAACTACAGTTGATGCCCCTTCCACACCTTCCACCGTGGATGCCCCCAGAGTTCAGCAGCGATATTATTTTTTTTGTAGTTAAAAAGTAGTGTAAAAGGACCACTGTGGTCATTTTTATATGGTCTAATGTATAATTGGCAAAATGTTAGTGGAAATTGAAAAACAAAAAAACACAACCTTTAAATTATGCAGTTTTTTATGCCAATGTTCTTTGCTGCAGACATTCATTTTGTCTTCTTTCCTGCTGCTGCCTGTTACTTCCTGAGGTGGGTGTGTCCTTGTGATCCAGCAAGTTTCACTATACTCCTTCTGATCCTACCGCAGTCACTCACATCAGGAAGTGATCTGCTAAAAGCAATAAGGCAGATTCCACAGCAGCATAAATGCATATAAAAGGAAATACATTTTGATACAGTGCACACACACATATACCGTATATATATATATATATATATATATATATATATATATATATATATATATATATATATATATATATTGTCGTGGTATTTATAGTAAATGATATTTAAAATAGTCAATTTAAATTTATTCATAGGTAAATATCACTTTTAAACAAAACAGCGTTTATTATCAATATCACAATCGAATTCTAAAGTAAATAAAAAGTTCTAAACAGTACTATATGATTTTCAGATGTCAATAACCTAATTAAGTCTACTGCAATATTAATACGAAATTTTTTTAATAAAACAAGAAAAACCTTCTTACTTCTTTATCAACAAAATCTTCTAGGGTAATAGAAAATAACAATAAATTACTATTAATCAATATTTCTTATTTTAGCTATTTATAATAAACACGAAAATCAATCTTATTAATATAGTAAATCACAATAATATTGTTGGCAGAATATATAATATACCCCAGTAGACCTATATAACTAATAATGGGGTGATGCTATAATAATAACCATATATTGAATAACAAAAATACTATTGGAACAAAGGAAAATATATCACAATTTGAATAATACCTACAGTAGATATATTGGTGGCTTCTGTGATATAATTGATTTAGTGGAATAAATAAGATCAATTTATCTTTTATATCACAGAAGTTTGAAATTAAATCTATACATTACCAGATACCAGAATCAACCCAATATCACGCAGAGTCAGCCTGGATAATCCCAAATCGATTATTATATGAAAAATGAAATATATCAGGAATCAAAAATATGTTCTCTCTTTCTTAAGATCTTGCATGTGTGTGAGTCAGCCTACCTCTCTTTCTCTGTTTTCCCTTTTTTTTCTTTGTCCTAGGCCTATTTTAAATAGCCATTCTTATCTAGATTTCACGTTTATCACATCCTGGAATTATTTCTCACTATTGTGTTAAGTGGGGATACATGAATATCAAATGCACAGTCAAACAAATATTTTCAGTACTAGAGCCAAATTCTCGTCTCCAATTGAGGTGTTACTTATTTCAAGGCATTTGAGGATCAAAAGAATCTAGTATGAATACTAATGACTAGCCTTTTGGTGGTTTCACTGTTTACATTCTCATTACAATGTAGACATTTAGTGAAACTCAGAAAAATGGAATGTGTGTATAAATTTAAAAACTCAAAATTAAAGGATGATGTGCAATACAGGTATAACGTAACACATAGATATGAAAAGCTTAAGATATTTCCTATCCAATGATATCAAACACCGTTATGTTTGAGGAATTTCTATATGTGTATTAATTAAAACATTAAGAGGATATATTTAATCAGAAATTATATAATTAAAATGGTATATATATATATATATAGGAGTATACTCATTTATATATTTAATAGGTAAAAACCCTGACAAATCCCCCTTTCTGGAATAATGTCTCCCCATTAGGTAGGTGACATTATTACAGTAGCAATATGTGTAATTAAATAGATAAATATTCGGTTGTCTAAACATCTTTCTTTACCTATGCATCATTTCTATTGGGGTACATTTTCTGACCTCATTGCTTACATGTACCAATTATATGGATGATCCAGAGGAAGGCAAACATAAAACCCAATTGTCTTAATTGGGAAAAATTAATTCCTTCCTGACCCCAAATATTGGCGATCGGATTCCTCCCTGGATCAATACTCCCTTCATGATTAAGCAGGATAACCCTGAATGTCCTTTTATTTAAAAGAGATGCAGTCCTGATTCATCATCTATTATTTTCTTCCTGATAATCACTTCAATGGTTATGATTCGGCAAGTGTTCTGACCGTTGATAACGGGAGTTATGTGAGTTTATAAAGTTTTCCTTAGTTGTTTCTACATCTTCTTCACAATGGCCTATGAACAGGCAATGTGGTCACGATACCACGTTTGAGTCTTTTCCACCCTGATGTGGAATATTCTGAATTGTCTTTTAATCATCCTCTGTGGATCGACACTGATGAAGATTTTCGGCGACGTTATTCTCCTCCCGGGTTAGGATGAATCTTGGAGCCTCTGGGATAAAGACGCCTGAGGAAGGACCGTCCCACGATAGCTTCCGTCTGAACTTGTTGGCGTTAGGATCATCATTACCCTGATACGAGCGGCCTTTTCTTTTATCAATTTAGATACTCTCTCTTTTGGCTTCTATGTTTAATCGAAATACAAGTGGTTTTAATAATACATTCCTAACATGATGGATTAGGTAGATAGATGAAGAGACAGAAGATTTTTTTTTCCGCGAAAAACATTTCACATTTCACAAATCACGGTTCATCTGGGCAAGTATTTTCAACGATTCCTAACTGAGATCTAGGATGACAGGTTCTCATTTGGTTAATATGGACCCATTTTTCTACCATTTCACCATCTTTTGGGATCTGAATCTTATACACGACGGGTGAAATTTTATCTATAATGGTATAAGGTCATTTCCATGAGGGTAAAAAAGTTTTCTCTTTTGCCTGATTACGTAGGAAGTTGTATAGATAAACTTGATCTGTGAGCTCATATTCTTTCTTAGATATTTTCAGATCGTAATATGTTTTAGTGCTTTCTGCAGATTTCTCTATATTTGTCTGGGCAAATGCAAAAGCCTGTTGTAAATGCTTCCTCAAGTTCTCAATATACTGATGGGTCGTGGCCACATTTACCAAGTTATGGTCTTGGGTTCTATAGATAAGGTGTTGTGGGAGTACCATACGTCTCCCAGTCATTAATTAAAAAGGGGACATTTTAGTAGCAGTACTAGGGGTAGATCTGATCGCCATTAAAACTAAGGGTAATTTTATGTCCCAGTCCTTACCTCATTCCTTGACATATTCCTTTAAGATACTTACAATAGATCGGTTGTACCGTTCTACCCCACCACTTGAAGTGGCGCGGTAAGCAATATGTTATTTACGTTTAACACCTAGGATTCTCCACATACGGCTCATCACCTCACTGGTGAAGTGACTTCCTCTATCTGACTCAATTTGTTGCGGTAGGCCAAAACGAGAAAACACATGGTTAATCAACAAAATTGAGGCAGTCTCCGCTTTACAGTTTGTCGCCGGAAGGCATCCTACCCATTTGGTGAATAGACATGTTACAGTTAACATATACTTATTACCCCTGGAAGAGGTAGTTACTGGGCCAATAAAGTCAATCTGTATGTCTGACCATGGCATGGACATCCCCCTTTTCTGAAGAGGAGCCCTATGGGTAGGTGAATGGGGTTGAAACTGGGGACATACTAAACATCCTTGACAGTAAATTTTTACATCCATCAACATGTGTGGCCAATATGCAAAATCACAAAGTATCTCATATGTAATCTTTTCACCTTGGTGGCCTGATGTTGGTGCATCATGAGCATGTTGTAGCATTAGACCTCGATAAGCAGTAGGAACTACCCATTGATGTATACCATTCTTAGATGTGCGGATAAGTAAACCATCTCAAGATGTTAAACTGGGATTTTGACTTAATTAGAATCCTGAAATCTTCCTTCTCTGACACATCTATTTTGTCCAGAGGATGCTGTATTGGATCCTGTATATGGTTATAAAATGGACCTATGATAGGATCTTCTTTTTGACTATTGATCAAGTCCAAATTAGGAGTATCATGGGACCACTGTACTGTGGAGAGTTCTGTATCTTTCTGAGATTGCTGTCTAGTGATAGCCTGAATTTGCAATGGACCCATAAGGTGGTCCATTTCAATTGATTCCACCTCTAGGGCACCTTGCTTTGCTAGTTTATCAGCAAGATCATTTCCGTCTTTATCCTGACCCTTTACTTTGGAATGCCCTTTTGTTTTCCTTACAGTATATAGTCAGTTCATGAGAATTTACCATTTCATCAATGGCATGTATTAACTTACCATGTTTTATCGGTTTCTTTCGGACATTAGTCATATTATTTAGTTTCCATACTGGTAAATATTCAACAAAACTATTTCGGGCATATTCTGAATCCGTAACGATTACAAAGTCCTTAATGTTATGCTCTATTGCGGTGTAAACAGCATAATATTTAGCCATCAATTCTGCTACCTGACTACTCTTGGGTCCTATTTTACATCCTTTTGGAGGAGCAGGAAAATGATCTATCCATACATTACCAATTCCCGCAACTAGCTTATTATCTGTATCTACTTTTACGTGATAGGCACATCCATCTACATAAACTGTGGGTAAGGATTTACAAAATACCTTTTCATATATTTTATGAGGTGACAATTTATATTCCTCCAGAAGGTCTATATGAGGATCATCATCCTTAAAGGGGTCTGGAGCAGCACAATCATGTAAATCCGCTAGTCCTTTGGCAACTAGATTCTTTTTATTTTGGGCATATCTTATCTCTAAAGGCCATCCTTGTAAGGATAAGGTCCAAGCAGTTATGCGGCTATTTGATAGATTACCAGACCTAATTTTATTGCTCTGAATATATTGTAATGGTTGGTGTGCCGTTTCCACTATTATTTTCTCACCTTGTATGAAATTTCGAAAATGTTGTAGTGCCCATACTGTAGCAAATAGAGCCTTCTCACAATCATTACATTTTACCTCAACAGGTGATAGTGTTTTACTCGCACAAGAGATAATCTTGTTATGTTGGTCATGTTTCTGATATAACACAGCACTTAAACAGTTATCAGTATAACCGGTTTCTAAGAAGAAGGGCTTACCTCGTTCTGGATAAGCTAGGCAAGGGGCGTGACTTAGTTTCTGTTTTAACTCATTTACAGCTTGGTTCTGAATCTCACCCCATTTCCATGGCTCACCTTTCTTTAACAATTGTATGAGGGGTCTTGTTATTTCGGCATAATTCTCAATAAATTTACAAGAATAATTGGTGATACCCAGGAATAATCTCAATTCTTTTGTAGTTGTAGGCATTTTAGTTTTAAGTAGGGCCTCTGCCTTCTTTTTCTGTGGATTTACACCATCAGGAGTTATCTCATGACCTAAAAAGTTAACTTTAGTGCGGCACCACTGAGCCTTTTGGAGAGATATTTTAACTCCTGCGTGCTTTAATTGGTCCAAAACATGTTCAATTTCTGCGATATGTTTATCAAATTCGCAACTTTTAATCAAGATGTCATCTACATAGGTTAATGTCCCTCGCTCTTGAGCATCAGGCATTGCCTTGTGCAAGAAGATGGCAAACTCATTCCCTGAATTTATAAATCCAAATGGAGTTCTAGTCCATGTAAATTGTTGATTACCAAATGTAAACGCTAATTTATGTTGGTCCTCTTCATTGACTTTAATAGTCCAATAACCTTGGGCACAATCAAGTGTCGTAAATAATTTAGACCCTTGGACTTGTTGGTGCTAAACACTGGTCTATATATGGGACAGGCCAAGCCGACATATGGACTCTCTTATTTAATTGCCTCAAATCAGCGCATAAGCGCCATGTCCCATTTGGCTTCAAAATACCTAGAACAGGATTATTATAAGAACTATGTACAGGACGTATAATTTCCCTTGATTCTAGATTCTTTATAATATCGGCTAATGATTCATAAGATGCGAGGGGTAGTCTATATTGCTTAACAAATATAGGGGGCATACTGGGATCAGTTTTAATTTTAGTGACATGTAGATCCGTCAGGCCACAATCATATGAGTCTTTAGAAAATACACCTTGGTAATTCATAAGCACTTGTCTTAATTTTTGGCGTTCAGTATCATTAGAGCACCCATCGGCTAAAATTATATGTTCTTTAACTCTTTCTTTAAACCCAGGGAATACCTCCGGTTGACTAATTTCATAGGCTTCCTCTAGTTGTGTAGATAGGTCAGTGGTAATGGAGTTTATCTGTATCTTATCGAACAAATTCTCTTCATACTCTTGTTCATCTATATTTTGAATTAAAAATTAGCTTGTCATCTGTTATTTCACACTGTCCTTCCATGGAACTGAAGGGATAAATAGATTGAACAGTAAATAATCCTTCTGGTTGAGTATCGAAACATTGGTCAATCATTTTATCATCATTCATATATTCCTCTGGTATCAAACCAATAACTGAATTGGTAAATTCAGAGGTGAAATATTCTGCATCAATGGCCATTCCTACTATAGATCCCTTCTCCATATGTATTGAATGGGAAGCTATGTTATTTACTAGGATGACAAAAGGTAATTGTGTCACAGCAATTAAAGGAGTGTGGGTGGCGTTAAGGCCTTTTTGTTGGGTTTGATAGCTAAGATTAACATAAGCATCTTTGCCTTGAATCATCTGCCCTCTTTTTACTTGCAAGGGTAGAGGGAATTGGGCTGCTCCTTCTGGTATAGTGACAGTTCGTTCCATCTGTATGGTTATTGCATAAGGCATCTGTTGGGCATATTTCAAGGCTTCTGAGTCATTACTGAAATCTAATGGCGACTCATTCAACCGAGACCATAGAACGTTATGGATTAAATCAATTTGAAAAGCAAACCGATGTAACAAATCATTACCAATATATATTGGATATTGGGAATCCTCTATCACCTGGAACAAGTGCACAACCTTTTTATCTCCTATTGAAAGGGGTATTAAACATCTTGCTATAATAGGATGGGTTGAGGTTTCATGATCTATTTTATATATGTATTGGTCATATGGTTGGGAATTACGAATTAATCTTGGATTCTTTATTCGTTTTAATAGACTTTCATTAATGTAACTATGTTCATGGGTTAAGGCTATTTTGGCTTGTTTAGGATATCTCATACCTATAATATTTATGGGGATAACTAAACCCTTATCTCTTATTTCTATGTTAGCCATAATTTTGGAATGTGTAGTTACTTCAAAAGGTTTAGAGGTTTTCCTATTTAGTGAAATAGTTAGGACATTCCCTTCTACATGAGTGTTATCTATGTGGGCCTGATTAATTTGGATCACATTTTTATCATTTATTTGTTCTTCAGAAATGTCATGGCATTGTATTATCGTCATTTCAGGTGTTTGATTATTTTGAAAATGAATTTCCACCGAATTTTCTTTTGTTTCTATTACATGACAATTTCTCGGCATATTGGATTGTTTAACCTTTTCATAGTTTATGGGAAAGCTAACTTGTGACCATATTACTCCATCTATACAGTCTATTATTGGACTTAATTGCCTGAGTAGATCTGTCCCAATTAAAAATTGAGACTCAGGAACATCCACGACTATCACTGGATGTTTTACCTGTTTATTTCCTATTTTAATACTCAACCATACACTACCTTTGGTCTTTATGGTAATTCCATCAAAATTCTTTACAATTCTGATGAATGATTTTAGAATAGTTTTCTTATTAGATCTACGTTCTATTTCTTGATACATATCTTGGGAAAGAACAGTTACTTGGGAGCCTGTGTCTATTAACCCTTTAATGTCCATGGAGTCTACATCTTGTAAGCTAACAGGAATATAGTATCTTCCCTGACATTCCTCCATCTCACATAGGAAATGGGAATGTTTTAACATATCTGACTTCTTTCATTGTTCGTTCTTATTTAGAGAGTCAGACTGGGGGGTATTATTTAACCAATTTATGGTAATTTCGGGGGGGGTTATTGGTCAGGTTAGGTATATCTTCAATTTTACCTGTATTATATCGTTTATAATCTTGACTAATTATTAACCCTGTTTCAATGATTTGTGGCTTGGTCAGTGATGCATCCTGTAAACAAAAAGGTTTAACCTGTATATTGCTCATACCGCTCCCTCTGACTTCATTGATACCTTCTTCTTGCTCTGTGGGAGTTCCTGTGTACAAAGAAAACTTAGGGACAGAAGGAAGAAACATCCTATTATCATTTGTTTCAGGATTATCCATCACAGTTTTGCAAACGCCATTCAGTCACTGGTTTTGGTTTTCAGAATTTTGTCCCCTTTGGACTTGCTTGTTTCTCAGTGTTTGATTTCCCGGCATATTCATTCCTGCCATGAGGGCAGTCATTTGCTGGATCAGTAATTTAACTTGCTCCTCTAGGTTAGAGTTTTGTTTTACATTTTGGTTTCGGTTATACCTATTCGTAACTCTTTGGCTTTCTGAATTTTCTGAAGTACTGGGCCTTGGAGAGCTCAATCTTCTTTCTACATTGGGGTTTTTAGGTTGCCACCAATAATCTCTAATAGGATTATTTCCTTTGTAATTTGGGTTTACATAAAAAAAGTTATTATTTCTATTTTGGGGCCTTTCAGGAGTAACTTTTATAGGTCTAGGTTTGGGTGGTATGTATTTTGGATTATTTTGACTTTTAACCAATCAGCATAGGATTTAGTATTTGTTTCGAAAGGTAGTTCTGGTTGGATAGATATTTCCGCTATTTTATGGATTTGGCCCTTTTTTTTTACATTTAAAACTATTTTCCTCATCCTGTTGAATCTCATATATCTTGGAACATTCGTTTACCAACCAGCTGAGTGGTTTAGAGTCATCATAATCCCTGATTATATTTATTTTCATAAATGATGGTAAGGCATGAAAATATATCCTCTTGAACTTTGGGGATTCTATATCTGCTCTTTTATCTGTCTGCCGATATTCATGTTTTAATGTGACTAAAAATTCTTTGAGATTGTGTAAGGCCCTTAAAGCTGCTTGGGGGTTACGAAATTCAGAAAAGTACCTCCTCACTTCTGCTCTGTATTGATCCCAATCAGTTATATCGCTATCTTGAAGGGAAGTAAAGAATGATGTATATGAATTATCAAATGACCAAGGGAGATATGATATCTTTGCATGAGATCCCCGTACATTTAATTCAAGCATGATTCTCTCCACAGTATCTAGGTGATCCTCAATGGATAATTTAGATCCTTTAGTGTAGGGCTTTACCAATTTTCTGATAGCCTGCGCTGTCTCATGGAAAGATAATTTCTTATTATGAGTATCCCTTGAAGGGGATGAATCAAACTCCTCATCAAAATCTCTAGGATGCCTGGCAATCGTTATGTCTGGTACATGATTTTGGGCCTTATCTAGATCTGCTTTTAACCTGCCAATATCCTGCTGGTAATTTTTAATCTCCTTTTGGGCATTATCAAGTAAATTTTGAATCCTTCTAGCTTCCTGGTAATTTTTTAGCTTCTCTTATTGTTATTTTAGTTATTTCATTAGTAAGGGTGGTAAGTTTATCTTCTAAACTTGATTTTTCTCTTTTTAACTCCTCACAGTCTTGTAAGTATTTTTGAGACAGTCCCTCAGCCTGATCTACTTTTTGAGCTAAATGATCACATTGCCCAGACAACGCTTCAATTTGGTCAGTTTTTCTATCTCTGTCTTCAGATAACTCATCCCATTTTATTTGAAAATCCCCTAATTTCCTCATTAATTTATCACACATTGCTGTTAATCCCTCATATCCTTGTAATCTTTCCTTAACATCTTCTAATTCCTTTTCTAACTCACCCAGTTTAACTACTTGATGTTCTGATATTTTTATCCTACTTTCGTGTAAGTCTCTCAAATGGTTGCATGCCTCAGATATCTCATTAATTGTCTTATTTAAACCAGTTATGACCACCTCCTTTTCAATAGTCTGGCCTTTCCAGTATCTGGCGACTTCCATCCAGCTAGATGGAAGTCTTTTTACGTTCAAAGTTATCCTGAACTGCATTTCTGACACCATTAATATTCGGTAATAATTCTGTCTCCTGACTCCAATTGTCTATGGCATTTCCATCAATTATCGGTTTGATGTTACTAAAATATTCTGACAATCTTGATGGGTATTCACACAGAGGATACACATTGCTTATTAAACTTTTGATCAATGTTTCACATCCCATTGTATCTAGTTTCAATATCTCATCCAATGACAACACCCCTGTCCTTTCTGAAATGTTAATAAAACAAGAAAAACCTTCTAACTTCTTTATCAACAAAATCTTCTAGGGTAATAGAAAATAACAATAAATTACTATTAATCAATATTTCTTATTTTAGCTGCTTATAATAAACACGAAAATCAATCTTATTAATAAAGTAAATCACAATAATATTGTTGGCACAATATATAATATACCCCAGTAGACCTATATATCTAATAATGGGGTGATGCTATATTAATAACCATATATTGAATATCAAAAATACTATTGGAACAAAGGAAAATATATTACAATTTGATTAATACCTACAGTAGATATATTGGTGGCTTCTGTGATACAATTAATTTAGTGGAATAAATAAGATCAATTTATCTGTTATATCACAGAAGTTTGAAATTAAATCTATACATTACCAGATACCAGTATCAACCCAATTCCACGTAGAGTCAGCCTGAATAATCCCAAAGCGATTATTATATGAAAATGAGATATATCAGGAATCAAAATATGTCCTTCTCTCTTTCTCAATATCTGGCATCTGTGTGAGTCAGCCTCTCTCCTCTTTGTGTCTCTGTTCCTATCTTTCTTTCTTCCTTCTCTTTCCCTTGTCCTAGTCTTGGGCCTAGCCCTATTTTAAATAGCCATTCTTATCTAGATTTCACGTTTATCACATCCTAGAATTATTTCTTTCACTATTGTGTTAAGTGGGGATACATGAATATCAAATGCACAGTCAAACAAATATTGACAGTACAAGAGCTCAAATGGCGAATTCTCGTCTCCAATTGAGGTGTTACTATTTCATGACATTTGGAGGATCAAACGAATCTAGTATGAATACTAATGACTAGCCTTTTGGTAGTTTCACTGTTAACATTCTCGTTACAATGTAGACATTTAGTGAAGCTCAGAAAAATTGAATATGTGTATAAATTTAAAAACTCAAAATAAAAGAATGATGTGCAATATAGGTATTACATAACACATAGATATGAAAAGCTTAAAATATTTCCTATCCGATGATATCAAACACAGTTAAGTTTGAGGAATTTCTATATGTGTATTAATTAAAATATTAAGAGGATATATTTAATCAGAAATATATAATTAAAATGGTATATATATATATATATATATATATATATATATATATATATAAGGAGTATACTCATTTATGTATTTAATAGGTAAAAACCCTGACACCTTTCAGATTAGAATTTATAATAAAGTCTATGGAATAAACTGACATTTTTTATTGTGTTGTATTGCTATTTGCAGTAAGCTTGTGATTGCTGGTCCTTTCAGACCCTGGAGACCCCCTCTCTATAGAGAGGAGGCAGCTGACGGAATAACTAGGTTATATAAAACCTCTAATAAAACTCTCAAATATGAGTTGAATTTTAAATTCAATATGTTTTCTACTTGTATTTCTGTACTCAGTTTGACATGGGCGTAGGAGCCCAATGATCGGTGGGTGATAAAGTTTAAAGAGACAAAAAGGACTGCAGCCCTTGGTGGTGTAATTCAACTCTACTCCAAGGACAGACAGCCTCCAGGGGAAGAGAGGGCAGAACAACCAACAAGTATAAAGGACATATACAGTAGTGGTGCACTACACAATATAAACAAAATGTGTTAGAATACCAAAGGAATGGTACTTATACACACCAATGGAAGATCTGAGGCAATACATATTCTCCCTCAAATCTAATGGTATCGTGAAGATCTTAAGAGATCTCCCTGCAGAGTATATCAGCTTGATGAAAAAGAATTTGGAAGAGAGGGCAAAAGGAAAAAAATATAAATAAATATATGGTGAAGTAAGTTTGGATTATTTTAATACGTGCATAAATAATGTACTTACAAAACATAAAAAAAGTTACCTACTTAATACTAAAAAAGGTAATTATTTAGAATAAAACATGTGTAGAACCTCTCTTTAATGTATGTTCTATGGTAGATTATTTACACTTTTATGAGTATAATTAAAAAAAAAAGTACTATATATGTATTATGTCATATAACTTACTTTTTTAGTATTAAGTGTATAACCGTTTGGTTAATCTCATACTCTGTAGCTATAATATTTATTTACTAGAATACTTTACCTATTTGGAAGTAATACATGCAGCAAGCATTATTCTGAAGAGCTGACAATCTGTTTTCACGTTGCTGTACCATACAATGTGTGTTTTGAGTGCTGTGGAGCTGCTGTGTAAGTGTCAGCAATATGTGCAGTGTGTAGTGTAATAGTGTGCATGCGCGAGGAGAATCCGTTAGGGTATCTGTGTACTTCCGCATTATGTAAGTTAGTGTTGTAAAATGGCGCCTGATGAGGTACGCGGCTGTTGGTGATTTAGCCTCCTTGTTCTTGGACCTCGTCCGGCTTTTTCGGAAAAGCCGTAGGTGTTTGGTGGTGTTTTGCGTGTTTAGGGTCTTGTAGCCTCGTTTTCGTTTTTTTCGGCGGCCATTTTTTCTCTCGCTTAGGTGATTTTCGGGTGTCTAAACTCTGGTATTTGGACTTAAATGGAGGTGTAAATTCACTTTCAGAGGTCCTGGGTGCCCCCTCTTGCTGTGTGTAAGCTTTTTATGTATTTGTTGTGTGTATTTATTGTGTTTTGAATGTTTTGAGGTTCGCGCAGGTCGGCTGTTAAAGTTGTATTTTTGTGAGCTCGTAATGTTTTTTTTTCTATGTTCTGCGTCTCGTATTTGTGTGTCGTAAGTCCGTAAATGTTGCGAGGTCCACAGTTGCTGGCAAGGAGCGCCTTCGCCCGCAGCGTTAGCAACAACTTTTGACAACCCGCAGTTATGACAACTATATAGGTGCTCTTAACAAGACATTTGTGTGTAATGTGAGAGATTGTGGGCATATTTGTGCAATTTTTATGTTTTGTAACTGCAGGATAAGCTTAAGGCCATCTTAAGGCTTAATAAGCCAGGCTTTTGAGTTGATAGCAATGGAAAAAAACAAAAATAAAAAGCAAAGAGTAGAAGTTGGAACGATATGAATCAACTCAATATATTGCAAGAGTAAAAAACAACATGCAAAAGTCAGGTATTGTGGTGTCAAATGAAAAGGTATACTAGCCATTGTTAATTATAATGTTGTGTGTAACCTTGTGTAAATATTGTTTATGCTGAATCTTGGCTGCTCATTGCATCCTCCAGGGTTGCAGTGGAAAAGGGTAAGGGAATCAAAGCCATTGCTGGGTCAAAGCTTTCCTGGGAGAGACATACTGCTCTATAGCGCTGCCCTTCTAGTGGCGAATTCTGGTAATGCATGATTACTTTTATTCACCCCCCCCTTCTAGTTCCTTTTGATAATGTAGATCAGTATTAACAAATTCCATGTCCCTTTGTATCTGTAATCACATATATAGTTGTGAGCATACAAAGGCGCTCCTTGCCAGCAACTGCGACCCTCGCAAAATTTACGTCGTAACGCAAACAAAATACGAGACACGTTACGACCCATTACGACCTCGCAAAAATCGTCCGCAACACGCGCACATGAAAACGTGAAAAATACAACAAATACACACAACAAATACATAAAAAGCTTACTTACAGGAAGAGGAAGCATCCAGGACCTCGAAAACTAAAGTTACACCTCCATTTAAGTCAAATTAAAAGTTTAGACACAAAAAAATTCTCTAAGCGAGAGAAAAAATGGCTGCCGAAAAAACCCAAAACGAGGCTGCAGCAGTCTAAAGACGCAAAACACCACCAAACACCTACGTATTTGCCGAAAAACACCTAAGAGTTCAAAAACAAGGACGCAACCTGCGCAACCCCAAAAACATTACAAACACAATAAATACAAACAACAAACACATAAAAAGGTTACTGACAGCAGGGGGGGGGGGCACCGAGGACCTCTACAAGTGAAGTTACACCTCCATTTAACCACAAATTTCGGCGTTTAGAGACTTGAAAATCACCTAAGCAAGAGAAAAAATGGCCGCCGAACAAATCGAAAACGAGGCTAAAGGTCCCTAAACATGCAAAACACTACCATAAACACGCAAAACACCACCAAACAGCTATGGACATTCGGAAAAAGTTGCACGACATAGAAAACGAACGACGCTACACCACACACCATATATACACCAAACACCCTTAGCTCACTTACTATTTCATTGCCGTCATTTTTTGACGGGCAATTTCGCTAGTCCTGCAATAAAGAGCGACAGAATCTGAAATAGACACCCACTTGCTACATACAGCCACAATATAAAAACAGATTTTACACTATGAGAGATTAATGTGAGCGGCTGATATCCTTACAATAGTATATATATATATATATATATATATATATATATATACATATATTTTATGACCTTTTGAGAGAAAACTATCTAGTTTTTCCAGTTTTCAAACAAATTGTTGGATTATTTTCAAGATTTAAACACATCTATCTGGTATGCTTGAAACACTAGTAAAATGCCAATAAAAACATATAACTTTTGCATGTTGGACATTTCTTTTACAAATGCAATTTAATCTACATAATCATACTTACATAACATTATACATTTATTAAACAAGAAAATAAAGTGCAGACGAACAGGAAACTGGTACTGTTGTAAGTACAAATTCTCACTGTTGTAAAGCGGCATTGTATATTATCTTTTCCAGAACATTTTATGCAAATTCAGAAACCAGATGCAGTAATGATTCCATTGTTGGAGAGCTCTGGCTATAAGGTGCGGCATATATCACATATACAACATTAACCCTTTAGCACATATCACTATAGGGCTGCTTGTAAAAAACATGTGCTAGATACCATAAACAGATCAGATGTGAAAACACAAACCATTTGGCATTCTCTCTCTGTTCATGTAACTAAAATATATTCAGTACTATACTATAAAATGTAACAAATCTTTAAAAAGAAAATCTATTTTTCATGATTGTGATAAGCATATAATTAGAATACATTGCAACATTTTGAAAATTTTGTGCAGTTTATAAATATTAAAAACAATGGAGGCATGTAAAAATCGAAGCAGATTTCACATTTCTTGACTTAGGTAAAGCATATGGCAAAAAGAAAAACAAGAATTTGTAAGGAAACTACTTTAGGAACTCCCAAGATAATATAATGGCAAAGAATATATGAACATAATGGAAGCATTTAAGGGATTAGATGGTTAGATTTTTTCTAAATAAGTGTTATTATGTATTATCAGTTCCCGCCCTGTGGCACGCGTTGACCTAACATTGTAGCAAATGCTGCACACAGAACATCAACAATGTAACAAACTGGACAGTTTCCAATATAATATTTTAAATTTTTTTTCATATTTTTTTTCATATTTTTTCAACTTTTAGCTTGCAATATATTTGTGATAAGACTGACCTAGACTTGAGAACAGGAAGGTGTTAAACAGCCCTGCACCCCCCTCCACCTTGCCCCAAAAGCTGGCGGGTCACGTGCTCTGCAGTCACCTGAGCCCCACTGATAGTGCCGCCCTGGCAGCAACTACCAATCTCTTCCTTGTGACGCCATGCAAGGGCGGGGTCTGAGCTGATCTATATATGGAGATGCTGGCTCAGATCCTGCAGTCTGCCATTTCCAGCCTGAGAATACAACGCGTGGTATGTAGTAAATCTGGTGTGTGAGAGAACTAGGAATGTGAGGGACGGGGCTGTGTACACATTGCAAAGCCAGTAGTGTAAGCAATAACATTTTAGCATGAAAAAATCTCAGAATAAACATTAATAAACTTACCGTAAAGTTTGCTAAATTTCTTCAGTTTTTTTTCAGTTGATTTTGAGAGTGAATGCGCCTGAAAATCCAAGCTAAATTAGCATATAATTCATAGTTAGTTGTGGCCAGCCAGAGGCAGGTACAACAATGTAACAGTATGCATGTCAGTGGTTTCTGACATACTCTGTACAACAACTGAGGTCTGCCTTATGTGTCAGAAGGGCAGACCAAAGACTTTGCTTCATCTTCCTGCTGTTCCATAGTAAGACATTCTCACTTTACAAACTGTCTAACTTGGGATGTAACTGTAATTATTAGTGATGTGTGTTTTCCATCTCTCTATAAAATCGCACCAGTAAAGTTGCCCTATGTGCAATAAAATTATATTTGGTACAAATACTAAGATAAATCAGTGTTAGTATTTATTTATTTGTTCCCATTGATATAGCTATAGCCAGTAAGAAGACATTTCCCTAAGAATCAGGAAAAAGCTGCAAGGAAAAACATAGCGTTTACATAAAATACAATCATATTGCTCTACCAAACACAAGCTGCACTGTCAGGGTTCAGCCTTGGTTGTTTATCTGTATTTTATGCCAAACAGAACGAGATTGATCAGAAAAGAATGCTGGTTATCCTATTAGCCTAAATGTAGGGTATTTTCCTGAATTGTCGTAGGGTGTCTTGGGAGGGGCTGATGGTGTTATGCAGAGCTGACAATTGCAAAGACAAGCCAAGTAAGCAGAGTTAGTTCTCAGCTGCAGACACATTCCTGTTTTCTCTCATCTCTCTCTTATCACTCACTTAATCACCTATCACTCATCTCTCACCACTCACTCACTTATATCTCACCACTCAATCACCATTCACCTCTTTTACTCACCTCTAACTCACCTCTCACACACCCATCTCTCACCCACTCACCTCTCACTAACTCATATTTTACTCACCTATCACTCACCTTTCCCCTCTCACTCCCCTCTCATCCTCTCACCACTCACTCGCTCACCTCTCATTCACTTATCACTCACTCACCTCTCACACACTCACTCACTTGCTCACTCACTCTCCTCTCATGCACTCACTCAATCACTCCTCTCTCACCTGTCATTCACTTACTCACCTCCCACTTACCTCTCACAAACCCACCTCCCTCTCACCCACTAACCTCTCACTCACTCACTCACTTACCTCCCTATCATCTCTCACACAATCACCTCTCACTCACACATCTCTCTCTAATCTCTCACTCCCCTCTCACTCACCATTTTCTCACCTCTGACTCACCACTCCTTCCCCACTCACCTCTCTCCCACCTCTCATTCACTCATGTCTCACTCACCTCCCATCTCTCTCTCACCTCTCTTCCACCTCTTACTCACCTCCCACCTCTCACTTCTCTCTCACCTCTCACTCACCATTCTCTCACCTCTCACTTACCACGCCTGCACCACTCACCTCTCACTCACCTCCCACCACCTCTCTCACCTCTCTTCCACCTCTCACTCACCTCTCACTTCTCTCTCACCCCACTCACCATTCTCTCACTTACCACTCCTCCACCACTCACCTCTCTCACCTCTCATTCACTCACCTCTCACTCACTTCTCACCTCTCTTCCACCTCTCATTCACCTCTCACCCACCTTCCACCTCTCACACACCTCTCTCTCACCTCTCACCACTCACCCATCTGCTATATAGGTTGGTATAGGGTTAAAAACCGTGCTAGAATGTGGTTTTGATTGATGGGTTGTGCGAGGTGCCTACATACAGAGAGGGAAAACAGTATTTGATCCCCTGCTGATTTTGAACATTTGTCCACTGACAAAGAAATGATCAGTCTATAATTTTAAAGGCAGGTGTATTTTAACAGTGAGAGGCAGAATAACAAAAAAACAAACAAACAAGAAAAACGCATGTCAAAAAAGTTATTAATTGATATGCAGGTCAATAAGTGAAATAAGTATTTGATCCCCTATCAAGTAGCAATATTTCTGGCTCCCATGTGTCTTTTATACAGGTAACAAGCTGGGATTAGGAGAACTCTCTGAAAGGGAGTGCTCCTAATCTCATTTTGTTACCCGTATAAAAGAAACCTGTCCACAGAAGCAATCAATTAGATTCCAAACTCTCCACCATGGCCAAGACCAAAGAGCTGTCCAAGGATGTCAGGGACAAGATTGTAGATCTACACAAGGCTGGAATGGGCTACAAGATGACCGCCAAGCAGCTTGGTTAGAAGGTGACAACAGTTGGTGTGATTATTCGCAAATGGAAGAAACACAAAATAACTGCCAGTCTCCCTCGGTCTGATGCTCCATGCAAGATCTCACCTTGTGGAGTTTCAATGATCATGAGAACGATGTGGAATCAGCCCAGAACTACAAGGGAAGATCTTGTTAATGATCTCAAGGCAGCTGGGACCAGAGTCACCAAGAAAACATTTGGTAACACACTACGCCGTGAAGGACTGAAATCCTGCAGCGTCCACAAGGTGCCCCTGCTCAAGAAAGCACATGTACAGGACTGGGTGAAAGTGTTGTGGTCAGATGAGACCAAAATCAAGCTTTTTGGCATCAACTAAACTCGCTGTGTTTGGAGGAGGAGGAGGAAAGCTGCCTATGACCCCAAGAACACCAACCCCACCTTCAAACATGGAGGTGGAAACATTATACTTTGGGGGTGTTTTTCTGCTAGGGGGACAGGACAACTGCACTGTATCAAAGGGACGATGGACGGGGCCATGTTCCGTCAAACCTTGGGTAAGAACCTCCTTCCCTCAGCCAGGCCATTAAAAATGGGTTGTGGATGGGTATTCCAGCATGACAATGACCCAAAACTCACAGTCAAGGCAACAAAGGAGTGGCTCAAGAAGAAGCACA
The DNA here is from genome assembly GCA_027410445.1 of Discoglossus pictus. Classification (NCBI taxonomy): domain Eukaryota; kingdom Metazoa; phylum Chordata; class Amphibia; order Anura; family Alytidae; genus Discoglossus; species Discoglossus pictus. The sequence continues at coordinate 371,327,622 of CM050163.1, forward strand.
TTAAGGTCCTGGAGTGGCCTAGCCAGTCTCCAGACCTTAATCCCATAGAAAATATGTGGAGGGAGCTGAGGGTTCGAGTTGCCAAACATCAGCGTTGAAACCTTAATGACTTGGAAAGGATCTGCAACGAGGAGTGGGACAAAATGCCTCCTGGGGGCCAACTACAAGAAACGTCTGACCTCTGTGACTGCCAACAAGGGTTTTGCCACCAAGTCAAAGGGGTCAAATACTTATTTCACTCATTGACCTGCAAATCAATTTATAACTTTTTTGACATGCGTTTTTATTGTTTGTTTGTTTTTTTGTTATTCTGTCTCTCACTGTTAAAAGACACCTGCCTTTAAAATTATAGACTGATCATTTCTTTGTCAGTGGACAAACGTTCAAAATCAGCAGGGGATCAAATACTTTTGTCCCTCACGGTAGACACCTCTGTGGGTGTGGAAAGCAAGATTTTAGTTTACTGGAAATAAATCTGTAAGTATATTGAACTTTAAATTACAAAACATGATTATCAGTCCAGCAGTGTCTGTTAAGACTAGAAACAGATTATAACTTGATCATTATTTCTTGCAATTACACTTTTTAAATGGAATTACCAGTTTTGTTAAATGGACAACATTTTTATTCCTCCAGGTTAGAAATCATGACGCTGTACCTAAGTGTGATTGCTCTCTGCCTAACTGCAGCCTTTGCTGCCCCATCACTAGACCCCGATTTGGATAATCACTGGCATCTCTGGAAAACAAGGCACAAAAAGTCATATGCAGGGGTAAGTATGGGCTCAGTGAGTTTCATGCCTGCAGCTACATTATTTATAATTCTATTCAAAGCATTACCTTTACTTAGTATCAGTTTTTACTCTCTCAGCATATTGCTTACAAGCATTCAGACTCCTAAATGAAGAACATACCGTCTTAAAACGGGTAACTAATTTTTTTCTTTAAAAGGTATAATACCCAATACATAATATTTATGAATGCACTGCAATGATCACTATTCAGATTTGGCACTGAATTATTTGCATATTTAATGTTACTACATCATCAGCATCTAGTGTAATTAAGTTTGCTTATTGCTACACACTAAACCATGAACTCTTGGCTTATGCAGATTTTACCTGGTGTTGACAAATTATCAAATTCTGGGACTAACCAAATTACAACGGAGCCCCATGACATTATTAATTATTAAAAGGTTTATGTGTATTAATCTATAAATAGTAAACACATTTAGGAGCCCTGATTCTAGCATTTGTTGGTGACAGCATAAAACATGGCAATTATTTAACAAACCTAGTAAATGACCCTTGCTTGCGTAAATCTTTTTAGGCACATATTGCTCTTGTCAGGGGAAGTTGTGTTAGGAGAATATCTGATTTACTTTAGATTTCAAGCTCGGACTGGGCCCTCCTATCTTCTTTATCTTTGCTTTTCCAGTATGCCTCTTGTTGGAGCATTACAACTAAACTTAACCGTATTGGTCCGAATATAAGCCGCACCTTTTTTCAGATTTTTGAGCTTGCAAGTTACGGGTGCGGCTTATATTCGCGACCGTAAAAAAAATCATTGCCGATTTGCAAACTTTGTGCGATTGCGAGTTAAGGGTGCCGATTTTCATGCTTGAGAATGCGGTATTGAATAGCGATTTACGGTTTTAGTGATTCTAACATCCTGTACAGCCTGCAACCTGCAAAAAAAGCTACAGTGCTAATTAGAAAGCCTGTTTCTTGCAATGGCTGATCACTTTGAGAGTTTATTTCTCTCCAATTTTACAGGTGCGGCTTATATTTGAGTACTATCTTTTTTCTATTTTTTCCCCATGAACTTTGCGGGTGCGGCTTATATGCGGGTGCGGCTTATATTCGGACCAATACAGTAATAATCTATCTTTTTCCCAAAACTTAAGTGGATCTGATATCATCTTCTCATTAGGTACTGCTACACTTACATTTGATTTATCAGTCATAAGAAATGTTACATGATGAATTAGAAGTATAAATATAAGTAGAGCAGATTAAAAGACTCATGATTATTGAACTTTAAAAAAATGGGTTTAGCTGTTTCTTTGAAAAAAAAGAAAGAATTAGGAATATGGAATTTTGAAATCAATGGCTGTAGCACACTACTATATCATATTCTTATTGTCTAGAACAGGGATAGGTGAGTTTGGTCCTGGAGAACTACACATAGGCCATGATTTGAGGATATGACTGCTGCGTACAGAGGAGACTATTGCTTCTTCAGTTGATTACGGTAACTGACTCCTGTGCACAGAAAGGAAATCATCAAATCCAGGCCTATGTGGCTCTCTAGGACCAGACTTGCCTACCCCTAGTGTAGCATGTTAGTCAGCTGGACTACCACAATGAAATCCTTTCTCCCAGCTCCAATTGCCATTATAGGTTTTTCACTTCTAAAAGGGATGTGTTGTGACAGCATTTTCTTAGTGTTGCTAAATTCATGCTATAGATAAGTCACTATGTAGACTTTAATGCGTGGGATGTATTGAGTGTGTAGTAATTATATTTCTATATCATGTTTTTTGGAGCAAAGAATTGAATTAAAAAGTATAATTTCCATCCTTTTTCACAGAAGGAAGAAGGCTGGAGGAGGATAATTTGGGAGAAGAATCTGAAGATGATTGAGATGCACAACCTTGACCACTCACTTGGGAAGCATACTTATACTCTGAAGATGAACAAGTTTGGTGACATGGTGAGCACACTTCATTCCCTTAATTTGCTTATTTGGAAACTCTGTGTAATGTCAACAATTTATTTTTCTTTTTTCTTAGACCACAGAAGAATTTAAAGTATTGAATGGCCATCGTGGCAAACTATCAAAAGCAAATGGATCAACTTTTCTACCTCCCAGCAACTTCGAAGCACCTGTAGGAGTTAAATATCTATAATTCCTAAGTAGATATAAATTATAGAAGAAAATAGTAATTACTGACCTTATTAATCAAGAAACCTAAGAAGGAGTTAATTCTGCTTTTACCAAGGTTTCTGCAAACTTTGATTCCTTCAATACAATTAAACGTATATATGAGTAGAGAAAAAGCATTGTTGGATAGGGGGGGGGGGGGGGCGGGGGGGGGGGGGGGATGTTGTGCAGAACCTTGTGTATGTTTACTGAATAACTAACATTGTAGAACCTTGTGTATGTTATTGACTAACTAGCATTGTGTGTAAAACCTTGTATACATTTATTGAATAACTAGTATTCTGTGTGGAACCTTATACACGTTTACTGAATAACTAAAGTTGTTTGTAAAATATACACTGCTATCACAAGAAAGAGTTACTCATTTGTCAACATTAGTTACAAATCCTTGCAAAAACTGTATAAGAATGTAGGATTTGGAGTAGATCTTTAGTTGTACAACAGACTTGCTGTCACTCTGTTTGTTTCACCTCCAAGCTTGTATTAAACCAAAAATACAGAGTTTTCGTGTCCTATCTTATTCTTCTGGGGGCGAGGGCGAGTCAGTGAAAAAAAATTTCTTCAACATTTGGCGACCACGAAGGGACCACAACATCTGTCTATAAAACACCCCGAGGTCCTGGAGTTCCTGGAGGGAAGTTGGCAATCGATCAGAGGCCTACTAGACCAGAGGTACCCAATACCGCCTTGGGAAAGTCTGTTTAGGGATTGTATGGTCAGCATCCCCTACCTGGAGCCCCAGTTCCCCGTAAGGAGTGAGACAGTGACGTGGCCAACCGAAATTACCTGGCTTGACCCTTTCCTGGAATACGGTAGGATTGTATTTTTCTTTTGTTATTGTTGTTAGTAGGTTCTGTAGCAGTGCTGTAGTAAGGATTGAAGCATTTGTTGAGCAGAAGCATTTGCCTGGGGCTGGTTAAGCGGAAGGAGGAAGGAATAGGAATCTGAAAAAAAATGATAATAGATCTAGATTAAGAGATATGGGAACCTAGGTGGATTCTTGGGGGCGGTGCCGATTGTTGAACAAGATAGAGTGTAGACTTGCTATCTTCACTCGAAAGACGTTGATGTAGGGAAAAATGTTTTTTCGCAGCTAGGGATAAGAATCAGTGAATGAAATTGGGCCCATGAATGTGAGTGTGAGTACTGAGCGTGATAAACTGTAAATGGCAGTACTATGTGCAGTAAGTGCTGTGTGAGAAATTGAGGATGAAGGGAATTGGTTCTTTATTTTTTTGTTATTGTTGAGTGTGTTTGAACATATGTTTGAATTTCCAGTGTTGGCAGCGTGTGAGCTAGATTGAGATCTGTTTGTGTAAGGACGTCATGTATGTACTGATTGTCATGTGAAGTTTTGTTGCTTGAAAGAGAGATCTGGTGTTGATCTCCTGGGATGGTTTACACTGAATATTGTTACCATATAGGAAAATTGTGTCCAAATTATATCATTGTATTTTTGTACAAGAAGGTGTCCATTATATATGACCAACAGTATAATAAAATTACTTATGGAGAAGAATATAATCTGAAATACAATCAATTTCAGCTTAATATTTGTGTTTTAATATATTAATTTTTTTATATACAGTCGGCCATTTTTTGGATAATTAGAATTTAGGTTTTATGTTGGTTCATAATTGTGTTAAATATTTTTTTAAGGTTGATATTTGAGAAAATGAGTTACAAATAAATACAGTAACTGGGTTAAAAGCATATAATGTGCAAATTATATTAGGTTAAAAGGAAGAAAGAGTGTGAAAAAATCTGAAAAAAAGGGCCCAGTGCGAGTGTCTGAGAGTTTGTGTAAGTGTATGATTAAAACTCTATGAGCCGTGGTATAAGCACTCTGTTCAAGAGCCAGTGAGGCAGAGTGTATCGTGCACGGACGTAGGTGTGTTTGAGGTTCCCAAAACTCTAGGGTGTGAAAGAGAGACAAAATGTTTAAGCCATGGAGTATGTTTGATAAAAAGAATAAGGGGCCTAGCGCTGCCTCTCGTCCGATTGATGTGATGATGAATTCATATCCAGAATGCACTGAGATGTTGAAATGGTCTACTAATGTGTGGGAAAATTGGACAAAGCAGTGTCTAATACCTTGGACAAGGTGTGGGTTGTGGGATGATTCATGTTTAATAGTAATTGAAATGTTTTTAGAAACAAAAGGGAAGAAATTGGATCAGAAAGAATATGAGGATATGAAAAAATTTATTCAGTTGTGGAAGAAAGGGAACCCACAGAAATGTAATATATATGAAAAAGGTAGAAAGGGTGTGGAGCAGAAATTATGTCAGCCCAGTACCCCTGCCTTAGTGCCATTGTATCCCTCTTTTCCCCTGATTGATCTACCCCCCTCGTATCCCGAAGGGCACATGCTGCCTGTATTAAATTAGGTGTCCTTTAAGGACTCCCCTGTTCCAATAATGTTGAAAGATTGTAGTATGGTTGGGTATGTGACTCATATGGGAAACCCAGGAGTAAAGGAGATAGAGAGAGAGGTTAGGTGCTGAATCTGTAAGCTGTACTAGATCAACAGCACCTAAGCAGACTGACCTTCCCACTACGGGGTATGGATTAATGCAGCAGGCTGAGGAAAGTGAAAAGGAAGGTGTAACGGAGTTGGAACACGAAATCCAGTATCTCCCCTGGTATACGGTAAAATATCCAAGAAGCAATGCAGTCTCACAAGCCCAGACCACCCATATTGGACGACACTCAATTGGGAGTCAAAGAATACTGTCTTTATTTTGTTATGCAGAAGTATATATACATCTCTTCCCACAGGTAATACACATCCCCCTATTTGGCCACACAATACACATAGAGAGACAATATGTGTGGTCACACCTCCCTGAGGCTACCTGGCTGCTTTGATACAATCAGACATTGATTAGATTATACTTCTCTTTGTTCTATGTCTCATAATGAAAACACTTTATACAATAGTCTTCCTTATCTTATGAGGAGTCTCTGTAATAGGATTATCTATTAGCATAGTAGCTGTAATATTCTGAGCCAATATATTCTGTAGAACATAAAACAACATATCTACAGTACAGCAATGTGATCATATTTTAACCATAAGAATTAAATAACCATAAAACAGGGTAAAACGGTGATGGGTTCCGTTACACACCTCCCCCGTGACCATAAGCCGGCATACACGGTCTGATCCCAACGGATCGGCCTGGGGATGTCCGGACAAAAGTATTTGTTGGTCAATTCTCTAGTTTGACAACCCATCAGCATTACTGCAATTCACCTTTACTCACATTTTAAGAACAAAACAAACACACACTTCATACAGCATTCACAGAAAATACATTTTACAAACTGGTTTTACAGAGGCCTCTATACTGGAGACAATGGGGAAAGTAATCCAATTATCCAGGTATAGAGGCAGACTCCATTGAGCACATGGTTGCAAAAAAACTGCACCTTCAGCTACCTGGGGTACCCACTGCCGCTGGGGAGGAAGGACGGCACCTTCTGCTCCCTGTGGTTCACACTGCCGCTGGGGAGGAAGGACGATGCCTTCTGCCCCCTGGGGCTCACACTGCCGTGGGGGGGGGGAAGGACAACACCTTCGGCCCCCTGGGGTACACACTGCCACTGGGGGGGAAGGACAACACCTTCGGCCCTCTGGGGTTCACACTGCTGCTGGGGAGGAAGGACGACACCTTCTGCCCCCTGGGGTTCACACTGCCGTGGGGGGGGGAGGACGACACCTTCGGCCCCCTGGGGTACACACTGCCACTGGGGAGGAAGGACGACACCTTCGGCTTCCTGTAGGGCCAGTAGAGATACCTCGGTCCCATCTCTACCTGCCATCTGGAGGTCATCCCAGGACCAGTCAATGAGGTCTGGTTCTGCTTGTCGGGTAGGTTGGGGCTGCACGAAGCTGAGCAGGTGTTGGTAGTCCTGCTCCAGTTCCCACTCCAGGGTTGCTAGGTGAGCCAGGTCTTGCTCTACCTCCTGGGGGTCATCCCAGTCATGCCTAGCCTTCCTCTCGTAGAAAATGTCCTGAAGTCTGGTCTGCGCAGGGCTCCCGAAGTCAGGCTCTGCAAAGGACTCCCATAACAAGTCTGGACCATCAAACTCCTCTCCGTCTGGCTTGTCATGCTCGGCTGTCCAGGGTCTATACTGTGCCATATACCACCAGCTCGCCTGGTAGGCATCCTCCAGCCATTGCTCCTGCCATACCCAGTTCTCTAGTTCCTTCACCCATTCCTCCAGGGGCTGCTCCCCCAGGAAGGGCATCCGCAGGGCCACTTGTTTCTGCCACTGCTGCTCTTCACTGGGGAGACTCTCACCCCGCTGGTATTGTACATTATCCAGGGCCTGGTACCAGATGCCTTTCCTTAATGCATCCCTGTAATCCAGGTCCTCCTCCTCGTATAACACTGCTTGTTCCATTCCGAGGCTTGGCTTCTATCCCGTCACTGCCAACAAATGTAACAGAGTTGGAACACGAAATCCAGTATCTCCGCTGGTATACGGTAAAATATCCAAGAAGCACTGCAGTCTCACAAGCCCAGACCACCCATATTGGACGACACTCAATTGGGAGTCAAAGAATACTGTCTTTATTTTGTTATGCAGAAGTATATATACATCTCTTCCCACAGGTAATACACATCCCCCTATTTGGCCACACAATACACATAGAGAGACAAGATCAGGGACAAAAGAAGCCAGACTTTTAAGAGAAGTTACTGAAAGATTTCTGGAAGATTGGGATGTACAGGAAGAACAGGATTTTAATGTACAAGGCACAATGATACTAAGAAAGAGTAAGAGGTTGCAGAAAGCAGAGGAGGAAAAGGAGCAGTTTAGGTTAAAGCTATTAAGAATACAGGAGGAAGTGAGAAAGCAGAAAACAGAAAATGACAAGTTGAGACTGGAAAAGGAGGAAGAAGATAGGGATCATCAGTCAAGAGCTCACAAAACTGCCAGAGCATTCCCTATCCTTATTAAGGGACCCCCTAATGCCCCTGCAGTAAATTATGTACCCTGGGGACACAGAGATTTAGAGGGATTGATAAAGCGCTTGCCACCATTAAGTAAGGGGGGTCAAAGATGGGTGACTGCATTTGAAGCACAGACAGCTGGAGTTTCCCTAGCAGTAGGAGACTTAAAAGCATTACTATACAAAACTATACCCCACCAGGTAGCACCTATCTTTATGGTAGCTTAAATGGAGAGAAGCCTTAATAATACCCTGTATGACGGTGCACCATTTTCCCAATATAGAAATGATTTATGGGGGGCTATACGGACAGCTTTCCTCACTATAAGAGATCTAAAATCTATTACTACATTTTCCATGGGGGCAAGTGAGGATCCTATAGACTATATGCATAGGTGTCAGCAGACTTGGAAGGAGGAGACAGAGGATAACTGGGACACGACTGACGGAGTTAGGGCACTGTTTATCACTGCTATGTTGGGGGGATTACCAAAGCCCGTGCAGCTGAAACTGAGTGATGTTGTGGGATTGTTTGAATTACCCTGGGGTCAGGTCCATGCCCATATAATTCACCATGTATCGCTGTATAGAGAAAAGGAAGAAGAACAGGTTAAGAGTGTAAGCAGGACACTTCTCAGACAGCATGCAGAGAAAGGACATAAAGTCAACAAAGCCAAGTTGCAATACTGCCAACCCTCTGTGATTTATCTTGGACATGTCATCTCTAAAGGCAAGAGGTCACTGACTCCTGAGAGAGTTGAAACCATAACCAAGACCCCCAGACGAGTAACAAAAAAGCAAATGGAAACATTCTTGGGAATGATTGGGTACTGCCGACAATGGATATGTGATGTTGCCATTCTGAGTCATAGCCTGAGACGTGCAATCCTTGAGCCTGGAACTGGAAAGAACATAGAGTGGACTGAGCAGATGGAGAAGGATTTTGCAACCTTGAAAGGAGAAATTTCTTCAGCACCAGCACTTGCTATTCCTAACTATGAGAAGCCTTTCTATTTGTTTACAGTAGAGAAAAATGGATTTGCATCCGTTGTGCTCACTCAGAAGTCATCAATGGGCCATCACCCAGTGGCCTACTTTAGTTGCCAATTGGATGCAATAGCACGAGGATGTCATCAATGTGACAGAGCATTGGCAGCAGCTGCATTTGGTGTGGAAAAGGCAAATACTATCATCTTGGGACAGCCAACCACCTTGTATGTTTCTCATGCCGTGCATGCACTACTGGCAAGAACAATTTCCTGCCTTACTGCCCAGCGGAGATCTGGATATGAAGTACTGCTGACCCAACCTGAACTCACCATAGAAAGATATAAAACTTCGAACCCGGCTCTTCTTCTAGCCACTGCAGAAGATAGGGAGCCACACGACTGTGTGGAAAAGATCCATACAGAAACACTTTTGAGAAAAGACTTATCTGCCGATCCCCTGGAAAGTCCTGACTTGGAGCTGTTTGTGGATGGATCATCCTCCCTAGACCCAAATGGAGAAAGAAGAACTGGAGCAGCAGTTGTGGAGATGAAAGATGATCAGCCAATCACCATCTCAACTCTAAAACTGCCAAAAATCCAGTCAGCTCCACATGCAGAATTAACAGCCCTCATTGAGGCCTGCAAAATAGCAAAGGACAAAAGAGTTAACATCTACAGCGATTCAGCTTATGCTTGTGCAGTAGCTCATGCCCATGGGAAGATCTGGCAAGAAAGAGGATACCAGAGAGCTGACAACTCACCTGTTAAGCATGCACCCCTGCTTAAGGAACTCCTTGAGGTCATCCACTATCCTTCCCAAATTGCCATCGTGAAATGTGCAGCTCATACCAGAAGAAATGATAGAATCTCTAGAGGAAATCATGCAGAGGATGAAGCAGCCAAAATAGCCAGTGAAACTGGAGAAGCAAGGACCCTGTCGAAGCAACTTCCAGAAAAAATCATGGGAGTCCTTAATTCCCAATCACTGCAGCAATTGCTGGAGCTGCAACAGAAAACACCGGTAGCTGAGAAAGTCACATGGGAAGCAAGGGGCTGTATGGCAGACAAGGAAACAGGGATCATGAGACAAGTCATTACTGGGAAAGTTGTGTTACCATCCTCCCTGTTAACTGAAGTACTGAATCAAGCTCATGGCACTGAGCATCTTGCCAGAACCCAGATGATGAAGACACTTGCTGAAACATGGTATTCACCTTATATGGCAGAAGCGGTACAAGCCTTCATAAACAAGTGCCATATATGCAGGAGTCATAATCCCCTAAAGGCCACTGCTAGTCCTTTGGGGTTTATGCCTCCTCCATTGGGTCCATTTTTTGACCTGGTAATTGACTTTATTGACATGACTGAGAGACAGGAGCATTACAGATACATACTAGCAATTGTTTGCAGGTATTCTAGGTGGGTGGAGGCTTTTCCTTGCAGGAATGCAGATGCTATCACAGTAGCAAAACACTTATGCAGGGAGGTTTTCCCCAGATTTGGGATATGCCACAATTTACAATCAGATAATGGACCTCATTTTTCTAATGAGGTAATGAAGGAAGTGACTACCAAATTAGGAATCAAGCATAAGTTTTCCTGTGTGTATCACCCTCAATCAAATGGTATAGTGGAAAGAGCTAATGGTATCCTCAAAACCAAGTTAGCCAAGATTTGCCATCAGAATGGTCTGAGTTGGGTGCAAGCCTTACCCTTAGCCCTAATGAGTATGAGGAATTCAATACATAGGGTAACCCACTTGACACCTCATGAGATAGTAACAGGGAGACCTATGGAGGTTCTTCATGTCAGAACTAGCTCTTTAGTGGCAGGAATGGATATTTTGCAACAAGAGCTAAAAGATTATGTCCAGGCTTTGGTTATTGTCTCCAAACCTGTTTATTTGCAGGTACACAATACTCAGCCTGTACACAGACTCCAAGACCACATCATTTGGACCAGGTGATCAAGTATATATAAAAGTCTTCAAACGGAAGTGGAAGCAGCCACGGAGAGAGGGTCCATATTTGGTCATCTCTGCTACACCTACTGCTGTGAAGGTTGCAGAAAAAAAGTACTGGATACACAATTCTCACTGCACCAAACACCTCTTATAGGGCTAAGCAAAAAAAAAAAAAAAAAAAATAGCAACCACTCACGAAGAATTATTCTAGTATAGAGCAAACCACAGACTACATAGACTTTACTACATTTACAACAATGTCTGTTACTGCAGAGAGACTAAAGAGACAAAGGCTATCCCCAAAGACAACAATAATGCTTAGGAGGTTTTCTTTTTGGATTCTTCTTGGACTTTTTGTGTTTACATTCAGGGGAACCTTCGAATATATTTTCTCAGACAGTTTTGGACAAAACAGGACTGAGATAAATGACACTGTTAAGGTTGTGAATCCACGAATTAAGAGGTCAAGTAATACATATACCGATATTGATGCATGGACTGAAAATGTGTATGTAAAAATGGTGTCTAGCTATGCTGATAAACTACAATTAACCAACTGTTGGGTGTGCTCACATATTGCTACTCATGGCAATATGGGAATTCCTCTCCTAGGTATGCCAGCTGAGAATTTTAGTGTTAGCCACCTGTCCTCTATTGGAAATAACATTATAGCATACTGGGATTTTTTCACTTACCTGGAAGGTGCCATACCCTTAGGAAGTATAAATACACATAAGTTGTTGATGCAAGACTACCCTAAAAGAATAAATTATTCCCTTGCATTCAAACTGGCAGGTACAGTGGAAGGATAAAATTGTTTATCAGCTACAGGAGTAGGAAAGCCTGTGGGTAACTCAAAATGTACTAATATCACCATCCAGTTTGCTAGAACCAAAGAGAACCAGTACATCCCAGGAGCCCCCTATTCTTGCAGAAATACTTCATGTACTGGAAAATGATCTCCTTATCTCTATAAGAGACTGGGTAGCTCTAGCCTAAAGCTAACCCTGACCAACATTTGTACTACATTTAATTTATCCCTTGCTGGTGTGTTTAACCCCACACCTCCTAGCCCAGCAAATGATGTATATTACATTTGTGGAAAAAACGCCTACAAGTGGCTGCCCCCGAATTGGATAGGGAGCTGTTACTTGGGACAGGTAGTCCCTTATGTGTATCATTTAAAACACCTCCCCCACGGACACCCTAGAAATATTATAAGCACAGAACTTGGATGGGATACAATTATTGAAATCATGGGGGTAGTGTACCCATCAGCTGGGGTAGCCCAAGTGCAGATGCGGCTGTCAGTTCTTTCATGTCTAATTCAGGAAGCCTTAAATTCTAGTATGGCGGCAATAAGAAAACTAACCCAGGAACAAGTCCAGATTAGAATGGTAGCTCTCCAGAATCGGATGGCTTTAGACTACATACTTGCTGCAAAAGGAGGAGTGTGTGCATTAGTGGGTAAAGAGTGTTGCACCTATATTAATGACGAATCAGAAGCCATTACTGAGGATTTGGATAAATTAGAGGAAGTAAATAAGAACTTAAACAAGATAGACGTAGGAGTTTGGGATGAGATGTTCTCCTGGTTAGGCTCACTTGGAAAAAAAATATTTGCTTTCTTCTTAATTTGCATTGCTTTTCTGATTTTGCTGTGTATAATTGTATCTTTTTGCAAAGCTCTTGTTAGAAAGGCCATAAGGTAAAAGGTGAAGAGGACCCCATGTGATGTAACACTTCCACATTGTAGGACAGGACCTGGATGTGATTGGGACATTGAAATCCCACCATTAGGACTTCCATATGTTGGTATTGGAACACAGACCATACTGTGGGTAATGCGATATGGCTTAATGGGCACAATAATCCCTGCCATAATCGATTCCCCAGTGAGCTGTATCCTTCAGGGACAAGAGTCTCTTTAGTAGCCAGTTTGAAGAAGATGCCTTTGCTTCCTATCATACGTGTCAAATTGTATATGCATTTCTGTAATTTGTAATCACAATGTTTGTAACATCCAATAAGAATGCACCCCTAGGTTAAATAGGTTTATACTGTTTGTACTTTTTCTATAGTTTTGTTTTAGACGACACTTTATAGTGTCATAGAGGGGAATGTAGGAGTTAAATATCTATAATTCCTAAGTAGATATAAATATATAAGAACATAGTAATTACTGACCTTATTAATCAAGAAACCTAAGAAGGAGTTAATTCTGCTTTTACTCCAAGGTTTCTGCAAACTTTGATTCCTTCAATACAATTAAACGTATATGTGAGTAGAGATAAAGCATTGTTGGATAGGGGGGGGTGGGGGGGGGGGGAGGTTGTTTGCAGAACCTTGTGTATGTTTACTGAATAACTAACAGTGTAGAACCTTGTGTATGTTTATTGACTAACTAGCATTGTGTGTAAAACCTTGTATACATTTATTGAATAACTAGTATTCTGTGTAGAACCTTATACAAGTTTACTGAATAACTAAAGTTGTTTGTAAAATATACACTGCTATCACAAGAAAGAGTTACTCATTTGTCAACATTAGTTACAAATCCTTGCAAAAACTGTATAAGAATGTAGGATTTGGGGAGGGGGCGTTACAGGAAGTGATGCATGCTCCAGATCTGATGTGAATCAGTGGAGCTGAGCAGCTGGGAGAGACCGGAGAGGCTATGCTGAAACAGCGCTAGCAGACCGCGGCCGAGATTGGACAACATTAAAGTTAAGTGGTTCCCCTACCCCCTCCATTGTAAATACCTAAATGGAATATATGGGTGTTGTCTCCCAAGCTCACAGAAAAGTCCTGCAGTAAGTCCGCCAAGTGCAGCCGATATATGAAAACAGGATTGAATCACAGACTGTGATTACCTCAGCCTGGGCGTGCAGCTGGTGCATACGAGGGACCCGTAGAGACACCCACGACCTGGGCTGGAGACGTGGAGGGTCTGGAGCTCCAGCTAGGGAGCAGATCAATCGCTGTGCCTAGCAGCGGAGCAGGCTAATTGCTGCGTAGCTCCAAAAGGCATGAAGCAAGTGAGGCACATAGCTCCAAAGGCATGAGAAGCAAGTGAGGTACATAGAGCCTGAGCTGTTGTGGTGTGTGGGACAGAGAGGCCCCTGAAGCATGGGGAAGCATGGTAAAGCCCTGCAGTATGATGGAGGTTTTTAAAGTGATGCAGCAAGGCACACACGAGCGAGACGGGGGATATTAGGCTGATACAGGCTATCACAGAACCGGGACACGCGCACGGCAGCAGCTAAAAAGGTGAGCACCTCAGAGACATTTACATTATTACAGTTACAAGCTTAAGGGGGTAGGAGGAGAAGTTCCTGCTCTGTATAATAAATAGAGAACTGTACATATGCCCTAGTAAACCTGGAGATTAATTAAATTGAGTTAAATATTTTTTTTCTGGTCTTCTGGACAGAACCACTTTGTGAGTGAGGGGGGTATTGGAGTGTACTGGAGTGCATTGCTGAATGGTTATATCTCTCCCAGAGTTGCCCCTCCATTCAGCTATAACAAAAGATACCATCTGGACTGACAAGACAGGGAGGGCCCCACTCCCCCCCCTCACATAAAAAGGCAGGAACAAAGCCACTGTATTAGGAAAGCAGTATTGGGAACTATCTGAGTATATATTGGAACATCAAACACCCCTTCTGGGGAAAACTGCTTTCCTAATTACTGAAGAGGAAAAAGGTGTTAAGATGCCCTCAAAAATGAAACCAAAAGAAAAAAAGAGCAATAATACAACTAAAACTCCGAGTATGTTTATGTCTGGGAAGAAAAAATTAACTTCAAGTACCCCGGAGGACGATCTGAGTCCAAATACATCTGAAAACAGATCCCCAGGAAAAAATATACAATCGGTACATTTAAGTTGCTTGTCTTTGGATGAGGGAGAGGCCTAACCTGCTCTAAATTAAGAGACATTTTACAAGACTTCCAGATTAAACTAACTATGGATTTAACAAACAAAATTGCAAAATATTCTAAAGCTACAGCGGAAGTCTCGCAAAGAGTGGACAGTCTGGAAAATACATGTGAAAAGTTAGTTAAAGATAATGAAACCATGTTGAATTATAATATGGAGCTGGAAGGTAAAATCAGAACTCTGACAGGAAAAATTGCAACTAGAAGAACGTAGCAGAAAAAATAACCTCCGGATTAGGGGCATAGAAGAAAACCAAAAAGATGCAGACCTCAAACCATATATGGAGACATTATTAAGTTCTCTGTTACCCAATTTCCCTAAAGAAGAAATTTTAATAGATGCTATACATAGATTACCATTGGCAAAGCACCTGGATAAAACCGTCCCTAGAGATGTAATAATGAGAGTCCATTATATCTCTTACAAAGAGGCCATACAGCGTATAGCGTACGAAAAAGGAAATTTCGAGGCTCCATACCAAAATATTAAAATATTTATGGACCTGTCTGCACAGACATTAGCCAATAGAAGAGAATATGGAGCCTCTACGGCCGCTCTAAGACAAAGAGAAATTAAATACAAATGGACTACACCAATGGGCCTGGCGATACAGAAAGATCTACTGTGGCATAGAGTGCATTCGCCTTCTGAGGGAATAGCACTATTGAAGAAATGGGGTATTGAAATTACACCTGTTAACAAGGAGAGCAATAGGCCGCAGTTGTCAGCCACTAAAGAACTTTGGCAAAAATACCAAAAGAGAAAGAAAATTTCTTGATCTATCATGCTAAAGAGCAAATTTTTCCCCTGTAGAAGGAAACTCTTAATCAAACTGTTTTGATATCAAGTAATATATAATATATGTTAAGAAATATATAACCTGAGTAGTTTAATATGGTATATGTTAATTTACACGTCTAAATGGAGGTATATAAGGAAGTTATTTAGTTAAGAAGTGGGGATTTAAGATATATTTAAATTGATAGAAAGTTATGCTTCAGTAACATAGAAAGCCACAAAGTCTAGAAGCATTTGGGAGTAACCCAAAAAGCACTAATATAGAGTAGGATTATAATTTTCCACTAAATAAAAGGAAGTAGTAGCTATGGTAGTTAGGTATGGTAAATATATCAATGGGGTAGGCCATTGTCAAAAAATGACTTTTTCTTTGTAAAACACGAGTACGGTGAGGACACTACTAGCTGAAACCTAATGGGCTAAAATGCCCCTTATAATACTTGTTATAATCACTTAGTATAATGGATAGTTGAGCTACATAGATACATATAGTTGAATTTAGAAATACTCACTGGGCTTAGAGATTAATGTAAAATGAATCAGGTTAATATCACTTGAATAAACTGAGATTATGAGTAAGGGGGAATAAACTTAAAATATGCAACCCTATACCCTGCCGGATAGCGGGTGGACCCTGTAAGAAGGGCTGGAAATACGATAACATATAAAAGGTTTACGAAATATGCTTTATTGCCAGGACATCAGCGAAATACCCTAAATTAGGATAAAATTGGGTGAGACTTGAACCCCTATAGATCCTTGATAAGGATATTTCTGGGTGGGAAATATAACATTGATAAGTAGATAAGGGAAATTATAAGAACAAAGGGGTATGATATTAAAGGAATAAATGTTGTATGTTGACAAAGTTGGTCGCGGTCAGTAATTTGCTACACACTGACTGGGGCGGGATGGGGGGGTTGAGGAGGAGGGGGGAGTTCAATCTTAACGAATAAGAAAATATCAACTATATGGGAGGATAGAGTTGACAACAGAGTAGCTGGGTTGTTCTCTCTCTCCATTAGGAGAGAAGCTAGGGGCTTCCCCCTCCCCCACCACCTCTTCTTCTGCGTTCCCAGTCCAGTCTGAGGACTCTTAGGGGAGGAAAAGGTAGCCCTTGGGTCTCTCCCAACTATGGTGGTAGAAACTAATCTATAATTTCCAAATATCAGGCTTTAGCCCTGTATTACCAAGTGGGAGTGGTGTGGTCCACCCTTGGTATTTTAAGTTTAGGTATGAATGGAACGAGTGTGAGTAAGGTACCAGACCTGAATGAACTGCCGGTAGGTTTAAAGGCTGAATGGGAGGGAAAAGGGAGCTGTAGTTAGCTAGATTTTACTATGTGGTTTATATGGGATTAAAAATAGTGTCACATAACGTAAATGGACTCAACTCCCCCTCCAACAGAAAAATTGCGTTTAACAACTATACTAAGCTGAATATAGATATTTTATGCCTACAAGAGACACATCTTAAGAAGGGCAATGAATCCTATCTGTCAAATAATATATTTTCCAAAAGTATACACTCTACATTTAAAAATAAGTCTAAGGGAGTCTCGATCTTTTTTAATAGGAGACTCAATATTAAAGAACAGGGCAGTATAATAGATCCCATGGGGAGATACATTGTCTGAAGGGATGAGGTGGAAAGTAGACCAATAAGATTGGCTAATTTGTACCTTCCCAATAAAAAACAGTGTAGCTTTCTAAAGAAAATTTTAGCAGAGATAAAAAAAAGTGGAATATGGGACCCTCCTGTTCTGTGGTGACTTTAACATGGTCATGGTCCCGGAGCTTGACAGACAAGGTAAATGTAAGTTGACGTCATTAAATAATTTAAGTAAAATCGCAACAGATTTCTCAGGTATAATGAAGGATAAGGAGTACTTCGATCTATGGAGACTAATGCACTCAAGCGACCGCCAATTCCCTTTTTACTCTAATAGATTTTCCTCGTCATCTCGAATAGATCACATTTTCTCCGATAGGGCCATGATAAGTTTGATTAAAAAAATAGAAATAGAACAGGGCCCCTTGTCGGATCATTCAATGAACCTTTTGGTTTTATATGATACAGTAAAAAAACAACAGAACAGGAATTGGAGACTGGATACATCACTATTAAAAGATCAGGAATTTATGAAAGAACTAAAAAAAAAAACTAGGGAATTCTTCAAAATAAATGAAGGAACCGTGGGCTCACATAAAACAATATGGTGCACATACAAAGCCTTCATTAGAGGCATATTAATTGCCAGATCAGCAGAAAGAAGGAATCTAAGAGGAAAACCCCTAAAACTGCTGTATATGGAATTAATAAAGCTTCATCAGATTAACAGGGGAAAATATATCAAAGAGATAGGTGATAAAATATGCATTATAAATAAAGAAATTAGGGCAATACTGCAATTACAAGCCGATAATTTACTGTGGCGCTATCGTCAAAATCACTTGAAGTTCTGCAGTAAAACAGGGAAATTTTTGGCGAATAGACTCAAAAAACAATGAGAGCAAAATAGAACAGCCAGAATAATTGACCTGAAAGGAAAATATCAATATCATCCAGATAAAATTGGGGAGGTTTTCCTAAACTTCTTTAGGAAGCTATATAATTCGGAAAAGGACTCACAACTTACAGGCCCCACTAAAGTGGATATATCAACATTTTTGGATGGGATAAATGTACCATCCGTCTCGGAGCCTAAACAGCAATATTACAGAGTTAGAGGTCTGTGAGGTAATTAACAGTAACAAGAGAAACAAAGCCCCAGGGTTAGATGGGTTTGATGCAGCCTTCTTTCAACTTCTTCTTCCAGAGATTAAAGAACCCCTATGTAATGTATATAAAAACCCAGATGATTGCAAAAATTATCGACCAATTACTTTGATAAATATAGATTTGAAGACCTACTCAATAATTTTAGCAAACAGACTAAAAACGGTCATTCATAAACTTATACATACAGATCAAACGGGCTTTGTTCCAGGGCGTCAAGCCTCGGACAGGACCAGAAGGCTCCTAAATATACTTGCGCATGTTAAAGCCAGGGAAATGCCCATATTGGCCCTGTCATTAGACGCCGAAAAGGCGTTTGACAGGGTCAATTGGGTATTTCTAGAGGCCGTCCTGGTGAAATTCGGGTTGGGAGACTTTGCCCTGAAGGCAGTTGAAACGCTTTATGGGGAAACAAAGACGCGCATAGTCAATCCTGATTTTGAATCAGTATCTTTTAGTATAAGCAATGGCAAGCGCCAGGGCTGTCCCCTATCCCCGCTCCTATTTATCCTGTTTCTGGAACCGCTGGCAATACATTTAAGGGAAGAGGCGGATATCAGTGGAGTCAGAATAGGGAAACATGAGTTTAAACTATTAGCATACGCGGACGATATAGTAGTAACATTTACAGAGCCTGTGACATCATGTCAAAAGTTCTTGGACATTCTGGAGGAATTCAGTAGAATTTCCTACTTTAAAATAAATCAAACTAAGTCCGTGGCTTTGAAAAGAGGATTAAAGATTGAAGATAGGGATGCTCTAGAGCATATGCTACAGTGTAACTGGCATTCAAATAGTATCACCCACCTAGGAATCAAATTCTCATTCCAATTGGGTAAATTGATTAAAGCTAATTTAGATGAAACCATGAGTAAAATAAACATTATCTTGACCAATTGGAAACAACTAAATTCATCATGGTTAGCTAAAATTGCAGCTATCAATATGAATATCATCCCAAAAATCACCTACTGTCTGAGATGTATTCCGGGAGCGCTGGCATATAACTACGTCAAAAAAATACAAGTGCAGCTAGATAAGTTTATCTATGGTGGGAAGAAACCCCGGGTGGGAAAAATAATAGCAAATCAAAAGGTCGAGAAAGGTGGGTTAAATTCCCCCTGTATATTAGATATTTACCAACAAATTTGTATAGCACATCTTATTAGCTGGAATTTAGTAAAGGAACAACCTAGATGGATGGAAATTGAGGAGGCCCTATTAAGAAATATTAAGATCCATTCCGTGTTGTGGCTACCTAGCTTGAACGAGACGGTGATTCGAAATCTCCGGAAGAATTTGATTTCCCTAACCAAATTTTGGTATAGAAATAGACTATCCATGCAGCTAATTAACCTTCCCTCACTGGCTGCCCCAATTGATACATTGGAACGGGGGTGCTCTAACCCAATAATTACATCTCTGAAAATCAAGGGTGACACACCCACAGCAAAACTGTTCGAAGATGGACAACTTATAGACCTACAAAGGATGTGTAGGAAATTTGGACATATAAAATTGACTTGGCTAGAATATGAGTGTATTAAAAAAAGACTAGTAGTCTGCGGTTACAGGATCTCACAACATTTAAAAACAACTAAAATGGAAGATTTAGTGATAAAAAGAGATAATTTACAAACTATTTCGAAATGTAATAAAATTATAAATGAGAACCGCTCACTTAGGAAAAGTTCAGGTTTGATGTACTGGGAATCAACTATGGGAGAAACCTTTGAAGCGATGGTATGGTACCAAAGCTTAAGAACGGTAAAAAAAGCAGGTCTGCCAAGGTATATAGAAATGTTTTTTAAGCTTTCGAATAATTGGTACCTCTCTCCTGAACGTATGAATAAAATAGACCCAAAAAATCTAAGTACCTGCTGGAGAGGCTGTAATCAGTTGGGAACATCGTTTCATATGTGGTGGGAGTGCCCTAAAATAAACAGGTTTTGGATAGATTCGTGTCAATTAATAGAAGAAATATTAGCTCAAGAAATTAGGTGCTCCCCTTCATTGGTACTGTTCCATAGGAATTTGGAGGAATTCTGTGGTTCAGATGGTATCTTGATATGTCATATTCTGTTAGTAGCCAAAAGTTTGATAGTAAAATCTTGGAAAAATACCCATGTGCCGTCAAGAATACAGCTGGTGGCAGCAATACGAGAAAATAGAGACATTATTGATCCCATAGACAAGAATTGGTTGATGGAAACAGGTACCCGTTTCCCTTGGCAGAAGTGGGATAAATTTGCTAGTTCTATTGGAGTATAGACAAACAGGACAGGATCATAATTTAGCAATTATAAAAGAGGTAGAAGGGGGGAAGGAAAAAAGGGAGTAGACAAGGAAAAAGACTATAAATCATATAATAGGTAGATTAGGAACCCAAACTCTTATCCCTCCAGCAACAACCTATTGGTAGCTCATGGGTCTGGTACAGTGTGAATGGTTTATGTGTTTCTTTTTCTTTCCTTTTCTTCTCTTATTTCCTTTTGGTATTAGTCAAATATTCTGTAGATATAAGGAGGTTAAACGGGGGCATACCTTGAATTTATAGGGGAAAAAAAAAGAAAAAAAAAAAAAGGAAGGAGGAGAGGAAAAGAGAAAAAAGAAAAGTTTTGTTACTATATATACAGACGTCTTTACTGAAAACACAAATATAGGGAAAAGTGCGGGAAGGCAGATAGTTAAGAAAGAGAAGTGATAAAGAATAATAGACCTTTCTCTAAAAGAGAGGGTAGACCTCGGTCCCTATATAGAATGGTTAGCGAAAAACTCTCTCACATAATGTTGGAATTAACTTTGGGTGGGGGGATGGTGAAAAGCCATTGATATAGATGCAAATATTAGGGAGGTGTTAAGATCTGTCAAAGTATCTAACAGAACTCACAGCCCTGGGTCTAAAGAAGTTAAGTTGTAATATAGGGGATACAGATGTAATATTTTTTCTCTGTATATATATATGTATATATATGTATATATTGTTTAAATCTGGTTTGGAGGTATAAGTTACCCCCGTTAAGAGGAAAAAACGAGGGGAAAGGGGGGAAGAGAGAGTATTATCAGAAGAGTGTCATGAATCGTGATTGTTTGTCTGCTCTGTACTTTGTATCTACGTCTTGTTTTTGTACTTGTATTCTTTAGTCTGGAAAATAAAAAAATTAAAAAATTAAAAAAAAAAAAAAAAAAAAAAGAATGTAGGATTTGGAGTAGACCTTTAGTTGACATGCTGTCACTCTGTTTGTTTCACCTCCAAGCTTGTATTAAACCGAAAATACAGAGTTTTCGTGTCCTATCTTATTCTTCTGGGGGCGAGGGCGAGTCAGTGAAAATTTTTTTCTTCAACACACCTAACTCTGTGGACTGGCGTGAACATGGCTATGTAACACCAGTTAAAGATCAGGTATTTTTAAACAACTTCTAAATGCATCAGATTGCTATACATCCAATATTGGTAGCATGCCTACTTCCTAAATCGCTGCTGTAATGCATATGTAAAGTGAAGGTTAATTTTGGCAATTTGAAAACAAGAACCATGAATTAAACTATATTCTTTCAATCTTACAGGGACAGTGTGGCTCATGTTGGGCATTCAGCTCCACAGGTGCCCTTGAAGGTCAACACTTCAGAAAGACAGGAGTCTTGGTGTCTCTCAGTGAACAAAATATTTTTGACTGCTCTAGACCAGAAGGCAATAATGGGTGCAATGGTGGCCTGATGGATCGAGCTTTTCAATATGTTAAAGACAACAAAGGCATTGATTCAGAGGACTCTTATCCGTACATCGCTAGGGTAACTGCCAGTTAGTCTGCTTATTTCCATAAACAAAAAAATAGGTTTTAATGCTGTTTGTGATATTTTTTAATAGGCACAGTGTCTAGAATATATAAGCAAAATCCTTTTGCAGTGGATGGATTGTAAAAGTTTAGTTTTATTCTGTAGATATACTTGGTGGTATATCTGACGTATCTCACTGTTTGATCTTGCTTCTTGGAACCACACTTGTAACAATGAAAGTGTCATTATTAATAGACATTCCTTCTGAAGTGGGCTCATTTTCTGAATTAAAAATTAAACAATGGCTTGTGATTCAGTATGCCTCCATATAACATGAAGCCACTCAAAAGGTATATAAAAGCTAAATCTTATAAAGGTGACACAGTGGAAGACCAAAATAGTAGATCAAACTGTAGGTAATGCTTGCATTTTATTCAGATTTTAATTGCATTTTCTGATATATAAACTGCAATTTCTACTTTTCAGCCTTCCTGATCCCCCAGAGAGAATTCTTGCTAATGACAATCATAACTAATAATTACTGATTAACTGCTGATTCTTCTGTATTCAGTGAAATTAAATGCTAAACAAGATACTGAACATTCTCCAAGGCCAGGGAGCAATTTCTGTAATAAGATTAGTTGTTCCCTAGGCTAGAGTATGCCCGTCTTTTTTTGCATAGGACTCGACGTATTGCGAGTTGTCGTCACGCAATGTTAAAAACGACGGTCTTGCTCATGCGCAATGAGCGCCAAAGGCTCTCATTGCAGTAGGCGCTCATTGAGAGGCATGCATAAAGGCTTTCATTGCTGCCTTCGCAATAGTGCCCTATCAGGGTCCCTCTAAGGGACATCTGTCCTGTCATAGCTGTAATTTGCTTGAGGACGCTCCACCGATGGAGGATGGAAAGAGATTGAAGGTGCCCATTGCGATGCCCGCTATCAGCGACGAAGGTCATAGGACTTTGTTGTTATTTTATCAAGAACGTAACTCGAAAGACCTTCAAAAAAATAAAAATAATTAAAAAAAATAATTAAAAACCTCATGCACAGCTCAGGGAGAGAGCCAGGGAGCCTGTGAGTAAGGTTGCAAGCTAATTTGAGGCTTAATTTCCATTTTTCAGAGATCGAAAATCGGCAATGCATAGAAAAAAATGTGGGCCGTAAAAAAGTAAATGCTTTCAAAAGAGATCAAAATGAGGCCGAAGCACGTAAGACTTAGCCTAACAACGCCAGGAACGCAGTACTTTGAAAATACAAACAACGTAAATTAGACTGTGGGAGAGGCTCGCAATGTGCCACGAAGTCGCTCATTGCGAGGTCCGCAACGAGCGCCAAAGGCGCTCATTACGAGGCCCACAAGTTAGAGGGGGAAGAACCTTGCATTGTGTGGTAAACAGCATTGCCAGCCTTCAAATTTTCTTGCCATCATTTTTGACTGGCAAGTCGCTAGTTGAATAGAATGCTCATAACCCCTACGGTAATCTTCAAATTTTCATTTACAAGGTTCAAAGAGTGATTTCATCTTTGTAACCATGATCCACCCACAATGTGAGATCATTGTAGAAATCATACATGTTTATAATCTTGCTTCTAGTACCTGCATTTTAGGCAATTCCTTTATTTATTGAAATAACACAGGATGACCAGGTTTGCAAATACAATCCAGACTACAACTCGGCAATAGATTTTGGCTTCATGGATATTACACATAAAAGTGAGAATGACCTGATGAGTGCAGTTGCTTCAGTTGGCCCCATTTCAGTTGCCATTGATGCTGGACATACGTCATTCCAGTTCTATAAATCTGGTAAGAATTGAACATTAGAACAGTTGTATGTTCATGTTTGTTAAATTATTAAATACTACATTTAAATGCCTATCCCTTTCCTACAGGTATATACTTTGAGCCTGAATGCAGCAGCATAGAGTTGGATCACGGTGTCCTGGTTGTTGGTTATGGAGAGAATGAAGCTGGAGTGAAATACTGGCTTGTGAAAAATAGGTAGGCTTCACCTCTTGCCTGGTCCAGACAAGATCCTAAACCTCTGTGTAAACAACTCTGGAAAGCATAACAGATCCTCTGCTTCTGTAAACTCACTCTTTGTTGCTGTATTCTCTCATATAAGCCATCTTGCACATGTGTGAACTACAGCATATTTTTGTGGGCACACCCAAAGGCGAGAGGGGTTTGCAGTACCAGTGTTAGATATCACTGCTTGCTATTTTGATGCTTATGAGATGTTCCTAGTTCTGGCAAGTGCCTAATCCTCAAAAGCAAATATTTGCTAATTAAGGAAAAGCTAAACATGATCTTTATAAGATCATACTAATATCCTTTTTAGTCTCCCTTGCAGTCTGCGTAAACTGCATTCATGAACTGGTATACTGCTGTCTAATATGCATCTAAGTTTTCTTTTTTTCCTCTTTAATCCCTTAGCTGGAGCGAGAATTGGGGTGACAAAGGCTACATCAAGATGGCAAGAGACAGAAACAACCA
This sequence comes from Discoglossus pictus, assembly GCA_027410445.1. Lineage (NCBI taxonomy): Eukaryota > Metazoa > Chordata > Amphibia > Anura > Alytidae > Discoglossus > Discoglossus pictus. The sequence continues at coordinate 371,352,283 of CM050163.1, forward strand.
CTGTGGTATAGCAACATATGCCAGCTATCCTCTAGTGTAAATATGAGTCATTTTTAGAGGAATATAGTTTTGTGATGAGAAATCCTAAATACCAGATGATGTTTTTATCCGGCATGAACTTTATCAATGAAACGCTGCAAGCTCCTTCATGGGAAGCGTGCTTCACAACAATGAAAATCGTCTTATTGTTTACAAGATGATTTTTTTTTGTTTTTTTATTAACCTGTGTTGGTATACCTTGTTAAGGGCACACCAACTTTAGCGCGAAGCAGACTTCCGCGTCGTCATGTGCATGCCGCCAAATGCGAGCACCCATCCCAGTGCGCACTCACTCTCCTTCTCCCGCTCTCCAACTCTTCTCCCCGTGTGCCAGAAGGGTTGCACGACTAATCAACCCTCTCACTCTCCCAGTATTCACCTGCATCTCCTAACCTGCATCTGCCATCAGCATCTGCCATCAGCCAGCCTGCATTTAACATCTAACCCAGGAAATATATAATTTAAAGTGACAGTTACTTACAGACTAGGGTAAGCCGATTTATATTTAAGTAACTGTCACTTTAAATTATATATTTCCTGGGTTAGATGTGAAATGCAGGCTGGTAGATGCAGGTGAATACTGGGGGGTAAGAGGGTGATTAGTCGTCCCACCCTTCTGGCACATGGGGAGACGAGTTGGAGAGCTGGAGAAGGAGGGTGAGTGCGCGCTGGTGTGGGTGAGCTCATTCTTCAGGCATATTTCGGCGCTCACATGACGTTATGTAAGTGTGCTTTGCCCAAAAGTCGTGCCACCCTTGTTAAGAGCTTTCATGGCTGTTTGTGCTTTTCAGTAAAAACATTGCCTTTTTCATATATAAATTTGCTAGCCTTATTGGATTTTATGTAACTTAATTTAAAAAATCAGTTTTTTTCCAAGTCTTCATTTCTTTTGTAAAGCTGAAAAATGCAATTAAATACATGACAGGAAATGTGGCACTTCATTGTTCTCCTTGAAGAATAGGTTTTAATATCTAATGCCGAATAACTAGTTGTAAATACTTGGGGCCTCATTCTATTACCGGCCGTAAATCGGCCGTAAGGCTGCGATTCCTTGCGGGGTTCAGTTAACTCGCGATTCTATTATACGGCCCCGCAAGGATCTCCCCTTACAGCCGGCCGCATATCTTGGAACCGGCCGTAAGCTCTGAAATATAAAAACGCAAAAATAAATTCAAGCCTGCACTGTACAGCTCTGTAAATGCTAGGGATCATATTGGGGGACATGAGGATTAATAGTAACCCACTCTCAAGCTTGCACATCAGCCCAAACCCAAGTTCAAGTTAACTGTTTATTTTCCGGCTGCGGCGTGGGCGTGTCTGAGGTGCTTCAAGCCCTATGGACTTTTTACATGGATATTTTACGTATATTAAAAAAATATTATTTTACGGATTTGAGTATAGGGTAATTATGTGCTATTTTTATCCGGTAAGGTATTTAGAACAGCATCATGGGCACATTCTCCACCAATCTAATAAGCTGTGGAGAGAAACAACTCTGCTAGAGACCGAAAACACTAAACTTCAAATATAAGCTGTAAAACCTACAAATACAGATTTTTTGGGTAATCAGTTACTAAATAAACAAATTACACCCTCTATCTGACCTCTAGGTCTCATATTTACTAGTACTTAATGGAGGCAGAAGGTAATAGGGCTGCCCATACAAGTTGTGCAAGTTACAGATTACAAGGGCCTCATTCTATTACCGGCCGCAGCCGCTGCGGGGCCGCAAGGACCGGCCGCAAGCTTTACGGCTAATCTATTCCCCTCCGGCCGGGGACTCCGGCAGGCTTGCGGCCGGCGCCTTGCTATCTCTTGCGGCCGATCGCGCCGGAGGAAAGCCTTTGATCTAAAACGGCCGCAAGGAAATCGGCCGTAAGAAAAGCCTGGTTGCGATTCTATTGCTCCGGGAACCCTGTCTGCAAGGCTAAAAACGAGCCGCAGCTTACTTGCAGCAAACAGGTCCCGCTAGCACCAATTAAGCACATAAAATAGCTCAAATAAAGCCATCCTGTACTTTGAGAAGACTATAAAGTGATTTTAGGTGTTAGAAAAAATAGCACATAATTACCCTATACTCAAATCCGTAAAATATCTTTTTTTTTATATACGTAAAATATCCATGTAAAAAGTCCATAGGGCTTGGAGCACCTCAGACACGCCCACGCCGCAGCCGGAAAATAAACAGTTAATTTGAACTCGGGTTTGGGCTGATGTGCAAGCTTGAGAGTGGGTTACTTTTAATCCTCATGTCCCCCAATATGATCCCTAGCATTTACAGAGCTGTACAGTGCGGGCTTGAATTTATTTTTGTGTTTTTAGATTTCTGAGCTTACGGCCGGTTTCAAGATATGCGGCCGGCCGTAAGAGGAGATCCTTGCGGGCCGTATAATAGAATCGCGAGTTAACAGAACCCCGGCAAGGAATCGCAGCCTTACGGCCGATTTACGGCCGGTAATAGAATGAGGCCCATAGTATTTAAGGTTGAAAAAAGACTTTCAGTCCATCAAGTTCAACCTTTTAAGATCTCCTCTGATTTTCAATATGCAAATTAACTATTAATTAATTAGTTGTAAAAAAAAAATCAATTCCCTCCTGACACCGACGACCGGACTTCTCCCTGGATCAATACTGCCTCTCTAATTATCCATGATAACCCTGAATTCCCTTTTTAATTAGAAATAAATCCAGTCCCCTTTTAAAGTTATCTATCGAATCCGCTGTCACCACTTCCTCTGGTAGAGAATTCCACAGATTAACCACCCTTACTGTGAAGAACCCTTTTCTTTCTTTAAGGTGGAATCTTTTTACTTCTAACCTCAAGGGATGTCCTCTTGTCAGTTGAAAACCTCTTGGCACAAAAAGCTCCCTTGACAAATCTTTATACTGACCCTGGATGTATTTATATAAGGTAATCATATCTCCTCTTAGACGCCTTTTTTCTAGAGAAAATAAGTTTAATTTGGTTAGTCTTTCTTGACTGTAGACAAGACACACTTGTCTTTGTACTCCTCATCTGGTTTCAGCCACACATGCTTGACACTATCTGAACCAAATAAGTTTATCTTGGTCTCATCGGACCACAGGACATGGTTCCAGTAATCCATGTCATTAGTCTGCTTGTCTTCAGCAAACTGTTTCTTATGCATCATCTTTAGAAGAGGCTTCCTTCTGGGACGACAGCCATGTAGAAGAATTTGATGCAGTGTGTGGCTTATGGTCTTAGCACTGACAGGCTGAAACCCCACCCCCCTGCATGAGTACTGATGTTTGTTACATCACTTCCTTAAACCTTGATGAGGGGGTGTATGGGGGGGGGGGGGGAAGAGGCCTAAATGCTTTGTGAGATATTTGGTTTTGACTGAAATTGACACCACACCCTTCCCTCTTACTGGGACAAAAGTAGCCTACTTGCATCAGGAAATTCAACTACAGTTGATGCCCCTTCCACACCTTCCACCGTGGATGCCCCCAGAAGTCAGAAGCGGTACTATTTTTTTTGTTGTTAAAAACAAGTTCTAAAGGAGCACTGTGGTCATTTTTATATGGTCTAATGTATAATTGGCAAAATGTTAGATGAAATTGAAAAAATAAACAAAACCTTTAAATTATGCAGTTTTTTTACGCCAATGTTCTTTGCTGCAGACATTAATTTTGTCTTCTTTCCTGCTGCTGCCTGTTACTTCCTGAGTAGGGTGTGTCCTTGTGATCCAGCAAATTTCCCTATACTCCTTCTGATCCTACTGCAGTCACTCACATCAGGAAGTGATCTGCTAAAAGCAATAAGGCAGATTCCACAGCAGCATAAATGCATATAAAAGGAAATACCTTTTGATACAGTTGTATATACTGTATGTATACATATATATATATATATATATATATATATATTTATATTTATTTACGTTATAGAAACGTTGCATGTTTTCATGTGTAATTCTTCAAAACCATACATTTTAAAATATATGATTACAGTAGTCCTTTAATGACTTAGTTATGTTCTTAGACTCAGTCTTGCACATATATATATATTTCAGCGTAAAGCGACCCTTTAAGAAAGTTTTGCACAAAAGGAGATCTCATATCTCATGTATTACAGAATGTCAATAATTCACTATGATTTTTATAGTTCCATTTACAATTCCAGTAAGTGATTCTTGTTTCTCTAGTGTCTTCAACAATTAAAAATTCTTATTACAGGAAATAGAGGTTAATGTATTTCTACTCAACACAGTGGAAAAAAGAATATCCTGTAAGTGAAACGATGCTCAACTGCAAGGTGGATGTACTAGATGTTTATATTGGTTTGGGCATGACAATAAAAACACTAATGCTGCCATCTCCATACCTTAAATTAGAGCTTACCCTGTGCAATATTTATGTTCATGGGGGTCCCACATGTTAAATGGTGACGTGCTGGAGAACTCTTGGAGAACCTCTCTGTCTCCTTGTTATCCTATGGGCTATGCATCCCAAGATTTTACAACATGTGCAACACTTGAGATTTTTGTACATACATCCTCATGTCTTATAGATTAAGACTTTTTAGAAAGCTAATAGCAATGTAACAAATATATAGTTATAGTTTAAAATGTTTTATCCTAGTGAATGTACAACAGATTACCCAAACTTCAGGCAACTTGCAACAACTTGTCATTCAGTTGTGTCTTACTCTTCGTTATCCTATGGACTGCAGCATACCAGGCACATCTTGTATCTGGTTGTGCTCATCAATAATGTTTCCATGGCAAAGATGCTGGAGTGGGTTGCCAGTTCCTTCTCTAGTGGTCTGTGATTTGATCTGACCTCTCTGCTATGACCTGCCCATCTTGGGTGACCCTACATAGTATATCTCACAAGTTTACTGAAGTACACAAGCACTTCCATAACATCACAACAAGGTAGAGATCCAGAAGGGGACTTGTAACAATACAGGAGGGTTAATGAAACCAGCTGCCTTCTGTCTCACTTTAAAGGGCCAATAAACAAAATGAAAAAACAAATATGACATGAGTCTGACTAAGAGCATTAGATAGGAAAAAGTCATACAGATAGTCCTATAAATAAATTAATATATGTTGATATCTCTGCATGTGTGAGAGGGGTGTTTATTTGTTTGTAGAGCTTTGAAGCAAGGGGTCTGCTTCTGGTCTAGTGAGAGAGAACGGGGATGGTGTCAATTTCCTTCTTATCCAGTGATCAAACAGAGTCTTTAAAAATGGATTTTTAAGTACATCGCTTACACAGCTGGTAATATTGTTAGTTTGGTACAAAAAAAGTGTATTTTTTCTTAAACTGCTATGGTCCTTTAATGTAAGTCTTCATTTTAGATTACTAATTTTCCATTAATATAAACTTGTATAAAACATAATATTTTAAAAGCATGATAAAACAAAATTGTGACTGCACTCTCTCAGCCTCTTTATTATTATCACCCTCATCTTAATTATTATCATCCTTTATTTGTAACATGCCAACATATTCTGTAGCGCTATACAGGGGTTAAGTACAAAGCTAAAACATCTATCTATCTATCTATCTATCTATCTATCTATCTATCTATCTTTGAGCTTAAAATCAACTTACATAGTGCTTTCCCAAAGCACCTTACAAGACTGAAAACTCACAAACTGAAAATTATACTCACAAAACGATTTGGATCTTTGTATCAATAATATACCAAGCATACAGTTTACTGGCACTGTGGAAGAGGAGCTTTGCAATGATAATAATATCTGGGTAATATCATCACAAGCAGGGATGGAGCTACTGCTGGTGCAGCCGGTGCAAGGCCCCTGACTGCCCACGGGTCTCCTGTGCCCCCCCCCCCCCGCGGGTCTTATGTGGCCCCTGCAAGTCCTCTGTAGCTTTTGCGGCTCCCATGTGGCCCCTGTGCATTTTCTGTAGCCCCCGCAAGTCCCCTGTGGCCCCCGCAAGTCCCCTGTGGCCCCCTTGAGTTCCCTGTGGCCTCCATGGGTCTCCTGGGGTCCCTGTGGCCCCTAGGGCTCCCTTGGGGCCCCTTATGGCCAACAGTGGCCCCCCACATGGCCCAGGGACCCCTAGTGGCCCCCCACGGCCCCTTATAGCCCCCACGGACCTCTTGTGCATCCCCCTAAGTCTCACGGCCCCCTCAAACCCTCATGGCCCCCACGGACCTCCTGTGGGTCCCCTGCAGCCCCTTATGCCTCCTTGGGCCCCCCTCTGCCCCCTGCAGGCCCTGTGACCCCCCACTGCCCCTTATGGCCCCTGCGGACCTCGTGGGGGTCCGCTGCAGCCCCTTATGGTCCACTGTGGCCCCACACTGTGCCCCCCACAGACCCTGTGGCCCCCACAGCCTCTTATGGCCACCGCAGACCACTTGTGGCCCCTCACAGACCTCTGCGGCCTCCCTCAGCCCTCTGCTGCCTCCCTCAGCCCCTTGTGGCCCCCAAAGCCCCCTGTGGCATCCCTCGGCCCCTTACAACCACCGCAGACCCCTTGTGGCCCCTCACAGACCTCTGTGGCCCCCTCGGCCCTCTGGCCTGCAGTGAACCCTTCTCACCCCAGGAAGTGGAGAGCAGAACTGGGCAGGTAAGAAAGTATTTATAGTACTATAATATATTAAAATATGTATGTAAATGCGTACATGTGTATATATACATACACACACATTTATGTATATATATTATTTTTTTTTGCACCGGGCCCCCTATGCACTAGCTTCGCCACTGATCACAAGGTTTGAAAGATCAAAAAAAATATACAACAAATAATGCTGGGTAGTGTCTATATTTATCTTGTGCACTAAAAAGGGCAGATCTTATGATGTAAACAACTTAATGTGAAAAGGTATACAAAAAATGATATATAATCATGGAAATAATACAATGAAGTCGGACTCAGTCCTTCCCACACCACATTGACACGATAATATACACCCAGTATATATTTTTCTTGGTGTATATTTGCTGATTGTATTACAACGCTGTTTATAAATAGACCAGAAGGTTTTCCGGTTTATCTTTTAGTAGGCCAATGTCCTTAGATGACATGAATGGCAATCTTCCAAGATAATTAAATAAAATATCATTGTACAATCACCTCTCTTTGGCACAAAGTCAGGTTAGATTAAGGTATATACAGAGATAAATGAACGACAAGAAAACACAGAATAAGTGTATTTGTCACACTCTCTCACTAAACGCCACGAGTTTCACGCCATAGTACTTACACTGCCTTCTGCTGTGATGTTCAGTGAGGAGATGTGTCATGGGAATTATTCTTGCATTTATAATAGCACAGTGTGAAAGTGTCCCAGCAATTCTCATGGTTAATGCTGTCCCTATTTCACTGTATTTTTTTAAATCAAAACATTTAATGTACAATGCCCCATTGTATTTGCTTCATATTTACTTCATATTTATTTAAAAAAATTTAAACCACATGGTGCAAAATGCAAAGTAAATATGGTTTTAATTAGAAAAAAACATAGTGAATTATTCATTTCCCCAAAGAAAATGACATTCTGTAATAAATGTTGATGCCTATGCAGTACACTGGAGGGATTAATTAAACATTGGTAAAAGTGGGTGTGTGGGAGGGGTGTTTACATTTCTGGAGAGCTGTGGTTGCAGTGAATGATGCAAAGGGTGTGCTTCTGGGCCAGTGAGAGATGATAGGCATTGGGTCTATTTCAATTCTATGGCCCTCATTCAATTGCAATTTGCCCAATTGAATAGGGCCCTAAATAAGCACATAACACATATTTTTTAAAGAAGTTTTTTGTTAGCAAGCATCTATCCAAAAGAAAGGTTTTCACTAACTAAAAACTTCTTTAAAAAAAATATGCTATGTGCTTATTTAGGGCCCTATTCAATTGGCCAAATCGCAATTGAATGAGGGCCTATCTAATTACCTATGTTCTTTCCTTCACAAGCCCTCCCCTCCACACACACCCATATGTTTAAGCACTGATGAATTGATGTAAGAGACAAAAAATTGATTCCTATCCTCATAGAGTCTTCAAACATTCAGATTTCCACATAAATACTTTATGCACATGGGTTACACAGCTGCTAATATTGTTAATTGGTACATACTAGCAGCCTTATTAAATTGTGATTCGGCTAATTGAATAGGGCTCTATATAAGCACATAGAATCGTTTTTTTTACAGAAGTCCTTAGTTAGTGAAGACCTTGCTTTTGGATAGAAGTTCACTAACTAAAAACTTTTGTAACAAAAATACGCGGTGTGCTTATATAGAGCCCTATTCAATTGGCCGAATCGCAATTTAATAAGGCTGTTGCTAAGCAAGTATTTTTTTCTTGAAATTCAGTGGTCCTTTATTCCAAAAAATTAATCATATACGTATATTTGAGAAAACTAAAAAAGAAACAAGAAGAAAGCATAGAGCTGCACATGGTGAAGTATATCTTGAAAAACTATTTTGTTTAACATCTTAAAATGATACAGACAGGGAAGGGAAGGAGCAGGAGAGAGACAGGAGAAAGAGACAGGGGAGGGGGTGGGAGAGAAACATGGGGAAGAGAGAGGAGGTTAGGGAGAAAGAAGAAAAGGGAGGAAGAGAGAGAAAGAAGGAGGGGGAGGGAGAGTTAATGAGGGGGAGAGAGAGAGGGATGGAGTGAGAGGGAAGAGGTGAGAGAGGGAGGAAAGGAGAGAGAGAGAGGAAGGGAGAGAGAAGGAAGGAGAGTGAGAGAGGAAGGGAAAGAGAGAAGGATAACAAGAGAGAAGGAGGGAAGAGAGAGAAAAGGAGGTAGAGAGAAGAAACGTGAGAGGACGCAGAGAAAGAGAGAGTGAGCACAGAGAGACAGACAGGTTACAGAGACAGAGGGCTCACAAACAGACAGAAGACACTAATATTAAGACAATATTATACCGTCATTTATGACGGGCAAACCACAAGTAATTTTATATTTACTATTGTAATTGTTTGCTTGATATTGTATTTCTTTGTTATATATTTGATCCTTTCTCTTTTATTTTATTAATATATATTCTTTTTTATTGTATTTTCCTAATCATTCTTTACCTGATTAATTCATGATAGCTTGTTATATAGGCTATGTAAAATATTTTGTCTTAAAGGCATATTTAAGTTTCCTGGATTATGATGCATCTGATAGAAGAGAATCAGCAGTGGATAAAAATATTTTTTTGCATGAAAAAAATCCCAAAATAAACATGATTAAACTTACCCTAAAGCTTGCTAAAGCTCTTGAGTTTGCAAGCAGTTGATTTTGAGAACATTCCTGCTAAAATTATCATCAAATCCATAATTCATTTTGGCCAATCATAAGCAGCTAATGTATTGTTTCAATCTGTGATGGCAGTTTGTGCAGCAAGGCATCATGGGATGTGTAGTCCTCTGCACAAGGAATCAAGGAGGAGTCATACATAACTTTGTAGGTCTCTGCACTGTGCTACTGTTGGCTTGAAGTTTAGTAAAGGGTTAAATACAGTTGTGCTCAAAAGTTTGCATACAATGGCAGAAATTGTGAAATGTTAGCATTTATTTTGAAAATATGACATATCATGCAAAAAATGTCTCTTATTGATAGATTGTGATCATATGAATCCATTTATTATCACATACTGTAGTTGTTTGGCTCCTTTTTAAATCATAATGATAACAGAATTCACCCAAATGGCCCTGATCAAAAGTTTACATAGCCTTGAATGTTCGGCCTTGTTACAGACACACAAGGTGACACACACAGGTTAAAATGGCAATTAAAGGTTCATTTCCCACACCTGTGGCTTTTCAAATTGCAATTAGTGTTTGTGTATAAATAGTCAATGAGTTTGTTAGCTCTCACATGGATGCACTGCACAGGCTAGATACTGAGCCATGGGGAGCAGAAAAGAATTGTCAATAGACCTGCCTAAAAAGGTAATGGAACTTCATAAAGATGGAAAAGGATATAAAAAGATATCTAAAGCCTTGAGAATGCCAGTCAGTACTGTTCAATCACTTATTAAGAAATGGAAAATTCAAAGGTGGACTTTCGTGCCGGCATCTCAAGCTCTACTATAGAACGGCACAAATTAGTTTTTTACCTCAAGTGTACTCTTTAGAACACTAACCTATCTGTGTACTAATGGAAAATTATCAACTACAGCCCCTAGGGGGGGATAAGATAGTGTGGTTAACAAAACCTCAACGTCTACCAACAAAAAGTCTTAACCCCATGATTAGATTGTCTCTAGAATGCTGGTCCTGGGCAAATTCCTAGTGTCAATTAACACCTGACCTATCTCCCCTTCTCTCCATCACTACCTCTCCTTACTTTTCTAAGGACCTTTCCATAGACTCAAAAGCTTGGTGGAGCACACATGGTCTAGACAGAATAAGCTCATGGCTAATAGATGAACAAATGATCAATTTTGAATACTTAAGGGACAACTTTGATCTTTCTCTGGAGGAACATTTTAATTTCTGTAAATGTAGACAACCTGAAGAGGACATTAGGCTTCCCCAAGGCTAATTGGATGACTCACATCTGCAAAGATGCCCCACTAACAAAAGGCATTCTAGGTCAAATATATGACACCTTCAATAACCCCCCCAAAAATCATAAACCTAAGTACATGATTAGATGGGAGGAAGACCTGGGCCAGACCTGGGATATGGATAAATGGGGACCAACTTAGAGACTACAGCTTACTTGAAACTTCATTAAAAGTTCTCCATAGAACCTATATTACCCCAGAGAGACTCCATAAAATGAATCCACAGGAATCCTCTACCTGTTTCAGGGGATGTTCAGATATAGGAACCTTTATACATACTTGGTGAACTTGCCCAAAAACCCAAATTATATGGTCCGAAAAAACTTAACTGGCTTCTAACCTTTTACGCACCCAGATAACACCCTGCATTGAAGTTTGTTTATTGGGACATCAATCATCCTCCATAACTAAATCTCAGAAGAAATTACTCCAATATATACTATTAGCTGTTAAAAATCATATTTTTAAAAGGTGGAAAAATGCCAATCTGCCGACAAGAAATGATCAACAAGGTAAATTTCATAATGATTAATGAAAGACTCATACACATAATTTCAGACACTCATTCTAATTTCTTGTCCACCTGGGAAACTTGGATTTTCTCGAACCCCAGCATATATCTAGGATAAAAAATAAAAAAAACATTCGCCAGACATGTGTGTGCCTGAGACGGGCTGGTCGGGAAATGCAGGCCCTGGCACCCTCAATAGAGACCGGACTGAACTGTGAGTTGACGCTCTCTATTATTATCGAATTCACTTTGAGAAGCAGGGAAACTGAATGTATTAAAGTATAAATCGCCTTTCCTTCCTTCCCATCGCCTCCTAATTACCCTAATTTTGTTTTATATTTTTATTGTTGAAAACCGAAAATGGTTGGTCGTGATGCTCACATGTGAAGCATTAATGTATACCTTCAAGCCATGTTTACACTTTTTGCATCTTCTACATCAGCAATGTATATGTCATAACTTGTAGTTCCTATCTTTTTTTTTTCTTCTGTTTTATTATACATGAACTTGTGAGCTAATAAAAAATATTCAAACATAAGAAGTGGAAAATTCCAAGCCAAGGAAGATTTCAGCCACAACTGACAGAAGAATTGTTTGGAATACAAAGAAACCCACAGGTAACCTCAGGAGAAATACAGGCTTCTATGAAAAAGACAGTGTGGTTGTTTCAAGGAGCACAATACGACAATACTTGAACAAAAATGAGCTGCATGGTCGAGTTGCCAGAAAGAATCCTTTACTGCACCAATGCTACAAAAAAGTCCGGTTACAATGTGCCCGACAACACGTTGACACACCTCACAGCTTCTGGCACACTGTAATTTAAAGGGCCGAGACCAAAATAGAGCTTTATGGTCACAACCATAAGCGCTATGTTTGGAGAGCGTTCAACAAGGCTTATAGTGAAAAGAATACCATCCCCACTGTGAAGCATGGTGATGGCTCACTGATGTTTTAAGGGTGGGTGATCTCTAAAAGCACGGGGGATCTTGTTAAAATTGATGGTAAGATGAATGTAGCATTTTATCAAAAAATACTGACAGACAATTTGCATTCTTCTGCACCAAGGCTGCGCATGGGACACTCTTGGACTTTCCAGCATGACAATGACCCTAAGCACAAGGCCAAGTTAACAGCAAAAAAAAGTGAAGGTTGTGGAGTGGCCATCACAGTCTCTTGACCCTAATATCATCGAACCACTCTGTTGAGATCTCAAATGTGCGGTTCATGCAATACGGCCAAAGACTTTGCATGACCTGGAGGCATTTTGCTAAGACGAATGGGCTATACCACCTGCAAGAATTAGGGGCCTCAGACAACTATTACAAAAGACTGCACGCTGTCATTGATGCTAAAGGGGGCAATACACAGTATTAAGAACTATGGGTATGTAAACTTTTGAACAGGGTTATTTAATTTGTTTCTTGGTTGCCATGTTTTGTTTTATGATTGTGCCATTCTGTTATAACCCGCAGTTGGATATGAATCCCATAAGAAATAAAAGAACTGTGTTTTGCCTGCTCTATCATCTTTTCTTTTAAAAATGGTACATATATTACCAAATGGCCAAATGTATGCAAACTTTTGAGCACAACTGTATATACCCAAATGCCTTGTTTCTATTGGTAGGTACCAAAGACCTATGTAAGCAGCTTGGGGGTGTGAAAAACAAATTTTATTAAAATACATCTGTATGTGTATAGAATGACTCAGTGTAATGTGTGTTTCTGAAATAAGCAGATTATGTTAGATTAGAGAAAAACAGGGAAACTTAGATATGCTTTTAACATTTAACAAAACATTTTTTATACAATAAAGAAAAAACTATTGTTTTCCTCATTACATAAATAAGCACACAAACAAATGAGGTATTGAGAGTACTGGTAGTTTTAACTGCCACATTCCCACTGTGCTTCTGCATTCACAGTTTCCTCACCTCCTTTTACTCACGGCACTGTGTTAACCCTTTATGTTTCTGGAAGCACTGCCTAGTTCTGCCCTCTTTGCAAAACAAGATCCTGTAAATAGTTGTATATCTGACGCTTCTAGCAGTCTGCAGGCATGTGACTTTAAGCAACATGTCTGTACATAGCAGTCTTTCAATACTCATTCCCACATATTACTCAGCAGTATTTTTCTTGTTGTTGTCACTGTTTCTTGAACAAAGTAAATCACAAGGCAGATTTCCAAATAGCTGCAGTGGTAATGGTTGCTACATACGGCAGTGATTTGTACTCACTCTACTTCCTCTACATAAATCTGATGAAATGCAAGGGTCATATTTCTAGTAGGATCTTATAAAGAACTTGACTTGATAACGATAATCCGGGGGTGGGGGGTGGGGGGTGGTGGCCCAGGGTCTGGGAGTCTTTTTCATGTGTAAAGCTCAATAAACGCAAAAAGTATAATAAGATATAAATAGAAAAAGTAATAGACAAAAAAAAATACATATTCTCTTAAAACTTTCTGAATTTTAAGACGCTAACTGAGCTATATATTATTATTTTTCTGACTCTTTGTGACCTCATGGACCATAACACCTCTGGCACATCTTTATGTCCAAGGTTATGCTGATCCACTTGGTATTCATGGCAGAGATACTGGAGTGGGTTGCCTGGTATTCCTATGTGGTCTTTCATCCAAGTACTGACTAGGCCCAACCCTGCTCAGCTTCAGGGTGGTGTGACCTCTTGGACCTCTAACTAGAATTGAACCCAGGTTACAGCAGTGAAAACACTGGATTATCAGGAACTCTTATATATTATTAGTATTGTATTGCTTTAAAGGTAACTCCTAGTCTGCAGTCTAGGTAGCAGATAACAATTCCTTAAGGGGAGGGATCTAATATCTTTAACCAAGTGGGGTCTCATATTAGAGACTTGGCTTGTTCTCCATCTCTTTTTTATGCGTTTCTGGGGGTAATCTTTCTCAAATGAATACATGGGACTATCCTAAGGATGAGTTAAGCCCAGATTTTGAAGTATATAAAATTGGGGAGATTAGATGGACCACATGTCAGCAAAATCGCAGGGAGTCCTGACACATGTCATGATTTAGGTATGACCCATGGTGGGGCAATCAGTATTCATAAGATTTTGAACCCTATAGTTGTCTTGCATGGAGGAAAGGAGAGTAAGTAAAATAGTGCATGGTCTAAAAATCTAAACTTATGTGGAAAACTTGTCCTGAATATGTAAAGACTTCTGTCCTCCAGGCTGTTGAGAAACACTAGCCTGTAGGACAGAAGAGAGAAGGGTCAAATGATAGAAACTTTAATTATATCAACGTGGCAAATCTACCTAGTGAGTACGCAATGTATACACTGACCCATTTTTGCCTTTTCTGTGCGTTTAAGTTCCTTTTCCTGTTGTAAATATCTTGTTCTAGGTGGTTACCCCGTAATAGCCAGTCTATGAACTACAGCATTTCAGTTTTTTTAAGCCAGGAACCGATTTTTTTTTTTTAAAGTGGTGTCCCTCGTAGTGGTGCCCCTATGTGGCTGCCTAGTTGGCCTAATGGGTAATCCGGCAATGTTGATTTAACATGGATAAGTAGAGAAACATTTTCCAGAAAGAGAGAAATGCAGAAAAGAGTAAGACGCCTTGATTTGAAACTGGAAGGTGGGAAATTTAGGGGTAATATCAAAAAGTGCTAATTTACCAAAAGGTTAGCAGATACCTGGAAAAAAACCTTCCAGTGGGATGGTACAGTCAAACCAGTTAAGAAATATAGACATGCCCAAAATAAGCATAAGGCCATACTGAGGTTTAATTAAGCCAAGCTTTTTAGGTAGACAAAATGGACAGTTCAGATGCCCCTTTTTGTTCTTACCTGCCATGACACCTGTGATTCTGTCATGTTTCTGTAGTGCTCATGGACATATTTTGGTTTTATGCTGCCCCATGCCATTCACATTTGTGCCCCCCCCCCCCCCCCACCCCTAAATGTTCCCCTTTCCTTATTTCAAAACATTGTATGTAAGTTCACTTACAGATAGAAATATCACCGCATATAGACATGTCTGTGCATCCACAAACATATTTCAATGTACTACACTGGATCTTCAGGCACCCTTCTGCCCCCTGAGAATGTGCTGCCCTAGGCATGGTACTATAACTTCATCATGGGGTTTATAGAGAATGTTGGACAAACCATTACATACACATATTTTCTTAATAATATTATTGTGCCTCCACCCAAGTAGTAGAAGTACGAAAATAAAATATTTAAGAACAGGGATAAGGCTATAATATTTAATATTTTTAAACACTGCATTTTATATTTTATTGTTGGTTAAAAAAGGTGTTAGGTGGTTATGTTAGGGTATGATATGTCATGTACAATCATGTTTTTACATTGATTATACAGTACATTCAAAAACTATTATTCTAAGCATTACATAATATAAGAGCATCTCCTACATAACGTTACCCTGCATGGTTAATTTCTTTTTTTTTATGGCAATTATTTTTATTCTGAAATCTAATGTCTTTTTGTGGCAAAGTTTCAGATTGATCCAAAACCAAAGGTTCCTATTTTTGTTTTTATATTCACTTTATTTAGTGTTAAGCACTTGGAACACATCCGTGGCTTAGTTTCACTTGCTTTGTTCCAAAACCAGACACAAAAAACCACGACAATAAATAATACTTTATTTATACTGTTATTTTCTCAAAAAGCAACTAAAAGAGCTTTACAATAACAAGATGAGAACAAGTTACAACAAAAATAAAAAGTATTTTGAGAGCCATAGTACAATATAACAAAACAAAATAATGATAATATAGTGCTTTTTAAGCATGATGCAGAATTATATTTAATAATATAAAACAAATTTAAAAAAAAGGGACTTTAGTGCTTGTATGTCATGTGACATTCCCCAGAGAACAACAAGGGAAAGGCCAAGCTGCTGTAAGGAGTGTATTAGATACCTTTTAATTCAGAAGTATATGTGTTCTGGGATAAATATTCCAGCCAGTCACAGAGACATAAACATAACTTATAAACAGGCAGAGATGGAAAGATGAGGTCATTGAAGCAATTAACATGATGGAGCTTAGAGGGGCAGTGACTGACATGCTGTGGTCCATAGGTCATGGAGAGACAGACATGACAGAACGACTAAACAAAACAAAAAAAAATCTTCCTGCTCAGCACACAATATCAAGTACACAAATATTCTCTATGTTATGTGTAAGCTTTCTTTATAGTTAGCAAATTACTTGTTTTCTTGTGTTTATGTACAAAACACCTAAACTGTTGCAGGAAACAATGTTGTTTCTTTTATGATGACACAGGAGGAAGTGTTTGAGAATGTTGTTGTTGTCGGCAGTCACATTGAGCATGTGTCATGTGATAGAGCTGCCGTGCGCTCCCGGGCAGCTGCTGAACTTGTTCTACCTCCTATCATGTGCTCTTCTCCCCACCCACATATTGAAGTCTGCATGTTTTCTTTTTTTAAATGTATGTACGTTTTGCTAATGAATATAATAAAATATACAGTGATTCATCGGTTCTCGTTCTTAATCCGTTATGGACGGCAGGATGAGTTCCAAGGTAGAATATCCCATAGGGATCAATGTAAATTGAAATAATTTGTTCCGGACTCCAGATTTTTCACATTTTAGTCTGAACTGATGGTGTTGTTTTTTTAAAACAAAACCTTAAAACTCAACAGGCATAAAGAAAAAACAATAATTAGATAAAATTACACATAATTGATCTTCACTTTAACTGTACTGAGAGGACTTGAGGGCCCAATAGGACGGTGGCGATGTAGAGGAGGAGAGAGGTTATTGCTTGTAACTTTGGTTCTTATAGGCACAGGCTACACTTTGATTCTTGTAAGCACAGGTTTCACATTGGCTCTTACAGACACAGGCTGCATATTGGCTCTTACAGACACAGGATGCACATTAGCTCTTACAGACACATGCTGCACTTGGGCTCTTATAGATAAAGGTTGCACTTACAGGCACAGGATGCACATTGGCTATTACATACGCTGCCCTTTGGCTCTTACACAGGCCGCACATTGGCTCTTGCACAAGCCGCACTTGGGCTCCTACACAGGCCGCACATTGGCTCTTGCACAGCCTGCACTTGGGCTCCTACACCGGCTGCACTTGGGCTCCTACACCGGCTGCACTTGGGCTCCTACACCGGCTGCACTTGGGCTCTTACACATGCTGCACTTGGGCTCCTACACCGGCTGCACTTGGGCTCCTACACCGGCTGCACTTGGGCTCCTACACCGGCTGCACTTGGGCTCTTACACATGCTGCACTTGGGCTCCTACACCGGCTGCACTTGGGCTCTCACACATGCTGCACTTGGGCTCCTACACCAGCTGCACTTAGGCTCTTACATAGACAGAATGCGCAGTGTCAAAAGCTCATCAAGTTCTGAGCAAGCGTTGAGTTTCGAGCAAATTATCAGATCAGTCCCACTTGTTCAGTATCGTGCAAGCATTGAGTCTCAAGCATTTTTCCCCCCTGTGAGACGCGTCAAGTACCAAAAACGGAAAAAAACTGAGCCGACGGGAACCGAGGTACCACTGTAATAAAGAATCAGTTATTTTTTCCATACGCTCAAAAGGAAATTTCTTCTAAACATAAGTTGCTGCTATATAAAGGAGTGCAGTTATAGTAGATACAATATTTGTATAGAAGTGGCAGCACTTGCATTTTATTGCTGTAAATCCTGGATCTTGAACCTTTTACCCACTCAATTTCTGCTGAATGATGTTGATATAACAGATAGGAGAAGAGGTTGACTGTGTGTCATGTTATAATGGAAGCAACACCTATTAATTACTCACTGGACTCAGTGAATAATAAAATCACTAGAGACACATTAAAGGGACATGGAGGGTTTCTAGAGTTCACTAGGTATGAAATATACCTATGTATTTATTTACTTGTTTGTACTTTGTTTTGCTATTAAGTAATTAAAAGCTCTGTATTTGCTGCCTAACATCAAACAAATAGTCCCTGTATGGGTCAGCCCAGCATATGCAGACACAGACTCTGTAGGGCATAATATGCAGTGTAGTGTCCTAGCCTATTAGAAACCATGCTGCAGCATCCCTGCTGAGATGTAGTCCCTGTGTCTGCATACGCTGCAGTGTGCAGATCCATACAGGGACTATTTGTTGTGTTTCGGCAGTAAAACAGAGCTTTGCATTGCTTATTAATAAAACTAAGTAAATAAATATATAGGTGTATTATATACCAAGTAAACTATGAAATTAATAGCATAGATAAAAGAGTAGATTGAGAAGATAAATTGCTATTGTATATGTGAAAATAATGAATGTTGGGTATAGTCATCACTTAAAGAACCAATGCACAAAAAAAGTCACCAATGCACTTTTTATGAATGTAGTCCATGAGCATAATAATATTTTTAGAGAAATTATTTTAGCAGACTCAGCTTGTGTGCAGTTTCCTGTTCAGTATATAATGGGGGAATGAAAAGCAGGATTTGCACTTTGGGGAGCAACGCTCTGCTTCTGTGCATGTGCAGGTGGATGCACCTGCTAAACACTTGTACCATTATACACCAATAGAGGTAATAATCCCTCGCCACTCCTCCCACTGCTGAATTAAAAAAAGAATTGTCACAGATTTGGTCTGGTCGAAAAAGCAGGATACTCATCTTCAATAGAGCAGTTACAATCACTGGAATAGCCATCTTGAACTCTCCATGGGCCTCATTCAATTGCAATTTGGCCAATTGAATAGGGCTCTATATAAGCACATAGCTTATTTTTTTACAGACTTTTTTAGTTAGTAAACTTCTATCCAAAAGCAAGGTCTTCACTAACTAAAAACTTCTGTAAAAAAAAAAAATGCTGTGCTTATATAGAGCCCTATTCAATTGGCCAAATCGCAATTGAATGAGGCCCCATGTGAATAAGAATACTAGAAACACTGGTATTAGTAACAAACATGTATTACGGGTCTTGACTTGAATTTTTACAAAGGACACCATATCTCAGATTTCTTTGTGATAATGGACCGCCGGCGGTGTTTAGCCAACATGTTTATGGGCCTTTATCTATCCATTCATTTTTTTTCAGAACACATAAAATTGTGCTTTATTTAAAGCACTGTGTATTCGTTATTTCATCTGAAAAGGATTATCTGAATATGTTCCACATATAATTTTTAATTCAGATCTAATACAGTTTGTCGGTGTAGTAATTTTTTTTTGCTTGCCCAAAACCTGTAGTAAACCCTGTAGTATTGTTAAAAATAACAAGTGTAGCTGTATTCCTTGTTGTCGGCTGTTCAACATCTTGTTAACCTGGAGTAACCATGACATGTTTTTATGCACAGAATTAGAGATTAATATATATCCTGCAACTGATTTCCTAGCATACATGCTTCAATATCCTTAGTATGATTTGGCAGAGGGATTTCCACTTGTGTGTATCTTCATAGTTGTCGGAGGCTCCTGCTAGATAGTAAATAGAATGGACATAAATTAAAATCAAACCTCAGCAATTTTGTTGAGAAATGTACTGAAACAGAGAGGACACGATAAACTGGTTTATCCTGAATATCTAGAAAAAAACTCAACAGAAAGCACACACCAGCCATTAAAGCATTGTATGTTTTTACCTTTTTCTGACACTTTTTTTCTGTTTAGTTATGTATATATATATATATATATATATAAATATATATATATATATATATATAATGTATACTGTACTATATAATAATAATTCTGTAGGTAGTGTTTTTACAGCTCAAACTCTGCTAGCCAGGGCGAATGGTTTAAAATCAGATTCTCAGGTCCCCGAGTGGTTTTCAATATTTACCATACAAGAGTAAAACCGACAGAAAACACCATAGAGTGTTATAACAGTATATATTGTAAGTGTTATCCATTAGAGCCCTGCCAGGACCTGTGTGAGTGGGCTTCAGCACACAGGACTCAGACCGCCGAGCACTGGAGCAAGGAATAATCAGCTCCATCAGGACTGTTTGTCTTATAAGTACAACTTTCTGAAAAAAAATATTTAATAGGCTGGGAGATACATCACATATATAATTGGAATATTTTTATTGCTTCATTTGGTGCAGTGGTTCTTCACTTTTTGTTTTCTACTTGGGGGTTAGGTGTACAAGGTGAGCGTATATTCAAAATAAACTTACATTGAAACATCATTATTTCAGCTTCATCTTGCCTCCACCACTTATGAGGTCATCAACAGGATGGGAATGGGTTTGCTTAGGAGACAGTGCTAACTTTGTATACACAAACAGAAGTGGCTGGGGACTTGATGTGCTAAAATAGTTTTCCTAGGCAACAGGCAGCTTATTAGCTCTGACTGAGATACAGCCAAATAAAGAGCATTTTCTGCCAATGAAGAGCTTGTGTCTGACCATTTAGCACTGTCTATCATCCAGAGCCCCAGTCTGGATTGCTACCATGTCGTATTGAAGGGGCTTGTGTACCTCAATGAAGCTGTGAATTAAACGATATAGGGTGACCAAAGATGGTCAGGTCATAGCATGGAAGTCAGACAAATTGCTGTCCACTGGAGAAGGAACTGGCAAGCCGTCCAGTTTCTTTGCCAAGAAAACCTTATGGATAAGCAAAACCAGAAACAGACAGATGCTGTCCATATGGTCACGAAAGTCGGACACAACTGAAGAACTGAACAGCAACAACAACCATCCAGAGCAGCTCCCAATCGCTTCAGTGTTGGAGCCAAGAAGCTTATTTTATTAGGAATATTATGAGCTCCTGTTGTTAGAACATTATAATGGTTACGTAAAGGCATATGTGCATTTCCCAGATTATGAATTAATCTGATAGAGGAGAATCAGTAGTGAAGGAAAATATTTGTTTTGCATGCAAAACCCCCCAAATAAACATTTGATGCTTATAAATTTCTTCAGATTCCTGCAACTTGATTTTGAGAAGGCATGCCCCTTGAAAACCTTAGTTAAATGCATAAAATAATAATGCATTTTGTCCAGGAGATCAGACATTAGTGTGTGGATCTCTGCACTGTGCTAGATTAGAAAAATGTAAAAACAAGGAAACATTCATATATCTTTAAATTCAAGCTTTCCGTGCTATGGACTCTTTCTGTTGTTTGCTTTTAATATGTTCCACTATTGTTGCAGTTCTAGTTATATATAGCATTCATGACAGACTCAAACCAGTGCAAATAAGTCAAATTTTTTTAGTAACATGTCACTCTATCTCCATCTCTGGCTATTTCAGCAGGACTAATGAAGAGCTCATTCATTTACAATGACACGCCCTGCTTATGGACCTGAAAGCAGAAGTTCAAAGAAATAGAAACCTGCAAGAAAGAATTATTGCATATAAAGTTAAATATTTAAAAACTACATTAGTATAGTTTTATTATTTTAGATAATGACTGTACAAAGCCACCTAACACTAAAAGTATAATTCAGATTTTATTTACGATTGCTAGATAACGATAATAATTCACTTGAAACCAGGTGAAAGATGAGGGAAGCAAATTGGCCAACAAGGAGCAAGCAGTCTTTATGGTATAACATATAATAGTTGTCAAACTGCGATTTGTCGTCACGCTTGCAACAAATCGCAGTTTGACAACTACGATTGCCGCAACCCCCATGCATGCGGCAGGGCGTACATGCGCGCACCCATAAGAGGAAAACAGAAGAGACACACAGGGAAGGAGGGGGGAGACACGGGGGGGGGGGAACCCCAGGGAAGGAGGGGGGATATACAGAGGAGGGGGGCGAGACACAGGGGAGTGAGAGGAGGGGGGAGAGACACAGGAGTGAGAGGAGGGGGAAGAGACATAGGAGGGAGAGGAGGGGGAGACACAGGGGAGGAGGGGGGAGATGGAGAAGAGTGGGGAGAGACACATGGGAGGGAGAGGAGGGGGAGACACAGGGGAGTGAGAGGAGGGGGGAAGAGACACAGGGGAGGGGGGAGAAACAAAGGGGTGGGAGAGGAGGGGGGGTAGACACACAGGGGAGTGAGAGGAGGGGGGGAGAGACACAGGGGAGGGAAAGGAGGGGGAAGAAACATAGCGGAGGGGGAAAGACACAGAGGAGAGAAATAGGGGGAAGAGACACAAGGGGGGGAGAGACAATGAGGGGAAAGAGACACAGGAGCGGGAGAAGGGGGAAAGAGAAACAGGGAGGTAGGGGGAAAAGAGACACGGGGGGAAGACACAGGGGAGGGAGAGGGGGTAAAAACACAGGTGGGGAGAAAGGAGATACAAGGGAGGGAGAGGAGGGGGAAAGGAGACACAAGGGAGGGAGAGGAGGGGGGAAATGAGGCACAAGGGAGGAAGTAGACAGAGGGAGAGACTCACAATGAGTGCCAAAGGCGCTCATCGCGAGGCCAGTAATGTAGAGGTCGGGGAGAGGCTCGCGAGGCAAGTAAAGTAGAGGGGGAGAGGCTCCCATTGTGTGGCAAACAGCATTGCCAGGCTTCACATTTTATTGCCGTCATTTTTGACGGGCAAGTTGCTAGTACAATAAATTATCAGTAATCTATTTTTATTATATTTTATTTACATTTAAACAGACCATTTTCAGGAACTGAGATGGAGGTGATGTGACTATGCTACAATTGCAAAGTTTTAAATACTGTGGGAGTATGAAACACATGCTTCTATGGAAATAGTTTTGTCTCGGTGCTATCAAATATGCTGATATTTAAAATTTAATGGAAAGGGAGGTTTAAAAAAAATAAAAATAAACTACATGTACTATTTTGTACCTGCCGAGGAAATGAAGATACTGATTGTGCACTTCCCATGTGGTTTTGTCACCAGTCTGACTCATTGTTCTCTTTCACTCTCTCGCTGTCAATTAAACCTTACTATTATCACTTATTTTAAAAGCTGCATAAATGCAAGTCTTCAAAAAGGCAAACATAACAGATAATAATAGATTTGTGGGGTGCATCTAGAGGAGAGATGACATGCTGGAGAACTTTTGGGGATATCACATATTGTTACTTAACATACGAATGGAGTGGTTCCTCAAGATGTCTTGCACATTTCATCCTTTGTCCAACTAGTACAAGGCAAGGTAGTCAGCAATCTTCTAGTGGCCAACTTTGCTAGTGGCCAACTGATTAAAGTGATTTTAATTTCTATAGAAGTTCGTGGTGGGATGGCACGTGAATTAAAGAAGTTAGACAAACCAATAAAAGAGCTCTGTAGCAGATTAAATGGACACTGTATTGTAATAAGCATGCATAGATAGGAAAAATAAAAACTTATGTTTTTTTTTATTGTATTTCAATAATTTACTTAATTTTTCTAATAACTTTTTTTATTGCTAGGAGTATCCCATTTCATTGGAAGGCTGGGCCTCCTGCAAACAGCAATGATTCAATAGGGGTCTGTGTGGTCAGACTGGAAAATATGTTGTTTGCAGGCAGCCCACATGGATTACAATGCAGGGAGGGAGGAGAGGACACATACAAAAGTACAATAAAATAGAGGTGAAAACGTTGTTAAAAGCAAAATTACTGATTTTTTCAATTCTCATTTGAATATGCTTTCCATCAATATATATAGCCATGACGTAGCCTGTTAACAATAGAACTTAAAGGCCCACTGAATTCAGTACAATTTGGACACATAAAAGTAAAGATCTCCTAAAAGCATGTTAAAATACTTTTTTAAATTTTTTAAATATATGCAGTTTCAACTAAGAAATCAAATAAATTAAATTTGTGTTTACTGACTGCTCCCAGACAGGCAGCTCTGTGTAGTGAGCAAAAGAAAAACAGAGGTTAACCCTCACCTCATTTATCTGTGCCGAGTATGGGATGCTGGAGTCACCTAAACAGATCATGGATAGGTTAAGATATAGTGCATTCCTGAGTGCAGGGAAAACCTGCTATTAATCAGTGTCCTCACCACGCATTGTTGCCAGTCTGTTATTAATCATGAAACTGTCAGGAGGCACCCTACACTTTGTTAGCTGTTATTTGTGTAATTAAAAAAATAGATCATTTTAATATAAAATCTAGTGCTCTTTCACATCATGAAGCACACTTACAGTAAATGGCCCTATAATGAAAGAGTAACCCTCCACCTCAAGCTACAGACAAACTAGAATTATAAGCTTGCATTGTCCATGATGCGAGCAGAATATTGTAAATATAGGATTTTCTTATAGTGATTTTTATGTTTCTGTTTTGCGTAGTTGCTAATGTTGTTATTAGCTGCAAATAAAGACTGTATTTTTTTCTAAAAACATTTAGCTCATTATCAAGTCTGGTCCTTCAAAATATTATTATGAGACTACAGGGTACAATTTAGTACAGAACACTCTGCTTATTTCCGACATACAATATGTTGTGGTAGGGGAGTGAGTGTATTTACATTGGTAGACAGCATAGTGATAGGAGCAAGCAAAGTAAGTCCTGACGTATTTAAAAACTGAGATATAGACCCTCAGACTCTCACTACAAACTAGCCCCTCACAGGAAGCTGGATGTCACAGACTCACACAGCCACACCATCACCATTAGCCACCACAACAAGTGTATGAACAAACACACCGACAGACACAAATCACTGACTTTCACTAAAGGCTGCCAACCATCATCTATATGCATGCCGTATATTGTAGGGACTTAATAATGTAGTTTGCAGATTTTCCCTGTATATATTATTATTATTATTAACTTTTATTTGTAACGCGCCAACATATTCCGTAGCGCAATACAGGGGGATAAAAACAAGGGAAAATACAGCATTAACAACCTTCCAAAAATGGAGGACCCTTTTTTGAGCTTAGAATCTTTGCAGAAAGTGCTTTTTCCCAAAGCATCCTAGAAGACTGAAAACTCGCCACTTACAATCTAAAGGGAATGGAAGGGGCAGAAATCAGGGAAAGATTAAACAGATAAGGAATAAAAAGGGTCAGAAGAGACGTGAAGGTTAGAAAGGTTTTTCATTTAGAGGGAGAGAGAAGGAACAGAGGTGAGGGCTCTAGCATTTAATACTAGACTTTACTATAATATTATTATAAATTTAGTTGGAAGGCAGTTTTTTGTATTTTTTTCTTAAAGATTATGGGAAATTCTCCATAGATTGTACTAGCCATTGTTCCCTAAAGAAAATCATTACTGAAATATACACAATTCTTTGTTTTGCAAATATGTGACTCACTAATACTTATTCATGCTAATTAGTAACTCACTGTTTTTGCAAACACACAAACAAACAAGACCAAGCTACCCCTATTGTTACCATGCAGTTAGATCTCCTCCTTATCAAGCACAATGAGATGCAAATTAACATAATAACGAAGCACAAACAATTCTGGGCATCTCGGTAATGGTTAACTATAGAGAAATTGGCTAGTACAATGTATACGTAGTTCATGATATCTTTGTGTTAATCTTTTAATTTACTGAGTTTTAATGCTCAAATGTCAAAATATGTTTATCAACTAACGTATTTATGACTCAGAACTATTTTCTACTAGAGCCTTGATGGTGGATTATTTTCAAAACATGGTGCAAACTAGTTTGCACAAACGTATTTGCACTGGATTGTTTGCAGCCACCAAAGCATGGCATTGGGCACCCTTGGTGCAGGTCATTTCTTGAAACAAAGATATAGTCTAGGTGGAATTAGATAGGGATTAAAGGGGAATAATGTTTTTCTTTGTTGAAAGTGCAAGATGACATTTGTTAATGTGTCAGAGTGTGTATTCTTTTTTAAATTAAGGTATCAGAGCTGAGCTTTTTTCTGGAGGTGACTTCACTCAAGACAATGGACCAATGCTTCACAAGATAATCACTAATTAAGGCAATTATCTCTCCTTGACAAAGTATTAGCTATTTGGCTTGTGGGTGGATCAGAAAGCTTGACTGACAGCTAAATATTGCAAACTTGTCATTCATATAGTTTTTAATCCTAGCATATTTGGAATATCCACTGTGTCACTATTAGGAGCAACAGTGAGTGGATTGTAAATCAGGGAGATGCATTCTTATTTATAGGTAATATTATGTTGTTGTAAAAATTGACAGTCTGTCTCCTGCTCCGACCAGCCAAGACGGCCTCATACATCCCATTGTTTCATCATGACTATCTTTGGACTATATAAAAGCTTCAGTATTTGAACAAAATAAACTAAATGTATCTTTACAATCTTCCATTTTTTTAGTTTTGGGACCTGTAAAGCTGCTTCTCTATATTACGTATCAAGGGCCTCATTCTATTAGCGGCCGCAGCCGTTGCGGGCCCGCAAGGACCGGCCGCAAGCTATTCTGCTATTCTATTCCCTTACGGCCGGAGGCTCCGGCAGGCTTGCGGCCGGTGCCTTGCTATCTCTTGCGGCCGCTCGCGCCAGAGGAAAGCCTTTGATCTAAAACGCCCGCAAGAGTTTTGCAATTCAATTGCTCCGGGAAACCTCTCTGCAAGGCTAAAAACGAGCCGCTGCTTACTTGCAGGAAAGAGGTCTCGCTAGCACCAATAAGCACATAAAATAGCTCAAATAAAGCCATCCTGCACTTTGAGAAGACTATAAAGGGATTTTAGGTGTTATCCTGTACTCAAATCCGTAAAATATTTTATTTTTAATATCCGTAAAATATCCATGTAAAAAGTCCAGAGTGCTTGGAGCACCTCAGACACACCCACGCCGCAGCCGGAAAATAAACAGTTAATTTGAACTCGGGGTTGGGTTGATGTGCAAGCTTGAGAGTGGGTTCCTTTTAATCCTCATGTCCCCCAATATGATCCCTAGCATTTACAGAGCTGTACAGTGCAGGCTTGAATTTATTTTTGCGTTTTTATATTTCACAGCTTACGGCCGGTTCCAAGATATGCGGCCGGCCGTAAGAGGAGATCCTTGCGGGGCCGTATAATAGAATCGCGAGTTAACTGAACCCCCGCAAGGAATCGCAGCCTTACGGCCGATTTACGGCCGATAATAGAATGAGGCCCCAAGTGTCCAGGAGTGGGGCGGATCTGCCCAAAAGGCTGTCCTTACAAAACTTTTTAAAAAAGTCTAGGTTTGCCACTGCGGGGAAGGAGGCAGATAAGGATCCCTATCAGGACAGGGACTGATCATCTTCCACCATCTGTGCATCTGATAGAAGGTGGAGACAAACAGGTCTGCTGAAGTCTGTAACACTAAAGCTCAATTGTAAGCAACATTTATTTCTTCAATACTGATTTTATTACTAATCAGTTATTAAATAAACAAATTAAACATTATGTACAGGGCTAGGATATGTGGTTGAAAAAAAAGATGCAAATAAATTGTTATGCAAATAAGGCACCCCGCATAGGGATGCGCCCCTAGGCAGCTACCTTGTTAGAAATCCAACCATGCCTATGAATGAACACTACAGCGGTCCTTTAAACATAATTTAAAAAAATTCTGCCATGAGTAACTGTTTTATTTTTACAAATATGTCCCCCTTCCAACTTTGAGGTGTTTTGCTCATATTATAACAATAATCAAGTAACATCTGTGCAACAAGAAGCTTATTTCGTGCTTCAGATACCTCCCAGTTCATCAGTAATGTGACATTGGTGACAAGTCCATGTCATCAAGTTGTTTATGCAGACACAAATGTAGTTCCATATCTACTGGTGACTATGTGCTGTGCTGTCTTGTCTCAGTGTGCAATTTTCTATCTATTGTGAAAGGACAGGAAAAGGCTGTCATTTGACCCTTAGCATGCGGAATAGCCGCCTAGTTCCTCTACATTTTTACTTTATACCCCCTCCCAGTTGTGAAGTATATTTATGTGTCTCAGAGAGAGGCTTTATATTATTATGTACAGTTTGCTGCACAGGGCTTCCCACATCTCTGTAGCCTGGTTGGGGCACGTGTTTCGGGAATCTTGCCAACCTCTTGTGTGTATGGTAATAACATCTGACAGGGACTTCATGCATGAGGGAACAAGTTCCTCCTTAGCTCCAGTGTTTATTTATGGAATGTAGTCACATAACTGCAAAATATTACATTCTCTGCCTCCACTTGAGCTGCAGTCCCCACGGTGTATGAATTAATCAGCTCTGACTGAGGAGGTGTAAATTGCTTTCAAACTGTTTCTTTTATAGCTAGAGGCCAGTCTGTATTTAGATATGAGCAGATGTGCACTTCAGTTGCTGGAGACTTGCTGTGTTAAAGCAGTTTCCCCTGGCAACCAGTAATTTATCAGCTCTGGCTCAGAGGCAGCCTATGAAGAGCACTGCATAGATACAATATGGGCTATACATATATAAGTATATATATATATATATATATATATATATATATATATATAGTATTCTGAAAATCCTCTAACCAGAGACAGACCCTTTATCTTGATGACCTAATTAAGGGTTCAAAGAAGCTCTAGATCTAGTATGCAAATGCAAGATTGTTGCTTCACTTTGTTTCTATATTCATAGTAACAGTACCATCTCTGGACCTAAAGAGTAGTCTGAAGGTCAGAGCTAACCACTGACACAACATGTGTGAACAAGATGGGTAAAAGATATTTTAGGTAAAATAAGAACAATCATGGGTCCAAAGGATTACATTTTAGTTCTTATAGAATAAATATAGAGTAAATATGTTAGTCTCTCTTAGCACAAACTCTTGTATATTCTACAATCTATAATGAGTATTTATATATATATATATATATATATATATATATATATATATATATATATATATATATATATATATATATGCCAAAATATAATTTTCTTAAATTAACTATTTTTTCTGCTCTAATAATCGTAAAGGGGGTATAGATTAATTTGCATGTCACTACCCAGAATCCTCAGTGGCAGCTAGAACACTGTTCATTGAGAAATTCTGTGGGACATGTAAGTGTACTCATGATGTTTTTATCATCCTTTACTAATTCCCTGTGACACACTCATCTGGGTGCTGTGATTCATCAGTGTTTCCCTGTCAGTCTGGTTTAACATCGGGAAAAGAAGCAAATTATAACAAAACTGCAGTCAAATATGCGGTGATCATTACTACGTCTGAAGTGCTGTCCTTAATGTTGGGTTAATGCACTGAGACATTGTTACATATAACTTGAAATCATTTCTTTTGGCTTCGGCTGTCATTTTTATGTTACAATATATGAAAAAAATTAAACTTGAAACTAAAATATTGCCTTTATTTGCAAAGTATTTGTTAGATCTAGTAAATTGAAAGCTTGCAATGTTTTAAAACAAGGCAAGAAACCATTTTCTAAATAATGTAGGAGCGTATCAAGGGAATGGCGCCATGGTTGGCGAGATGTGGTTGTTTCCCACTGTTAAAGGACCCATGCAGTTTGGGGAAAATTTCACATTCAACATATGTAACAAACTAACAACATTAGTAGCTATGTAAGCCATGAGCAAAGATGATTTTTTAGAACTACTATTTAGTAATATTGCAAATCAAAATTCAAAAGCACTACTAGAGTAGGGATGTTATCTAAATCTAAAATGTCTCCTACCATTACATCAAACTGAATACAAAAGTAAAAATATAAAGGCTGTTGTTTTTTAAACTTTCTAAAAACATTTTACCAAGTAAGGTTCCTCATAATGGCATATTATACATATGGCACTTCAGTAAATGCATCAACTGAAGAAGGTCTCCAGTACCACCAAGTGCAAATACATGCACTTGGTTTAGGAACACAGCTTCAGTCTGTCTTTATTGCTCAAGCGTATTAATAACGGGATACTTCAGAGTTTACTCGTAAACTGAAGAAACCAGACTGTACAACACCCTCTATTTATGAAAAGTTAGGCCAGCTCAAGACCATTAACCATTCCTTATATGCCATGAAATGCATCAGATCAGCTCTGGTTTCTACAGATATGATACAGTGACCTCACTTACATGTGATTAAAACTCTTATTTTATAAAACAAATTGCAGAAGGACTCTTAAAAGGACACTGTAATCCCATCTATTTGTATTTAAAAGAACATTTTTTACAAATTACAAAAGTGTTAATACAATAAAGAAAGGTAAGAAGGAATTGTTACATGATAAAAAGGCAGGGAAACATGAGGATCTACTAGGTTGAAATTCATAATTTGTTTTGAAAATATAAGTACGGTAGCTAAGTAAACTTGGACTTCGAAGAGCACTGTACAAAACCTACTCCTAAAACGCACTCCTTTTTTTGTGAGACTTAAACGTGGCTGATGGTGTTAGTTCATAAACTTCATAATTTTGAAGCTTTTTGTAGACTGCAGAGGTTGTTTAAAAGGACACTGAATTAACCATAGGTCCTCTGCACCATCAAATAGAGGGTGGAAAATCATGTGACGAAGTTATTTATACTGAGAAAATAATTTAGTTAATTATTGATTTAGTTCACATGGGAATTTACACAAATACAAAGGTTCAGGCTGTAAGTCTCACATTGATTGGATTTTACCTTTATTGATTTGTAGATGTTTTCATTTTCATGCAGAAATGTGGTGCAGTGAGTAAAAGCCTCTGTTTTCTAGAAGTTCTGTGTCTGGATTATTTTTCCCTTTTTCTATTTTTAAACGTCATTTTATTTTAAAAAAAAAAAAGGTAGAGTATAATAGATAACTTACATTTTTAGGAAGTGGACAAAGTTTAAGTGAATTTACTGATATAAAATCATTTAGTCGAATCCTCTTTGTAATCACGGCTTGACTATGATTGATTTGGGAAGGTGGAGATGGCCTAATAATATAAAATCTGACAGAAAAAAAGACAACCAGAAGTGAAGGGCTTTAAAAGCACCTGAAACACTGCAGAGATTAGCCCTTGAGGAAGCCTAGATGATCTAGGTGAAACGGACCGTCGGCAACATCTCTTTGGGGACATGGATATCCTCAACTGAAGAGTTGTTTCAGCAAGACGCTGCATGCCAAGGAAGCTCCTGATTTGGGCACCATTTGATATCCTTCACCTGAAAAGCTGTTACAGCCGATTGTGGTGCAGTGTTTCTATAGCAATTTATTTGAAAGGAGCAATTGGAAAGGAGAAAATTGCCATTTAAAGTCACATAGTGGTGGAGTTCTGTTAGGCATTTTGACAGCAATATATAGCACTATATTATATTGTTATGGCAATAAGGATAAGCATGCCTTGAACTTGTTTTTAACAATATTTTAGATTCTGGTGTCAAACCCTCAATCAGTAAACCTGGGATTACAGATGAATGGCATATGAGGCTTACTGAATAGCAATGAATGAATGTTTTTTTTAAAGTTTTTAATATCCTTAAATAAAGCTTATATGTCTTAGAAGATAGCTGAGTATAAACGTGTTCAGAACAACCATAGATTCATAGGATTCCTCCTAGAAGTGTCAATACATGTATTTAGGGAAAGTCACTTGAACTGGGACTATTACTATGTGTCTAGATGGTGATCAAAGAGACAAGTAATAAAGTTGTTTTCTCAATCCTATGACCTTCTTCAGTAATAGCTAATTATTTGTTTAGGGCAAACATCTAGTGCCCTATGTACGTCTGTGTCCTTCACACAACATGATCTAAAGAACCCAGAGTCTAAGTGGGATAAATTGGAAGCCCGCAACAACTCAATGTTTTATCACAAAAAGGTTTCTAAATCTGGTGCCTGTAGACTTAACATTTGTGGTGGTAAATATTTGTTTCTCAGCATGTAAATATCTCAGCAGCTGTGTTTTGCTGTTATGTTCATGTGACAGGATCATGAAGTAAATTATCACTACACATAAGCATGCGCTGTGTTTTGCCACAAACAAGTTGCAAAGTGCTGGACTTTATTCCAACTGAAAGACGCTTTTTCCCACATGTGTCTGAAAAAGAAAAACTTTGTCAATAGAATGTATTTTTGCAGCAAGAAACACTCACTTATGTGGGTTTGACCTTATCTTAGTTTTAGCTACCTGTATACAGTGTGCTAGCACACAGATGTGGAAGATGGCAGTATATAGCAGAACATGCATGGAGAAAGAAGCTATTACAGAAGATGACTGTCTGTTAGTTTGTTGACTTGTAACATGTAAATGTATTGTGATAATTACACTGCCAGTGAGAATCCTCACACCTGTTACTTGTGGATTAGCTTTAGCTCTGTGTGCCAGATCGCAGATGTGAACGATGGCAGTAAGCAGAAGAGCATACAGGGAGAAACGGTGCAGTCCTAGAAGCTGACAGGCTGTACATTTGTTTATTAGTTGAATATAAGTAAAGTGCAAATGATATGTAATAATGACATTGTGGAGGAAAAAAAAAAAAAACCTAGTTCAAACATTTTTATAAAAAATAAAATAAAACAATGGTAAAAGTGTCTCTTTAGTTACAAGATGTAAAAAGGAAGCTGTGCTGTGTGGTTCACCTGCTTTCTATTTCTTGTTATTTGCACTCTGTGAACACTAGTTAATCATTAGTTGAAACAATGGCTTTATATTGCTGCTTTGAATGTAAATACCTGAAACCAACAGACTGCTTAAAGGGATATGTAAATGAGATGGATTATGAGTGCATCTGATAGAGGAGAATTAGTAGTGAAAAAAATAACAAAACATTTTAAACACTTACCTTGAAGTTAGCAAAATATCTTTTAATTTCTCTCAGTTGAAATTTAGGGTTAATATATCGTTATTCCATTTTATTTCTCTCTTTATATTCTTATTTACATAAGGGCTGCTCCATTTTCATTGTACTGTATCATAGCGCAATGAGCGCTTCCTGTTTTCACTGCGCAGGTCCACTCAGTGTCAATTGGTTGCCGTAGTTACGGCAGCGCTTAAAAAGAGGGCCAGACGGCTCAGCAGACTTTACCTTGACAAAGACGTCTGATGACGTCGAAACGCGTCGGCCTTTGATGACGTGGCATGCCTTGTAGTTAAGGGCACGCCGGCGTCTTCCCAACTAACAGTATTGTATTTGTAAATAATATTTTAGAGGTTGCATGCTTACCCTACCTGTCCGTTTCCATATGAGTGAATGTTGTTGTCTGGATATGAGTTAGATCAAGCACGCAATTAACGGTGCTTTAAGTAACAGCTAGCCTGCTGGCTTCCTTGTACTTTTCATCCACTGATCTTTTCTATATTATGCTAATCTCTGTAATGGAGTATGGGCAAGATAGAAGTTACATTTTTCCAAGAGGAGTAGCCTTGGGTGGTCATTACATGCATATAATAGTCCCACTAAGATAGAAGACTAAGTAACTCCTAGAACTTTATTGTTACTTTCAAAACTTCTGCCCTGACTCAAAAGCATTTCCTGGTATACCATTAAGAATATATATTTACATATAAAGGTCAGATTATTCCCAGCAATTTATTTGGGGAACCCTATAGGATTAGAGTCACTGATATCCAGAACCTCTACACTTGTAAATGTGTATTATAGATTTATGATTAATTACAAAGACAGGATTATTTAAATTGGATTAGCAATCTATTTTTTCCTCTGCAGTACTGTTAGGTGTGGACTTATGAACCCCTCTATTAAGAGTTTATCTAACATTTAGTGGTTATTTGTCCACACATCCACTAGCCTATTTTTATCTCCTTTTTTCCAATCCAGGATTTTTTAAACACTTTGTTTTTAAAGATATCGCCGTTGTTACCCTTTATTAATAAAGACTTTAGTTGTATTTTTCCCACTTTGTATATATATTAGTAACTATTGGGTAGCAAATACCCTGGTAGCCTAGCATTCCTACTAGACTTTGATTTAACACCCTTCAAACCCAGGCTAAACTGGTATGCAATTTGAAAAAATGTTTTGGCCAATCAGGAGGAAGTAAAGACTGAAACATTTGTATCAAAATCTGGGAGTTGCTGTCTGTTTTTTTTTCTCTTTGCCTGTCTCCTTATGGACAATTTCAGCTTTATGTAAGCTTCCTAGGGGTGTGCACATCCAGATATCAGTATGGAGCATATAAATATGTAAGTACATTTAACTTTTCAATATAATACATATTTTTCTACTAATCACTAGCTGTTTATTAGGAAACATTTGAAACCCAGCTCACTTAGATATCCCTTTAACAAGGCGCTGATGTATTTTAATCTTGGAATCACATATATAGTTCTCAGCAGCGTGGACTTGCCAAAAATGTTCATAATGCAGCCTATTTACACTGCACACTTGCCACATTGCTGACACTTACACCTCAGGTCAGCAACAGTGCAAATGTACATTGTATGCTGCACGAAAAACAAAAGCAATTGTTATCTCTTCCGGATATTGATTGCTGGATATATTAATTACAAATAGGTCAAGTATATTAATTTATAATTTCATTAAATAATTAATTATTATTATTAAAATCTATATTTAAAAAAAATTAAATACCAGAGAACAGGCTCGCAATGAGCGCCAAAGGCGCTCAGCGCGGGGCTCACACTGAATGCACAGGCTGCTCACAGAACCAAAAGTACACCAGGGGAGAGCCTCACAATGAGCACCGAAGGCGTTCAGCGCAGAGCTTGCAATGAGCACCGAAGGAGGCCACAAGACCAAAACTACACCAGAGGAGCGCCTCGCAATGAGCACCGAAGGCACTCAGAGGACCAAAAGCGTTACATTGTGCGGAAAACAGCATTACCTGCCTTACAATTTTATTGCCGCCATTTTTTTGTCGAGCAAGTCGCTAGTATATATTAAAGTAAAGGTATGCAAGGCTAAATGTATGAAGCTAGAAGGGGTAATGCCAACCTTAAAGTTTTCATCCTAAGCAATTACTGCTTCAAAAGATCTGCAAAATGGTCCTGTGTCTGAGATTATAGTAATGTACAGACATAGAGAAAAACTACAACTTATACTATGTTCAGAATTCAAGGAACTGAGTTTCCTGTGGAATCAAAGCTCACTTTGAAAGATGAACATAAAAGACTCAAGGTGAGCTTCAGTGACCTCAAAAATGACTGCATTAATCAATGAATACTAAACATATACATCACAACAGGAATATCTAGAGTTGGTAAAATGAATGGTAGGTTAGCATATAATTATATCACTATAGCTAAAAACACATATTATCACAATGGATAGCCAAACTATTCCCCACCACAATTGTTATAGTTGTTAAATGTTCTTGTCTTTTAACTGAATCTCCTTGGGTTCTATAATAATTAAGAAATTATTGTAATCAAAATGGCAGAACTATAGACTAAATACCTACTAGACTGATAAAATAGCTATTTAAAGGTAAAACAATAAGCTGCTCATGAGTTAAAAACCTGGGCATTATCATCACGGAAATGTCCTCCTCATATTTTGTAGCATAAGAGTATACCGTATTTTTCGCCCTATAAGACGCACCGGCAGATAAGACGCACCTAGTTTTTAGAGGAGAAAAACAAGAGAAAAAAAATCTGAATCAAATACAAATACACTTTACACACAGATACACACCTACATTACACACAAATATATATATATATATATATATATATATATATATATATATATATATATATATATAGATACACATACATATACATACACACATAAATATACATACACATACATACATGCACACATACACACACATACATACACACACATACATGCACATACATGCACACATACACACATACACATACATATACTGCAGCATTTGGGAGCATTTGGGAGCCCTTGACCCTCCCTGACCCTCCCTGACCCTCCTGATCCTCACCTTTCTTCTGATCTCTGCCATCTTGATCTCACCCCAGGGCTTCCTACAAGCACTCCTCGTGTACTGCAGCTTTGCGTGTGTGACGTCACTAGGACGCACCGGCCGACGCGATGCTGGTAGGAAGCGCTGGGGTGAGATCAAGAGGACAGAGGCAGTTTGAAAAGGTATATTCGCCGTATAAGACGCACCAACTTTCCTCCTCCAGTTTTGGGGAAGAAAAAGTGCGTCTTATACGGCGAAAAATACGGTAATTCTCTCTGTTTCTGATGTCATATTAGTTCTGAAGAAAAGCAAGTTGGTTGTAGTAATTGATTTATATACTGATATAAATGCTTAAAGGGATATAGAAGGTTCCCTGGATATTTAAACATAATTTTATTAACAAGTGCTTAAAAGCTTGAGTTTTTACTCACAGAAACCTTCCAAACAGCCCATGCAAACATGCCCCTCTGTTGCTCATACATACAATGTTTCTGTTGTACTAGCCAATAACAGACTGTATCTCACCAGCATGCTATTAAATTGGTAATTTTTCAAACATGCATATTTCAATGTGTTATAGGGTTTTACGTAACTTTTGTAGCTAAGGGTTGCGTAGAGCCATTTCTGCAAGGACGCACAAGCACACTCAAATGGCAAAACACTGTGTTTGTTGCAATCAAAATGTCAGCTTATTCATTTGTGTTATTTAGCCATTCTAACTGCAAAAGGAAATCAAATTCATTATCGTAGTAAAGACAAAAATCAGTATTCAGATTGAGATTGTAATTTATTGTTCATTGAGGACTTGAGAAAATGTGCCTATAAGTTCAATAAATCATGCGGTGCATGCAGCTTAGACTTGGGCTAAATAAACAGTTTGAGTGATGTTAAAGCTAATACTGCAGCAAGTTATAACAATTATAAAATAGGGACACAGATTCAAAACAAAAAGTTTTACCTATTTTCTGTTTTTTTTCTAATTTTCTCTTGATTTTAACTGTTCTACTTGATAGTGTAGAGAAGTTTGAATGACTAAAATTGCCCTTTAAGTGCCACAGTTAGGATTACAAGGATAAAGTGGAGGTTCTACCTATAGTCTGAGTTAAAACTATTGATAATGAAAAATGTTATTAGTTGGATGTTTTAAAATTCATTTTCTAACTTTAAACATGTATTAAAGAGTACATTTGACCTGCCAGTCACCCTTTCTATTCCTCCTACTTCACTTGCACTATTATCTTTTTCTAATGATATTATCATTGTCAGTAATTGCTAATTACCCCATGGGGCTCTAAATGTAATGTTTGAGTGTAAGCCATGAGAAACTAAAGTGAATGGACATGCTCAAAACCCACAGAGTACTCAGCATAGTAACTTTAATACAACCAATAGGGCCTCATCCTGGGATAGCCGCAAGCTATTTAGCTATTCTATTCCCTTGCGGCCGAGGGCTCCGGCCGGCTTGCGGCGGATCACTGTTATCCCTTGCAGCCACCCTCGCCGCAGGGAAAGCCTTTGATCCCATGCGGCCCCAAGAAATTCGGCCTCATGGAACCACCTATCCCTATTCAAATGCTCCGGCCAGCCCTCCGACAAGCCTGCAAAACGTCCCAAAAGGGCCGCAGCTTACTTGTACCCTGGAGCAGCTGCAAGGGCTGTGAAGCTCTTGCGCCTGCTTCAATTAAGCCCCCCGCTGGCAGGAGGGGACCCGATCATGACCCCTGCAGAGTCCCCACAGTGTCCCCACATCACGCCGAAAGTGCAGGGGTCCGATAGAGATCACTGCATAGGTTAACTGAGGGGTCCAAACGGGACCCCTGCAGGGTGCACACATTAACACCTGTATTAACCTCTTCCCTTGCTGCAGAGTGTCCCAATCGTCGCTGATTGTGACCCTTGCAGCATCTACAGGATTTCAAATTTCCCACCGCGGGCTTGAATGCAAATCAGAAGGCGCAGATGCCTTCAGCAAATCACGCCGTGGGGTTGTATTCCATTCTGATTGGCTGAAGCCAGAAGTGCCTTCTGATTGGTTCAAAAATGATTGACAGCTCCGTAAGCCAATCAGGATGGAATATATGGCTCACATTTTGGCGCCTTCTGATTTGCTGAAATTTGATTGACAGCCATTTCAGCCGATCAGAAGTCACCATTCCGTTTTCTTTTTACCGGTAGAAGGCCTAGAAGCCTCATTAGCATCGGGGAGCTCCATTAGTTTTATTTTTTTTTTAGAGCGCAGGTTTTTGAAGGGCCCAGTCGGGGCAGAAGATGACAAGGCCGGGGACATCGTGGACAGGTAAGTTTAATGTATTTATATGTGTAATGTTAATCATGTTTTGTGTGTATTTGTGTATGTGTGTGACTAATGTTATGTATCTTTTTTTCCAGGGGCCGATCTAGGAAACAGAAAAAGATGGATGGGGACATGCTGGAAAGGTGAGTTTAATACTGTAATTACAATGTGTATTTGTTATACGTAGTGTTTTGTACTAATTAGATGTTTCTTTTTTCCCTAGGGGTTTCCTTTTTTCCTGAAGGGACATCTGCAAAGGTAAGGTCTCTAAATTATTCTATTTTAGCTTAGATTTAGGGTTTAGTCTATTCTAGATAGGGAGTTATGTATAGATAGGGGCTAATGTATAGATAGGGGGTTATGTATAGATAGAGGGTTATGTATAGATAGGGGGTAATGTTAGAATGGGGGTTATGTATAGATAGGGGGTCATGTATAGATAGGGGCTCATGTATTGTAGTTAGGGGATAGTTATAATGTCTTTTTTTACTGTAATGTTATGTATATTTGTGTATGCCTTTTCTTTGCAGGTGTGTAATTTTTTTTTTGTAGTGGGGGGGGTTGTAATGTCCTTTTTTATTTTTTGTATTAAAGGTGGGGTTTGTAATGTGCTTTTTTATTTTTTGTATTGTGGGTGGGGTTTGTAATGTCCTTTTTTATTTATTTTAAATTTTTTAGTGGGGGGGTTGTAATGTACTTTTTTTATTTTTGTTAACATGGTTTTGTTTTTTTGTGACAGTTTTTTTCTTTTTGGTGACATAGGTTTTATTATTTTGGGTATTTAGTGGGGTGGGTGGTTAATAGGGGGTAGGTAGGTAGTGTTAGGTAGTTAGGGGTCAAAAGCTTAGTGTAGAGGGGTTTTGTTTAGATTTAGATATTTATTGGAGGAGGTATTGTAGTGTAGTGTTTGTACTTAGTGTCATGAGGGTCCTGAAGGACCCTCATGGCACTTATGGTGTTAATTATAGGGTTCTCATTGTGCTATGAGGGTCTTTATGGACCCTTCTGGGACTGATTGGGTTAAATAGAGGCTTACAGTGGTCTGTATAGACCCCCATAAGTGATGGGGTAGATGGAGGCTTATGGGGGTCCGTATAGACCCCCATAAGTGATGGGTTAGATGGAGGTTTATGGGGGTCTGTATAGACCCCCATAAGTGATGGGTTCGTTGGAGGCTTATGAAGGTCTGAACAGACCCCCCATAAAGTGATGGGTTTAAATAGGAATAGAAGGGGTTAAATAGGCCCAGTTAGGATTAGATAGGCCCAGTTAGGTTTAAATAGGCCTAGAGGGGATACATCGGCCCAGTTAGGGTTAGATAGGTACAGTTAGGGTTAAATAGAGTTTAGTATGGGCTAATGGAGTATAGTTAAGATTAATAGTGTAGTGCTTAGACTTGGCACTTATGGGGTTAACCTAGGGGTTAATAGTGTCCTTTAGGGGTTAATTTTAGGTGCTGTGGTGCTGTGGGGGGGGGGGGGTACTTATAGTACCCCCACAGCAGGGGTTACTTCTTTATTTCTCTCATGTCCTTTGAGGACCTGTAAAGTCCTTTCAGGACCCGCGCAGGCGGGAAATTATTTTTTTTAAGGCAGCGGGGTCCAAATGGGACCCTGCAGCATGGGGATGTAATGTTAGTTGGGGTAATCATTAGTGTGCCGTGGTCACTTTAAGGAGCCGCGGCAGGAGATTTGAATCCAAGCCCGTACTCGGACAGGCTTGGATATCTTTAGGGGTTAATAGATATTCAATGCAGCACTGTACAGCGCTGTAATTGATAGGGGACACATTGGGGGACATGTGGATGACATGTAGTACATTGGCTAGCTGGCACATTGACCGCTAGCCAATATTGTAATTTGTGGCTACACAAGTCCGCCGGGCTTGGAGAACGGGTTACTGCCTTGGGGGTCATCCAAGCCAGTAGTCCCGGGCTTATATGACCTCCACGGCAGCAACTCAATCTCCAAGCCCGGTGGAATGCAGCCACAAATTACAGTATTGGCTAGATGCGATGTGCCAGATAGCCAATGTACTACTTGTCATCCTCGTGTCCCCCAATGTGTCCCCTATCAATTACAGCGCTGTACAGTGCTGCATTGAATTTATATTTTAAATGTTTCGTTTGTCAGGCTTGTACTCTGATCCGCGGGCTAACGCCTGAGATCGGGTCCAAGCCCGCCAAACTTAACGGCCGATTGCATGGCTTGCGATCGGCCGTAGGAAGAGGTGTGCTGCGGCCTCTTTCATCTGAATAGCAACGTAGATGTAGGGCTACGAGGGGGCGCAGCTCCCTCGCAAGGAATCACAGCTTTGCGGTCATTTTACGACCATTAATAGAATGAGGTCCATTGTCTGTTAACCCCTTGATAGCGCCACTTTCCAACAGTGTTACATTTCTTACATGGCATAATGGCCGGATTTGACTCCAGACACAATTATGGATTAAAAACAGGCGAGACCATCTCTGGAATTGATACCGGATAATACATAACTCCGATGCGGATTGTTTATCACTTCGTCTTGGGTATCCTGAAAATGTTTTACCAATTGAGGTATTTTTTTCAGGCAGAACAACCAACAGATAATATAAGTCAGAGGTCCAATAATAACACAGACAATTGCATGGGTTGTATCAGGTTAGCTTATTAAGATGCTGTTGAAATCATGAAATACACAGGATTCCTGGCATGCAGTCAGATCAGGGTGTTTCAACATACTCAGCTGGTTTAGATAGCAGTGACATAATAGGAAATGACACAGGCATGAATGTGCCATGCAAATAATTCTCACTGTAACACTGGCATAGTCCTTGCCAGCGGAAATAGGCATTGTGAGTACACTGAAGCTTTATTTAGAAATGTTTTTCTGCCACTGAGAGGCAGTCCTGCAAACTATTATTTGTAACCTCGATATGAGCTCACTTAAGCACTATAATAACTCTAATAAAGATGACGCGGTTCATTTAAACATTTTTTTTATATATATTGTACATTTCTGTTCTCCTTTTTACTAGGGTGTGACATTCTTCATTGTGACATCAATGAATCAAGGGCTGGAAACCAATCTGCCACATCCTCTTCAATATTGGCATGCAATGTTGTTCGATAAAGTAATAGGAATCTGGATATCTTACAGTGCCCCATTACATTTGAAATGCATATTAACAAAAACCTATCTATCTATCTATCTATCTATCATACCCAATATATCTATCTATCTATCTATCTATCTATCTATCTATCTATCTATCTATCTATCTATCTATCTATCTAACTAACTATCTAACTATCTATCTATCTATATAGATTCAGACATACAACTTAACTGAGCCACATCACTTCTGAAAGATGAGAGGGGGAAGAAAGGTGAGAGAGGGAGGGAAGAGGGGAGAAAGGTGAGAGAGATAGGGAAGGTGAGAGGAGGGGAGGAAAGGTGAGAGAGGGAGGGAAGGTGAGAGAGGAAAGGTGAGAGAGGGAGGGGAGGAATGGTGAGAGAGGGAGGGAAGGTGAGAGAGGGAGGGGAGGAAAAGTGAGAGAGGGAGGGAAGGTGAGAGAGGAAAGGTTAGAGAGGGAGGAGAGGAATGGTGAGAGAGGGAGGGAAGGTGAGAGAGGGAGGGGAGGAAAGGTGAGAGAGGGAGGGGAGGAAAAGTGAGAGAGGGAGGGAAGGTGAGAGAGGAAAGGTGAGAGAGGGAGGGGAGGAAAGGTGAGAGAGGGAGATAAGGTGAAAGAGGGAGGGAAAAGGGAGGAAAGATGGGATAGAGGGAGGAGATAGTATATCTTATATATAATCTACATATATATATATATATATATATATATATATATATATATTTATATATATATATATATATAATATATATATAATGTTGACACTGGGACCAACACAAAAAAAATGTTGGCCCACCCATGGGTCCAAAGTTTTTCTCTGCCCTGAAGCCCTGCATTCAATAGCTCTGCCACTGAGTCTAAAGTATGTATTCATAAACTTAGTCTCGACTTTAAGGGAGATTCCTGGTGCTTAACACCTCAATATCAGAAGATAATTTATTTTATTTTAGGAAAACGTTATTTTTAGAAATAAAAAATAAAAAAACGCCGTAAAGTGAAGTAAAAATAATTATATACAGCAGTGTTTAAATCCAACACTTAAGCGTGTTGAGTCATATAATGGACAAATAATTATTCCTTTTGTACATTTTGAAATTGCACTACATAGTTTTGACCCGATTGAATATTCTAATGGCTCTATATAACGTTTTTACAAATCCTCATATAATGCAGAAATCTGCTAATCATTGGGTTTGTGTAGTTTTTATTAATGAAAAAAAACACTGAGTTATATTTAGTTAAAAAGCAACGATGTTAAAAGCAAAACAACAAAGTAATGAGGTACCTACCAGAAAAAAACATTATATTAGATCAACAGAGGAAATATAATAAATGTGTATAGCACAAAAAAAAAGGATTTATGATTAAATCCAAGAAGGGAATCAAAAAATCCAAAAAAGCATAAAAATATTAGGGGCATTATCCTTATAGAAAATATAGGGCTTTCTGCTTGTCCAAATATACTTTATTTTTTTATTTTTTTATTATCGCAGATACTTGCGGTTCACCTGGCCCCTTTGCGATGCAGCATGATGCTAATGAAAAAATGTTCCTCTGCACATTGATCCTCTGGCTCTGGTTAGATACTCATCAGTAATGCCCTCATAAATACTATTTTTTGTGCTATACACATTTATTATATTTCCTCTGTTGATCTAATATAATGTTTTTCCTGGTAAGTACCTCAGTACTTTGTTGTTTTGCTTTTAACATCGTTGCTTTTTAACTAAATATAACTCAGTGTTTTTTTTTCATTAATAAAAACTACACAAACCCGATGATTAGCAGGTTTCTGCATTATATGAGGATTTGTAAAAATGTTATATAGAGCCATTAGAATATCCAAGTGTTGGATTTAAACACTGCTTTTTATAATTATTTTTTACTTCCCTTTACAGGGTATTTTTCATTTCTAAAAATAAAGTTTTCCTAAAATAAAATAGATTATCTTCTAAAGTATGTATTCAGAAACATAATTCTCCTTAGCCCCCTTCTAGTTGTTTTATAAAGAAAGAAGATTAGGATGATCGTTATTGACGTTGATTGATAAAAACCTTCCACTACAAAATATATTTGCTCTCTGTACAATATAATCCTATGTAATAGTTAAAGGGACACTGAAGTTGTTTGGATTTCACTAGGAATGCAATATACTGTATCTGTTTATCTCTTTACCTGCTTTATTTTTTTTTTAGGAATTGCTTAAAAGATCTGTTTTTTTCTGCCTATAATCTTACAAACAGTTCCCAACCTGTTTCTCCCCTCTGCAGCTCATAAAGATAGCGTACTCCTAAGTACAGGGTTTGCACTGTCTCATAGTAACCAATCAGTGGCAAAATGCTGCTCGAGAGAGGCCACTGACAGGATACTTTGAAACATTGCACTTCACAGTCTGTGTAGTTATGAGCTGCATGAGCTACAGAGTGCAGACCCAAACAGGTAAAAAACTGCTTTTAATAAAATTAAGTGTATAAAAGTAAATAGATACTTAGGTATGGTATATTCCTAGTGCAATCCAAAAATCTTTGATGCCCCTTTTATAAATGAATGACTAATACAACCTTTAATTTGTGTCTGTTATATTTAATTTATAATTATAAGTCACCTTGATATGTGTTCTTTTGAAATACTGCCACAATGATGTGGAATTTAACAAAAAAGAGTAAATGGAACTACAACACACAGAAGGATAACGACCCTACGCTGATTCCAGGCCATCATGCAGTCCAGTATGGAAATTTGTAGGCAAAGTCTGCTAAAATTAATATACACAGAACTATCTCAAATCTTTCCATTGATTGCTACTACATGATTGAGATCATTTTAAATATAGAGGGGGGAAATAAAAGATTGTCACGATATTAAAGTAACCCAAAGCAATGAAAAATCTTTCATCCCTTATGCCATGTGTGGTGATAACATTGCAACAGGTAGATCATACATTCTCTTTGTTTTTATTAAATAGAAAACCAGAAGAATAAGTGGGCAATGTACATTATTTTTATACAACATGGTATAATAACAATAGACAAAAATATGTATCTTAAGATAAAGTCTATTCCCAGAAGCTATTTATAAATGTTCTTGTTTCTAGTAAATTTTTGGATGCTTACGCAAAGTGGGTATTGCTTGATTTAATAACACATTTACATTGTATAATATTACAATGAATTCAGGTGTATCTAATAAAGATACTAAAGATGTATGTCTGTGCACAAATCATACAGCTGTATGTTATCTCATTGCATGAAACACATGAATTATACAGTTCTATTGATGTTTATTGACTGACATGGAACCCACCTCCCTCAGAGCTATACATTTAAAGTTGTTTATTTAGCACTAATAATTTTATTTAAAAAAAAAAATTAAACCTTTTTAAATATCATGTGTAAGAAGCAACAAAGTGTTCTTTTTATCGGATTCAATGAATTGTCAAGTCTACAGTGTTTGAGTTATTATTAAGTCAAATATTGAGATATTAATGTATACTATGTGTTTGGTATTTTGCTAAACCAATAAATAAATTAGCTGCTCTTCTGGTGCTTCTGAACACAGGCCAGATATTCCTGTACGTCATCAGGTGATCCAAGAAACAGTGGTACCCTCTGATGGATGGCCTCGGGTTTCACATCAAGCACTGGTTGGGTCCCTGTGGTCGCCATTCCTCCAGCCTGCTCGATAATGAACGCCATTGGATTGCACTCATACAGCAGGCGGAGCTGC
This sequence comes from Discoglossus pictus, assembly GCA_027410445.1. NCBI lineage: Eukaryota > Metazoa > Chordata > Amphibia > Anura > Alytidae > Discoglossus > Discoglossus pictus. The sequence continues at coordinate 371,397,091 of CM050163.1, forward strand.
AGGAGAAACAAACAAGAAAATATCATATTAAAAGAACAAGGAACACAATTATTTTTTCATGCATTTAAAACTACGTGATTTAAACATTACCATGCACTGGCAGACATGACTTATACACTTATATTACTGCTTTTTGGCTCTCAAAACCAAGCCCCAAGATCAGTCAAGTACTTGGATCTATTATTTTTGCTTTGATGGTTTAATTTAAAAAGAGAACGCACAATGGCACACTGGTACATTATCAAATACCCTATGTCATGACAGATTTTGGGACTCTCCTGAAACCCCACAAGCAACACTTCTATTTTGGACTCTGGCACATTGGGCTATTAATATTTAAGATTATTAAAATGGACATGAGACTTGGTTAAGGACTATTTTATGTGTAGTGTATTGTGGGCCACAATAATTGTTGGGGTTGGAATATATTGTGTTATGTGCACTGTAGTAGTGTTGTTACCTGTAACTAACAGATACACTTTTCCACCATGTTTGTAGTGTGAAAACTAAGAGTTAACTCTACAGGAAACTGAATATGTATATTGCCTTAGATGTTACATTACATTCTAGTATCTGCTGCCTGATCAAACATAATCAGAACTATGATGTTAGTTTATTGCCCTTACTTAATACCAGCAGAAAATACCAGATCAGCTATATTTCAGAGGAAGGAATGAAGGAGGGGGTTTCTAGCAATAGTAACAGACTGATGAGGTGGGCATGTGGGGAAGTTTTTGTGTTTTTGATATATGTGTGAAAAGAAAGAAATAATAAAATCAGTCTGTTTGCATTAAGCAAAGGTGCATGTCTTCTGTTTGTATTCTAACTAAAGGGATCTGTTTCTGCTTGCCTCTTCAAGAATGATGTCCTGATCTGAATTGTTTGCTGGGCGCTGAGATATTGAACATAAAAGCCACAACCTAGAGGGAGAACAGCGAGATGCACGTGGCCCCTCAACTCTGGGTCGTAACACAATATTTCAGTTGCAACAAAAAAAAATGTGCCCTTTCAGTACCCTTTAAGCTCGGTAATGTGTTTGGAAGTTTTTCGTTATGATACTTTCTTTTACATTTCCTTGTTTTGTTCAACTGTTGCATTTCTTTTTAAATTCTTCTGTAGGGGTTTTCCACATTCCTTTGATTTACGCAAAATACATAAGGCTTTAAATCTTTTTTTTCTGCATTTTAGTTGTTTGAAACAAACTAGATGCACTGTAATAATATATTTTCCTACCATCAATATATTTTGTTTGTAAAAAAAATGAAAACTTTTATATATTTACATCTATAGTATATAAAACTGCAAATCTCAATGTATATTGATGTGTACTAAACAAGAAATAGAATGTTGCTGATGTATGTGCATAAGTTGGACTGATACTTTGCATTTCCTCTACACAATTTGCACACAATACTGTCTCTTCATTATCTAGTTTGATAATATAACGTATTTGTTAATCTATCTGTTATATATATATATATATATATATATATATATATATATATATATATATATATATATATATACAGTGTATACATACACATGCATGAGGACACTTTACACATATATTACTATGTCCAACTGAACCACATGGATGTTATTTAGGTTTTTTGTAATATTTTACCAATTCCATTTAAATAGTGATTGCTCTGGAGCAGTACATTTCAAGCTACAAAGTAATAAATGAAACACATGATCCAAGTTTGGCTAAATAAGCCCCAAATCCTCTTCTGAACACCCTGCACCAAGGCCTACTAAGTTTGTGAGATTCTGAGAGCTGAATACACACCAGCAGGTATGGAGGAGACTATGGAAATTGTCCCATACCTGGAGCCAATATCTTTATTAATATTACTACTGTATGCATGTTATTATATATGGGCAGATATTTCTAGCATTTTTTCAATTCCTAACAACTATTTCCTGTATTCAGCTTGGTTCTCTCCATCTTCCCCCCATCCTTGGCTTGCATAATTATCTTAACTCTCCTCCTCCTCACATGCCTCTAGTCTTTCCTGTCTCCTAAGGTCTCTCTCTCACTCCTCTCTCTTCCTGTACTATCTGTCCCTCAAACCAGGTTTCCATTTTCTTTTCGTACTAATTCACCCCTGCACCAAGGTCTACTAAGTTTGTGAGATTCTGAGAACAAAATAAAGTAATTGGACAAAGCAATTATATGGATTGTAATGATCCATACACAAAGTTATATTTGCTCTAGCCAATATTTGATATTTAATTTCTTTGTAACCTATATACAAATTATATTTATTGAGTTGCTAGAAGAACTGACAATGACCAGCGGTTTTACATAACCCAGTTACTCTTCCATCACTGCTGTTTCTTATCTGGTCACATTTGATTGATCCATAAGATTCAATGCCCCTTTGTTTCCTGTAGCATGTCAGGACAGAGGAGGAGAAAACAGTCCTATTGTTTCTCAATTTAATGTAAGTTATCAACACCGTAGAACACTTCATTTTCATTAAAAAATCATTTTTTTAATTTATAAAATATGGTCATTTGAATGCAAGATAAACATTTAAGGACTACAGTGGCTCTTTAACTTATTAACAGTATAATTTAAAATAATGCATCCCTATGTGGGAACACTTTTTAAGCTACACATTTTAATGGAAACTCAGGATTCAAAAATGGTTCTCAAGATCCATGCTAAAACTTTAAATGTGTAAATGTGTACTTAAGGAATATATAAACAAGGTATTGTATCTTTAGGATCTGTGAACCTTTAACCCCCCCCCCCCCCCCATATACTCAATAATTCAACTGAGCCGAAGATTTGTTGGTGCCGTCTTTCAGTCATATCTGACTCCCTGTGACCCTATGGATCTCAGCACACCAGGCACATCTTTCAGCCACTGCCCCTATGAGCTCCATCAAGCTAATGCTCGGATTGTGCTTATCTATAAGGATATCTTGGCAAAGACACTGAAGCATAATCAGTCTACAGGATCCTCTATGTTCTGAAATCAGCTGAATCAAGAAAAGTAATCAATACACTGGTTCTAAAAAATATTTTTCATTTTCTTAATATATTAATATGAATTAATAAATTCAAGTTTGTATTTACTTCTTTAAAATGTTTTACACATTTCCAATGATGATTTTCAAAAAAGCATGGAACTACAGTGATCTGTTAATTTCTAGATACTACATACAGTGGATATAAAAAGTCTACACACCCCTGTTAAAATGTCAGGTTTCTGTGCTGTAAAAAGACAAAGAGACAAAGATAAATCATTTCAGAACTTTTTCCACCTTTAATGTGACCTATAAACTGTACAACTCAATTGAAAAACAAACTGAAATATTTAAGGTGGAGGGAAGAAAAAAAAAAAAAAAAAAATAATGTGGTTGCCCTAAGTCTGCACACCCTCTTATAACTGTGGATGTAGCTGTGTTCAGAATTAAGCAATGACATTCCAAATTGTGTTAAATAGGAGTCAGCATACACCTGCCATCATTTAAAGTGCCTCTGATTAACCCCAAATAGAGTTCAGCTGCTCTAGTTGGTCTTTCCTGAAATTTCCTGAGTCGCATCCCACAGCAAAAGCCATGGTCCACAGAGAGCTTCCAAAGCATCAGAGGGATCTCATTGTTAAAAGGTATCAGTCAGGAGAAGGGTACAAAAGAATTTCCAAGGCATTAGATATACCATGGACCACAGTGAAGACAGCAATCATCAAGTGGAGAAAATATGGCACAACAGTGACATTACCCAGAACTGGAGCCCCCTCCAAAATTGATGAAAAGACGAGAAGAAAACTGGTCTGGGAGGCTACCAAGAGGCCTACAGCAACATTAAAGGAGCTGCAGGAATATCTGGCAAGTACTGGCTGTGTGGTACACGTGACAACAATCTCCTGTATTCTTCATATGTCTGGGCTATGGGGTAGAGTGGCAAGATGAAAGCCTTTTCTTACGGACAAAAACATCCAAGCCAGACTACATTTTGCAAAAACACATCTGAAGTCTCCCAAAAGCATGTGGGAAAAGGTGTTATGGTCTGATGAAACCAAGGTTGAACTTTTTGGCCATAATTCCAAAAGATATGTTTGGCGCAAAAACAACACTGCACATCACCAAAAGAACACCATACCCACAGTGAAGCATGGTGGTGGCAGCATCATGCTTTGGGGCTGTTTTACTTCAGCTGGAACTGGGGCCTTAGTTAAGATAGAGGGAATTATGAACAGTTCCAAATACCAGTCAATATTGGCACAAAACCTTCAGACTTCTGCTAGAAAGCTGAACAAGAAAAGGAACTTCATCTTTCAGTATGAGAAGGACCCAAAGCCTACATCCAAATTAACAAAGGAATGGCTTCACCAGAAGAAGATTAAAGTTTTGGAATGGCCCAGCCAGAGCCCAGACCTGAATCCGATTGAAAATCTGTGGGGTGATCTAAAGAGGGCTGTGCACAGGAGATGCCCTCGCAATCTGATAGATTTGGAGTGTTTTTGCAAAGAAGAGTGGGCAAATCTTGCCAAGTCAAAATGTGCCATGCTGATAGACTCATAACCAAAAAGAGTGCTGTAATAGAATCAAAAGGTGCTTCAACAAAGTATTAGTTTAAGGGTGTGCATACTTATGCAACCATATTATTTTATTTTTATATTTTTTCTTCCCTCTACCTAAAAGATTTCAGTTTGTTTTTCAATTGAGTTGTACAGTTTATAGGTTACATTAAAGGTGGAAACATTTCTGAAATGATTTATCTTGGTCTCATTTTTTACAGCACAGAAACCTGACATTTTAACAGGGGTGTGTAGACTTTTTATATCCACTATACTTCCAAATAATACTGTTGAAATATAGGAAGTCATATTCATATGACCAAGCTAGTTCCAGCAAATTGTCTGTTAATGAATGTATTTGAGGAAGATACAATTGCTGTTTTGGTCTTGATATTATCATATTAAGAAAGAGGAATTGCTGGCAGCTCATACACACTTCAGGTTGATAGAAATCGTGTCCAATAATGTAGAGGGCATTTACCAAAAAACTTGACAAACTCTGAGTGTTGATCTTGGCACAGCTTCTGAGACACTTTCTGAAATAATACTACCTTGTCTATGTGTTGAGCAAGAGTGAATTTGCTACCATCATGTTTCAACTTCATTTACTATTTATAGAGACACTGGATTCCCAGATTTTCTAGCACCCAGAAAAAGAAGACTAAAAAGGCGTTACTTGCATGAAAAACCAGAGCTTTAATGGTTAAGCATGTTGTATTCATCCTTGTGAAGCTTTTGCAACAACTTTGGAAACTCTTGAAAATAAGAAAAAGCGATCAGAAAGAATAAATACTTCTCGATTGAGCTCCAATGGATGGCCAATGCAGTACCCTGGCACAGGAGTTTTGTGTAGACCTCTGTACATGGTACACAGTGTTTTCATGTCAGCTGTCTCATTAACAAAACACTATTTTGAGTAAAATGTGCTTACACAAGTAACATTTTTTTTTCTATTTCAAAGGTTAAGTTTAAAGCCAGTTGAAGTTAGTGCCATCCTGTGGTTCACTAAAACATACCACGGACTAAAATATACTGCAAACATTAACCAGAAAACAATTCTATATTTAAATGACAATTTCAAATGACCAAGTCAAAAACCAACACAAACACTATTATCAAGGTGGGTTATCAATGATGTGTCAGAGTGTCAATGTATGCCAGGGATTTGAGGGAATTATTACATGTAGTTTGAGCAAATTGGAACATTTTGTGATAAGAGTTAGGGCTGTAAAGTGTAGGTGAGGACTCTTGTACAAAAAAGCATGATAAAAACAAGTGATTAAATGTATTTTTTCTCAGAAGTGTCATCACATGCTTGAAATACAATCCTGTGCTTTAAAACTGTTGAATGTAACAAAGTACATAGGTCAGTTTGAGAGTCAGCAAGCGGCTTGCGTCAGGCACCAATGAGCACAACACAAGCTTATCTGACTCCATAGTTATTTTACCATTTCTCAGGCATTTTTACTGTGATTCTCATCACAAACTCACATTCATGTCCAGTTTCTGCTTTTGTCTAGGGCAGTTTTTTTTTTTTAACATAATACCATTTTACACATTCATATTCAATTGTCTTATAACTTCATCAGTCATATTGATTAAGTATTTTAATAATTTAGAAAAAAAAACTTTTAAATCAGTTATTTCCCAAAACATAGCACTAAGATATAGTTGTACACAGATTATTGAAGAACATATTTTATAGTAAAAATTTACTTTATTTACTTAATTTCAAAACTAGATGAGTGGTGAGTTGGTAAGTCACGTGTAGTATCACCCTTTTTAAAATGTTCTGGATCTCAAAGGTGGTCATCAGGAGAACTGGAAGGTAACCAACTAGTACAAGATCAAAAAGTTGGAGTTCTACAGAATAAGTCTCTTTGTGTACATATTAAGTGTGTGTATATCAAACTCAGTTTACACACTGTACAGAATAATGATAACACTCTCTAACTGTGCTTAATTATTCAAGAAGTGCCCCTCTGTCCATTTAACATGTTGGGGAGTTATGCTATTTATCAACTGGAAGTTGTATTTCTGATTCATAAATATGCCCATAGACAACGCACATAATGGGGTTATTTTTATTCTGATCCCCATCTGATGAGCCTTATAAATGATGGATTCTGAGAAGTTATATTTATTATGGTAAGACATTTCCCTCCAGTGGGAAAGTCTTCTGCAACTCATATTCTTGGATTTAGTCATCACAAGTAATATTGATATAATATCAAATGTAAAAATAGGGGAACCCTTGGGGAACAGTGATCACAACACAGTCTCATTTGAGATTGAATACAAAAAACAGAGTTGTAAGGGGCCAACAAAAACTCTAAATTTTAAAAGGGCTAACTTTAATGGGCTACGGGCAGCAATACAACATATAGACTGGGACAAAGAACTTACAGGGAAGAATACTGAAAATAAATGGACAACATTCAAATCCTTACTAAATAAACATACTCATCAGCATGTACCATGTGGAAATAAAATAAATAGGAGTAAATCACATCCCATGTGGTTTAACAATGACTTAAAGATCATGATGAGGAAAAAGAAGTATGCATTTAAATTATACAAGAAGGAGGGAACAGAGGCATCTTTATGTGACTATAAGGAAATCAACAAGGCTTGCAAAAGGGCTATTAGACTGGCTAAAATAGAAAATGAGAAGTCAGTTGCAATGGAAAGTAAGACTAACCCTAAAATATTTTATAAATATATTAATGGGAAGAAGGCCAGGAAGGAATCGATAGGACCATTACAATGTGACACAGGCCATCTGATAATTAGTGACCAGGAAAAGGCAGATGAGCTAAATAGGTTCTTTTCTTCGGTTTACACAAGGGAGGTACCAGTGGTTGGGACACTGCAACATAATGGGGCTACACTACCTTCACTAAATAATTGGTTAACGCAGGAAGAAATACAAAAGAGGTTGGAGAAAATAAATGTTAATAAAGCCCCAGGTCCTGATGGAATACATCCAAGGGTACTGAGGGAGCTGGGTTCTGTAATAGCCAAACCATTATATCTAATCTTTAAAGACTCGCTCACTACAGGGTCTCTACCAGATGACTGGAGAAAAGCAGAGGTGATACCTATATTTAAGAAGGGATCTAGAGCAAATCCGGGGAATTATAGACCAGTGAGCCTCACTTCTGTAGTTGGGAAGCTTTTAGAAGGGTTAATAAGGGACAGAATACAAGAATATGTCTATTTGAACAGGATCATAGGTAGCAGTCAACATGGATTTATGAAGGAAAGGTCGTGTCAGACCAATCTAATTAGTTTTTATGAGGAGGTTAGTAGGAACTTGGATCAGGGCAACTCAGTGGATGTAGTCTTTTTAGATTTTTCAAAGGCATTTGATACAGTGCCACATGGAAGACTAGTGAGCAAACTAAGGGATACAGGAATTGCAGTAAATATCTGCTCATGGATCGAGAGCTGGCTAAAAGACAGGAAGCAAAGGGTTGTTGTAAATGGAACATACTCCGATTGGTCTAATGTGATAAGTGGGGTTCCTCAGGGCTCAGTATTGGGTCCTCTCCTTTTTAACATATTTATTAATGACATTGAAGTAGGACTCGAATGTAGTGTCTCCATTTTTGCTGATGACACTAAGTTGTGCAAGGTAATAAAATCAGATAATGATGTACTTTCCCTACAAAAGGATTTGCATAAATTAGAGAAATGGGCGGCTAAATGTCAGATGAGATTTAATACAAATAAATGTAAGGTTATGCATTTGGGAAGGAAAAATAGCCAAGCAATCTATAATCTTAATGGAGCAAATCTAGGGGTATCAGATATTGAAAGGGATTTGGGAGTACTAGTGGACAACCACCTAGGTAACAGCGCTCAAAGCCAAGCAGCGGCTGCAAAGGCAAATAAAATATTAGCATGTATTAGGAAGGGTATAGAAGCCAGGGAAGAAGATATAATTCTGCCACTATACAAATCTCTAGTACGCCCTCATTTGGAATATGGAGTACAATTTTGGGCACCACCTCACAAAAAAGACATCTTAGAGCTGGAAAAAGTACAGAGAAGGGCTACAAAACTAATAAGGGGAATGGAGGGGCTAAGTTATGAAGAAAGACTAGCAAAATTAAACTTATTTTCGCTAGAAAAAAGGCGTCTAAGAGGAGATATGATTACGTTATTTAAATACATCCAGGGTCCATATAAGGCTTTGTCAAGTGAGCTTTTTGTAGCAAGAGATTTTCAACTGACAAGAGGACATCCGTTGAGGTTAGAGGAAAAAAGATTTCACCTTAAACAAAGAAAAGGGTTCTTCACAGTTAGGGTGGTTAAACTGTGGAATTCTCTACCAAAGGAGGTGGTGACAGCGAATTCGATAGACAACTTCAAAAAGGGGTTAGATATATTTCTGAATAAAGAGGGCATTCAAGGCTATCCTAGATAACTAGCGAAGGAATATTGATCCAGGGAGAAATTTGATCGCCAGTTTCTGGGGTCAGGAAGGAATTTTGCTTTTTTTCCCCCTTATGAGACAATTGGCAAAGTTTCAATGGGGTTTTTTTTATGTTTGCCTTCCTCTGGATCAATTAACAATAATTAACAATTAACAATAATAATAAATAGTCCAAATTAAAAAGATCAATAGAGATCTAAAAAGGTTGAACTTGATGGACTAACTCTTTATTCATTCTCCAATACTATACTATTAATAATTATTTAATCAATAATTTAATTAATAACTAATCCGCATATTGCAGATCAGAGGAGATCTTAACAGGTTGAACTTGATGGACTGAAAGTCTTTTTTCAACCTTAATTACTATGTAACTATGTAACTATGTAACTATATTCTATGGAGGCCCTATACAAATAAGAGGCCCAAGCGTATGACTCTGTTTCCAATACAGCTGTTTAATGAAACAGAACTTAAACCCAAATCTCGCTGTATTATATTACAAAGTAATACATATATATTACAGAGTAAGCTGCCAAGACCTCTCCTTTAAATTACCAATGTTATTCTCATATGATTATTTAGTATGTGATTATCATTAAAATCAATATATGAAATATAATTAATTAATTTTAAAACTTTGAAAGCTACTTCTCTCTACCCCATAAGGTGCCCATGGGGAAGCTGTACTAAATATTTTTTTGACTGAACTAGGTTTGCCTTCAGTGGCCCTCTAGGAAGGGAGTGGGAGAAGATCTCCTGGAGTGGGAGAAGATCTCCTGGAGTGGGAGAAGATCTCCAGAACACGGAAGTTCAAAAGTAAGTTCTATAAGCCATATTGATCTTTTTCTTTAAATACTGAACACAAGAAACCATACTGTATGAGCACTACTGTGGTCATTTAACTAGGGAAGCTTATGAAAAATACATACAGTGGGGCTGTTTTGGAAGAGAAAACTAACCAAACTAAATGCAACCCCGAATTAGTATTTTTTATAAACTTCACCTGTTAAAGAGGGGATGTGGTCACCTTGCTGCTGAGCTGCTGCAGCTTGTGATACTATTACACCACCAGCTGGGAATAGCTCTTGTTCCCTACAGTAAGACCACAAAAGGAGAAGGAGGGTGGATTCTCAGACTAGCTATATTGCCCCAAATCTATAGCTGTGAGTTTCTTTTTCAAAACAATTTCTTACAAAACCACTGTGGCTTCAGTCACAGTAGTGGATAATAGAAAATCATATCGCTCACTTGTGTAATAGTGGAAAGCACGACCTTCTTGCTTACAATTTTAACATATTTAAAAATGAAAATGAAAATCAGTTCCCAGTCTAATCTATATACTTGTTTTAAACACATCGGGCCTCATTCTATTGCTACGTTTTAGAGATCCGGGCTTGCAAATGCTTATCACTAGCTACGTCGCAACTCAATTGCCTTACGTTTGTGTGCTCCAATTGGGTTACGTTCAACTAGCTACGATTCCTTGCGATTTTGTCAATCACAACTTACTTCCCTCAAGGCCTTTGATCTTTCGTGCCTGTGAAAGTTGTAGGTGCAAAATATCCCTAATCGCTATTTAATTGCTCTGATTAACCTTTCGTCAAGCCCGTAAATGGCTAAATGCAAACCACAGCTTACTTGTTCCAAGGAGGTGTCGCAAAGGGCTTGCTTAAAAATCGCAGCACATAAAAAAGCAATCTAGCACTGTAAATTATAGGGAACACAATGGTTGACATTGGAATTAAAAGCACAACATTATCAAGCTCGCAAATCGCCCAAATCAAATACTTTATTTCATGTTTATTTTCTGTCAGAAGTCCTACGGGCTTCCACCTCCAAGCCCGTAGGAATTTGGAATCCAACCTCCATTTATTTTCTAATTTCCTATAGGCTTCAACCTGCAAGTCCCTATGACTTTGGAATCCAACCTCCATATTTCATTGAAATCCCCCGGGGGGGTTGAATAACGAGTTTCAGGCTTGGAGGTCATTCAAGCCTGTAGGACTTTGGACGGTAATTCAACGTGAAATAAAGTATTGTATTTTGTCGATGTGCAAGAATGTTGTGCCTTTAATCCTCATGTCACCCATTGTGTTCCCCATGGTTTACAATGCTTTACAGTTCTGTCTTGAATTTATATTTGCATTTACAGTTCTCCGAGTTTGCGGGCTTGAGACATGAGTTACAGCCTTGCGGCCGCGATCCTGTTCAAGCACGCAATTGCTTACTGCCGATAGCATGGTTTGCAATTAGCGGGAAGGGGAACGGATTTGCAGTGATGGTCAATTAAATAGCAGCGTAAGCGCAGGGCTACACGAGGACCTAACTCGTTCGTAGGAAATCGCAGATTAGGATCGAGTTACGGCCCCTAATTGAATGAGGCCCAACATCTTTAACACTGAGAGAGCATAGTTAAGCAGGAAAAAAAACATACATCTAGTTTTTAATTAGAAAAAAAAAATGGATGCCTCTGCATGACCTGGAGAGATCCATGATATATTGGTGGAAGTGGTGTGTGTGAGAGGACGATTACATTTCTGGTCCTTTCAACTGCATTGAAAACTATTTTGTCAGTGTTTCTCTACAGTAAATAATTCTTCAGATATTTGGCATTGTTTACATGGATCTTTTATGGTAATATATGGATCCAAATAGTAATTTGTAGCAAAAAGTGCTTGATAAGTATGTGAGCGGGGGTCTAACTACAAGAAACACTGGGGTACCTTGATTTGACACCACAGAAATAAACACAAAAAGTGTGATTCTAATTAGCACATCAAATAAACAATTTAACATTCAGGAGACACTAATTTGCGTATATTTTAAGAATAATCTAATTGAAAAAAAGGACTAGAACAATGTGTAGTAAATTTTTAATGCTCTTTAAGAATAACCTTTTTTTTAAAAAAATAACTTGATTTAGACAGTCAACTCAGCATTATACTTAACCAACAGTTTAAATTTGGGTACCATGTACCAACATACTAATTTTGTTGTGCAATTGTATCTGCAAACATCTCAGAAACTGCAAACAGTATATTTACATTTCATGATGCAATCCAGTTCTTAGAAAATGACTGTAAATATCCACAGGCAGCATTTGTTCTAGATACTCCTTTCCTTGTATTGTCTCTATATCAGCATGTGTACATGTACATCAGCAGGTTAATAGGGGCCGAAGCTAAGTAAACCAACAATTTGTTTTCTAACACAAGAGCTCAATGTGACAATGATAGTTTGATATATTTTTAGTGGGTCAGTATAAGCTTACTGGACACAACAAAATATCACTTTTTGGGGGGGACAAATGAAAAAGTGCAATACACAGAGGGCAAGTAAACAAACATGTGTATTGTTGAGTACACAATGTTTCAGGGAACATGATCTCTTCAAAACACATAGCTATTAATACTGTCTGCGCCTAACTAGTTACAGAAGTAATGTTATGACAACTCAATCCTATATGATGCATTAAAACCAACCAAACTGTGAAACCTTCATTTTATTTCAAAGGTATTTATTTTTCTTTGATCTTATTTATTATAGTTCCAAAATAATTTCCAATGAAGAGGTCTTTTTGGAGATCTTGTAAAATCAATTCAACAAAACAGTAAATCAACAGTAATTTGTTTTTAAATTATTGCTGTACATTTGAGCACCATTAATCCAAATCCAATCTCATATTATTTAAAAGAACCTCATACATGAACCATATATACTCATTTCCAGATGCACTACATACAAACACATCTAAATATCATGGATAGGCAATACTGTCCACTTTCATAATGTTACCCATAATCTTTGTTTGCAGTATTAGGATATTTCTTTGTAACACCATTCCACAGTTGCCACAATCTCACACTGATGAATCACATCAAAGTATGAAATGTCTATTTATGCCCCAATTCAATGCTATGGTCTAAAGCAGTGACGAGCATCCTATTTCACTTGAAGTGCCTCAAATGCTGCACCTGAAACCTTAAAAGAGCATCAGAGTGTTTGATCTTTTTAATTTTTACCCAAAGCTAAATGGTAAAACCATTGTAGAAAATGAAATAAATAGTAATCGATTCACAGATGATGAGAAGTATTCAGGAATGCAATGGGACACTAATTGCAGTTTTAGAAAGATGTAAAGAACTAGTCTAATGGTTGTCTAAAAGTAGCATCCACATAGTATGCTCAAAGAATTTAACATGACAATGTAGTGTTACGTTTGGAACCCCATTTGCATGTCACTATCCAGAATTCCCTTCTGGATCTCGATCTTGTCATGGTGAAGGGCACTGTGTACCTCAATGAAGATGTGAACTATATCATGTAAAATCACCCAAGATGGTAAGGTAATAGTAGCGTGGTTAAGACAAATATTGGTCCACTGGAGGATGAACTGGCAAGCAACTCCAGTATCTTTGTGAAAAACCTCAACCAGGGACATAACAATATGGCACCAGAAGATGAGCCACTCAGGTCAGAAGCCTAGCACATTAGTAGAGAAGAACAGTTGTCCGAGTACGAGTAGCACTAGATATCATGACATGGTTCGGCCAAAGTTGAGAGGATACCCTGTTGTGGATGTGTCTGGAGTGGAAAGAAAAGTTTGCTGCTGCAAATAACAATTTAATACATGTGCCTGGAACATTAGAACTATGAACAAGGGAAACTGGACGTTATCACACATGATCTGAAAGATTAAACATCAATATCATGGGAATTAGGGACCTCAAATGGACCAGAATGTGACATTTCATATCAACCACCAGAAATTCTATTTATGTCAAGAATCCTGCAGAAGAAATGGAGTAGCCCTAACAATCAATCAAAAGATGTCCAAAGAAGTGCTCGGTTACAACCCAAAATATGACAAAATGATTTCAATTCAAATTCAAGGCAAGCCATTTAACATCACAGTGATCCAAGTCTATGCTCCAACCATTGATGCTAAAGTTGTCCTATTCCACTATTCAACAGCTCCAGGATAAGACACCAAAAAAGATGTTACCCTCATCATAGCGGATTAGAATGATAAAGTACGAAAATAAAAGATATCTAGATTAACTGGCAGGTCAGAGATTCGTACAGTTCTGTCAAGGTAATTCTCTGGTTGCAGTAAACACTCGCTCTGAGACAACTCTACACAAGGACAGTGATCAAAGTCTATGCTCCAACCACGGATGCTGAAGGGCTGAAGAAGTTGTCCAGTTCTACAAAGACATTCAACACGTCATAGATAGTAACATCTTTTCTTGGTGTTATATCATCATAGGAGATTGGAATGATAAAGTAGGGAACCAAAAGACACCTGCAATAACTGGCAAATTTGGCCTTGGAGCACAAAATGAAGCAGGTCAGAGATTAGTAGAATGTTGTCAAGATAATTCTCTGGCCGTAGCAAACGCCCTCTTCCAACAGCCTCCGAGACGACTCTACACATGGACATCACCAAATGGACAACATATAAATCAAATTGACTGGAGACGCACTATACAGTAATGAAAAACAAGACCTGGAGCTGACTGCAGGTCAGACCATGAGTTTCTAATTGCAAAGTTCAGAATTAAACTGAGGTAAAGAGGGAAATCATCAGACCAAGGAGTTACAAAATAAATAATATCTCTTGTGAATATGCAGTGGAGGTAAGGAATAGATTTCAGTGACTAAACTTGAAAGATAGAATGCCTGAAAAAAACTTTAGACAGAAGTTCCTGACCTTATCCAGAAAATAACAACAAACAATATCCTGAAAAAGAAACAAAAAACTAATAAGGCAAATTGGATGTCTGGCAAGGCTTTGAAAATAGCCCAGAAAAGAAGGTGAGTGATAGGTAGTGGACATAGGAAAAAGTTTGTTTAACTGAATGCATAATTCCAGAGGATAGCAGGAAAACACAAGGAAACATTGTATAATGGGTGATGCCAAGAGATAAAAGAAGATAACAGAATGGGAAGTCAAGAGATAATTTCCCCTTTCATGCCAAAGGGGCATGATAAAATACAAAAATGTTAGGACCTAACACAATCAGACCAGATAAAGAAAAGGTGGTAGAAATACACAGAAGATCTATACAGGAAGGATCTTAACAGCACTGATAGCCTCAATAGTTTGTCCAATGAGCTGGAGCCAGACATCTTGTAAAAAAAAGCAGATAGGCCCTAGGATGTTTTGCTGTTAACAAGGCTGCTGGAGTTGATGGAATTCCAGCTGAACTGTTCAAAATCCTACAAGATGATGCTGTAAAAGGTTTGGAACTAAACTATAGCCAGTGGACTGACTACACCACAATCTGCAAGCAAAGGCAGTGCCAAAGAGTGCTCCAATTACGTAATTATTACAAGGATTTCACATGCCAGCAAGGTAATGCTTAATATCTTACAAGCTCTGCTGCAACAGTATATGGACCGGGAATTACCAGATGTGCAAGTCGGGTTCTGCAGAGGAAGAGGCACAAGAGATCAAATTGCCAATGTCTGCTAAATAATAGAGAAAGCATAAGAGTTACAGCAAAAAAAACCATTTACCTCTGCTTCATAGACTATTCTAAAGCATTTGACTGTGAGAATCATAACAAAATGTGACAAGTTCTTAAAGAGTTGGGATACCAGACAAGAAGCCATAGTCAGAACCGAACATGGAACAACCGAATGGTTCAAGAACAGGAAAAGTGTGACAAGTTTGTTTATTGTCACCTTATTTATTTAACTTATACATGGAATACATAATGCGTAAGGCCATGCTGGATCCAAAGCTAGAATTAATATTGCTGGGAGATATATTAACAATATCAGACATGCAGATGATACTACACTGGGGAGTTAGGAGAAACTAATAGACCTATTTATGAGGGTGAAAGAAGAGTGCTATGGTGGGCCTACTGCTCAATGTTAAAAAGACAAAGATTGTGTCAAACAGTAATCTCAGTTCCAGGCAAATAGATGGGAAAGAAGTGGAGGCTGTGACAGATTTTATTTTCCGGGGCTCAAAGATCTTGGTAGATTATGACTGCAGCCATAATAATAAAAGACAAGCTATTAAAAAAAGATATTACACTATCAAGAAAGGTTAGAACTTTGGTATTCCCAGAAGAAACGTACAGATGTGAGAACTGCACCCATAAAGACTTGACACACTTTTGAATTGTCGTGTTGGAGAAAACTGCTGAGAGAATCCATTGGACTGCAAGACGATCCAGTTAATCAATACTACAGGAAATCAAGACAAACTGTTCACTGGAAAGTATGATCATGAAAGCTTAAATATTTTGCCCATTTCATGAGAAGACAGGATTCCCTATAGAAGACTCTGATGCTGGGAAATATTGAAAGCCCATGAAAAAGGTAGATAAAAACATAAGTAAGGTCAATGAAGCAATGAACTTGAGCTTGTGGGATCTCAGAGGGGGAGCTGCTGACAGATGTGCCTGGCGTGCTGAACTCCATAGTGTCACGGAGAGTCAGATATAACTGAATGGCTGAACAACAACAATCCTGAATCCTTAGCTGCAGTAGAAGCACATGTATATATACTGTTTATATAAGGAGAACTAACAGATTTGGTTATAGGCTCAGCAGCACCATCTACTGGCATGACCGTACAATAAAAAGCAATAGACAATAATTGTCTTGTTTTTCTTTGCTAACAAGCTTGACATCAAATGTCAAAAACCCCTCCCTTCCTGTCTTCTCTCTCATTGTTATTTTTTCAAGAAATATAGCAGGATGTAATTGTGACTTCAGGGCTAGATTTAGGCTTTCTGACAACCTATGCCAGGTTCTAAATCTATCTATAAGGATACCAGGCATTCTCCAGGCATAGGTTAGAAGAGTCATGCAACATGGGGAAGAGGGGGACAGATATGAGATTGAAAGGATTAAAGGGGGATTAAAATAATACCTTTCAATGAGAGAGCTATGGGCATTAAAAAATACAGGTGGAATATAATTCAGAGAAGGGAGTGTAAAGGAATATGGATGACAGGGTTGAAGGAAACAATTAAAAAGATGAAAAAACTAGGGGAAACTTTAGGGTAAAAAGAAGTTAATTATAGAATAGGAACAAATGAAGAAAACAAAGAAATGGATAGGAAAGGGAACTAGAGATGGAAATGGGGATGAATTTGAGGAACCTCTACTAAGATCCTTGATCTCCTGCCAGACAAGGCCACAGCCCCACTGACTTTCTAGGAAATGCAGCTGTATTATAGCTACAGCTATGTTATAGATATTATATATTTCACATGGTATAGTGCTTATTGCAGGGCTGCAATGCAGTTTGACAATATTGATGGTGAATAAATAGGTTGCGGTTGTGTGCTGGCTAATCTGTCAACTGGACAGAGACTAGCAATTCTTTCACTTCTCAACATCAGTAGAAGGGAAGAGCGTTTCTTTGAAGGCAGTTGCTGGTATAATTGGATCTCACTTTAATGGATCATGTAATATTTAATTTACAGCCAGTGGTGAAGCTATTGCCGGTGCAAAGCACCATGGCTCACGGCAGGGTAGGGAGTGGTGCTATCTGCTTTCCTCTTAGTCTATTAGAGTAGAGCAGATATTTATTTTTATAGAAAGGTGACCACCCTATGAATGATTTCACCAACTACATCCATTTATTTTTTGCATTTATTTTTTTTATTAACCTATGTGGGATGTATGGGATGTGCAAAGGGAGCTTTTAAGTTATTTTGCCGCAGGGCCCTAAATTTACTAGCTCCACCGCTGTTTGCAGCATCATGTAAAACATGTTCTATAACAACAAGAATGTCTCTATATCTGCATTTCTGTGACAGCAAAGTCCTATACTGTCAGTGGATGTGTCACTGATGTCATTATCATTATATGTGAACATCCTAAATATTCTGTCTGCAGTAAATGCTCTATTTATTTCTCTATCTATTTAGTCTTCTCATGCACATGACACATCGACTCATTATTGTACACTATTGCACATGTTTAGAACAGCAGACTGTACTTAATGCAAGTCCTGCAATGTGGCTGAAACTTGCCACAGATGTCATGTTAATGTGGATTTCATTCATTACTGTTCCTGAACGACGCGGAGGCTGCACAGGCTCCCTGGGTCAGCCTGTAGCGTCACGTGACCCAGCGGAGCCTGTGAGGCTATTAGCCAATCAGGAGCGTCGGGGGGCGTGTCGGAAGCCCGTTTCGCGCCATTGAACACAGCAGCGCGGTCTCCCGACTGGATGGACGGAGGTCTGAGGTCCTGCAGCATTAAAAATACAGTAGGAAGGTTTAATTACTGAGATTTCACCCCAGCTTACCAGCATATAAGGGGATATCACTGTTGAGGCTATCCCTGTCTGTTTTTGTGTTCTTTTCCTCCTCCGTTTTTGTGTCTGTGTGTGTCACTGTCTCCCTGTGGTGTGCTGTGCCTGTGTGTGTTCCTGTGTCTGTGTGTGCCTGTCTTGCTGCTTGTTGTGCCCCCTGTTTGTTCCCCTGTTAGCTATTTCTATGGATCCAGAAGGCTTAGAGGCCTTACTGGCTGAGGTTAGGACCCGTGCCTTAAGCCAAGGGGTCAGGTGGGTGCAGGACAGGCTGGGACCTCCCATGCCTTCTGCGCTTGGAGCTCAGCACATTGTACAGGAACAGCCTGCGGTGGCTGGTGTCCTAGCCAATCCTGATGCCTCCAGGGAAATTTTTTCCCATCCCACCACTGTAGGGCTGCCAGACCCACGTCCATCAGGTAGCAGAGACACCAGAGATGGGGGGGTTACAGGTCAGGGCGGCCGGGACCCCATACCCCCCAGGCAAGCGAGCGCCAGGACCACGGGCGGTGGGGGGTGAGGGCCTAGCAATCCGGCCACCACCTGCCAACTTGCCTAAAGGTCCTAGGCCGCGACAAAGGTCGCGAAACACCCCTCTAACACCCCGCAAGGGGGGTGCAGGGGGTAAGAGAAAAGCCGGGAGTCCTAAAAAGGCTCCTACAGGCCCTCACGGGGCCAAGCAGACGGTCCCTGGGGTTTCCCTAATTAACAGTGCTTCTGGTACTTTACAGGGACGCCCAACTGGCAGCGAGAGGAGCATGGCGACGACGAGAGAGAGAAGAGATGGGGTCATCAGAGAGATGAACAGCCAAGACAGCATGGTCATGATTGATGACATGCCTGTGACAGCGGCAGTGGCGAGGCTAGGACGCCCCACTCGAGCTAAGAAGGCTACGAGCAGGTACAGTCCGCTGCTATTTACGCACACACCGCTAAGGCGTAGCAGAGTAGAGACTGAGGGCGATACGGTTAGGCCACAGCGCAAAGGGTCTAAGACTGACCAACAGCTGGATATTCCAACGCCCGAGGAAGTCTCAGGGGGCCCCCTACAGGGGGCGGCGGAGGCAGTGCTAGCATACTCCAGCCGCGCAAGCTTAGCTGACCAGGACCCTTCCTCAGACGAGGAAAGGGCGGATTGGGCGCAGGCATGCAGGTCGCGGAGAGCTAGTGACTGTTCTTCTTGTACCCACAGATCTAGAAGGAGATCCCGGTCTAGAAGCAGAAGATCTTGTCGGTGCAGCTGTGCTTGCACTGGATCTGAGAGGAGAAGCCCGCGGAGGGCCAGACGGTCAGAGTCCCCGGAGCGTCAGGAGAGACGCGGGGATACTCCGTTGGCCGTATCTACTCCTAAGCTTCCAGAAGCAGGTGAGCGCTCAGAATTGAGCTGCGCAGCAGACAAGGGTGGTTTTATTGGGTCATTAAGGACTCTATTAGCTGCGCATAACATTGCAGTTAGCAAGCGCGACATGGGAGCGTGGATAGGGGGGCTAGCAAAGGGTGCATGGTCCCAGCGAGCAGCGGTAGTGGCGCCAGCGAGCGAGGCGCTAGCTAGCTTGCGCGCGCCTGAGCCGGTAGGCAGCGCAATAGCAGCAGTTGGGAATAACACTGTGGGGGTTACCGACGCAGCCATGAGGCCCATAGTCCTCTGCTCGTTGGATAATTTGGGTGCACACCTTCCACAGGAAGTAAAGGAAAAGATCTGGAGGAGGGAGTTTATAGAGTTGTTTTCCCTTCTTCCTATGTCTAGGCAAACAGACCTGGCCGAGAGGGGCCCCAGGGAGGGGAAATCCTTTGCTAGGCTACCCAGGACGTTTGATACCTGGCTGCAAGCATTTTCTATTTGGGCTTGCGTACTGTGTGAGCGGCACCCTGAACAGAGTTCGGGATTGTTCGTCTACATAGACGAAATTCGGAATGCTCACAAGGTTTATGGGGGTACAGCCTGGTGGCGGTACGATGAGGAATTCCGGCAATACTTGGCCTCAAGGCCAAGTATGGCGTGGAGCGACAAAGCGGTGGCGTATTGGCTAAATATCATGACACCCATGAGAGTCACGACGCCCTTTCGGAGCGGGGCCGGTGGAGGTAAGGGCCCCACCCACGCCTCAGGAGCAGGTCTTAAGACCTGTTTTTCGTACAACGAGGGGGTCTGCAGATGGGCGCCTAACTGCAGATTTAAGCATGCATGCTCAAACTGCGGAGGTGAACACCCCCTGTCTAGATGCAGTAGACCCAAAGAGGGAGGCAGGGGCGAGCCTCCTGCAAAGGGGCAGGACGCCCATACGCCTCCCCGCCATGCTGCCGTGGCTAAAGCGCTACGGTAAATTGGCAGGCACCGCCGAAGCGGCGCGCCTTTTGGAGGACGGGTTCCGAGAAGGATTCCGGATTCCATGTGGGGTCGACATTCAAGGTTTTCTTGTCCCAAACCTGAAGTCGGCTAGGGATTTCCCAGGGGTAGCCAAAGCTAAGGTGCTTAATGAAGTAAAATTGGGTAGGATGGCCGGGCCATTTGCGACCCCGCCCATCCAGGGTTTAGTTGTGTCTCCTCTTGGGGTGGTCCCCAAGAAGGAGAAGAGTAAATTTAGACTGATCCAGCATCTCTCATACCCCAGAGGCCGTTCGGTAAACGATGGCATATCAAGAGACCAGGCTACTGTGTCTTACGAGTCATTTGACCGGGCGGTCGATTTGGTGAGGAGGAAGGGCCAGGGGGCCCTTATGGCAAAAGTGGACATCGAGGCAGCATTCAGATTGCTCCCCGTGCACCCGACAAGCCATCGGTTGCTGGGGTGCTTCGTAGACGGAAGTTACTTCATTGACTTATGTTTACCCATGGGATGCTCGATATCTTGTGCTTACTTCGAGGCCTTCAGCAAATTTTTACAGTGGGTTGTGAGCATCGAGGCTGGGTACAAGAGTGTTACCCATTACTTGGATGACTTCCTTTTTGTTGGCCCAGCGAGAAACGACGCTTGCCGTTTTATGCTGGAGGTTTTCACCGAAATCTGTACAGAATTCGGGGTACCATTGGCCCATGACAAGACGGAGGGCCCTACGGAACAATTGACTTTTCTGGGGATTCGGATTGACTCCTGCAAAATGGAGTGCAGTCTTCCCTTAGAGAAGGTGGAGGACATGCAAGCCGAGATTACGGCGCTGCGGGGCGCACGGAGGGTGACCCTGCGGCGGCTGCAATCAATATTGGGGAAGTTGAATTTCGCGTGCAGAATTATCCCCATGGGGCGGATATTCTGTAGACGGATGTCTCTGGCTACGGTAGGGATTGCGAAGCCGCATCATTTCCTAACAGTCTCTAAGGCCATGCGCGACGATGCAGAGGTATGGGCAAGGTTCCTTGCGGACTTTAACGGGCGGGTGGTCCTTCAAAAGGAGGGCACCACCAGCGCAGAGCTAGACCTGCACACCGATGGTTCTGGACCAATCGGTTGTGGGGCGTATCTCCAAGGGAGATGGTTCGCTGCGGCATGGCCGGAGGAATGGGAAGAGGCGGGTTTACTGCTGAACCCTACATTCCTGGAGCTGTTTCCTATGGTGGTAGCAGTGCACTTATGGGGTCCTTGTTTCAGGGACAGGCGAGTCATTTTCCATTCGGGTAATAAGGGGTTGGTTGAAGCCGTGAACAACATCACGGCGGCATCCGTACCAGTGATTAGATTGCTTAGGCATCTTGTGCTATGTTGCCTTCGCTTGAACATATGGTTTCAAGCAAGACACGTGACAAAGGTGAATAACGGAATTGCTTACGCCCTCTCTCGGTTTCAGGAGGATCGTTTCAGGGCGCTGGCTCCTCGTGCGAACGCTCTGGGGGAGCTCATCCCCGAGGAGCTCTGGGAGATTGGAGCTGTCAGGTAACGAGACTCGTGAGACAGTCTGTTGCCCCAGCGACGTGGAACGCTTATAGACGCGTGTGGGCTAAATGGGATAGCCTAGTGGCACTGGCAGGTGGTGCCACGACGGAGGACAAGAGCGTAGGGATCTTGCTTTGGTACCTGCTGCGGTGCGCCGAGCAAGGCGAATCAAAACCCGTAGTAGGGAGACAGGTCACGGCGCTTGCTTTTATGTTTAAGCTTGCTGGGCAGAGGGACCTTACTAAGGAGTTTCTAGTGCGCAAAGTGGTGCGCGGAATGTTCAGCGGTGCGCAAAGGCCAGATAGTAGGCGGCCAATAACATTTGCGCTGTTGCTGAGATTGGCTCAGGAATTGGTGGTGGTTTGCAGGGATCCCTTTGAATCTCTACTTTTCCGAACGGCTTTTTCCCTGGCGTTCTTCGGAGCGTTTAGGATAGGGGAGTTAGTCGCGAACAGTAGACACGGTTCGGGGGGTCTGCAATTGGTGTATACCTACCTCAGGGAAGGTACGGTGGTATTGTGGTTGCGGAGGTCAAAGACCGACCAAGTGGGTAAAGGAAGAGAAGTGGTTCTGCATCAGGTTGGCACAGAGTGTTGCCCATATGCATGTGTAGTGGAGTACCTTAAGCAGCGACCGGTGGGACGGTGTTCGCTGCTGGTCCACGCCGATGGAACGGCACTGTCTGTGTATCAGTTTAAAAGAGTTTTAAAAAGCGCACTGCATCGGCTCGGTTTCAAGCAGTCCGACTTTGGGACACACTCCTTTCGGATTGGAGCTGCCACTGAAGCGGCTAGGTTGGGGTTGCCCGACGCGGCAGTAAAGCGCATCGGGAGGTGGGACTCAGACCGTTTTCGTTCCTATGTACGGCCAAATGCAGTGGTTTAATGGTGTTGCTTTCTACTTTCAGGGGAACAGAAGCAACTATGGATTGTGGGCCATTCCTACGTGTACTGGGCCCATAGGTTAGCCGCAGTTACCGAAGAAAAGGCACAACTGGGCTTTCCTGTTACGGACTTACGCGTAAGGTGGTGTGGTATTCGGGGTCTGCGATGGGCGCAGCTCGACGGCCTCTTGGAAACGTACGCGCAGCGTTACGGGCAGCCCAGTCTTATCATTCTTCATGCCGGCGGGAACGATTTAGGGACAGTTCCCATGAGACGAATGCTAAAGGTGATGAGACGGGACATCGAAAAATGGGTGAAGAAGTTCCCTGGCACGTTCCTTATCTGGTCTGAGATGATCAAGAGGAGATCATGGCGTAACGCGCGCGACCCAGTATGCTTAGATAAGGCTAGACAGAAGATAAACCAGCAGATTGCGAGCTTTGTGAGAAAACAAGGTTTCTCGGCCATCCGGTATAAAGATTTCGAACCGGTCGGCGCAGATGATTTTTTCTCAAAGGATAAGGTTCATCTTACGGAAATAGGGTACGAGTTGATGATGTTGGAGTTTAGGGAGAGTGCTTTGCGGGCTTTGGCTTTAATGTCCAGCAGGGGGGGATCGCAGCCTCGGGAGGCGTCCCTCGCATGCTCCGTGGCGGGAGGTGAGTTGCCCGGCCCACTGGCCTAAGGGGGCGATGGCCCCACCTCACAGGGCGTGCTTAAAGATAAGCATTGGGGCTTTGGGCAGGGCTCAAAGCGTGAGGTCACTGTTCGTGGCCGGGCTCCTCCCCCGGAAGGAAGGACTAAATTAGTCATCTAAACAAGTTACGGTTGTTTGTTTACATTGTGTCTAAATAAAGCTGTGGCCCGTTGTTTCTCCCAACTCAAGTTGTCGTGTCAGTTATTCCATCAACTAGCCTGAATGGATCATGCATGGGTCATGAACGACGCGGAGGCTGCACAGGCTCCCTGGGTCAGCCTGTAGCGTCACGTGACCCAGCGGAGCCTGTGAGGCTATTAGCCAATCAGGAGCGTCGGGGGGCGTGTCGGAAGCCCGTTTCGCGCCATTGAACACAGCAGCGCGGTCTCCCGACTGGAATCCCACCCACCCACCCTGTATTTTGTTGTTAACAGATGTTATGGTTTATTCTTTAAAAAAAAAAAAAAAAAGTATATATAATATATATAATATAAATAAGAAATGTTGAAATTAATATATATTTTTGGTTAAGAATTCGGAGAAGTGGCTATTGTATGTTGTGTATTGTTAATTTATGTCTGTGCGGCGGGAGGTGAGTTGCCCGGCCCACTGGCCTAAGGGGGCGATGGCCCCACCTCACAGGGCGTGCTTAAAGATAAGCATTGGGGCTTTGGGCAGGGCTCAAAGCGTGAGGTCACTGTTCGTGGCCGGGCTCCTCCCCCGGAAGGAAGGACTAAATTAGTCATCTAAACAAGTTACGGTTGTTTGTTTACATTGTGTCTAAATAAAGCTGTGGCCCGTTGTTTCTCCCAACTCAAGTTGTCGTGTCAGTTATTCCATCAACTAGCCTGAATGGATCATGCATGGGTCAAGTCAAGTCTGTAGTTTTCACTTCCTCTATCCAGCCAGTGTCAGCTGTTACAGTGACAACAAATGGTCACATAAACCATCAAGTCTGACTCATATACTAACCACTTGGTCACGTGAGAAAGCTACAGCTCAAAACCCCATTTATTAAAAT
Source organism: Discoglossus pictus (assembly GCA_027410445.1). Classification (NCBI taxonomy): domain Eukaryota; kingdom Metazoa; phylum Chordata; class Amphibia; order Anura; family Alytidae; genus Discoglossus; species Discoglossus pictus. The sequence goes on from CM050163.1 coordinate 371,421,825, forward strand.
TTAGGAATAATAATTCAATATCTTATTAAAAATTATCAGACAACTTATAGAAAAGACACAAATAAGTATGAAAAAAATTATATAATTAATAATTATAATTAAAAATACTAGAGATGGAATTAGGAATTGGAAGGGCTGCAGTGGTGAAATATTTCTTTATAGTCTTTTAAATAACTAATCTTGATAATGGTAAAATATTTTTAGAAAACATAAAAACAAAACACAACCTTTCAATGTTAAAACTTTATATACTGTACAATTATTATTTACTTCAGGGATCCATTTTCTTCTTTCGGGATATGTCCTTGTAAACTAATGAGCTTTCCGTTAGTTTTGCTAAAAGCACTGGTAGTTGTAAGATTGCAAGTTTGCAAGTTTTTAATATTTTGTCTGTGTTTTGGAAACAAGCTCTGTGTATGTTTGATTTTAAGCTAAAAAAACAAACCCTCCATTCTTTGCAATGTGTTAATATTGTCTACTCATGTATAGCACTATGGAATATGTTGGCATGTTACAAATAAAATATAATATTAATTGTAGCTGCCAATAATTGTAGCTTCCTGTGCATTCAGTCTCCTCCCACATCAGCTAATAATTGCATATACAAGGTAACAAATCATAGACTTTATTATTATTATTATTATTATTATTATTATTATTTTAATTATATAAACACTTTCCTGTTTTCAAGTGTAGTTCTTCCAAAGAGTTTCTTTTAAATATATGACTAGAGGGGCTCTTTAACATATTCTCACTACAAGTGAACTTGAACAGACTGTTGTATGCACAGGTATATATATATATATAGTAAATAAATAGTACATCTGTGTTCATATTTGAATGTCTAAAACAAGTTAAAAAACCTGCTTCCAGCTCAGAATTCTGAGACAAATTTTATTACACTGCATTCTGGGAAGCTGAGCTGGGACATGCAAATGTACCCACAAATGCCTTGATCTTCAATCCATAGCCACTATCAAACATGGCTTCCTTTAAGCTTATCCTTGCTGCATTACACAACTTTTATGCAAAGCCATGGTTGGATTAAACACAAGCTGAGTATCCTATCCATGTACAGCTGTTTCAAGCTTACTGGCTATCATCAGCATGGAGCGGGATCTCAGCCTGTGTTGTGGACTTTATGAGTAGGTAGTTCACCACAGCAATCATTTATAATATGGTGGGCAAAAGAGCGATAGAAGCCCTCCACCGTACAGTAGTACAGTAAATACATAGTACATCTGTGTTCACATTTGAATGTCTAAGACAAGTTAAAAATCCTGTTTATATATATTCTGTGTAACAATATGATTAATTTGGTGGCTAATCTGTGATATGAAACATGATTGATTTTACCTTTCCTTTAGGGCTTTTCTCATTAGCTGGATACATGAATATCCCACCATATATCATTGTCCTGTGTACATCCGCCACCATGGAGCCCACATATCTGGAGCTGTATGGGGCACTTCCATCCTGGAAAAGACAGAATTAGCAGTCACAAATATTAGCCATAGCAATGTTTAAAGAAACAAAAAACTTGAAAAACATGTATTCCTATGAAATAAATGAGCATATTAATTTGTGTGTGTCCCAATAAACCAATGAGCTTTCTATTTCTCCTCTCCCCTCAGGAACAAACCAAAATGGTGGATTCCACAGCAAAGTAATTGTCTGTAAAAGGTAAAGGAGCACTGCACAATAAAAATAATATGTTTCAAAACTTTAAATCTGAATAACAGCATAATAAAATCATACAGCTAGTTTTTAATTAGAAAAAAATAAGTCTTGATGCCTCTTCTGGGCCCTGGAAGAATCTATGATCCACTGGTGGAAGCTGTGTGTGAGAGAGGGGTGTTAACTTTTCTGGAGAGCAACGGCTGCTTTGAATGATTCAAGTGGTCTGCTTATGTGCCAGTGAGAGGAAATGGATGTGGTGTTAATTTAAACCATATACGGTTATTAAACAAAATAGCGTTTTAGTCTTCTGCATGTTTACTCCTCCCCACCCCTCCCTTCACTGATAACTACAAACATGCACCTCCATCACCCAGCTCTCAGGATGTGATGTAACAGACACAACATGGATTCATGCACACATAAACAGTCTTAAAAAAAACTTTTTTCTTCTCTCAAAAAATGCTTTATGCCCAGGGGATTCTTGGCAAACAAGAGTATTTTAGTACTACATTTTGAAAACAGCCTATTTTAGTATATTTTAATTAAAGTACCACATATCCATGTTAACTTCTAACTATAGTTTGGAGTTGATTATTGGTAAAAGAACCAAAATCCATCATTAAAAATATAATAAAAAACAATAACTATGCAGTTTTATCAAAATGTCATAAAACTAGTTTTTAATAAGGACAAAAATATGTTTTGATGCCTCTGCAGGCCTGCAATATAATTTGGTGAATGCTGCATATATGAGAGGGGAATTTACATTTCTGCAGGAACTGGGCTTGCACTTATCTTTCTGTGCATGAGCAAGGGAAGTGTCAAATTCTAAAACCTCATATTTTGTAACCAATTCTCCACCCCTCCCTCGACTGACAGACCATAACCACAGCCCCTCAGGCTCCAAGCTATCAGGAAGAGATTAAACTTTTTCAAAAATTAAGATCATCTATTTTGCTCATGATTTACAGAGCTGCTAATGTTATTAGTTTGTTACAGACTTAACAAACATTACGTTTTTACTGGGCTACAGTGGTTTTACACTGGCACTATTAAGTCTCTAATTAATGATCTCTAAAAAAAATTCAATCGAAAGTATTTGGGTTGGCAGCATGCCGAGAGAGTGAAATCCTTATGACATTATGGGGTATGTTGAGGAGGGGGTGAAATCATCATGGCTCCTGAGTACTTTCTCTTGCATTATATATATCTCACTAGTTTGCATAGATGGTTAATTTATTCAGATATTATTATTTATTTTTTTATTATTATTTCATTATGAATTTTCGTAAATGTAACCAAACAATCGTCAACCAGAGTGTGAGAAGTGAATATGATTTTTGCAGATGCTTGTTTCTGTATTTCTAATGGAATCCCTTTTATACTCTGGGAATTTCCTACTGGCAAAAAGCCCAGGATTCCCTCTGTGACTCAGCAAAGGGAAAGTCATACTCACATGTGACTGAGTTTCGGTGAAACATATAACAGCACTCAAAGACTTGTAATATTTAATGGACTACTACAGTTCAACAAAAAAGACACTTGTTTTTCAAGTACTTACCAAACTAACAGCACCAGCAGTTGTGGAAGCCACAAGCATAAAACTTAAAACAATTTTAAGATGCTTTATGAGTATAGGAATCCATTTTGTGTTTGTTACATCACATCCTGAGAGCTGGATGATAGGGGTGTGAGTTTGTAGTTATCAGTGGAGGGAGTGGTGGTGGAGGAGGGAATGGGCAGAAGTCTAGAGCTTTTGTTACATAATAGGATAAGACTGAAAACTAAAAAGTGTTTTTACAGTTTCTCCACTTGATTCTGATTGCTCTACATGATTGTGTAGAGTAGTACCAATGATATAAGAGTCCTTTTAATGATTTATAGTGAATCCAATATTACGTATCAAAGCTCAGACAATAGCAAGAAAAAAAAGATTGGACTGCGATACAGAACAGCATATCATTCATATATATGAATTCATTTTATTCTTACAGGAGGAAACTTCTTATTGTTCAAATATTCTGTTAGTGCTGGGTCAAAGTACTTTGCATAGCCTTCATTAAGACTGTAAATCTTCCCCTTCTTCTTGATTTTTACATTTTTGTCCACCAGGATAAACTCTCCAAGTGCCTGAAACACAATAGTAGTAGTATTAATTACAGCACCCACTGAATGAATAACATCAACCCAGGAAATCCACTTATTTCCAAGAGACAATGAATTGCTAAATTATGTCACTTACTGCTCAAGGACTTGTGTTTCTAGGGAAATATGAATGTTTGCAAAAGACAGACCATGCTACAACTTATTGTCCGTCCAAAGGTATGCATATGATTTTTTAAATGATTTTTTTTTATCTGTTACTGGTTCTAACCCAAGAGGAAAATACATTTATATTTGAGACCAGTTTTGGGCAAAAGGCGGTCCCAGGACAGCATGCAGCCCTCCATCACCTACCATGCGTCCTCCAGACCATTTACTGGAGTGGAGAGCATGCCGCCCTTCAACATTAGACTATTATATCTCTCTAAAACTAGCAACAAATAAGAACAGAGGGCAACAAACAGACAAAAAAGCTGAAACAGAGGATGAGGCATCAAACTTGGGCAATGTCTTGGCTTACTGCATGGCATTGTTGAACTTTTGGGATATCTAGTTTTATATGTATCCACACCCATGGTGAAACTGATGATTATCAGCACATGCTATTTTATTACTCATTGACTTAAGTCAGATTTGAGATACACAAACAGTGCCTTGCAAAAGTATTCACCCCCCTTGACTTTTTACCTAATTTGTTACATTAAAGATTAAAGCCTTACGTTCAATGTTTTGTTAATCTGAATTGTATGTGATGGATCAGAACACAATAGTCTAAGTTGGTGAAGTTGGTGAAATGAGAAAAATATATACATGAAACTGTTGTTTAGAAATAGAAAACAGAAAATTGGCATGTGTGTATGTGTTCACCCCCTTTGTTATGAAGCCCATAAAAAGCTCTGGTGCAACCAATTACCTTCATAAGTCACATAATTAGTGAAATGATGTGCACCTGTGTGCAATCTAAGTGTCACATGATCTGTCATTACATATACACACCTTTTTTTGAAAGGTCCCAGAGGCTGCAACACCTAAGCAAGAGGCACCACTAACCAAACACTGTCATGAAGAACAAGGAACTCTCCAAACAAGCAAGGGACAATGTTGTTGAGAAGTACAAGTCAGGGTGAGGTTATAAAAAAATATCCAAATCTTTTATGATCCCCAGGAGCACCATCATATCCATCATAAAAAAATGGAACGAACATGGCACAACAGCAAACCTGCCAAGACGGCTGCCCACCAAAACTCACGGACCCGGCAAGGAGGGCATTAATCAGAAATGCAGCACCTAAGGTAACCCTGGAGGAGCTGCAGAGTTCCACAGCAGAGACTGGAGTATCTGTACATAGGACGACAATAAACTGTACGCTCCATAGAGTTGGGCTTTATGGCAGAGTGGCCAGAAGAAAGCCATTACTTTCAGCAAAACAAAATGACGCGTTTTGAGTTTGCGAAAAGGCATGTGGAAGACTCCCAAAATGTATGGAGGAAGGTGCTCTGGTCTGATGAAACTTAAATTGAACTTTTCGGCCATCAAAGAAAACACTATGTCTGGCGCAAACCCAACACATCACATCACCCAAAGAACACCATCCCCACAGTGAAACATGGTGGTGGCAGCATCACGCTGTGTTGATGTTTTTCAGCAGCCGAGACTTGGAAACTGGTCAGAGTTGAGGGAAAGATGGATGGTGCTAAATACAGGGATATTCTTGAGCAAAACCTGTACCACTCTGTGCGTGATTTGAGGCTAGGACGGAGGTTCACCTTCCAGCAGGACAATGACCCCAAAAACATTGCTAAAGCAACACTTGAGTGGTTTAAGGGGAAACATGTAAATGTGTTGGAATGGCCTAGTCAAAGGCCAGACCTCAATCCAATAGAAAATCTGTGGTCAGACTTAAAGATTGCAGTTCACAAGTGCAAACCATCCAACTTGAAGGAGCTGGAGCATTTTTGCAAGGAGGAATGGGCAAAAATCCCAGTGGTAAGATGTGGCAAGCTCATAGAGACTTATCCAGAACGATTTGGAGCTGTGATTGCCGCAAAAGGTAGCTCTACAAAGAATTGACTTTATGGGGGTGAATAGTTATGCACATTGACTTTTTTCTGTTATTTTGTCCTAGCTGTTCTGTAAATTTAATGATGCAAATCCTCAAACAATCCATGTTAATTCCAGGTTGTGAGGCAACAAATCACGAAAAATGTCAAGGGGGTGAATACTTTTGCAAGGCACTGTATATATATATATATATATATATATATATATATATATATATATATATATCTCAAAGGTCTGCATATCCAGGAGTACTAGTGAATGGGGTACAGTGTTTAGGAGGAGGGGATCTCACTAATAAAAGAGGAAACAATAAGTTTGATGAAGCTTGTTTGCATACACTTAGCCATCACTGTATTGTGTTTTCTATCTTGGGTTCTTTTACAGTACATACATCATTGTATCTGGTTTAGAGAACTATTAAAAAAGGAGATGTGTAATTCCTCATTTCCTGTTATAACATTGTGAAATGATTAACTTCTGTGGTTTGTATAACTACTGGAATGATGATAGTGAATCAGAAACGTAACCCATTGGTTAGGTAGGCCATTGAAAGGAAAAAAACTTTAACTAAAACTTGTACTGTTCACTGCAACAATTACATACTAATACATCAGGCTAAACCCCCTAAATTAAGTATTGTGGCAGGAGTGGACCTGTGTCAGGGCTGGACCTGCTGAAAACACACATCAGCAGGGAGCAGGGTAACCTCAACTGCTAGCCATATACACAATTTCTATTTACCATTCATTATCATACTGCATTTGTGGTATGCCAATTTAAATAGCCCTCCCCTTTGGGTGGCTACACTCCAGACACAATACTTTATTACAATCAAGGGGTGGAGAGATCTTGAACTTATATAGCGTGGGGACATGATTTAAAAATAGTAATTAAAGATTGACATGCACAGCAACATTTCTAATTATGTTTTTTCTTATTACAAGACCACTAAAATGGACCCTTAAAGTGTTGCAGTCTTTTTCTGTGAATCAGTGAAGTCAGGCCTAAATTCTTGACAGTTCACCTTTACAATGAACATTTTATGATGATACCAAGCTATTTCATTTAAAGGTCATATCTAAGGATGATTTTCTCTCAAGAAACATCTATGATTGGCTGAGTATTTAAAACATATGGATCTCGCTGTAAATGGCAATGGGTGTGAAAGGAGGAAATGGTACCGTTTGTGTTAGCTATGAGTCCCTTTACCTGCATAAAAACATCATGATTGTGTTGCTAGTTAATTTATATTTCATGTTGTTAACTGTCTTCAAAGTGACTGATACAAATAAAAAATTGGAGGCTAAAAGCCTACTTTAGTTATTCTAATTATTTTTAAACACAAATTAGGGAACAAATCCAGTTATGATTACATTTAAGACATTTAAAATGCAAACCTTGTGAAAGGTACGTGCTGTACTTACAGGATCCAGCATGAAGCAGTCCACCCCTTGACCAGTAGAGAGAGCTACAAGGGTCGCACTTCCATATAGAGCATAACCTGCTGCCACAATGTTACGTCCAGGCTGAAGGACGTCTTCCTCACAGGGCTCAGTATCTGTTGTCTGCAGAAAGATAAAATAGTCACTAACCTCAACCGGGGGTTAACAATACAATAAAAAAAATGACATCACAATTAGAAGGGTAGAAGAAAAGAGTGTAGGGTGTGGAAAAGCGCAACAGCCTTGATGGTGTAGTATATATAGTCAATTTATTCAGATAAAAAAACAATAAAATGCAATGCAATCACATTTAAGTAAATTTAGATCAACATGTAGTACAAGATGTCACTTCTGTTGTTCTGTCTTCTTGATGTCCATAGCCCACTCAAATCCACTTGATGGATGGCAACATAGTCCAGAGAGGGCCTGGATTAATGTCCAATGATGATAATGGCCCAAAAGAGCCTGCACTCGGTGTGCCCAAAATGGAGGGTAATTAACCGTCAATGTTCAACCCCAGCAACTATGTGGTATAATATTCAAGTGCTACAAATGCCCAAGCACACACCAAGATCACACTTTCTTGGTGATGTTATATACTAGTGAAGTTAATAGACCTCACATCTAATCTCACCTTTGGAGGTGGATCAAGGTATCAGCACTATGAGAAGAAAAATATTTGTAGATGTTGCTTGGCTCACTTGGACAACACACCAGTGCAAACCAATTGGTGCATAAATCCACCAACAAACAATTGGTATGAGTGGATAATATATGTGAACAAGAGACAGTGCTACTATGCAAAATAAAGCAAAGATGTAAAAGGTATATTAACAAATAAAAAGTACCAGACGCTTTTCAGCCATATACAGGTCTTTCTTAATGATATATTACCATTGATATTATAAAAGTTATGAAAGGTAAACTTCTTATTACCCTCACTAATTTTTACCACAAAAAAACACTCACTAAGGCTCAACATTTAGTAAGTGACTCAAACACCTGCAAACCGCCGACATATTTTGCTGTTAAAACAGAGCAGAGGTGTCCTAAAATGGTAAATGCAGTGTTAGCATGTTAATATATAGCAGTGTGGCCAAGGTCTATGCTTGAATACTTTTTTATAAATTGTTGCATAAAAAGTTTTATGGTAGTTAGGAGATATGAATGGGGATTGGCAGGGAATAATTTTGTTTATCATACACCTCCTATGGATGGGGACTAATGTCATTATTATGTGTCAACATGCAGAAAATCATTAGTTATTTGCAGATCAATACAATAGTTCAATACTATTTGTCTAATCCCCCAAAAAGTGAAGCACACACAGAATAATATGGAAAAAAATCATGAAGTGGGCTAAGGGAATTTAAAAGAAGTGTATGGGGGATTGGGTTTCAGTATTCTGAAGCGGAATCACTAGGTATTTTTTGGGATGATGTAGTGCATCAACATAGCATACAGTATTTTTTAAGTGAAAACAAAACAACTATTGGAGTACAATATTTTCACAAAAAATGTTCAAAGAAGACTGAAATGTATTACATTTTCCAATTGTTTATTTTCCACACTTGTTACATTATTTTGTCCATTCCTTATGACTCAAGCAGTGTAATAAGTGTAAGTTATTGTATGTTATTGTATGTATTTTAAACATTGTTGATATCTGGAGCCACCTTCAGGACAATTTTACTACTAGCGCCAACATTGCCTAATTAAATGTTGCCTTACACTTACAGGAATATCCCTCAAGTAATACACAGAAAATTGGACCTTTTGTGTGATCCCCTTTAATTGCTAAGGCCAGGGGCGTAGGAAACGGGGGGAGGGGGGGGGACAAATCCCCCCCCCCCAGAATTGAGGCTCCCCAATTGCCAATTATAGGCACCTCCTGTGCCATTAACTGCCAGATCGGCAGCTCTCGCAAGATTACTCGACCTGCGTGATCTCGTGAGACACAACTGCCAAAGGCACAAGAGGTGACAGCCAAAGGCACAAGATGTAAGGGGGATAAGGATGAGGATGGGGAGAGGGAGGTGAGAGGGATAGGGAGGTGAGAGGGATAGGGAGGTGAGGAGGATAGGGAGAAGTATTTATATATATATATATATATATATTTATATATATATATATATATATATATATATATATATAGATAGATAGATATATATATATAGATATATAGATATATATAGATATATATAGATATATTTATATATATACAGTATCTCACAAAAATTAGAGTAAACCCCTCACATTTTTGTAAATATTTTATTATACTTTTTAACGTGACAACACTGAAGAAATGACACTCTGCTACAATGTAAAGTAGTAATTGTACAGCCTGTAAAACAGTGTAAATTTGCTGTCCCCTCAAAATAACTCAACACACAGCCATTAATGTCTAAACTGTTGGCAACAAAAGTGAGTACACCCCTAAGTGGAAATGTCCAAATTGGGCCCAATTAGCCATTTTCCCTCCCCGGTGTCATGTGACTCGTTAGTGTTACAAGGTCTCAGGCGTGAATGGGGAGCAGGTGTGTTAAATTAGGTGTTATCGCTCTCATACTGGTCACTGGAAGTTCAACATTGCACCTCATGGCAAAGAACTCTCTGAGGATCTGAAATAAAGATGGCCTAGGCTATAAGAAGATTGCCAAGACCCCGAAACTGAGCTGCAGCACGGTGGGCAAGACCATACAGCGGTTTCACAGGACAGGTTCCACTCAGAACAGGCTTCGCCATGGTGGACCAAAGAAGTTGAGTGCACATGCTCAGTGTCATATCCAGAGGTTGCTCACACATTTGATTTAATTTGTTAGGATTAGGATCAAAGTGTGCTTGCCTGTCTCTGTGGTGACCAAAATAAAGAGCCCAATGTTATCAGGCAGTTAGATCCACTCTCCCACCGTTATCAAGTACTCTGATCTGCAAATTAGTTTACTGAGCAGCAGATTCTAAATATTTTAACTTTTTTTTTTCAGTAGAGAAAACAATGTATAACCTGTTTTTAATACTTTTTAAGATCAAATTAATTTCCTATTGGAGTAATGGTATCCCTTTAGTACTTCAACAGGCTTTTAAGATTCAGACTCCTTTTCCAGGCTTAGACATTCCTTGGCATGAAGAATGGCCCTTGGGAATGCAGCCACAAATGATCCATAGCTTCATGACAAACTCTTTTGTGTTGTGGAATCCACAACAATCTGGCACAGGAACCAACTAGAATACTTTATGTGTATACAGACATTTGTTATCACCTTAATAAAAATCACTTTCTGTCTTAGCTATTTAAAGAAAACCCTAGACAAGAACTTTAAATGAAAAAGATATACATTAATGTTGCAGTCTTACCTTCTTGTATATGGCAAATATTGTTCCAATTGAGGCTAAGCAGTCTATGTTGGAAGAGCCATCGAGGGGGTCAAAACAGATAATATATTTACCCTGCAATGAGAGACATATGGTGGTCTGAAAACCTAGTCCACTGATCACAAAAATACTGAAAATCAGACTAACTGTTGTGAAGCTTGCCAATAGTGAAGATGACAACGTATTAATATAAATTTAGGATATCTCTTCTGTAAGCCTGTGTAATTAAATAAACCACGTAAAACCTTTTTTGGTTTCTCTTTATCTTTAGATATAAAATGTGAATTTGAATACATGAGAACATATATAAGGATCTGGAATTTGTAACACTTTATGTCACAAACCAGCCTTGGCCAGTGTTCGGTATGTGGATTGTACCCAATAGACATGGCCTCTAGGCTAAGGGGATAACTTTGCTAGTGGTATCATGCTGGGTTCTGTGTATATTCAGTGTACTACAGAGTGATTGTTGAACCCTATTAATATTGTGCCTGAGTGGAGGGTGGACTCCGTTCCATCACAGTTTAAAAATAGAAAATGTATTTTTAATTTTATATATTCATTTTATTTTAACTTTTTTTTACTTCTCAGTATCTCAACTCCAATTCCATTGTTTGTGTAGGATTTAACATGATAATCTTGGAATTATGTTAACCAGTAAGTAGAGCTACCGCTGCAATCAATAGAACCATGCAGTAAAAGGTTACCTACATGCCAAATAGACTGTAATTACTTTCTTTCAAACTATTTTTTTTGTTAAAAAAAAGCACCCTATTTAGTATCATTTTTAGCTGCCCTTAATTAGGAATAATGTGAGAAAGTACTACTTTATAGAAAGGGTAGTGGACAAGTGGACCAGCAGAAGAAGAAGTGGCAAACACAGTAAAAATGAATGAATGATAAGCATAACTTTATCCTGAAGGTTAATTACAATTTTAGGTGGATGGAATGGGTAGAATAGATGGACATTATGAAGTTATATGTTTAGCTACAGAAAGTGTGGTGAATAACTGCAGCTTAGTAAATGTAACTATAATATCATTTTTGCCCACATTATCGAGGCTTTGCATACTGACCCGTTTGTCTTTGGGAATGATGATGATTTCCTTATTCTCCTCAGATACCATGGCACATGCACCATAGGAGGATTTCAACATATTGATAACCAGGTCATTGGATAGCACGTCCAGCTTCTTCACTTCATCTCCGGTCACATTCACACTTCCAGAAATGCCAAACCTGGATTTGGTTTTGTTGACAAAATTATTCAGGCATAATGGAAAAACAATTCTATGCAGAATGTGTTTCATTCATTCAACCCACCAATCAGAAAAAATATATAAGGAACATGGATGTATTTATGGATGTATTCTACTTAAGTAGAATTAGATAGAAATGCGTTTTTCAGCCTATGAAGTAAGGAGGGTCTTGAGAGCAAGTGACAGAGAAACACCAAGGGCAGCTAACATTAATCTTTGGTTGCCACATCAAAAAGTAACCAAGTTAACCATTAAACCAAAATACTATTAATTATCAATGGGAATATAAGCCCACTCAATGAGCTTTAATTTGGCAAGAAACTGATTTCATTTTTTTTGCCTATATCTTCTCTCAGCATTCTCAGCACAAAAATACATTCTCTGAGATGCAGTCAGTTATTCCTGTGGATTAAACTAATTTGTGTCCTATCACATAGTGTGTATAATACTCTTTCTTTGCTCTAAAATGGGTTTGTCAAAGTCCTTAACTATATGCATACACACAATTATTTTTAGGAGTAATTCTGTAGATGACACAGTGATATATGAACATCTTTTGGATGGTCCATGGAACAATTGGGATTAGAAAAATGATTGAATAAAATGACTGAACTACACCCAGGAGGAGTACTTGATACTATAGATACTATGGGCCTCATTCTATTATCGGCCGTAGGAGATGCGGGGCCGCAAGGACCGGCCGCAAGCTATTTGCCTTTTCTATTCCCTTCCGGCCGGGGATTCCGTCAGGCTTGCGGCCGGCGCCTTTTATCCCTTGCGGCCACACGCCGGAGGAAAGCCTTTGATCTTAAACGGCCGCAAGAGTTTCGACCGCAAGAAAATCCTGGTTGCTATTCAATTGTTCCGGGAACCCTCTCTGCAAGGCTAAAACCGAGCCGCAGCTTACTTGCAGCAAAAAGGTCCCGCAGGCACACAATTAAGCACATAATAAAGCCATCCTGCACTCTGAGGAGACTATAAAGTGATTGTAGGTGTTAGCATTCATAGCACAACATTCCCCTACACTAAAATCCGTAAATAATTTTTTTTTAAATTTATGTCACATATCCATGTAAAAAGTCCAGAGGGCTTGGAGCACCTCAGACCCGCCCACGCTGCGGCCGGAAAATAAACAGTTAATTAAATCTCGGATTTGGGCTGATGTGCAAGCTTGAGAGGGGGTTGCTATTAATCCTCATGTCCCCCATTATGATCCCTAGCATTTACAGAGCTTTACAGTGCCGTCTTGAATTTATTTTTGCTTTTAAAGTTTTCTGAGCTTACGGCCGGTTGCAAGATATACGGCCGGCCGTAAGGGGATATCCTTGCGGCGCCGTCTATTTGAATTGCAAGGTAATGGGCGCCCCACAAGGAATCGCAGCCTTGCGGACGATTTACGGCCGATAATAGAATGAGGGCCTATATATATATATATATATATATATATATATATATATATATATATATATGTTTTCAGAAGTATTAATTTCACTACAACATAGCACAGAAGATTATAATTGTCCCAATGCAGGTAGAAAAAATCAACAGATGGTCTGCAGAGACCCTGAGCAAAATTCAGGTGGTCCACGAAGACCTCAATAGATTCTGAGTGACCTTTTAATAAAAAATTCTGAACCCCTGCTGTAGATCAAAAGTTATGCTGAAACCAAGTAAGGAATAACATGCAACATCTTAATGGATTGACACAGTTCAAATCCATATATTTGGCTTTGAATTAATTTTCAAATAATTTTTGTGTTTTTTTTTGCAATGCAATAATTGTGATTTCAATATATTTTTAGTTAAATTGATACCATGCCATTTCAATTGGTAAACATTTAAATGGATAGATAAGGTTTCATCTTAAAGAGTATTGCACTAGCCATTTTCTCTACAGTCAATCATTCTTGAGATATTTAGCATTGGATGTGTGTCTCGCTTATGCTTTTTTGAGGCTCAGGGTGCTTATAAGGGTGGCAATGGGAAATTAACTACATGGCAACTGTAGGAGGCACCACAGAGACAGGCAAGCAGAAAGTAAGCCTGATTAGCACATCAGGCCACTTACATGGACTAGCACAGTATTTGCATTGATTTTCATAATTCTGTATTTTCGGTTTTGCGAGTCTGATTGCATATTGGACCCCCCAAACCTAATTGAGTGACATGTAACCTCCATGTTTTACTGCCATAATAATTACGGTCTCATTTTGTATTAGCTGATTTTAAATTGGAGGTTACGGTCTTGCTTAGTTGATCATGTTCCCGCTCTGAACTGCTACGAACCAGTTCATGGTTTATGGAGTCGGCTTTGGGCCAGTAATTTGCAGACTTGAGCAATTGAATAGCTCAGGAATCGGAGACGAACGGGAGCCTGCAACACACCCGCAGACATACGGCCTACATTGTGCAAGTTGCGGGCTTGAAATTGAATCGGCCCAAAATCACCAGCTGTAATTTCACAACAATTGCAGAGTGTAGCATTGGGTGCATATGCAGCTCTAGGGGAAACTTGGGAAGCAAAAACAGAATTATAACCTCTAAAGCGGCTGGTCCAGAATGTCTTTTTATTTAAATATTATAAGATAGGTTTATGTATATTGGGTCAGTGGCTAGTTAAACTATTCAAAAATATCTTGAGGGGAGCTCAGGTTACTTTTGGTATGCCCGGAAAGGCAGTGGCGTAGCTAGAGCTTTTGCCGCCCTAGGCTACCCCTGACTTTGCCGCCCACTCCCCGCCGCCCTCTATCGCCCTTTTCTCTACCTCTTAGTCCCAGGCTCATGCACACAGACTCACACACACAGACTCACAGAGAGAGACTCACACACTCAGGCTCACGCACACAGACTCATGCACACCGACTCACACACACAGACTCACAGATAGACTCACGCACACAGACTTACGTACACAGAGACTCACACACACAGAGACTCACACATTCACTCACATACACACACAGACACTCATACGCAGACACAGACACTCACATGCACACACAGACACTCATACGCAGACACAGACACTCACATGCACACACAGACTCACATACACACAGAAACACACACACTCACACAGGCACACACACACTCACAAAGAGACACACACACATAGAGGCACACACTTACACAGAGACACTCACACACACATAGAGGCACACACACTCACACAGAGGCACACACATATACACACTCATAGAGACACACTCACAGAGACACATTCACAGAGACACTTACAAACACACACTCAAAGACACATACATACAGACACACACAAAGACACACACTCAAGCTCTGTCTGGTTGGATGGGGACTGTTGTTGAACAGTAATCGTTTACTCACTGGATCACTCACTAAAATGTGAATCAGTGGTTCTAAAACCTGTTTCCATTAGTAAAATATTATCATATAAAATATTCAAGAGTCATAACAACCAGAACTGCTAAGATTAGGGGCCACAGGCACCTGCTAGGACTGAGGGGGGGGGGGGGGGGACACAGTGGGCCAAAGGGGGCTGAGAGAGGCCACAGGGGGCCAGAGGAAACTGCAACGATTAATAAAGAGGGCCCACAAGGGGCAGAGGGAGGCCACAGGGTGGTCACAGAAGTCCGTGGGTGGCCACAGGGACCCACAAGGACTGAGGGGGGCCACAAGATGCAGAGGAAGGCTGCTGGGAGCCACATGGCCAGTGGGGGGCCACAGTGGGACATAAGGGTCCACTGGGGACACAGGGAGCCACAGGGGCCGCATGGGACCTGCAGGGTATGCGCGGGAGGGCTGCGGGTCCACAGGGGACCCGTGGGTGCCATAGGGGACCCGTGGGAGGCCTGCTGGGCCACAGGGGACCCGCAGGACCCACAGTGGACCCGCAGGAGCCACAGAGGGCAGCAGGGGCCACACGGGACCCCTGTGCCTCAGGGGCCCCCTCCCCTGGCCAGCACATCTTGATGAATGCAGCTGGTGCTGACCCTCGCCCCCCCCCTCCTATGCTACTGCTGAAAGGGGATCTGTTTTTCTTTTGGATCAATACTGATATTAATTCCTAGGAGCACTCTTTATTTTCCTTTAAAAGTGTGATTTTTACATTTACCATTACTTTGTATATATTATTTGAATATTCAAAGAAATGTATAGAATTATTATAGACAATTTTGAAGAGAGATATGGAGACATGCTATGGAGACATATGGTATTTGCATTTGTTCAGCATGAATCCTCTTTTTTATTGTTAAATTATACAAAACAGAAGGTAAATAAGAACATAAAGAAAATTAATTTTCTCATAATCATTTTCTTTGCTATAATAATCATTATTTCTAAATCTCTCCAGTTTGCATGCTTAGCTTTATCCAAATCTGAAAATGTCTTCATCTTTTAATTTACTCAGTCAATATAAAATTCAATATTATCACAAGCCCCACCTATTTAAAGAATCTATTTGGCCTCTTTCTCAACTAGAATTTTTAGAGCAAACTTGATGAAAAATCCCAAAAACTTTGGATATATGGTAATATTGGATACATTACAAATAGCATAAAACAAATTCTTCTGGTCAGACATTTTCCTAGGAATAAAATATGAATACATTTTAAATTTATGAAAAGTATATTTAATTATAACGTATGAGTTACACATCTTTATTTTCATTGTATTACTTTTGGGGTGACAGAGTTCCTTTAAGAGCATGATGAACTTTACCCTTTAGATTGTAAATTTGCGAGTTTTCAATCGTGTGTTGGTGCTTTATAAACAAGCATTGTATACATGTGATTTGAAGCTCAAGAACAGGGCCCTCCATTCTTTGCAAGGTGATAATTTTGTTTTTGCCATGTACCTAACCCCTGGATAGCGCTACGGAATATGTGAGAGTGTTACACATAAAGATAATAATAATAATAATAATAATAATAATAACTGATCCAATGATCACAATCAATATGCAATTGCCAATCAGTCTCACTAGGTGGCAGTATACCAAAACTTCTAATGTTTTGTCTATGGATGTTGAGTCAAATCTGAGCCAGGACTGGCATCTAAGGCAATGACCCAGCATGCAGTTCAAAAGGAAGCTGTGTGCACAGAGCTATGCACAAGTGCTTTGGTTGTTACTACATTTTGTTACACTGGTTTAAAAGGAGACATCCAATTCTAATATATTTTGTCTTATGAATGAAGACTCCTACAGTATTTAGGTTTAATAAGCTTCTCCCTAATTGGAAATATGGTCGCCCTCATCTAACCGGAAACTAATTGTGACATGTTTGAGACATGATATGATCTCTGTGATAAAATGTACATTGGTTTAATTTAAATGGTTTTGATATTATTAAACAAACTAATAAGTATATCAATATTTAAACATTGTATTTCCAATGTGATTTAATTTAAAAAAGATATTAAAAATACTGGAAAGCTTTTAGTTTTTTTTTGCTTCTACTTCTATCCAATATCTTCCTGTTACTAGCCAATTAGTTTATTTCACATCTGTGACATACCATAACTCCACCGTGTGCTGGCATAGTTTTAGAGACTAGACAAGACTTTCAAGGTCTTGAATACAAAGGAAATTTCTATTTGCACAAAGGGAATTTGGCATCTACAACTGCCAATGTTCTCAGCAGGCCTAAAGGGAAGCTTATTTGTTTACAAGGACATCAGTAGAGAGCAGTAGGCAAAAAAAAGAAGATCCCCTCAGTAAAGTATAATTGCCTAAAAGTTAAAAAAATTAAACGTAATAATTGATCTGCATCCAAAAAAACGAACAAATAAAAACTCAGGGGTAATACTTATTAACTTGGTTATGATCTGAATCCAGGCAACTGGTATTTTATACACAAGCTACAAGGCAGTGATAGACAATCTATTTCACTTGAAGTGGTGCATATAAGTTTCACAAATTTATACAAGGACATCACTATGGTTTTTAACTTTTTGTTTTATATGAATCAAAACTGGTAAAATAACTGTGGGAGAAATGTAGAGGTTGAATAATCAATAATAGAGGAATAGATAGTGAGGATATATGTTTTGGAGTGGTTTCTTAGTTGTAGAGTGATAAAATGGGCTCTGTATTGTTGGAGAGAACAGACTGGGAGCCGCATGGGAAGTGTCTGAGGACTGTATGAGGCCCACAACTGCTGTAAGGGCTTTAAGGTAGCAGTGGCATTTGTTTAGTTGTTAAACATAATGGGGATTGATGTGAACTGTGTACTGATAACAAATCTAAAAAAAGCTGAGAAAAGCTGGCTGTTCAATTTAATTTATCAGCGGTAGAGACTTAGTTATGACCTTTAGCTAACTAGGTTAGAGTGTTCCAAATACTATCTCAGTACTGGATGTCCTCTCTATTCTGCTCACAAGTCAGAACCACAGTGATGCATGGGTGTATTTATGTTTTATGCTGCCCGAGGCCATTCATATTTGTGCACCCCCATGCCCAACTTGCAGCTCCTTTTCTGTATCTCGAATCATAATGTGTGTTTTTGTATATATATATATATATATATATATATATATATATATATATATATATATATATATATACTGTATATATATATATATATATATATATATATATATATATATAAATAAATAAAGTAAGTAAAGTACACTGACAGACAGAAATATCATTGTGTATAGACATTTCTGTGCATATAACATGCAAGCTGTGATGACCTACTGTTTCTGTTGGACTGGCTCCCCTTCAACCAAGCACCCCTTAAGTGGTGACCCATCTTCCACAGGGACCCTGGTAATGCAGTTTATTAAACTCCCTGGGGATTTCAATACCAAACATGACTGATGACTGGTTGCTACTTTTGCAACAATAAATTCATATAACAATACAATAATTCTGATCACCCCCATATTGTGGCCCTCTCCACAAACAACATGGCTCCCTATCCCACAATAAGTATGTAGCTGTCACAGTTCAAGTGTGGGAGGACAGTGTCTGGGGAGAGAAGGAGGAAATAATACCAATAGTCCATGTCCAACAGTCCCACAAAGCTCCACCCCCCCCACCCCCCCATGACATTACACAAGCATATTTCTATACTGCACTGCATCTTCAGGCAGCCAGTTGCCCACTGAAAATGTGTTGACCTAGGCTAGGCCCTCATAACTTTATGCAGCAATACATCCCTCAAAGCAAGGGATAGGAAAGAGAGAAACTGGAGAGTTACAAAGAACTTGGGAACGGGAAACAAAAAGTGAAAAAGAGGTTAAGAAAAAAAAGAAAATAAGATAAAATATAACATGAAATGGGTATTGTGAAATAATAATAATAATATGTATTTGTTTGCAAAGTATTTCTAACAACAAGTAAAGTAAAAGCATGATTATAAGGCAGTAATTGCTTTTCCTTCAGTGATAACTGCTTGCCTCTATGGTTTTCAGATGTGTCCTTCAGTTCTTCTCCCACCTCTGTATGTGTGTGGTTCAGAGGGAATGACAGATTCAAAGCTGAACTGCTTATGGCTATTATTATTATTATTATTATACTTTATTTATAACGCGCCAACATATTCTGCAGCGCAATACAGGGGTTAGGTACAAGTATAAACAATACCCCACAATGAAAATAATGGAAGACCCTGTTATTGAGCTTTCAATCTTATATACACTGTGCTTTCCCTAAAGCACCTCACAAGATTAAAACTCGCAAACTTACATTCTAAAGGGTATGGGTGAGGTACAGGAGAGTGAGAGATGCATAGTGAATGAAGAGGCTCAAGGTGATAGGCTTTCTTGAATAGATGTGTTTTTAAAGAGATTTTGAAGGATCTGAGGCAGGAAGATAGTCTGGTGGTGCGAGGTAAAGAGTTCCAAAGAATAGGGGCAGCACGTGAAAAGTCTTGAAGACGGGAATGAGAGGAGGTGATGAGAGAGGAGAAGAGAAGAAGGTCATTAGCAGAGCGAAGAGGGCGGGTGGGAGTGTATTTTGGGATGAGAGCAGAGATGTAGGAGGGTGGACTGTTGTTGAGGACTTTATATGTTAGGGTCATGATTTTGAATTGTATTCTAGACGCTATGGGAAGCCAGTGGAGTGCCTGACAGAGAGGTGCTGCAGACACTGATCGTTTAGTATGGTAGATGAGTCTAGCGGATGCATTCAAAATGGATTGGAGTGGAGACAGACGGGTGATAGGAAGGCCAGCAAGAAGAGTGTTGCAGTAATCGAGGCGAGATATGATGAGAGCATGAATAAGAATTTTAGTTGTGTCTTGTGTGAGGTAGTGGCGTATTTTGGATATGTTTTTTAGGTGAAAGTGACAAGATTTTGTAAATGATTGGATGGGGGGAATGAAAGAGAGGGAAGGGTACAGTAGGACCCCAAGGCTATATCTTTAGATGCACTGCAGACCAAAACAACCACTTTAAAGGGACATGGAAGGTTTCTGGATTTTACTAGGAATGTATATACCTATGTATCTCTTTACTTTCGTGTACTTTATATAATTAAAAAGTGCTTAAAAGCTCAGTATTTCTTTAGGTTTTTCTGCCTAAAATCTTACAAATATTTCCTAACTGGTTTCTCCCCTCTGCTGCTAATGAAGACAGTGTTCTTTTAAATGCAGGGTGTGGCATGTCTCATAGTAACCATTCATTGCCAACATTCTGCAAAATGCTTGTGATAGTTACTGAAACCCTTCACTTCACAGTCTGTGTATTGAGGAGCTGCATAAGCTATAGAGGGAAGACCAAACAGGTAAAAAATGTATGAGCAAAAACAGAGCTTTTAAGCACTTCTTAATAAAATAAAGTACATAAAAATAAATACATAGGTATATTATAGTCTTAGTGAAATCCAGAAACCTTCCATGTCCATTTAAGCAATGTTGCAGCCAACTGCCTGGGCCACAATGCATCTGTTGAAAGTAGCTGTAACACTGCTTAAAGGTCTTGTGCTCGGGCTGCAGTGCATCTAGATATGCAACCACAACCAACACAGCTTTTTGTTTCTACTTGTTTTATTTGCTATCCCTTAAATCTGCACATTACATATACTTAGTAAAGTTTTTTTTTAATGTACTACAGTT
Source organism: Discoglossus pictus (assembly GCA_027410445.1). Lineage (NCBI taxonomy): Eukaryota > Metazoa > Chordata > Amphibia > Anura > Alytidae > Discoglossus > Discoglossus pictus. The sequence goes on from CM050163.1 coordinate 371,442,784, forward strand.
ACCCTGTAAAGCTTTATTACATAGATAATTATGAGTTGCAGCACTTACATGTGGGCAATGCCAGCCTTCCTAACAGCGGAGGAGATCGCCTTGATAGCAGTCAGCATGGAGTTCAGCAGCTGGGTGAACTCTCCAGTACCTTTTGCTTGTCTGCCCTTTTCCATCACATATCTAGTAAGGGTTATCATGTCTGTTTCAAACGGGCTTCGGTCCGACATTTTGCTGGAATACCGTTACTTTCTGTACCAGAAAAAAATGTAGTATCCAAAGTGCTGCTGCTTCAGTGAGGCTGCTTGTATTGTGAATGTCTAAGTGTCCCACTCCAGGCTAAGTGTAGAGGAGCCTACGTGACTCAGACGGCTGCGCTACATTGGCAGGATTCCACAGGCAGAGCCCCTCTCAGTGACACTACATGTGTGCATAGCAATCATGCCATCTCTGCCACACTACAGTGCAAGGCCACAGTTGCTATCCCCATCAGATCATACACTTGCAAGTAAAGCGGCAAGGTTATCTGATCCAGTTAATCATCTAGGCTCATAATAACTAATATTAAAAATAATATATGTGTTAGAAAATGTATTATTTAAGTCATTGTAGTACTAACACACATTTCTGAAAAGTTGTTTCTAGTTTATGAGATTAGCAGTACCATGGTGATGAACTACTTTTATGCTGTGCAGCTTCTGAGATTAAAGGGACACTGAGATCACACATTTACTTTCAATCATTATAAACAGACTTTCTTTGTAAAAGTGAGTGCTGCAAATCTTAATACAATTTATTCCTAGAAATGTAGCTTTTAATCAAAGTCAGGACCTCCATCTGACTTAATGATAATGATGGAGTGAGGCAACTACAGCTCACACCGCTCCACAAGTTAAAACATATTGCATAGAACTGCCAAAGAACCAAAATACCGCCCAAAGAGTGTGACCATACTTATAACAATTGCCATAAGCTATTTTCTATCACTCAGAATGGCTCCTTCTTTTTCCTATAATGCACTACATCTTCCATAAGATGGCTGCTGACCCTCAACCTAAAATGGAGATGGAACTCCTTGCTGGTGACAGACTTCTTCCGCTATATATCCCAGTGTCCTAGTAGCAATAGCAGTAAAACTCAGGGACTATGTGCCTACAAAATCACGTACATGATCATTCTACATTTACTGTTTGTCATCTACATAGATAATATCAATAAAAGCAATAATAAATTAAGTATTATATAGTGCACTTTTACCTAAGAGCTTTAATAAAATCAATGTGTTCTGCACCCTTAACAGCAACATCACTTAAATATCTACACAGTACTTACTTAACACCTTCTAGACTACATAAGAATACATCTAGTATATCACCAAACTGCTTCAGAGGATGCAACCAGAAAGTTTCCATCACCTTTTGAAACATATACTGTGAGATTGCCCAGTTGCACGGACATCATGAACCCCAATCAATTGCAAGCTCACGACTCGCTCGCCGATGGCCGCATGTCTGCAAGTGAGTTGTGGGCTCTCGTTCCCTTCCGTTTGCGATGCTATTCAATTGTTGCAGGCCGAGATTTGCTGCCCGAGATATGAAATCAGAAACCCAGGTTTCCAAAGTAAGCAGAGCAGGGCTTGCAAATGCAAGCATGTAGCTACTGCTTACTATTAGCCAATAGAAAATGTGACTGTCATCATGACGGCAATGAAACCTGCGAGTGCTCCGGCATGCTCCCTATATGAAACCCTGCTGCAGTGGTCCCAATCGGGACCCCCACAGGATCTACACATTAACCCCCAATGATGCAGAAGTCCTGATTGGGACCCCCGCAGGGTCTACACATTAACCGCCAATGATGCAGGGGACCCAGTCGGGACCCCCGCAGTGTCCCCACATTAACCCCAATGATGCAGGGGTCCTGATCGGGACCCACGCAGTGTTCCCACATTAACCCCTAATGATGCAGGGGTACCAATCTGGGCCCCCGCAGGGTCCCCACATTAACCCCTTGCTGCTGTCCCAAAGCCCTGCAGCATTTAAAAATATAAAATTTCCTGCGCTGGTCCTTAAAGGGCTCGCGGCACACAAATAGTTAAGCCCGTCCACTGCACCTAACATTAACCCTCCCAATGATGGTGGTCCCCATCGGGACCCCCCCAGTGTCCCCATATTATACCTTGCAGCGAGGGGCATGATTGCTACCCCCGCTGCATTTACAAATTCTCATTTCCTGCCTTGCGGATCTTTAAAGGACCTGCACTAAATAAAATATTAACCCCTGCCACAGGGGTACTATAAGTACCCCCCTGGCACCTACAATTAACCCCATCCCTCATGGGGGTCTCTACAGACCCCTATGAGCCTCTAATTTATCCCCTCAGTCCCATAAGGGTCTATACAGACCCAAGCACAAGCACTACACTATTAACCCCCCCTACACCCTATTAACCCCTACACTACATATCTAACCCTTGAATAAAATCCCTATTACCCCACTAATTACAAAAAATTATAAAACTAAATTACAGAATAAAATAATAAATTACAAAAAAAAAACATGTTACACAAAATAAAAAACGAAATTTACATAAAATAAAAAAGCCTACATTACTGAAAATAAAAAAAGTACATTACATTAAATTAAAAAAGTCTAAATGACTGAAAAAAAAAATACATTACAGTTAAATTAAAACTCCCTAATAAAATACAATAAAACCCCCTTATAAAATACAATTTAACCCCCTAATAACATACAATTTAAATCCCTAATAACATACAATTAAAACCCAAACTACATACAGTTAAACCCCTAAATACATACAATTAAACCCCTAATAACATACAATTTAACCCCTAATGACATACAATTAAAATCCTAACTACATACAGTAAAAAACCCTATATCTAACCTAAAACGACCACCTTCACTAAACCTAGAATAAGACCACTTACCTTGCCCAAATGCCACTTCAGCGACAATGGTTTTCTTTTCTTTGTCCCTAGCCCAAGGGCCTTTTCCAAATGTCCACATATCCGGCACCCCTAGGAAAAAAAGAAACATTAAAATTAATAATTAAATACACACAACATAGAATTAACAACATTATAAATAGTATTCTTACATTTCGCGATGCCCCCATCCTCCTTGAAGTCTTCGCTGGCAGGGCCCCTCCAAAAAAATCCAGCCAATATAAAAAAATTAAAACATCTAACTGAGCTCTTCACTGGAGGAGCTCCCCGCTGCAAATGAGGGTTCTTGCGCATACTCCAGTAAAAATTTGGAAACGGTGGCTTCTGTTTGTCTGTCATTCATATTTCAGCCAATCAGAAGGCGCAAAGCTGTGAGCCAAACAGAATGGGATACACCCCTATATTCCATTCTGATTGGCTGATGGTCCTGTCAGTCATTTGTAATCCAATCATAAGGCGCTATTGCCTTCTGATTGGATTACAAATGACTGACAGGTCCATCAGGTCCCCAATGGGGTGTATCCCATTCTGATTGGCTCCAAGCATCTGCGTCTATTCAGAAGAAGCAGATGCTTGGAGCCAATCAGAATGAAGGGTGTATCCCATTCTGATTGGCTGAAGGCAATAGCACCTTCTGATTGGATTACAAATGACTGACATTAGTCAATTAGAATGGCAAATAGAGGTGTATGCCATTCTAATTGGCTCACACCTTTGCGCTTTGTAATTGGCTGAAATATGATTGACAGCCAATCAGAAGGCACCATTTCCAAATTTTTACCGGAGCACGCGCAAGAACCATCATTTGCGATGGTGAGATCCTCCAGGGAGGAGCTCTGTTAGATTTTTACATTCTTTAGAACGATAGGGATTTTTTGGGAGGGCCCTGCCGGCGAAGACTTCAAGCAGGACAGGGGCTTTGTGGAAAGGTAAGTGTACTATTTAGATTGTTGTTGATTCTATTTTGTGAGTATTTATTTATTAATTTTAATGTTTCTTTTTTTCCTAGGGGTGTCTAACCTGTGGACATTTGGAAAGGGCCCTTAGGCTAGTGACAAAGCAATGAAAACCATTGTCGCTGGAGGGGCATTTGGGCAAGGCAAGTGATCTTATTTACCCAATTCTAGGTTTAGTGAGGGTGGTTGTTTCAGGTGAGATATAGGGTTTTCTACTGTATGGATTTAGATGTTTTATTGTATTTACTTAGGGTTTAAATTGTATGTTATTAGGAGTTTAATTGCATTTATTTAGGGGTTTAATTGTATGTAGTTAGGGTTTTAATTGTATGTTATTAGGGGTTTAAATTGTATGTTAATAGGGGTTTAATTGTATGTTAATGGGGGTTTAATTGTATGTAGTTAGGGTTTTAATTGCATGTTATTAGGAGTTTAAATTGTAGGTTATTAGGGGTTTCATTGTATGTAGTTAGGGGTTTAATTGTATGTATTTAGGGGTTGACTGTATTTAGTTAGGGTTTTAATTTTATGTTATTAGGGGTTTTAATTGTATTTTATTAGAGGTTTTTATTTAAATGTAAGTTTTTTATTTTCAGTAATTTAGACTTTTTTATTTTAATGTAATATAGTTTTTTTATTTTTAGTAATGTATGCTTTTTTATTTTATGTAAGTACTGTTTTTTATTTTGTGTAAGTTTTGTTTCATATTTTGTGTAATTTTAGTTTTTTTTATTTTGTGTAATTCTAGTTTTTTTTATTTTGTGTCATTAGTGGGGAAATAGGGATTTTATTAGGATGTTAGGTGGGTAGTGTAGGGGATAACAGGGTAGAGGGGGTTAATAGTGTAGGGTAGGAGTTGGGTAAGTAGTGTAGGGGTTAATAGGGTAGGATAGGAGGGGGTTTATGGGATGGAGTTTATTGGGTACATTTGGGGTTAAATAGGCCTGTAAACTAATACTTTGTTGAAGCACCTTTTGATTTTATTACAGCACTCAGTCTTTTTGGGTATGAGTCTATCAGCATGGCACATTTTGACTTGGCAAGATTTGCCCACTCTTCTTTGCAAAGACACTCCAAATCTGTCAGATTGCGAGGGCATCTCCTGTGCACAGCCTTCTTCAGATCACCTCACAGATTTTCAATCGGATTCAGGTCTGGGCTCGGGCTGGGCCATTCCAAAACTTTAATCTTCTTCTGGTGAAGCCATTCCTTTGTTGATTTGGATGTATGCTTTGGGTCGTTGTCATGCTGAAAGATGAAGTTACTCTTCATGTTCAGCTTTCTAACAGAAGCCTGAAGGTTTTGTGCCAATATTGACTGGTATTTGGAACTGTTCCTAATTCCCTCTATCTTAAATAAGGCCCCAGTTCCAGCTGAACAAAAACAGCCCCAAAGCATGATGCTGCCACCACCATGCTTCACTGTGGGTATGGTGTTCTTTTGGTGATGTGCAGTGTTGTTTTTGTGCCAAACATATCTTTTGGAATTATGGCCAAAAAGTTCAACCTTGGTTTTATCAGACCATAACACATTTTCCCACATGCTTTTGGGAGACTTCAGATGTGTTTTTGCAAAATGTAGCCTGGCTTGGATGTTTTTCTTCGTAAGAAAAGGCTTTCGTCTTGCCACTCTACCCCATAGCCCAGACATATGAAGAATACGGGAGATTGTTGAAACATGTACCAAACAGCCAGTACTTGCCAGATATTCCTGCAGCTCCTTTAATGTTGTTGTCTCCTGACTGATACCTTTTAACAATGAGATCCCTCTGATGCTTTGGAAGCTCTCTGTGGACCATGGCTTTTGCTTTAGGATGCGACTAAGAAAATGTCAGGAAAGACCAACTAGAGCAGGTGTATGCTGACTCCTAATTAACACGATTTGGAATGTGATTGCTTAATTCTGAACACAGCTACATCCCCAGTTATAAGAGGGTGTACAGACTAATGCAACCACATTATTTTTTTTATTTTTTTTCTTCCCTCCACCTAAAATATTTCAGTTTGTTTTTCAATTGAGTTGTACAGTTTATAAGTCACATTAAAGGTGGAAAAAGTTCTGAAATGATTTATTTTTGTCTCATTTTTTAACAACACAGAAACCTGACATTTTAACAGGGGTGTGTAGACTTTTTATATCCACTGTATATATATATATATATATATATATATATATATATATATATATATATATATATAACTTCTAAATGGTAACAAATAAATCTGACCTTTCAGACCTTATCCATTGAATAAACCACACTTTGATATTGGAAAATTACTGAGCACCCTAAAAGACAGTGTAGCCTAGTTTAAAACAATGGTGACCAAGTTCGGTCCTGTTGAGCAGCACACATGCCTGGATTTGAGCATATCCCTGCTGCATGTAGGTGATTGAATCCCTTCTTCAATCATGCTGATTGACTCACCTAAGCACACAAAGAAAATCCTCAAATCCAGGCCCGTGTGCGGCCCAGAAGAACCAAACTTGGACACCCCTGGTTTAAAAGACCCTATACACCATGACTGTGCTCAACACAAGCCAGGCACCTCATACCCTATCTGGACCAAAGTGACGACATACTAATGTGGTACGAAAATATCAAATTCCACCAGATTACCACATATATACATGAATAGAACAATGAACATCAGTGACTACTGATACATGCAGACTAGTAGTTACATTTGGTGTACTTTATACATTAACTTGATGACAATTTTTAATGATCTAACCTAACATAAATGTAGAAGGAAAAGAGAGGAAGAAAAAAAAACATACGCAACTGAATGGGCGCATCACAAATCAGTTAATTTTGTTGTTGTGTTCCCTAGATCTTCTTACTTTCTTATCCCACCGCTCCTTCACTGCCTCCCTCTAGCCACTCTTCCTCGACTTTCTCTTGCTCCCCTGCATGCATCAAGAGTGACCCTCCATCTGGCTTTAGATCTTCTCGCAACCACTCAGGCCTCCCAGCCTTCTTCCATCCAACATTTGTTTTGTCCAGTTTCCCACTGTCACTTCTAGCTCATTAATATGGTGATGACTGTTCAAATCACCTCCTTTCCCTGTATGGACAATTAACCCAATTGGAATTGCCACACGGAAGTACTTACTCACAATATCCCAGTTCCTACACTTAATTCCCTGATTACATCAGACGAATTCTCACTGAAATATATAAAAATCGCAAGAACCTGGCTTTCTAAACCAACTTCAAAGATGCTTATAAACAGCTCCCCATCCACCCTTCATCTTGTAAGGTGCTATGGGAAAGCACTATGTATGTTAGCTTCTAAGCTTAAAGACAGTATTCTCCATTCTTTTGCAATGAGTTAAAATTGTTTCTGCCTTGTATTTAACCCCTGTTTGGCTCTACAGAATATGCTGGTGGGTTACAAACAAAAATATTTATAATAATAACTTTGGCATCTGCACGGCATTCAATGAAAGACAAATAGCAGGCCAAATATATTTGACAGCTTTTCGCAAGGTTTGTGTCGGATCCTGAACAATGTCAAACGGTGGCCTAAACTCATACATTACCTAGACAACTTCTTGTACATCCTGAAGAATATCCAATTAGCCTTCAAAAGTCTCTGTCTCTTTTCACCAAACTAAGTATCCTTTACGGTGATAACAAAGTTGTAGGACCAGGTCATCAAATAGAAGTTTTAAGAATTATCCTTAATACTGAAAGTATGAAAGCAAGCCTTGTTTCAGAAAAACCAACCAGACTCCAAGAGGGAGATCCTTTATTAGAAACCTACTAACTGAACTAACTCAGCATTCCAGCAATCACCAATCTTTACTACTTAATTATGCAGCCTTAGCTGATTTGCTAAATGGTCCAAATTCATTAATCGGTGCAACGGATGTTCATTCTTCCTTACAAGACTCTCAGCCTTCTCTCCAAGCATTTCACTCTCCTCCACAACCATTTACTTAACATTGCTACACCAATGTGAAATCATTATTGTTTCCTTGTCCAACGTCCAGGTACCCTCTGCTCTATCTAAGAATGTAATCCCTATTCTCCTGGCAGCACATGCTTGGAGCAACAAATGCACAGGGCATGCAATCCATGTACTAACTTCAGAAGAAGCTATCTCCACAATGCTATCCACATTTTCCTCAGATCTCCCTACTATGATCCTACTAAGGTTTCTAGCTTACTTGTTATTATCTCAACATTTCCAACTATTTCCCTATATTCAATCACCTGACCTCCTCCCATATTCTCCTTTCATACAGTATTGCCCACCAATGCTGCCAGGATCTTAAATTTTATCGAACCCCCCTCTTCTGATCATCAAGGATTAGTAATCCTAGGATCACGTTCTTTGGCTTCAGCTTGATTTACTATTCTGTCCAGACTCTCAGACAGTACCATCAACATTTTCAAAAGAACATTACACCTATTTCATCCCATTGCAATTCCACGTTAGTCTTGAAGCACCACACCATTAAAACATACCTATCTGGCATCCACCTGTTGCTAAACTTCAAATCAAGCACATCCTTCATGACATTTTCTCCTGTCAAACCCTTTCTCAGAGGCCTTGCAAACAAAGCAGCCACAACCAAGCCAAGCCTATAGGCGGGAATATGTTCAAAAGCATAATCACATTCCTCTCATTTGACTTATTTGGTCCAGAAACCTCCCTAATGATTTAAGCAGCGTCAACTTAGCTTTTTATGAATATTTGCATATAGATAGATAGATAGATGGATAGATAGATAGATAGATCCTCAATGCTCACAATATAAGCTAGGACTCCTGTATGGACTGTCCTAAATTTCCATTGGTAGTACAGATGGGTGTAATCTGCTGGTCCTTTGTATTCATCTAGCATTTAGAAACAGAGCTTGCAGTCTTTTTTACTTAAAGGGAGATCTAAGTTTGCTGGATTAATACAGTTCTGCACTCTATAGACAAAATCAGCCCTTTATGTATAAAGCACATTTCATAAAACATTTTATTTTTATTAATATCTAAAAATCCCTCTAATGATTATGTTGACACCCCCAGGGGGTGTCTACACAACTTCTTGATCCCCACCCAATCAGCATGCAGCATCCGGGGAGCAATATTAACCCACTATTCACCTACTCTTGCTTGCTCAGCCAATAGTAGAGCAGGGTTGTCAGCCTCCCAGTCACTACTGGGATATGACTCATCCCTGCTTCCTGTATATGCTATTGGTGTTGCCATAGCAACTAGCTATGTCTCAAATCTTTCATCTAACCGGATTGGCCAAAACAAATTGTGGAGGGGGTGTTAACCTTAATTTTAAACTGTCAGAAATTACAAGAGATTTTTCTAACTTCAAGGTAAGTGTTTAAATGTTTATTTATTTATTTTTTCATGCAAACATTTGTTTCATATACTATTAATTCTCATAGGAAATCTATGAATAAAACATGCAGTACACAAAGCATGTTAGCAGAGTAATTTATGTCATAGAGCACATAATTTAGTATCATATGTTCTATTAAAATATAATTATTTATATACTGCAATGTTAATATTATGTATATTCTTTCCACATACTGAACAAGTAGACTTGTATGTTTGAACATGCAGGTAAACCTGTGCCACACATTACCACATCTACAGTGTGATCGCTATCATATAATAAATAGCTTGATAATAAAACTAACAGCATTTCAAGTGGTTTCCTTCAGACAGTATCATATATTATGTTTCCTAAATAAGCAACTGTTTTATTCTTAGCAGATGTCACAATTTGACATTTGGTTAAAGGTCGGGCATCTAGCTTCAGTTACAGGCAAGTGGTACACTAGGAGCGCCAATATTTAAAATTATAACAACCAAGAATGACAAACTATTTTTCCACTGATATTACTGCATTACAATCATTTGCCAATATCCAGATGCAATACATTGATTATATTTACATTTTTCCTACTTTGCTAGAGCAATTATTTTGCACAATATGATTTGCATAAGAAAAACTAATACTCCTGTCTTATGTCATATTATTAAAGGGCTAACATTAATAATTTAAACTGTAAAAAATGCAATATTCTGTGGGCCTAAATATAGCTCCCCACTCCTCACAGTCAGATTAATTCAATTAAAAAAATTAGGTACATTTAACATTGAGGGACATCATTACTAGATATATACTATGGCATGGATGAAACCAAAGTGAATTTGGGAACAATGTTTAAATTCTGACCATTTAGATTTCGAAAATAATTTCATGAACATGTCTTGGAGCTGATCTGAACATCTTAATTTACAGATGAAGGCGTTTGTCAATTAACATTGAGGCATCCATAGGAACTGTGGTGTCACTGGCTAGCAAAAGCTTCCAGCACTAATAGAGTGGCAAGTGTGTGCATAGTGTTTTTATAATTCTATTGAACTTGCTTTTTGAGAAAAAACAAAAGCTATGTGTTGGGCGATGGTAAACTAGAAGAGAGTATTTGAGCTGACAGTGTAAGAGGTGAGCAAAATTAGGTAATGAACAAAGGAAATGACATGTAGGATATTAATATTAGATATTGTTTTAGATGATAGTGTCTGGCTGGTTTTCAGCAAACCTTTATTAACTCTTTGTAAGACCTCTTTTTAAAAAAGGTCCAATGATTCTTATTTAACCCAGGCTTTCCAAACAATTGCAGGCGCCACCTACATCTAAGGAAAGAAACTCATAAAACAAGACTCTAACAGGATAGAGCTGCCCAAGGCAAAATAATTTTGGATTAAGCCTACCCAGGCCCTGCGATGACATTTGTTGTTGGATAGACCAGTATTTTTCAACTTCATTCCTCAGGGACCACCAACAGTTGATGACAGATGAGTTAATGAGAGGGACTACAAGATAGAAGATCCCAATCTGAACAATAAGAGTTGTTTTCTGATATTGAGGTCCTCTATAATACTACTACAGATTTGGGACTTGTCCTTTAACTAAATAAAGGTTGCAAAATGGAGTATTTCCCCTTACTATAAATTATGTTTCCTTGAAGTCTTTTATGGCAGCACACACTTGAGAGAGATAAGCCTAACCCACCAACGGTAAGGCAAAAATGAAAGTTCCAAACAGCAGTAACTTACCACCGTCCCCACATTCCCTCAGTGTTTATTATGGAGCTACTACACGGAAGAACAATAATATTCTTTGACAAGTTTTACATTTTTTGCTTCCAACTTTAAGGGAGGGAAGTCCATGTTCTGCTGTTGAAGAATGTAATTTAAGTGCAAATTATTGATTTCCTTGATGTCTTCTACACAGCACACATTTGAAAGAAATGTAACTGAGCAATGATTCACAAACATAGGTGGGTGTCTTGAAAAGCAGTCTCTAACACTTTTCTGTCAAATACTTAGTTAGCATATCCTGAAGCACAAAAGTATTCATATTCCTCCATGTTGTGGTTTTGCATGTATGCTCTGGTGTCCTGTCAGCTCTTTCAGCCCAAGAATCAGCTTGTGCCCATATAGAATGCTCTGTTACGATTAATGGAGCACAGTGCAAAAACATTTTGTCCCTGTACCTAAATGCCATATAACATTGCACAATCTTCTCCCTCACCCCCATTGCTACTCACAAAAGACTCTTTCCTAAAGCATGGGAGACTTTATAGAAATACCAGGTAATTTCTAGATTAGAATTAATCAATTATAGATCAGCATGATTTTGACCAGTTGTATGATGAGCTGAGGTCACGTGATCAGTACAAGATATTTTTATTTTGGATTTCCATATTACAATAGAGCAATCACAGATCTGTACCATATCATTAGACTTTGACTATTTGTAAGATGAGTGGAGAGGGTGAGCTAATTAAAGAGAGAAAGCAGCAGACAGCACATGCATCTTGAAAATGTTCCCATGAATGATTACTTGCTGCAAGGAGCCACTGATTAAATGAAAAGTTTTTATTTTGCTGCAACAAAGTCAGATGCTTTGAGAACATTTGTAAAAGTGTTGCCTGCCTCCACTAACACTCCATGATATATGCTAGCAGTTATCAATGTGATATTTGCCCTTGGAGTTCCAGCAGCTAGAGAGAATATACAAAGGACAGTATTACTTATGGTCTTTGTGGTATATTTTAATTTATACATCCAATTTGTTTGTGAGTGTTCAATTTTTATTTATTCTATTCTTTTTTAATATATGTTACAGCCTTCATGATGAGAAGTTCATGCACTCTTTTTTTATTTGAAGCTTTTCTGACTTGAAGCTATTACTTAATCCATGTCAAGAATATAGTAGCAAGAGGAGTAACTGAATTCCATGCTGGATAATTTTTGGATTAGAGGATTTGGTGCCTTTTTGTACTTTTTTTTGTCTAGAGCAGACTGTTTGCTATTCTTAGAAATGTGTAAGGGGAATTGCAAATGGGAATATGTAAATAGCCATCTTTTGTGGCCATCAAATATTTTAGTTTTGAAGGAGAGAAATAGTTGATGAAATTGTCTCCATTTTGAATCTTCTTATCTTTACAGATCTGTTTAGTACTTTTAGATCTAAAAATATCCTAAAGTTTCCTGATAATTTTGGCATGATGAAAAGTGGTGAATAAACTCCTCCAAAGATTTCTTGACAAAGAACATGTTGGATTATATTTTCTTTTAATCACTTTGGAACCTAATCCAATCAAATGTTTCTGTTAGAAGATGAAGTATTCTTGATTTTATAAACTATTTTTAGGTTTTGTTTTTTAATTCTATTCTGTGGCCAAGTTCTGTTTTGTAGACTCCAATGATCTGTTGCTATTCTGCTCTTATTTTCTTTGAACACTTAATGGGAGATTTCTTGCATATCTTCAGGGTCAGTATGAATTCATTTTTGAAAAAGAGAGATTGCATATGGTTTTACTTTTGTTCTTGTTTGTTTTCCTCTTCTTAATTATCGCCCCCATATTAAATTCTCTTGAGTAGCTTTATTATAATATTTTTTTTACTATTTTTTTTTTCCTGTCAAAAATTAAAGGAGTAAAATAATACTTTATAGGTGTCACGCTTGAGTGTTACTGTCTTGGATTGTGTTACTGCCTTGGGTTAAGTGTTGCTGCCTTGTGGTAAATGTTAGTGGCTTGTATTAAGTGTTAGTGGCTTGTGTTAAATGTTACTTAGGGCTAGTTTTTTACGTCCTTCGGGATAGTTTTACGTCCTTCGGGATAGTTTTACATCCTTCTGCCTTGTTTTCTTCGTGTTGTAATTTATTTTCTCACTTAGGCGATTTACGATCATGAGAAAATGGCAAATATGGCTCAAATTAACTTGCAACCTCACTCACAGGCTCCCTGGCTCTCCCCATGTGCTGTGTGTGAGTGTGTAAGTTAATTTGAGGCACATTTTTTTTTTTTTTCAGGCTTCAAGTTCAGTGATTTGACCATTAAAGTTGTAATTAAGCGAGGCCCACAGTCCATATACGTACCTCTGGTCCTAAGTCCTAGGGGCCGTAATATTGCGGCCCTCGTTAAGTCCCACGGCCCTTGCTCATTGCAGGTTAAGTTGGCTAAGTCCCGCAACCCTAGAGAGGAGCGCCTGCGGCGCTCATCACGAGCCCTGCAATGAGCGTCGCAGGCGCTCATTGTTGGCTAAGTCCCACATGTTTCAACTTCTTGCCTCGCTTTGCAAGGCTCGCAGTCGCCTGCGGCTGTAAACGGCTCTACTCGCTTCGCGAGGGCTGCAACGAGTGACAAAGCTGCAAACGTGACTAAGGTTCTTGGTCCACAACTATATATATGATTTTATAAATTATCTTCTTTTAGGCTTATTTCTCTTTCAAATAGGTGCTGCCTAGAAGACATTTTGACTGACATGTTGGTATTGTGGTAGCTTATTAACTAGATTATCCAATTCTTGTTAAAAAATATGTAATACTTCCAACGGCCTAGTGCATAATTTGTTTTTTTTTAAGCCAAGTCAGCTGACTAAGAGCCTCATTCAATTGCAATTTGGCCAATTTAAGAGGGCTCTAAATAAGCACATAGCATATTTTTTTTTAAAGAAGTTTTCAGTTAGTGAAAACCTTGCTTTTGGATAGATGTTTACTACTTAAAAACTTCCTTAAAAAAATATGCTGTGTGCTTATTTAGAGCCCTATTCAATTGGCCAAATCGCAATTGAATGAAGATTTTAGTCAAAGTTTTCTATGTGCTGCAGTAGAAAGAGCTGTACACCTGCATGTATTTCTTAAGTTCTCCCATGAAATATCACATGTGTATTTTGCTGCCATTTCAATGACTGGAAATTAAAAAAAGTATATTTGATCTCTAGGGCCCTCATTCAATTGCAATTTGGCCAATTGAATAGGGGTCTAAATTAGCACATAACATATATTTTTTAAAGAAGTTTTTAGTTACTAAATATCTATCCAAAAGCAAAATTTTCACTAACTAAAAACTTCTTTAAAAAAAATATGCTATGTGCACAAAGCCTACAAATTTTGGGGCAAAAATTGCCTAATTTTCTTCAATTTAGCAATCTGAACTCTCCACTGAGCCCTATTAGTCACACTGTCTGTGGGGAACTTTTTAATTTTATTCTCACTTTCTCAAAAATTTTATTCTGCTGCACAATTCCCCTTGGAAGGCCAAACCTTGCTGTGCTGGGGCATAGAGGAGCCTCTCCCTTACCCCCCGGGGGGGAAGCGGATTGGGAAGCCAGACGCACAAAGTAAAGAGACGAGGCGGCAAGGGAGATCCCTGGCTGTGGTCCTGGTGTGATCCGGAGGCAGTGCTGGCAGTGCCTCACCGGAGGGGGGAGAGTCCGGCACGGAGAGAAGGTCGTCTAGCAAGACGAAACAGAAGTGGCCGGTGAGGCTGGTGGCCGGAAGGGTGAGTGACCCAAGTGAGGGGCGAGACAGGGGGATCAGAGGCCAGACAGACGAGGGCGACAGCCCGGTGGCCACGGAAAACAGTAAAAGAGGTGAAGCCTCATGTAGGCGGCCATTTTCCCCATCCAGCCATACAGGCCATTACGAAACATGACCCCCCAAGGCCCCAGAAGAGAAGTGCAGAAGGAGACTGGGGGAAAGCCAACAGTGGTCACTCTTAGGGGTCTGAGCAGATAATACAGTGGAGAGGAGCGCATATTAAAACCATTAGCTTCGTTATCTTGCCCCCAGAAAAGCCCGCAAATTTGCGGCCGCCATTTTGTGACGCGAAATTCAAATCCAGCCAGGAAAGCAGGCACTGCAAAGGTAGGCCTGCAGCAAGAAAGAAACATCAGAGTGAGGGGCACTCCCTGATGCTCACCATACCATAACACAGGCTATCTCTTGCAAAAGTGGGATACCATGATACCTGAGCTCTATTAATTCAGAGGACATTACAATTTGGATCAAGTTCTCATGATAAGACACAAAGACCCTAACTGGACAAATAAGCAGAACTAACAGGCTGATGAAGTTTACCTGCAGCACATGGTCTTCTGAAAGTCTTAGCTACCCTGCTATCTAGCAGAGAAGGTCTGCATTACACAGCCATTAGTGTGCAAATACTGACACCCAGTGGACATTTCAGGGATAGAGCATCCCAAACACAATTTATACCAAGCTGAAAGCGATCTCTGACCCAGAAGGATCTTTCTCTAACCTTAACTCAGGACAAGGACTTATGCCCAGGGAACACGCATTATACAGCATTTGCGCAAGGAACGCTGGTCTCTGAGCTATAAAGTAAAAGAAAGACAAGCTAACCCAAGGCTTCTAGTCATGTCCTTGATGACCCTGGGCCAGGGTATATCAACACTCCCTTGGAGCAGACTGACCGTAGCTCCTATGCAAGCATAAGGGTGGCAGCTACTAAGCCATCCATGAGTACTTAGCTACATTCGCACTGTATTAACCCAATACCCTCAAACCCAGCTAACAGAGTGGACCGGGGTCTCAGACTCAGCTCAATATCAAAGAAAGATGGCAAGTCGTAGTACAAGCAAAGTACAAAAAAAGCAGACTGGAAAGGGGATTCAAGAGTTCTACAAAACACCTTACACAAGTCGCAACCCAAATCTGAGTCCTAGTCCCGAACAACCAGAATCGCCGGTCCATGCAACAGCGCAGAGCTCCCAGCCAGCTCAAATGGAACTAACTGACGGCACCCTGGTTAAAATCAAGCAGATCCTTCAAGCTGAAATTAAGCACGCAGTGGACGACCTAAGGTCAGATATCAAATCTCTAAACCAGAGGCTGCAAGGTCTGGAGGAAAGCACTGACCAAATCGCCGAGACCCAAGCACATGACAAGAAGGACATCCTGCAAAATGCGTCTAAGATTCAGATGATGGAAGACAAAATAGAAGACCTGGAGAATAGATCCCGCAGGCATAACATAAGACTGAGGGGTGCCCCCAACAAAATAACTGACGTTTTGCAGTATTCTAGAGATGTTATGAGCATGATCCTTCCATCGGTCGAGGAATCAGATTGGGCAATAGAAAGAGCTCATAGAGCATTGGGATCTTCTCTGGACCAAAACCTACCCAGAGACATCATCATTAGATTTGCCCAGCAAAAGGCTAGAGATCTAATTCTAGCAGAAACCAGACTAAGAAGGGAAATCTTAGGTCCAGATGGCACCAAGATTCAAATTTATATGGACCTATCCCCTTCTACCCTACAGAAAAGAAGGGAGATGAGACCCACATTACGAGTGCTCTCCCATTACAAGATAGCGTATAAATGGGGATTCCCATTCGCTCTTTTGTTTACCTATAAAGGAAAATCTTTCAAGGTGCAATCATTTGAAGAAAGCCAAAACCTTCTAACCAGACTGAGACTCATGCCTCTGGAATCTGAGGAGGAGAATTCCTTTCTCCAGGCTGAAACGAGGCAAGCTAGGAGGGGTCAAGAAATTCCACTGCCACAAAGATCAAAGCCCACTTCCAACCCTATGAGAGATAACAAGCATCGTGAGCAAGACTTGGCGGAGGACCCCGTATCCTCGAGACTTGCAGGAGGAAGACCGAACTTTCCAGATTTTTCACACACGCTTGGACACTGTTCACAAAAAGGACTCAAACTCAGTATTGTATCTTTGTTTTTACATTAGTTTAATTGGGTCATCCTGGGGTTGGTGGCCAGGCTCAGCCCGAGGGGCAGCTAGCTCATGCTGGGTGTATTTTTTTATTTTTTATGCGTAATCTCTTTAGCCAGCAATGGGTATTGGGTTGAATTGTTTTTCTATTGTTCTCTTTTTCGCTAACTATTACGTACAACAAATAGAGTACTTAGGATGGCTACCTTATGTAGCTAAGCTCTATGTCAAGAAGGGGCTTAGAGCCCAAGATATTGTTAGTGTTATATTGGTTAATTATAACTGATAGTTTTCTCCCTGTAGGATTAAATAGGGGGGGTATGTTTCCTTTCTTTAATCCTAACGTAATGTCTATGAGTAGTAGTCTGGGGAGGATTTACTGTCATCGAAGGTTTATTAATTGGGTACTTATATGTACAGATATTGTTTTTTTGTTATCTGCATATTATTCCGCTAGTGCCTTGTGGATTAAGGAATACCTGAAGTCGTTCGTGTCTGGAGCGAAGCATGGAGGGCATGTCTCGGGCCGTCCGGCATGGGAAGTGGGAGCCGAGGCAGAGTGGTCCTTATTGGGTAACTCTCAAGCAACTTTAACATACTCACATAACAGACCACCATGACAGATCACTCACACAATATAATAACACATAATGTAAAAGGCTTCAATTCCCCATTTAAAAGGCGTAAAGCCTTCCTCTTTTATAAAAGGATCAGGCCTTCTATAATTTTTTTACAGGAAACTAATTTTGCAATAGATAAAGTGCCGAAATTTCGCCATAAGGATTACCCCAATTTTTACACATGCTCACAGCACACTAAGAGAGCAGGTATGGCCATTCTCCTTCACAAGAACTTCCCCTTCAAATTAGAAAAGCAGTTAAAAGACAAGGAGGGTAACTTCCTTATAATCACAGGTACGGTTCTGGATCTTAAGGTTTCCTTGGTGAACCTATATGCCCCCACTGTTAATCCGCACAACACTCTAATCAAATTATTGAACCTCCTAAAGCAAGAAGACAGAGGGAAAATTATCATGGGCGGGGACCTGAATTTGGCGCTTCAACCATTCCTAGACAGGTCAGGGACACCCTCGTACACCAAAGATGCTAGGAAACTCAACATCATTCATTCCCTAATTAAGGAATTAGAATTAATAGACGCCTGGAGGGGGTTCCATCCTTCAGAAAAACAGTATACATTATTTTCCCCCACCCGCAATACTTACTCCAGGATAGATGCTTTGTTGGTTCACTCATCACTGTTCAACAACACAACAGAAGCCCAAATTTTACCCTGCCCGTGGTCAGACCACTCGTTGATTTCATGTAAACTAAGTTTAAACCAAAACAATTCCTACATTCACACTTGGCGTTTAAACGACAAGCTGATTACGTGCTCAGAGGTACAGGCCCAAATAGATGAGGAAATTAACACCTTCTTTGCTCTCAATGATATTCCAGGGACGGAAATAAGATGGTCCTGGGATGCCCACAAGGCCTACATTAGGGGGATAATTATAAAAATAACAGCCGCCCATAGGAAAAAACGCTCAGCAAGGAAAACAAACTTTTTAAGAAATTACAAAACTTAGAAAAGTCTAACCAGAATAGGTTCACCAGGGAAACCCAGAACGAAATAAATCGAACCAGATCAGAACTAGACGCCATATTGACAGAAAGAACCGAAAAGGCTATCAGAAAAACGAACCATAACTTTTACTGCCAAGTTAATAAGCCCTCTCCCATGTTAGCCAGGAAATTAAATCTTAGGAATAACTCTGCACGTATTCACCAAGTTAGAGACACGAGAGGGGTAATCACTATGAAACAAGATGAGATCAAAGAAACATTCAGAAATTATTACCAAGATATTTACTTGTCTAAACTGGCGGCCAATAACTATAAAATACACAAATTTCTGAACGCTTATGACCTCCCCTCAGCCACTGAGGAGGATTTAAGTATGTTGAATGCTGAAATCTCGCTAGATGAGATAAGTAAAATAATTAAGACCCTGAAAAAAGGTAAAGCTCCGGGCCCGGACGGCTTTACAAAAAATTATTATTCTGCATTCGATAAACAACTTGTTCCAAAGTTGAAAAAGCTTTTCAAAGATATTATGGAGGGGAAGGTCATGCCCCCCGAACTCAACCAGGCAAGCTTAATCTTCCTCCCCAAACCAGGCAGAGATCCTTTACTGGTTAAAAACTTTAGACCTATCTCCCTTTTGAATGGGGACGTAAAAATCCTTGGGAAAATATTGGCCACCAGATTAGCAAACTTTCTACCTAGGCTGATCCATAAGGATCAAGTGGGCTTTATCCCCTATAGACAGGCAGGGGATAACATAAGGAGACTTCTCAACATATTCCATTTAGCTAAAATAGATAATACCCCATTATGCACTATAGGATTAAACCTAGAGAAAGCTTTTGACTCCATAGAATGGCCGTACTTGCATGCCACGCTGACGAAGTTTGGGTTGGTGGGTAACTTTGTGAATGTTATTAAGTCTTTTTACAACAATCCAACTGCTAACATTAACATCCCAGGGGTAGACCAAACACTCATTAATATTAGAAGAGGCACAAGAGAGGGCTGCCCCCTATCCCCCCTCCTGTTCGCGCTGGCCTTTGAGCCATTGGCTCAGGCTATCAGGAATAGCGTATCAATAACAGGAGTAAATGTAGGCCTACATCAGTTTAAATGTTGCCTCTTTGCCGATGACATCCTGTGTACACTTACGAACCCACTGCAGTCAGTGCCAGCCCCATAGACAAGACGGAAGCTATCTTGGCACAGTCCCCCCAGGCCTTAAGCAACACTCTTAAATCCCATCACCCCTTTGCTTGGCCAGAAAAATATATAAACTGTCTAGGTATTAAAATCACTCCGGAGATCACTGACCTGTATCAGTCAAATTATATCCCATTGCATAGGTAGTGGGGGGACGAGTTGGAAGAGGAGTGGAGCGGGGGGCGGACTGGAACAGGCGGAGCGGGAGAGGACACTGGAGGCTTCTTCGGACGAAAGGTAACGACAGTAAAACTAAGATTGGGTAGCACAGGAACTGAAAAGGCCACGTTATAGTCAAATCCTGACCTTCTGAAGTAGAAGAGCGGATGGGAAGCAATTATCTACTATTTGCTCTTTTCCTTTTACTTCTTCATTTCTTTGGTTATTTGTTTATTTTTCTCTTCTTTTCTTCACTTCTTCCTCTTTCTCTTTTCTCATATGTTCGTAGAATATATTGATTGTAACACGATTGTTTATTTAAACCAATTTGTGCACTGAAAAACGTTAAAATTATATTAAGGAATAATTCAACAAAGAGAAGCAGTTGCTTAGGATAGTAATTATCCTTTCTTGACATGTGAAATTATGTTTTATAGTATGTGCTTATTTTTGTACAAGTTTTTCTTGATTATTCTTAATAAAAACTTTATGGAAAAAAAAAAAAATTATATCCCATTGTACAAAACCCTGAACCAGGACTTGTCGAAATGGAATAAATATAATCTCTCATGGTCAGGGAGAATAAATGCTATAAAAATGAATATTCTCCCCAGGATCCTGTATTTTTTCAGGACTCTGCCTATTCATATAAACAAAAGAGACTTGAATAACTTCCAAAATGCAGTTTTCAGATTTATATTTAATTACAAACGCCCAAGAATTCGGAAATCAAATCATGATGAGGAATAGATCTTCTGGAGGGATGGGATGTCCCAACCTCCTTAAATACTTCAGGGCAGCCCAAATTTCTTTTTTACACCAGGCACATTCGGCAGAGCACCAGCCACTTTGGGGTTTTGTAGAAAACTACCAAATTACACCATGCAGATGGGATACTCTCATATGGAACCCATCTTCCCCATTACCCCCCAATCTGTCCTGAAACAATCTGATGATAGCACTAACCTTGAAAGAATGGGAAAGAGCAAACATTATTAGACAGTTAAGTCCCAACATCTTCTCTTCAACCACAACACTCCCTTCCCCAAGCACCCTGGAAGAGATGGGTGCGTCCTCCAAAGATTGGTGGACCTCAAGAAAGCTAGATAGGTTTGAGAGATGGTATATCGTTAAATAATGAGAGATTTATAGACACACACAATCTCCCGTTCAGGGAATACTTCAATTACAATAAAATTTGCGATAACGTCTCTGCTAAACTTCGTAAACGGGGCATGCTCAGTTCAACATGGTTCTCGCTAATTTGTAATAAAGCCCCACTCACTAGGGGAATATTAGGGGAATTATACGCAATATTCAACTCAAGTGGCATGACGAGCAAACCTAAGCACATTAAGCAATGGGAACTAGATATAGGAGAAGAATGGGACATGAGAAAGTGGTCTAAAATAAACCTAGAATTGACAAAAGGGTCCAGATACTTTAGTCACCTGGAAACATCAACCAAAGTACTGTTTAGAACTTACTACACACCAGATAGGTTACACAAAATGGACCCTAAAGTCTCCTCCGAGTGTTTTAGAGGTTGCACCACAAGGGGATCCTTCCGCCATATCTGGTGGGACTGCCCGATTGCCCAATCAATGTGGAAAAAGGTGGCCGAACTGGTCTCTAATACACTAAAAATAAAAATACAACCCAATATGAGAACATGTCTCCTGGGGATACCAGTATAAAATTTACATATACACCAAAATAAATGGCTTCAATATGCCATGCTGGCGGCAAAAAGCGGCCTGGCCGGTAATTGGCGGAAGAATACACTGGATATCCACTCCGTTATTAACAAAATTAACTTTATTATGACATACGAACATATGACGCCAACATTAAACGACACAGTGGATAAATATAAAGAAATTTGGGGTGTCTGGCGTGGGACGGAATACTCATTTCAGATACATTGACGGTAGTGCACAGATCAGGAGGGGAGACAGAAAAATGCTGGGGCGGTCCGGCACAGAGCTCTCCATTGTGCCTCCTGAGAGGACGCTGCGGACGTGGAAGGTCGGTAAGGTAGTAAGTAAAAATTGTATAACAAAATTTTGAAAGGCACAAGTTAGTTTGTGATAAGTTATGTTTTATTTTTGTTACATAAGATTATCCTAATTTATACAACAAATGACCAAAGCAGGTTACCTAGCGGCTGCTAGACACATGTAGAGCACATATTTGCTGGAAAGTTATCTAACCTGTTCTAGATTGTATTCATAAACTTTCTTACTAATGGAAAATGGTTTTGGTTGACACTCAGAAATGACATGTATATTTTAACAAAGGCGTGTATTGATGTATGTAAAGAAAACCATTAAGCATGGGCGACCTGCATGTCACTCCTTGTTTACAAATGTGCTTGTCTTGTGAATGTGTCAATAATTTTTTTTACATATATCTTTAAAAAAAAATATGCTATGTGCTTATTTAGAGCCCTATTCAATTGGCCAAATCGCAATTGAATGAGGGCCTTGGTGTTTTAAAGTTATAGCATCCTTAGGCCCTCATTCAATTGCAATTTGGCCAATTGAATAGGGCCCTAAATAAGCACATAACATTTTTTTTTAAAGAAGTTTTTAGTTAGTAAGCATCTATACAAAAGCAAGGTTTTCACTAACTAAAAACTTCTTTAAAAAAATATGCTATGTGCTTATTTAGGGCCCTATTCAATTGGCCAAATCGCAATTGAATGAGGGCCTTAGCATGCACTAGTCAATGTCTCATTGCACATGCTACACCTTTTGATTTTAACTGAAGCCTTCATAGCACTGCTAGCATCATGGTATAATATAGATAGTATGGTTTCAGCTTTCCAGTCCATGGAGTCTTTTTACCACTGAGTTGTCCTTTAGTGGAATGGTTGCTTTAGCTACAGTATGTGTGTTATAAGAAGGTCAATCTTTAGATGACTGGTCCAAACTGATGCTTCTTCTTCTGGGAGAACTAATAGACATTTAACTAGTTTGCTTATTGGAAGCTTATTTTCTGGTTGTTTCAATTCTTATTTTATTAAATGTTGAAGTGCCTGAGTAATTGGGGGGATGTGTTACCTAAATTATGTGCTTCTGGTTCTTCAAATTTGATAGAATATCTAAATTTTCCGATGAGAGTAGTTGACAGGCGTGTCCATGATTAAAAAAATTCTATTAGAACAATAACTTATACAATGCGGAAGTACACAGCTATGCTAACGGTTTTGTCTCGCGCACACACACTATTACACTCCACACATTCATCACGCTTACACAGCAGCTCCACACCACTAATGCTGCAGCAACATGAAAACAGATTGCCAGCTCTTCAACACAATGCTTCCTGCATATATTACTTCAAAATAGGTAAAGTATATTACTTTATTAATCTATTAGTTATTTTATTATTATACACCAAATAGCATTAGCTCACTTACAATTCCATTGCCGTAATTTTTTGACGGGCAATTCGCTAGTTTATTATAAAAATGTGTATAATATTTTTAATTGCTAATAAATCTCTACATTGTACATTTGGGTAGATTTGTTATTTATTACAATAGTACTATTGGAGGCACTGGTAATTTTAGATAAATTCCTATTGTTCTGATAGAAGCCTCTATAGCAGACACAGTCATCTCCCATAAACAGTTTGCCTGTTATCAATTGTAGTTCTTCAAACATTATATTTTAAATGTAGGACAACAGTGGACATTTATGGAACTGAGGGACAATATAATTTTATTTTTAAAGGTTGCATAAACATTTGTTACTAAAAAGTAAAAAACATCGTCTTTCTATGTACTAAATCATCCTGAGCTTCATGAAATTATCTTGTGGGCCTTACATTTACACACTCCTTGCAAAGTGCCTCCCATCATCTGTAGCAATGAAATGTGTATATTTTTTAAAAACTTGGTGGAGCTGTTTCAAATATGAGAAAAACGTAAAAATAGGAAATATATCTGAATTCACAGGCTCCCAAACCGTGATTCACGAGCCACTGTCCATGGGCTAGAACCACTAATATTACAATAATAAATTCAGGGTAAAACAAAACTACTTTGGTTTAGAGGTGTGTGTATCAAGTGCAACCTGCTCCTCCTCATCTGGTATTACCACTCCATGACAGAAAGAAACTACATGGCAATGAGTTCCATGTTGGCTCAACTGAATTGTGATCAAGCAGACCTACAGCTCCTCCTGCATACACACTGGTGCCACATTTAAAGATGGTGATGTCCAGAGGGTGCTCCACTCAAGCCAGCTTGGCATCAAGTTGCCTGATCAAAAAAACTGGCACTATGGCTGCATCATTGAGAGTATATTTATTTTCCATTATAGTGTTTTCTAAATTAAAACCTGATCAGGTAATTTCTGCACATTAACTTAGAAATATTATTAGCCATGGGTTTGTATGAATTAATAAAACTTTTGGAGTAGTAATATCTCAGTATGAGAATACAGGCATAAATGGCTGAGTACTAGCCAGAAACTGTTTTTCTACCCATCTGTGCCTAAGCCACTCATACCAGTGTTGCTATACCATCCATTCCTGATACAGGTTGCGTCACATCTGTGCCGCTATACAAACCATCAGTACTTGACATACAGAGTGTTTCACATCAGTGCCACTTTACTATCCATCTGTGCCACTATAACATCCATCAGTACATGAGATACAGAGGGCCTCACATCAGTGCCACTTTACTATCCATCTGTGCCACTATAACATCCATCAGTACATGAGATACAGAGGGCCTCACATCAGTGCCACTTTACTATCCATCTGTGCCACTATAATATCCATCAGTACATGAGATACAGAGGGCCTCACATCAGTGCCACTTTACTATCCATCTCTGCCACTATAACATCCATCAGTACATGAGATACAGAGTGCCTCACATCAGTGCCACTTTACTATCCATCTGTGCCACTATAACATCCATCAGTACATGAGATACAGACTGCCTCACATCAGTGCCACTTTACTATCCATCTGTGCCACTATAACATCCATCAGTACATGAGATATAGAGTGTCTCACATCACTGCCACTTTACTATCCATCTGTGCCACTATAATATCCATCAGTACATGAGATAGAGTGCCTCACATCAGTGCCACTTTACTATCCCTCTGTGCCACTATAACATCCATCAGTACATGAGATACAGACTGCCTCACATCAGTGCCACTTTACTATCCATCTGTGCCACTATAACATCCATCAGTACATGAGATACAGACTGCCTCACATCAGTGCCACTTTACTATCCATCTGTGCCACTATAACATCCATCAGTACATGAGATAGAGTGCCTCACATCAGTGCCACTTTACTATCCATCTGTGCCACTATAACATCCATCAGTACATGAGATACAGAGGGCCTCACATCAGTGCCACTTTACTATCCATCTGTGCCACTATAATATCCATCAGTACATGAGATAGAGTGCCTCACATCAGTGCCACTTTACTATCCATCTGTGCCACTATAACATCCATCAGTACATGAGATACAGACTGCCTCACATCAGTGCCACTTTACTATCCATCTGTGCCACTATAATATCCATCAGTACATGAGATACAGAGGGCCTCACATCAGTGCCACTTTACTATCCATCTCTGCCACTATAACATCCATCAGTACATGAGATATAGAGTGTTTCACATCAGTGCCACTTTACTATCCATCTGTGCCACTATAACATCCATCAGTACATGAGATACAGAGGGCCTCACATCAGTGCCACTTTACTATCCATCTGTGCCACTATAACATCCATCAGTACATGAGATATAGAGTGTCTCACATCACTGCCACTTTACTATCCATCTGTGCCACTATAATATCCATCAGTACATGAGATAGAGTGCCTCACATCAGTGCCACTTTACTATCCATCTGTGCCACTATAACATCCATCAGTACATGAGATACAGACTGCCTCACATCAGTGCCACTTTACTATCCATCTGTGCCACTATAACATCCATCAGTACATGAGATACAGACTGCCTCACATCAGTGCCACTTTACTATCCATCTGTGCCACTATAACATCCATCAGTACATGAGATAGAGTGCCTCACATCAGTGCCACTTTACTATCCATCTGTGCCACTATAACATCCATCAGTACATGAGATACAGAGGGCCTCACATCAGTGCCACTTTACTATCCATCTGTGCCACTATAATATCCATCAGTACATGAGATAGAGTGCCTCACATCAGTGCCACTTTACTATCCCTCTGTGCCACTATAACATCCATCAGTACATGAGATACAGACTGCCTCACATCAGTGCCACTTTACTATCCATCTGTGCCACTATAACATCCATCAGTACATGAGATACAGACTGCCTCACATCAGTGCCACTTTACTATCCATCTGTGCCACTATAACATCCATCAGTACATGAGATACAGAGGGCCTCACATCAGTGCCACTTTACTATCCATCTGTGCCACTATAATATCCATCAGTACATGAGATACAGAGGGCCTCACATCAGTGCCACTTTACTATCCATCTCTGCCACTATAACATCCATCAGTACATGAGATACAGAGTGCCTCACATCAGTGCCACTTTACTATCCATCTGTGCCACTATAACATCCATCAGTACATGAGATACAGACTGCCTCACATCAGTGCCACTTTACTATCCATCTGTGCCACTATAACATCCATCAGTACATGAGATACAGAGTGCCTCACATCAGTGCCACTTTACTATCCATCTGTGCCACTATAACATCCATCAGTACATGAGATACAGAGTGCCTCACTTCAGTGCCACTTTACTATCCATCTGTGCCACTATAACATCCATCAGTACTTGAAATACAGAGTGTTTCAAATCAGTGCCACTTTACTATCCATCTGTGCCACTATAACATCCATCAGTACATGAGATACAGACTGCCTCACATCAGTGCCACTTTACTATCCATCTGTGCCACTATAACATCCATCAGTACATGAGATACAGAGTGCCTCACATCAGTGCCACTTTACTATCCATCTGTGCCACTATAACATCCATCAGTACATGAGATACAGACTGCCTCACATCAGTGCCACTTTACTATCCATCTGTGCCACTATAATATCCATCAGTACATGAGATACAGAGTGCCTCACATCAGTGCCACTTTACTATCCATCTGTGCCACTATACAAACCATCAGTACATGAGATACAGAGGGCCTCACATCAGTGCCACTTTACTATCCATCTGTACCACTATAACATCCATCAGTACATGAGATACAGACTGCCTCACATCAGTGCCACTTTACTATCCATCTGTGCCACAATTACATCCATCAGTACATGAGATAAAGAGGGCCTCACATCAGTGCTGCTCATACCATTCATCAGTACTTGAGATACCGGGTTGTTGAGATCACCTCCTAACTTTTTTGACCCTCCTGACTTCTCTGCCTGCCTCAATTCCGGCCTGCCTTACCATTGTTTTGCCTCTGGCATCTTGGACTTTTCCCCTGGGGAACCTAATACTACCATATCCTAAACAAGTAGGAGGCAGTGATGCCACTTAGATTACATGTATGTGCCTACATAGAGTCTTGTTTGCTTTAAATGATTATGGTTAGATTATGTTACCCAATGGGGCAAATACACCAAGACATGACATATCTTACCAGAAGTAAATTCAAGACTAACTGAGAAAAAAACCTATTTACATGATGCATGGTACAAGCCTATTATGAACTATAAATCTGGTGTTATTTCAGTTCATTTGTATCATTTTTTGTAAATCAGTAACCATCAGCAGAGCATCACCCTCCTGCTACAGTACCAGAGTTCAGCCCGGACTGCGTGCACATGTTGGGCACGCTGTTTTCGGGTGCGCTCTTGTGGGTTCGCGCATGCGTAGGCGATTATGCATCGGCACGCATTTGGCGTGCGCCTTAAGTCGGGATGCCGTCCTCTGTTGTATATACATTTACACAGATATTTCAAACGATAATTTGATGTAGGATTAGTAATATAAATAACAAAGCACTGGTTAAAATAAAACTTTATTTGAATTTTTCAAGCAGACATTGTCTATAAAAGTAAGAAAGTGCTGTTCCTGAGTATGTTTGGCGTATTAAAGATGAGTATGGATTGTAATCTTTGGTCCTCTTGCCAGGAATGTTATCCTGCTGAGTCTCACTTGGCTGCATGTTTCTTGAAGATTTCAATATATTCCTGAACATCATCTGGGGACCCGAGTACTATGGGCACCCTCTGGTGGATACTTTCAGGAACAATATCCAATACTGGTTCTAGTCCATTAGTGGCCATTCCTCCGGCCTTCTCCATGATATATGCCATTGGATTGCCTTCATATAGCAGCCTCAGCTTGTGGGAAGGAAAAAAGAGAATGTTATTGTGAGGAGTATGAACTTTAATATTTACCTGTTATACTGTTTATGTGCTAGATACTACAAAATGATTCAGAGAAATTAAAGAATTTTAGTCCTCTATATGTGCTCTGCAAAAATTCCCAAACTGTCTGAAAGTGTTCCATAATAAGTTCTCTCTTCCTTGGGAGTTCAGAGTAATCATGAATATTATGTTGCCACTTTGCGTACGACTTAGACGATAAGCGCCGCAGGCACTCATTGCTTGCGAGCCTCACAAAGCGAACCATTAACTCAGAGCACTTAACGCTCATTGTCTGCGAGCCTCGCATAGCAAGACAAGCCGTTAAGGCACTAAAACTCGCAGCACTTGGGCGATAAGCGCCAAATACGCTCATTGCCTGCGAGCTTAACGTAATGAGGTGAGCCGTTAAATTGCAGCACTTAGGCAATGAGCCTCCAAACACTTAGGAAATGCGGGATCGCCTTAGGCTGCAAGCAGTTGACGAACGCGGGACTTAAAAATAAATAAATTACAAGACGCGGGACTTAGAAATAAAAAATTATGAGACGTGAAACACGAAACACACACACACAAAAAAAATACAACAAAACCATGACACACAGCACGGGGGAACAGCCAGGATGTCTGGGAGTTAGGTGGAACGCAAATTTAACCTTGATTTTGCTGAGTTTCGGCATTTGGAAATCGGCTAAGCGTGAAAAAAAAAGGCGGCCAAACAAAATGAAAACGAGGTTACACAATCCTGGACCGTGCAAAACACCGCCAACCGCGTACCACCTTCACCCAGGAACGTATGAGGTACAAAATACACTATTACAAAGGACGGCAAATGCTCGCGCACCGCATAGCACATAGACAAGCAACGCTATTTTACAATTCTAACTTGCCACTAACGCTTTACACAAATAAACCAACGGTTTGCCCGCATGCAGCCTATTTCTAATGCACAGTTGGGACATCCATGACACTATCTCCTCAGGCCAGCAACAGTCCAACTGGACATTATATGCTGCAGGACAATAAAAATAGATTGTTACCTCTTCAGGCTATTGATTGTTACATAAATTAATTAGAAAAAGGTAAACTATATTAATTTATTATTCAAATAATTAATTAATATTTCAAAAAAATAGAGAGAGGAGCCAAAGGACACACAAGGAGAGGCTTCCAATGAGCGCATTCAGCGCTCATTGCAAGCCACGCAATGAGCGCTGATGGCGCTCATCGCAAGGCTCACAATGATCGCCGAAGGTCCTTAGAGTATAAAAAGCTTAACATTGTGTGCCAAACAGCATTGCCATGGCTTCAAATTTTATTGGCCACTTTTTTGACGGGCAAGTCACTAGTATATATATATAAAAGTAAACTGACTTATTGACTTATCAATATATCACTCTTTTAATTGTTTATATAAAATTCATATAAATTATATAGCTGACAGTAGAGCTTACCTTTCCATTTGGACTCTTCACATTAGCAGGGTACAGAAAGATTCCACCATATACCAATGTCCTATGTACATCAGCCACCATAGAGCCCACATATCTTCCTGCATAAGGTGAGCTTCCATCCTATAAGATGAGACAAAAACTCAGTGAGAAAAATGCTTCTGCCACTACCTTAATAAAGTTACCATTTACAGTTTCAAACATATACAACCTTATTAAATTGCGATTCGGCAAATTTAAAAAAGCTCTATTAAAGCACATAGCATATTTTTTTACAGAAGTTTTTAGTTAGAGAACTTCTATTTAAAATCAAGGTCGTCACTAACTAAAATCTTCTGTAAAAAAATATGCTCTGTGCTTATATAGAGCCCTTTTAAATTTGCTATATCGCAATTTAATAAGGCTGATATTTAGTACTGGAAGTCATAACCTCCTAAGATTACAGCATTTTACTATGGCGCTTATGCAGATAACAATGTGAGTGTCCATTATACTTGACACTAGAGGTTCTAATAACATTCTTACCTCAGGGAATTTCTTTTTCTGCAAATATTCTGTTACTGCAGCATCAAAGTATTTGGCGTAGCCCTCATTAAGACTGTAGATATTGCCCTTCTTTCTGATTTTTACGTCTTTGTCAACTAAAATGAATTCTCCTATTGCCTAAAAACAAACATATAATATGTAAGGAGCAACAACACAACAATGTCATATTTTCATGGAATACATTTATATTGATTCTTCCATTTTCTTAAGTTTTTTGTTGCGGTTAAATACCAAGTGTTGTTTGTACTAATTCATTTTTGCCATGCATCTTCATAGTGTAAGCCCATATGTCAACTTATAGTGATCTGGTGTACACTGACAACTGTAAGTTGGGCACATGTCCATAGGGTGCTTGTGAAAAATCAATCACTGCAGTGCTATGTGTGACCCTGCAGTAGTATTGTTCTCAACCTCTTTTTAAATAAGAGATACTATATCATAAGCCAATTCATGTCCAACTTACATCACTTTCCCCTTTGTAAACCAATGCCCCTTACTTTGGTATGCCCTTGCCTCTACAAAGAGTCCACTGTAGTGGAAAATATTTTCACCTGTTTTTCTATAGCAAAATATCTAATTAAATATATGAGTCTTATAGTGGGAAACCTACAGGTAATCTTTTTACTGTAACACAACCTACTCCTCAGTATTATGCACCAACCAACCATTGGCATACTGCTAAGATTTTTTTCAACTTTCATGTCCAGAGAACATCTAACTCTAACTGTATGTCCTTGTATATGTACTGCTGTAGTAATTCTCATGTGCTTACATCCCCAGCTTCTACATATGTTGAAATTATGAATAATACAAAATAAAAGCAGTGCTTACAGGGTCCAGCATGAAACCATTGACTCCACATTCCATACCGAGAACCACCTCGGTGGCACTGCCATACAGAGCATAACCAGCAGCTACAATTTTACGGCCTGGTTGTAAAGCATCTTTTTCACTGGGCTCATCATCAGAAGTCTGGAAAAAAAGGGTGTAAAATACTGAATTCAGCAAACTTAATGTGACAACAACTTTTATAATATATTGCTTTAAAGGGGATTTGCACTGTTGCATGCTGTTTCACTCTTATACTTGCATATTCCTTTAGTTTATTAAAAATACTGTTACCCAGTATTTCATTTTTTTATATAGATCCTATGATTCGGGATGTGTTTTATTACTTAACAAACATATTCCTGGGCAGCCTGAGTCTATAAGTGTTTGGGAGTGTGGCTTCACTTGGATGATACAGATGGATGTATATGTATGAATAGGAGAGGCATCACACACTAAATAAACAAATAACCTAAAAAGCATATTAAGTGCTACATTTATGTTGTGAATACATATGTTTATATTTAAAGTTAGAGAAATAGAGTTTTTATAGAAAGTGACATACAATTAGTTTACCTTTTTGTAGATTGCAAAGATTGTCCCAATGGAGACAAGGCAGTCAATGTTTGAAGAACCGTCCAGAGGATCGAAGCAGACCACATATTTTCCCTAGAAATGAAATATTACAGTTTTATAGTTTGATAATCCATTGTAAGTAGTATTAATTTCAAGTACTCCTCTTTTAGGTTCATGACATACGTTGTACAAAAACACTTGTGGACAATGAATCACTCTTCAATACATGCATTCTTGTGTTCACACTGACTGGTACATATGGATTTGAATCTATTGTAATGTTCAATGTCTGAAAGCGCTAATCTGTTTTAATAATAGCATAAAAAAGCAGTCCATGTCTAAGCTGTGTCGTGCGTGAGTATTTTATGAGATGAAGAAACTTCTTGAGGAAGAGCACATGCGAACAAGCACAACTAACCTTACCTTGTACAGTTTGATAAATCCCTGATTGCTATGAACAAGAGAAATGAATACAAAAAATCAGCCTATATGTAATATTAGATGTGGATTTCTAGTTTAATACCAATTAATGGTCATTGGATATTAGTTCCTTTTGTTTTTTTAAGAATAATTTCAAATATGTTGCTAGTCATGAATATAGTCATGACTGTCAAGCATTCGTTCAAGGGTCACGGAAGCAATGCAACAAAACTCGGAAAACTCTTCTAGCCTAGTTATATAGAATAATGAATCATTACTATATGTTTTACGTTCCATCAGGTGGCTTCTAAGGGTTTGCTCTGCTGGTCATTTCTCCCTCCGCAAATGCCCCAGACTGTATTACTGTGTCAGGTGAATGCACCGCAAGGTGTGAAACTTCATATTGCATCTTCTAATGCAAATATAATAAGGCCAGTGGATTATATGTGGTTGTTGTGCTGGCTCATGCACTATAAACTGTCATATGGAAGTTCACAACTTAATAACCACACGGCAAACCCCTTATGGTGGGCAAATGAAAATTTTAAAAAGCTGTTAAAATTCACAATTCATTATATATAATATAATTGGGCTAATAGGACTTTCATTGTGCTATGTGCAACTTATATGTGTATATGGCCATAACGTCTTTTATAAATACCATGACCACAGCTTTTAAAAGAAGATTGTATACTAGTAAACTAACTTTATAGTGCTTTTTTATATGTAAATCGAATTGTTTGATTATATATGCTGTTAACCTACTTATTTTAATTACTAACTATGAAGTATAAAAATATATTTCTAGTGACCCTTTAAGCTCCGCAAATACTGTACACATTGTGTGTTAATTCTGAAGAAAGTAAATGAAACACTAGTGCAAAGTTGGACGTTGAACATCATTATTTTGCATGACCTTTACAATGAGATAGAAACATAAATACCCTTTTTTCAGGTTCCACAATAAGAGCATGCTTGTCTTCCTCAGACACAAGGACACATGTGCTGAATGAGGCCTTCAATGTGTTGATTACAAGGTCATTGGAGAGAACATCTAACTTTTTCACTTGGTCCCCTGTCACATTGGTGGATCCCGCAATGCCATGGCTAGAACAGAAAAAAGAAAAACTAAATGAGAAGGACGATTTTTGCATGTGCTGTAATTAACAAGCCCTATATATATGAGGAAATGCAGATTTACATAAAAAGAAAATATTATATTCAACCTGCCAGGTCACACAACCTTAATTCAAGTCAATAATGTCATTACATGACACAACAAACTATAAGGTGTACATAAAGTATATTAGTCAACAAAATAAAATATTCATAAGACATAGTGAAGCAAACGTACAACATAGGGATACAGATACATTTAGTGATAACATATACCTTAGGTTTTATTGTATTAGACTGAAATGCATTTATTAAACTGAACTGCCTGTAAAATTGGTGAAATGGTGAAACCTAGGAGATGTCCGGAGAAACCTAGGAGATGTCTTTGTTGTATCCATAGTAATGTGATCCAGTCCTAAATTTAGTTAAAAAGCTGTGTTTAAGGATTTCATCAAATTAATAATACTTCTATAAATAATGAAGAATAAAGAAAAATCTACATCAAACTATAACTGTCTGTGCTTGCTATTAAATATAAAAAATACTTAATCATCACTATAGAAATGATGTTCCTGTTTTGTAGAGAGTAATCATATATTGTATGTAGTACTTAGTGTTAACCTTTTTATAAACAAAAAGTAATAAAAAGAAATATGATTAATTATTAAATTCATCATAAACATCTAAAAGTTGCAGTTTTTAATATTATTAACTATTTATATGATTGACTTGTAAATTAATAAAATATTAAATGTTTAAGGAAAACATGGAAACAAATGTATGCCTTTTTATTCTGTAAATGATCAGGGACCCAATTAATCAATTCCAGGTTCAACAACCTCCAGAAAATGAAGGTTTCAAACTTTAATCTCTAGAGCATGTAATTGGCTGAAAGAGACAACACCCTATGCCGGTTGTGTGATCATTTTAGAGTAAAGCCCAGTAATAAAGACTGTCCATACCCCCACTCTAATCCCAGGAAGTTATTCTAAGCTGAGGGGAGGTTTCTTATAGTTGGTAAGAGATCAGCAAAGACTAAAACAGAGGGATGGGAGTGTAAGAGATCCAGACCTTTCACCTATATTCCTCAATCCCATGTGGTGTATTGTACATGCACACTATCTCAATACAACTCTAATACCAAAAAGCACTGTACACTGCATTGGAGGACTTTATATGTTTAACGTTGTTTTATTTTTATGTTGATGCACTGAATATTTTTTGAGTTCTTTCACATATAGACTTACATTACGGTGCAATATATAATATACAATCTTTGTGGAAAGATATTTCAAAGTTTTAGCTTTAATTCCTCCAAAACACTGGGCCATCTATCATAAAATGTCTGTATTTTTCATATTACTTAAAGGACCCCTGTAATGATACATTGATCATGATATGTAAAAAAATAAATAAAAGGTGCTCAATCAGAGAATGAACTAACCTTAATAGGTTAGTTCTATGGACATGATAACCTACTCAGAGAGAAACCTCTTTTAGCTCACGTGTGCCCTTCACAGGGAGAAATATCCTGTAGTATATCAGTCTGGTCCCACTCACTAAAGTGATCCAGCCCCGAAATACCAGGCAATTCTACCCTGAATAGAAGAAACAGCAAACCCCAGACATACGTTTCTGCCTTTATTGGGCCTTGTCAGTGAGGTGTAGCTGATTCATGATATGTATGCATAAATTACCTTTCAATTTATTGTGATATCTTATGGAAAGATGTACACTGAAAAATTGCTGGTTTCTCACTAGTTATAGGGTTGGAGACCATCTCATCTTTTCCAACCTAAGGCTGAGTGAGCAGCACATTTTCGCTGCAGACTTTGCCACATTTAGAAAAACATGGGAGGAGCTCCAGCACAAAGATAGTGGAAGAACAAGTAAAGATCACTAAAGGTCAGCGTTATTTTAGACATATTACACTGAAAAACTGTTTATCATTGTAGCTTAAAATTCACTAAAAGCTGGACCATTACAGAAGCCCTGAATGTGAGCAAATACCAAGCTCCTGTATTTATTGCAGCAGTTTGTTAGGCATTGTAGAAGTCACCCCAACAGAAACTAGAAGGAGGCTGTCCTGTACTCATTAGTAGTGGGCAAGCAAAACAGAGTGAAGCTTTTGTACATATACTTGCTTCTTTTGGAAGAGTTCTTCTATGCTGATAACCCATTGACCAAATTTCCCCTAATCTCCAGTTAGTATCCCTGCCATATAAACTCAAAAATGTCCAATAAGTAGGACTATTGCTAACAGGAGCCTCCACAGGCAGTATATTCCGGCCTATTTACAAAGTAACTTTGTCTTCATTTTGAAGCCATCATTGTTTACTTGTCAGTCTCCATTTATGGTGTTTTGTCTCACAGGGCAGATCATTGATGCTAGTATTACAAGCTGGTAATGATAATGATACAATGTTGCAAGGAGGGAGAAGATGATACAATGTTGCAAGGAGGGAGAAGATGAGACAATGTTGCAAGGAGGGAGAAGATGAAACAATGTTGCAATTGATGGTGATTTTACACCTTTAAAGCCCTACAATAAAAATGTTGATCATGAAAAGCTGTTTATATAAATATTCTTGCCATGTGGTTGAGAATTTTTATCATGCCTCTAATATATGGGTGCAGTAGTTTTCCATTCCGGATTTTACAGTACGTGCCACATGCCAACAAGAATATGTTCCTGAAGGGCATCACACATCCTCATAATATTTTACATATTGTATTTCATCCAATAGAGAACCTTACTTCACCTCTATTGAAGCTTGGTGCTCTACACCCCAGTATATTGTGTGGATATATGAGCAAACAGCACACCTTCCTGTATTGTGCCAGAACAGGATCCACCTTGCAGTGGAGTAACAAGTTCCTGCATTGCACTGTGTACAAGGCATGAGGAAATAAAGGGACTCGACCAGCTGTGACTGCCAATGTGTCTAATGTTAAATTGTGCATGCAGCATTTCAGCAGATCTGCTTGTATTCTCAGCTCTCCTAATGACTTTCTTTCCTCCTCTCTCATCACCTCCTCTCACTCTCGCCTTCAGGACTTTTCTTGCGCTGCCCCTATTCTCTGGAACTCCTTACCTCGCTCCACCAGATTATCCTCTTGCCTCAAAACCTCACTAAAAACACACCTGTTTAAAGAAGCCTATAACCTGCCTCCTTAACATGCACACTGCATCTTTCACCCTCCTTTACCTCACCCAAAACCTTTAGATTGTAAATCTGCAAGTTCTTAATCTTGCAATGTGCTTTGGGGAAAGCACTATGGACACCGGATTCTAAGCTCAAATACAGGGCCCTCCATCTTTGTAATGTGTTAATATTGTTTTGCCTTGATCACAACGTATGTATAGCACTCCGGAATATGTTGGCGCGTTACAAATAAACAATAATAATAATAATAACTGCAGTGACAGTGCAGTGAGCCTCATCAACAGCCTTGATCTCTGAGTCCTAGCAAGCCTGACTACATAGTAATCCATGATTTATGTTATAATAGAAAATGTGACATAACTTAAAATAACACACTATTCATTATAAATATTTTAAGCTGACTTGTGACATCTATTAATGTAAAAATCATTAGGTGTATTTTGTATGTACTTAGGAAACAGGCATTAGACTTGTTATTTATATGTTATATTATAATGCAAATATACCATTAATAATATTTATCATTACTAGAATAGGCAGATCTATAGTGAAGGTACATCTTACTGTCTTTGTGGTCTGATTATAAAGAAGAAATCTTAAGTCAATCCAGCAGAGCTCCCCTTTACAATGCAATTTAGGAGATCTGGGCCTAGGTGCCTCAGCAAATATTAAGAAATTTTAAGAAATCTGATTATTACTGATGTAAATATCTGTGGATGTGGTCATGCATGGCAGTACCTAGGTTTTTCGCCAGTGACAATATGGAAATATAACAATCTGCATATGAGACCTGAAGTCACATATAGTAAAAATATATAAATACAGCTGGATATCTCATAGTATAAGTGTAATGTAATTATTGAAGTAATGAGTGTTGTTTGCTATAAAGAAGCAATTGGAGTGAAGATGATTAGGCTTTGGTCTAGTCAGTAAGTGGTGCATATACATATTCAAAGCTCTGTGCTTCTATTATAATAGAAAATAATGAGTAAAATAAGCATTTCACCCCATTATTTCTGCGATAATAAATGGTTTAAATTAAATGTAATTACTATAATTGCTAACATTGTGGCAGCAAATCTGCCTTGCAGCACTGTTCAGTGAATACAGGGATGGAGATAAGTGACCTGACTACTTTACATACAACATACCTACAGTATACCCCAACATGATCAGGGGCTACAGAATCAATGGAGAACACAGCTTAGTAAATGCAGTGAACATTAGTGAATCTAGTCCATGGTGTGATTAAAGTATAATCACTAAAGAGCAGTGTTTATGAGCACATAAATGTGTTTGTGAGATTGGCATCATACCAACTGTGTCACTACACTAATATAATATATCAGTGTGTCAAAGTTTGGATTATTTTCAATTTTAAGAATATGTATTTTACATATAACCTTGTGTGGTTTTGCACTACATTGAGACCTACTAGAATAAGAGATCATGTTCAGAAGTTATATGGTGAAGGACATTAATTTATATAAACATTTGTACAAACATAATGGATGCATGGAATAATCTTCCAGCTGAGGTGGGAAAGTGGATTCAAAGGTGCTAGAGATAGATACAGGCTGTACTGAAAGTGTATTATACTGAAGTCCAAATAAGGTTTGAGATTTTAAAACAGATAAATGTCCAGAATAAAACTAAATGATTATAGATGTGCTTATGTGATGGAAAATGCAAGGTCTCTGTAACTGAAATTTCAATACAGTACAGCAAATACATCTAAATGCATTAATACATGGTGAGAAAATGATGACTGTTCCACAGAGCTTACATTCTAATGAGGTAAATTGTGATATAAGAAGATAGAATGCAAACTAAAGGAAGTACACTCTATGATGTATTACACTGTAAATAAAGGGGAGTGTGTGTTTTTGCATGATGCCCATGTGTGGCACTAAATGACCCCTTATTGCATGATGCCTATTGTGCCTATACTGCATGTCCCCATGTTCCATAACATGATGCCTTTGTGTGTTACTGCATGCCCACCCATGTCCCATAGCATGATTCCCATGTATGTTATTACATGATGCCCAGGTGTGTCCCTGCATACCCTATGTGTCCTATAACATGATGTCCATGTGTATCATTCCATTATGTCCAGGTGTGTCCCTGCATGCCCCCTGTGTCCCATAGTATGATGCCCATGTGTGTTATTACATGATACCTATGTGTTATTATATTTTGCCCATACTGCATGTCCCCATGTTCCGTAACATGATGCCTATGTGTGTTATTGGATGCCCACCCATGTCCCATAATATTACGCCCATGTATGTTATTGTAAGATGTCCGTGTGTTATTACATGATGCCCATGTGTGTCCCTGCATGCCCCCTGTGTCCTATAACATGCTGCCCAGGTGTCCATGTCCCATAGTATGATGCCCATGTGTGTCATTCCATGCTGCCCAGGTGTGTCCATGTCCCATAGTATGATGCCCATGTGTAACAGGTACTTACAGGTTTGCCAGGCCAGCCTGGCGCACTGCTGATGAGATGGCTTTCACAGCTGTGCAGATGGCATTGAGGAGTTGGGTCATCTCTCCGGTGCCTTTGGCTTTCCTGCCCTCTTCCATGACGAAGCGGGTCAGGGTGATGACATTGGTATCAAAGGGTGCCCTGTCAGACATGATGACTGCTGTTGTGTATGAGTGTTGTGCCCAGGATGGTCAGGTCAGCACTGTCCCACGCCAGATATCACCCTTATAAATAGTGGCACTCCCACAGCTGTGCAACCCAGCCCGGAACTGCCAACAAGAAAGGGGCAGGATTGGGGTGTGTACCCAGAGCTTGGGCTGCTCCAATCACTACACTCACTACTAGACACCCTCTACATGTGTATGTCCAGGGGCGGAGAGAATACAGGGGGCGTCAGCAGCTCCACTCCCCCAGACACAGGGGCAAAGTCCTGGCATCAGGAGCAATACACTTACAGGCTCAAGTATCTGGGCCACATTGTGCTGGGGGATGGGGAGTATATATGTATGATACATTTATATGTATGTATTATGTGTGATACATAGTATGTGTATGGTGCATTGTATGTATGATACATTTATGTGTATATGTTATGTATGATTCATTTATATGTATGTATTATGTGTGATACATGGTATGTTATGTATGATACATTTATATGTATGTATTATGTGTGATACATTGTATGTATATGTTATGTATGATACATTTATATGTATGTATTATGTGTGATACATTGTATGTATATGTTATGTATGATACATTTATATGTATGTATTATGTGTGATACATTGTATGTGTATGGTGCATTGTATGTATGATACATTTATGTGTATATGTTATGTTTGATTCATATATATATATGTTTAATTTAGGTTATAATTATTTATAAATAACACATACCAGAATTTCAATGGTTTACATAAATTGTGTGTTTCCTGCTGTATCATAATGAAACCACAACTGACACTCACATAAAAAACGATAGAGAAGGAAGTCTGGTATCATGTGCATGTTCTTAGAGGGGGTGACAATTAATTTAAAAAAGAAGGATTACTTTAGATTTTACATTTCTATAGGTCAAAGACATGATTTTATTTCTCAGGCCTGAAATAACAACTGTAATTATTGTAAAAAAAAAAAAAAAACAGCATTATAATAAAACCCCCACCTGTAATGTGAGCTGCTGTGGGGCTGCACATCTGTCCTGCACACTAGAGCTCTTGCAATCACAGGGCTAGTTGTTTTTGTTTGTTCTTTGAAGATAAGGTTGGCTGTGCATGGTGATAAGGAGAAAGCAAAAACCTTTTAGGCTCTGGAGAAAAACATTGCTCAGCAACTTTAAGAAAATACTTCTTGTGCATGTAATAAGAAACTTTTATTATCTGCTTCTGATTGCTGTAGGATGATTTAACTAATTCACTACTAAAAAGATTTGTACAAATTATAGCAACTCAGTGCATGCAGACACATCTGGAATTTTCCCTTTTCCATATCACTTATTCATTATGACTTGTATTTCTTTCTTACAGCTTTTAGACTTGAAACTGAAAACATGTGTTGTCCAGGAAGGTGGTGATGCTGTTAATAGAAGCCAAAACAGTGTAACCTTGGGCAAGTTACTTCATGTCTCTGGGCCATATCCATTAAACATAGCCATTAAGGGCCTATTGCTGATTTGCACTGCACACCCTTCATAGTATTCACCAAGGATCCCCCACTCTGCAGTGATTGTAGTGGTGCAGAAGTGGCAATGAGTCATGTTTCATTTGTATGCACAAGTTATAAAACATGCAGAAGAGATATATATTAGCCATAACTTCTAAAAATGTTCAGCAAACACTCATTATCTTATTATATTTACTGCTTTTATCCTTCTATAATATTATAGCTACAAGTTAAATATTTTGTGTAAAAAAAAATGTAATTGGCTACAACATTAATAAAATAATAAGTATTTACTAAATGCATACATGTGGCAAAACAGATACAACATGAGTTATAATTGTATGAATAGATGTGTTTTCATCTTCAATATGGTAATATTACTGTGAGTAGATAATGGGTGACTACATAGTACTGAGATGGCTGTAAAGGCTCTGTGATGCCTGCCTAGCTGCATTGCAACCTAAGGGTAGTTTAGTGAGCCTAGACCTTTGTAGCATTAGAAATGTTTGTAAGTTATATGGCCAGATACTTGCTCAAGGTATGTAGTCAGTGTTAAGGATATTATATGATAATTCATGATGATGATACCTACATCACTACATTGAATAGAGCATTACATATAAATGGTTTGTAATTCATGATCTGCAGAAACACACTTATAGAAGAAGTAATAACACTCAGTGAGTTGCAAGTAAGGGCAATATTGCAGGAAGTCTCAAACAGTGCTGGACCCACAAAGAAGCCTTTGTGTAAATGACACAATGATAAACCTAGTGGGGTTGGATTAATGCTCTGCATGTGATACATATCCTCTATATGCCAATTTTACCACATCTCTGGTATGTATTGAGCTGGCATTAATGGCATTAATGACTTAGGAAATGAGCACCTATAGGTCCTAACCAGACATCCTTACAGAATTACCTCGGAATTACCTATCCTGTTTTGTGTTCGCCTTTGTTGAAGCGTGCCGCCACAGACTCCTGGAAAGCGGGCGCATACACCCGGGCCATCTTGTAATCTGCTCCTGTAGTGTAAAAACACATTCAAATGAACGCCGACCCCCTAACCCTATAACCCTAAGTCCTTAACCCTCTAACCATAACCTCCTAACCCTCTAGCCCTAACCTCCTATCCCTCTAACCACCAACCCTAACCCTATAACCCTAACTCCTTAAACCTCTAAACCCTCTAACCCTAACCTCCTAACCCTCCAACCTTCTAACCCTAACCCCCTAACCCTAATGCCCAACCCTAACCCTCTAACCATAACCCCCTAACTCTAACCCCCAACCCTCTAACCCTAACCCCCAACCCAAACCTGCTAACCCTAAACCCCTAACTCTAAACCCCTAACCACTTACATTAACACTTGGCGCGGGCGTAGTAGTTCATTTACAGATGGTGACGGGAGCATGCACGCGTTCCAAGAGTAGGCAGCAGCACGCAAAAGCGGCGAACACAAAACAGGATAGTAACATTAACCTCTTCTCTCAATCTCAAAAAATACTGTCACCCCAAATGAAAGTTGGTTTCATTTTGAAGATTATTGAAAACTGGCTTTGCATTGTACTAGCAGTATTTCTCTACAGTAAATCATTTCTGAAATATTTAGAATTGATTTTACAAATCTTGTAATCTAATGTGCATTTAAGAGTACTTGATAAGGGTTGGAGAGGGGTCTAATTGCCAGATAATATTGCAGGTCTTTATTTTGGCCACTACAGAAACAGACAAGCAAAGCAGACTGTAATCCTAATTAGCACATTAAAGCAGCTAATTAATATTTGCGAGTCACTCATTTGCATATAAATGCAGCAATAACAACATGGAATTTCCCAGAACTGATTCACTTTAGAAACAAATGTTTAACACAACTTATAGCCAGTTTTTCAGGCTCTTTAAGGATAATCTAAAAAACACTTTAATAACCACAAAACCTCTAAATCCAACCCCATACTTAGTACTCCTTATCAAATTCCCAGTCCACCTTTGGTTGCATGATATTTATAGTTCAGGAACAAATCTACTAAAGATTAAGTAATTCCATTCCATACATATAAGTTATCCCTCTAAGTTTTGCCTGACACCCATTCCAGAACAGTCAGTCCTATAAGGAAGTGATCAGAAGGAGTTTCTTAGATGACAAGGGTTTGTTTTGCAGGGAAATGTAATGAGTTTACAATATGGCAGCAAATAATTTGCATTAAACAGGCCCTAGCATGTGATTACAACATAAAGGAAAGGAATAGACCTAGTACAAGTTACAGTGACTTCCTTAAAATGAAGGCGCTATAGTAGATGCAATATCAGGTAATAAGAAAGGTTTGGGTAAAGGACTGAGCTAAGCCACACCAGCCAGGTATTATGCTGAGCAAAAGCCATGCAGAATAACCACATATGGAGAAGGCTTCACAAAAATGGCAAATATGGTTAGAGTTAAAGGAACATTGTAGTTTGGTAAAAACTTCACATGTTTATGAAGTATGTAACAACATTATCAGGTATGCAAGACAAAACATAAACACATTTCAGAGAAAATCTTATATTTAGGTGACTCTGGGATATCTAGGATTTCAACTTGGACAGCTAATTTGCCGTTAGCTTAAAGAGGAGCATTATACTATGGGTGCTTACTCTTCCATAATGTTGTAGTGGCGCTCTTTAAACAAAACTAATAGATATTTCACCTGAATGCATATTTCTTCTCCCCGGTGTCTAATACTGTTACAAACAAAAACATAATGTCTGTCATCATTAAAGTAAAATTAAATACAACAGTTCTAAATTAAAGTCTGTATTTATGTTAAAACTGTGTAAAACAATGTTGCGTATGAGTTAAGTTATTCATAAGAGAATACTACCAAGATTACACTTCAGTAGTCCTTTAAGAAACCCTTGGGCAACAGAGTGTCCAGTTCACAAAATTGAGCATGCATGTGGACAATAACGACTATGTTTAGACACGTGACCTATGATTTTTAAATCTTGGTCTTGTCACGTCTTGTCTTTCATCTGTGAAATGTGTTTGTACAGGTCCTACTGGGCTGTACTTCCTGATAGTC
Organism: Discoglossus pictus; assembly: GCA_027410445.1. Taxonomy (NCBI): domain Eukaryota; kingdom Metazoa; phylum Chordata; class Amphibia; order Anura; family Alytidae; genus Discoglossus; species Discoglossus pictus. The sequence goes on from CM050163.1 coordinate 371,486,413, forward strand.
CGCATGTCTTTGGACAAGCAGTATTGCACAATATGAGCAGCCTCCCAACACTTTAAGTGGCCTCACTGACAATTAATTGATTCATTTAACTTTAAAAAAACATTTTGTCTGTTATCAGCTATAGATTTTCAAAATGTGGTTGTTTTCCTAGCAATTAAAGTCTTTGGGGATTGTCTCTGTCAACCAATGTCCAGCAATACAGCTGTGTGAGTCATAAGTGTCTGCCAATGGGATCTAGATTAGTGCATAATCTCTGCTCACATAGAGGTATTTCCTGTTAGTTTCTAATAAGTTTCAACAAGGTTTACTAAATATTTTTTTAACTGAAAAAGAAAAGTTTATAATGTTTAAAACAGGCACTTTTAAATGTTTGCACTGTATGTCCCTTTAACAGAAACATATTTGAACATATGTAAATATTATTCACATATTTAGTTACAGTTTTTTAAATTGTAATCATGTCTTACGTCAAGGGAGGGAAAGGAATGGCCTTGGTCGATTAATCTGAGAAGAAAGGCAACATGGCAACCACTTTGTTAAAAAGTTATTTTTGTTTTGCATAGAATTAATCCATTTGTAGTGGCCGACTCTCCATGATCCTATGGACTGCAAGCCAGGCATATCTGTCAGCCACTGCACCTCGGAGCTCCCTCAAGCTCATGCTCATTGCTTCAATGATCTCATCTCTGCCATCCTCTTCTTCCTGCGCCTTCAATCTTTCCAACCATCATGAATCTATAGATACTTAAATAACCTGATACAGCTGGGCATACTAATATCGTAGCTTACAAATGTTGTATTATAACAAATGCTGTCTTACTCTTACAGGGTTGAGTAACATTATTTTGACCACTGCCTACTTTTGATGTCAACGGTGCGTAGCCAATAAAATATGACACATGCCGTGAGCTGGCTTGATGGGTATATAAGGTGACATGTAGGCAGTCTGCAAACATATCAGCCATAGCTGTCATGGGTAAAATGTTCGACTCATCCAGCTTTGAAAAGGCGACGGTCATTGGCTTTCAGGCCAATAGTGGCAGTATTTCTGAAACAGTGCAGTTTGTGAACAGTTTGCGCTCTGCTGTGGTTAAAGTGTACTGTGATTGGACAAACAGCACCATTGCGAATAAATAATTGTGTGGAAACTGAGGAGCACCGCGTGCCATTTATGTCAGAGGTGAACGTCGGCTGTGAAGGTGTGTATGAGCCAAACGACGCGCCACAGTTGAGCAACTCACCGTCCAAGTGAACCCGGGGCCTACCAGACTCATGTCTAAAATGACAGTACAGCAAGCCCTGTTGCACCTGGGGCTCAGAAGGCAATGGCTGGTCACTGCACCCATGCTGATGAGGGTTCATTGTCAGAAATGGCTTAAATTTGCACGACAGTACCGAAGTTTGACCTCTTCTCATTGCTAAAGGGTTGCCTTCTCTAATGAGTCAAATTTTCTGCCATAGCGACTGGACGGATGTTGGTATATCAGACGCAAAACCTCAGAGAACATACACTCTGCAACCATTGTTGAAAGAACACAAGCTGTTGGCAGCAGCGTTATGGTCTGGGGTATGTTTACTTGGCATTGTCCAAATCCACTCATATCTCTGGAGGGTACTCTCAACAGATTGGGTTATCTATCCTTGCAGATCAAGTACAACCATACTGTCTTCCCTGGAGCAGATGGGATCTTCTAGCAGGACAATGCAACATGTCATACGACCAGAATTATCTAGGAGTGGTTCTTCCCTGACCTCCAAATTTTCTGGACTTGAACCCCATAGAGCACCTGTGGGACCACCTCGATTGCCATGTCCTTCTTATGGATACTCCACCACACACTCTTCAGCAGCTGTTGGATGCACTGCAGTCTGCATGGCTCAAGATACCCTTGCCAACCATCCAGCATCTTGTAGACTCACTACCATGCCGGCTATCTGCTGTACGTGCTGCACATGGCAGTTATTCTGGATAATGTGACGCGACCATGTATATGTATTTTTATGCATACCTATGACAAACATGTGTTGTACATTTGTAGTATTGATTTTGGCAAGAAGAAATACAGATATATATAAAAAAAAACTTGTACAAAAGTCAAAAGGAAGCTTTATAACATCGATTAAGGGTACTCAATAAACAGACTTTAAATAAGCTGGTAAGTTGTGTCCTTTCTCAAAGTCTCTTCTTTCCTGTCTCCATTTGAATCACATTTTATTAAAATAATAGTATGTGTCCTTACAAAACACGGACTATAAACATTGGCATTTCTGAAACCCTCTGCAGGATTGTTTACTTTTTAATTGAAATAAGGGCCGAAGTACATACAGTACAGTTGAAATTCAAAGCAATGAGTTCAGTACCGAATATTAATGATAGTAGTAATTATAATACTAACACATGTGTTAGTGGCATTACCTGTCTTGTGCTAATTCATGACTTCAGACATGTGACAACTTGACCTAAAAGAGCAGCTTTATACGTTACCAAAGCTGTGTTTTGATTGAAAAATATTAAGATCCACTAAGAGACCATTGTAGTCATGCTTATTCTATATAGAATTTTAAATAATAAAACCTCATAATGGGCAATATGATTCAGAAGGCTAAATAAGTAAATAAACACAATTTTAAATTTTGAACTTTTATATAGTTTTTTTAGGGTTCCAATTTCTTTTCTTAGCTTATTCTGTGTGTTAATTATCTAGGAGGATATTCTTGTAAATTAATGAACGTTCCATCATTCTTCTAAAAAGCAAAGTTTGAAATGCGTTATCCCCACTGTGCAAGATGTAGTGCATTGAGAGTCTCTCCCACCTCAAGAAGCTAATCAGAAACCAAAATGATATATTCCAAAACAGCAACATTGCATATAAAGGGTAACAAAATAGGGGTGATATTCTTTTATTTAAATTCTACAACAATTAGCCTTTTTGTAAGTATATAGTTCTTCAAAAGAGTTTATATCAAATATAGAACTAAAGTGGCCTTTTATATCATTTCAAATCATCCATCTCACTGCTGGTTTAACACATGTTCTGAACCTGTTGTGACAATACTGCGCTGTTTATTTGGAAACATACATTTCAGTATTTTTCTCATAGGTATGAAAATAAGTCATAGTTTTTCAGTAGCTCTTGCACATTCAAAATACACCATTAATGTATGGATAGCTAGTAACTTTCCCCTTCCTGAATGATGGTGTCACATGTTATGTTCAATTGTCTGTGCTGTCTCTCTCTGTGCACCCTCTCCCTCTCTCTGTGCACCCTCTCCGTGCACTGTCTTTCTGTATGTCAGTGTGCCCTCTCAATCTCAGTGCGCCCTTGATGTGTGCGTGTGCACGTTCTCTCTCTCCCTCTTCTCTCTCTCCCTCCCTCTGGCCCTCTCCCTCTCTCTTTGTCTCCTTCCCTCCCTCTCTCTGCCTCCATCCCTTTCTCTCCCCCTCCCTCCCCCTCTCTCGCCCTCCCTCTCTTTCTCTCCACCCTCTCTCTCTCTCCCTCTCTCTGTCTCCATCCCTCTCTCTCGCCCGACATTTCTGCCTCTCTCTCTCCACCCCTCTCTCTCTTCCTCCCTCTTGCCCTTTGCCTTCTCTCTCTCTCTCTCTGTGTCCCCCTCCCTGTCTATCCCCCTCTGTCTCTCTCCCTCCCTTCCCCTCTGCCTCCTCTACCTCTCTGTCCCCCTCCCTCTCTCACTGCACGGATGCGCCCTCCCAGGTCCCCCATTCTGATCTCCTACCCCCACCCCGCCCAGGTCCCCAATTCTGATCTACTACCCCCCACCCTGCCCAGGTCCCCCATTCTGATCTCCTACCCCCACCCCCCCAGGCACCCCATTCTGATCTCTGACCCCCACAGGTCCAACCATTCTTATCTTCTACCCCCCACCCCCAGGTCTGCATAACACTCTTTCTGCTTGTATATCATTGTTAATATATGGTGGTAACTGTAGTAATCCACCTTAAAAGGACAGAGCCCTTGACAGACCAGTGGAAGGAGTGTGTATGTAACACGCTAGGTCCAACATTTTTATATATTTAATGTGATTTCATGTTATATGATAAGAACTATATATATATTATAGAAAGTTCTACTATTCAGTCATATAGCCTTTATCTTTCTCTCTAATCCAGGGGCATCATATGTAACCATGTTCTTATTCCGTAACCATGAAAAAGAGGAATAATGTCATTGCAATAGAAGTAACTTTTCTCTGGAAACTTTGTGGTCACAGGCCTGCCCTGTACATCTTCATCTAAACATGAATAACGCAATTACAATTTTTTAACTGAGGAAATGGATATCATAATGTTCATGCAGCAAATGTATTTTCTTCTACACGTTTCTGGCGAATTTCTTATTCTTGTAGAATAGCAGTACATTTACACTTTAATCCATTCTCTGCAAAAATGTTGTTTTCGGATTGTTTTTGCGTGTCCTCTCTGCCCTTTGACCTCTTGACATTGGAGTGTTGCTTGTGAGGCAGGAAGGCTCTTTTTTCAGAAGAGAAGGTCGGGGGACACACATCACGCAGCCTAAAAACAAAACAATAAAATGAATTATACAGACAAATATAGATAGATATATACATTTATGGTTTAAGGAGGTGAAGATCATCTGATAACCACTGGTTGCTCAAACTGAAGTGTAGTTTCAGAGATCTGCAGTAGAACATATGACTTTTAATCATATCACAAACATGTTTATTTGTGCAAACTTATTTATTCATTTGTTAACCCTTGTTATTTGTCAAGACATCTGACAGGTGTGAAAAAAGGAACACTGTAGATAGGATTAAGAAATTCATATTTTTATATATAAGTATGTACTAGCATACAACATTAATAGCTATGTAAGCCATTAGCATAAACACATTTTGGATCTTGTGAGTTTCGCCACCGCAAATGATTGTGTGCACACATCTGTTGCGCGCACCACCACCAGTGTGCCTCATGTCACAGCGCCATCTTGGAAAGAGGTAAGGGGGCAGAGAGCCAACTGAGGAGGGGGACAGGGGTGGTAAAGAGAGAGGGAAATAAGAATATTGAGGGAGAGGCTGAGCAAGAGGGGGTAGAGAGATAAGGGGGACAGAGAGACAGCTGGGGAGGGGGACAGGCATGGGGGGCAGAGGGAAAGGAGAAACCAGAAAGAGTGTTATACAGACGGGGGGTAGGTGATCAGAATGGTGGTGGTGGTGGGGGGGTATTTGGAGTTTATAATGATCTCCTAACCCCCACACCCCAGGACCACCCAAACCCCCCTACCCCCTCCCTGCACCCCCATTATCATCTCCTAGCCCCAAGGCCACCCAAAACCCCCCCTTACTGCCCATCTCCCCCATTATGATCTCCTAACACCCCCCCCACCACCACCACCATTCTGATCACCTACGCCCATCTGTATAACACTCTTTCAGGTTTCTCCTTTCCCTCTGCTCCCCTTACCTCTTTCCAGGAACTAGATGGCACTGTGAAGCATGGCACATTGGTAGTGGCGCATGCGACAGATGCCCGCACACGTGCATTTGCTGTGTCGAAACACAAAAGATCCCAAATTTTTAGAAGAAATCTTATTATCAGCGATTGTTTTTGTATCTGGAGCCTGCTGGCTTGGAGTCTGAGGGAGGCACGCTCTGTCATTTTTGCTTTCTATTCATCAGAGGGGATAGGGAGAGAGTGAAATTTCTGGTCTTAGTGTGGTTTTAGCATTTGACACTTGACCTCCAACTATCCCCCACCACATATGTTCAGAAACAGGCAGTGACAAGTACAACTGCAAATCCTGTTTTCTTTCCTCTAAACCTGCCCCCTTTTTCACCGGACAATAAGGATAACCAGCATTTAATTACAGAACTAGTAGAGGAAGAAAAAAAAGACTCCAGTTACAAAATTAAATATGTTGCATACTATTAGTTACTGTAATTTCAATTGAAATATATTTTATGTGCAACAAAAAGGCACTTATATAGACTGTTTCTATATAACTAATACTAATAATATTACAACTAATAATTTGTATAGTGCTTATATGAAATCCTAGGTGAAGATAGTGATCTTTAGTCTATTTCTGAAAATATCCAAGTTTGGGTCTTCTCTGAATGAAAGTGGTAGAGCGTTCCAGAATATTGGTGCTTCATACATAACAAGCTCAGGACCCAGAAGTTTGAGATTCTGGGGATGGTTAATAGATTTTCACCTACAGATCTCAGAGACCAGGTTGGAACATAATGACTGAGGAGCTCCTTCATGTAGCTAATACCGTCATCATGAAGAGCTTTGTATGTCAGCTGACCAAGCTTAATATATATGCTTTTTTTTCACAGGGATCCAGTGTAGGGCACAAAGGCAAAAGTTGTGTGGCAGGAGCAAGGTTGGGTTGTTAATAACCTTATCAAGTATTTGGCAAAAGTAGATAGGTTGGTTTGCATAATCATTCTACAATGCAGAATAACTGAGCTGGTATGTTTTCAGCCACCATGATTTCTCTGGACAAAATTCTCGTTTCTTACATGTGATGATAGTTTGATTTTGTTGACATGGTCAGCCGGTCCCCAGGATTTGGATTTATCCTTCAAAGACATTCATTACTACATCCTTTTATTTTTAATTCCCTCATGGTATCTTCAGACCAAGGGGCAAATTGTGGCAGACACACTTATCTATGTTTGTTTATGCTCATTTCAATGCAAAAAAGAAATTTCTCTGCACATGAAAATCTAAAATTGTGGTAGAAGATATGCCGTTTATATTAGCTTGCTGCCCCTTGGGATTCTGCTGCTCTAGATCTGGGCCTTGTTGACTTATATATCATTGCATACAGTATTAATTACTGCTTATTTCTACTTGTTTCAGAGTTGTCCTATAGGGAGCCAGTTTCAGGAGAAACGACTTTCATTTCCTGGTGTGATGCTATGGTTGTGACAAACAAGTCTCACTTTGATTTAAAGGACTACTGTAATACAGGGAAAACTTCACATTTTTGTTTGGACGAACTAGAAAACTAACAGCTATGTATGCAATTTGCAAGGGCAGACCAGGGAAATGTATTTCTTAGAGAGGACAGTTACAACTTGTATGGTCAAATAGAAAATTATTTACTTCTATCCCAGGGATCACTACTTTGGTTTAAAGTGCTTTTAAACACGGAGCCCGAGTGCAACCTTATTTAAGCTATATGTTGATTAACACTTATATTTGAACTATATTTACAAGCTTTTACCACATAAGGCTACCACCCTATTTCAAACAAAAGTGTCCCAAGTAAAAGCAGTGAAGGAATAGAAAGATTTCCTTCAGGTGTATGGCTAGAAGTGATGTCATATGAATATTCCCCTAAGATTTATGGTAACAGTGGAGGATTAGAAATCCTCCCCCCATGTTTATGGCTAAAAGTGAAACTATTATGGTAACTACCCGTTGTGTTCCTTATTCAGCCTGTGATTGGTGGAAGTACTTTTGAACTCCTGTATGTGCTTTTAATTCGGCTTTGTTTTTTCTGAAGTGTCAGTAAAGATTCCGGTTTTATCCTTGCTTGAATATGTATGCAGTAAGCATAAAAGCATTTTTCAAGAAAAATTTAGTTTTTGAAGACCTTGTATATAGACAGTTGCATTTTGTTTCGCTTCTACATTTCATGGTAGCTTGAAGATTGAGGGCTTGTGTATATCTATCAATGGAAGTAAGAGAGAAAGCACTTACTGTTACTATTATTGCAGATTTTGGTACTTGACACTAACCTCTTTTCCCTGCACATGCTCAGAAGTAGGCAGCAACCCCTGAGAAATGTAAATCACCCTCTCACATATGCCACCATCACCAAAGTATCCCAGATGCCTGTGTTTCTCCAAATAAAAATAGTTTTAAGAGAATTGTCATGCCTAATTTTGCTCTAAATTAGGTATTTTTTTTCAAATATATATACTTTGTGGTTGCTTAACTTTTTGGATGATACAAAACTATACAGTAGAGCTTTATTAATCAATTTGAGGCTGCAATGCTGTTTCAAAACCAGTCAAAGGCATAATTAGAGTTTTCAGATGACCTGTTAGTTACAATTACTCAAGCTTACTCTGACTTAGTCTTCAGTAGCAGTTTACTCAGTCTACGTGCATCCAACTGCATAGGAAAACATGTTTTCTCTCCAACAAAGGAGGTGCGAGTTAAAAAAAATTCCATTGTGACAGGTATATTGATGTGGTAACATGACCCCAAGCTCTGTCGGTTTTCCCAGACTTTTTTTTTACTGCAGAAGTAAATAGCTATGTACCTTTTATGTCTGTGTTTACACTTTTAGTGTGAATACAGTCATTATTAGTTATAGATTTTTAATGGAATTACATACTAAGATATGAAAAGATACAAGACGTATTTCCTATTTTTATCAAGACTTAGACAATATATAATAGACAAATAAAAATGTATCTCTAGATGCTGTATTACTCATTTGTATGCAGAATTGAAACACTATTACAGAACTATTGGTGTCTTGTCACATATAATAGTTGTGGTAAGTTACGAATGTTGGTCACGCAATGTTAAAAGTTACAGGCTGGCACATGCGCGACGAAGTGGCTTATTGCGGGCCTTGCGATGAGCGCCGTAGGCTCTCATCGTGAGGCCAGCACAACTTTGCTGCAATTAATCACCGAAGGTGCTCATTGCAGGCCTCGCAATGAGCGCTGAGCGCAAGGCACTTAAGACTTTGAAAAAGGCTGGCAATGAGTGCCAAAGGCGCTCATGGCGATGCCCGCTATCAGAGCCGAAGTCAGTAGGCCTTTGGCGCTGATCGTGAGGCACACAAGAGGGGGGAAACAGACAAAGGGGTCAGAGAGTTGGAGAGTCTCGCAATGAGTGCTGAAGGCGCTCAACGCGAGGCATGAAACTGGCGGGTTGGACGACGTCTGCAATGAGTGCTCATTGAGGGGTCGTAGGCGCTCATCGAGAGGGCCGTAAAGTAGAGGGAGGGAGAGGCTTGCAGTGAGCACTGAAGGCTCTCATTGTGATGCATGAAAGTGGCGGGTTGGCCGAGGCCTGCAATGAGCGATGAAGGCGCTCATCGCGAGACCCCTAAAGTAGACAGTGGGAGAGCCTTGCATTGTGTGGCAAACAGCATTGCCAGCCTTCAAATTTTATTGCCGTAATTTTTGCGGGCAAGTCGCTAGTTTAAAATATTATCATTTAAAGAATTTGGCTTGATAATTAATGAATGCTTTAGAAAATAAATTAAAATATATAGCCTTTGATTTTTATCTATTATATAAAATCTTGCTTTACTTTGCAAGGCACCGGGACCCTTCCTTGGATGCAATGCAATCTTTATTTTTGTATATGGGCATTTTTGCTGTAGTGTAGGGCCCCCAGCCCATGCCCCATGGCCCCCCAGCCCAGCCCCCTCTTGCTTCTTACATTGATTGTGGAATTTCAGTTCCCTTCCTCCATATATAAATATATTTTGACCCCGGAGAGACAAAAAAATTGGGAGGGGGGGGCATTTTTGTTTTGAACCGGGGACCCACCATTCCCTAGCTCTGTCACTGAATGGAAGAGCAATTTACAATAGAATCATTCTCCCAGGTGATAGTTAGTGACAGCAACTAAAAAACAGCAAACAGTTACAATAGAGAATAATTTAATTTAATAGTTAATAAATTAAACATTGTATTTATTTTTTACTCTCTAAAAATATTTTCACATTATCAATACTAATTCTTCCATATTTTAAATATGAGACTACAATGGCCTTTCAAGGACATCACTTTGTATTTTGCAGAAAGCGACAGCCATGTAGCATAAATATGTTTTTTTAGAAATGTTGTTTAAGCATATCCTTTACTCCAATTGTAGGCAGTACTTTTATGATGAAACCACTTTATTGTCATTGCCATTGTTTTGAACTTCAAGTGCTCAAGGACACCATCATACATCCCATCCAGTGACACAGATTCCCTGTGAACAGACTGTCACTTAACCACAGAACAGGTATGGCCTTTGACATGTGCATGAGCACTTTCGGCCATTGTTAATCATAAACACAGCACTGGGTAAAGGTCTGTGTGCTCAAGGGTCACCCAGCAGGTTTATATGGTGCCTAACAGGCTTACAGAGCAAGTAAACAGGCTGAGCTACATTCGGATGACACTGCTATGCAGAAAATATCAGGCTGAATATCTTCTCCTTCAACTTGCATGTACAGAATTAATTACTGCTTTTTCTCCATGCTAATGACCTTGTTTATTTTTTAAACTATATTTTACCAATTGAGAAAAGTATTATAAACTTGCTCATTTAAACGACCATGCAGGGTTTCTGGATTTTTAAAGGTGTATACTATATCTATGTATTAATTTACCTTTAAGTACTTTCATTTATTAAGAAGTGCTTAAAAACATTGGGCCTGATTCAATTGCCCAATTCATAAATTTATACACACTTAAAATCGCTCTTAAGATTGCTACATATTCGGCAAATATTACTTACTTGCCCATCAAATATGACAGCATGATAGTGTCTTATAAATTGTGTCTCCCCCCCCCCTCCGTCCCCTGGGTCTTTCCTCCCCCCCAACCCTGGTTCTCTTCCCCCCTCCCCTGGGTCTCTCCCCCTTCTCCCTCCCCTGGGTCTTTTCCCCCTCTCCTTCCCCTGGTTGTCTTTCCCCTCCCCCTCCGCTGGGTCTCTTTCCCCTCTCTCCCTCCCCTGGGTCTCTTTCCCCCTCCCTCCCCTGGATCTCTTCACCCACCTCTCCCTCCCCTGGGTCTCTTTCCCCCTCTCCCTCCCCTGGGTCTCTTTCCCCTCCCCCTCTCCCTCCCCAGGGTCTCTTTCCCCACCTCTGCCTCCCGTGGATCTCTCCCCCCCCCTCTCCCTCCCCTGGGTCTCTTCCCCTCTCTCCTTCTCCTGGGTCTCTTTCCCCCCCTCTCCCTCCCCTGTGTCTCTTCCCCCCCTGGTCGCTCTGCCCCTCCATCCCCTGGGTCTCTTCCTCCCACTCTCCCTCCCCTGGGTCTCTTACCCCTCTAACCCTCCCCGTGTCCTCACCCCCCAGCGCACGTCTCCCCCTGGTGCAGGGGGTCTGGGGCAGGGGAAACCATGATGGCCTTTGGTGCTCATTGCTGCTAAGTCCCGCGGACCTCCACCCCAGCAGTCAATACGTTTTAAACCCAACTAGGCCTCCAAGGATGAGGTTATTTGGGAATCTTTTTCCTAAAATTAACTAATAATGAAAGCATTACACATTGCCCTAAAATGCAAATCACTGATTCAATGCATATTTCAAAAGTGTGTATGCCATTCATACAGTGATTGAATTCTAATAGAAGCCTGGAGTTAACTTAGATTAATACATGTTGGTATATGTTGATTATAGGGGTGTGGTGAGGCTGGTGAAAGAGAACAAATGGGGCAAACTTTGAAGGTAAGTATAAATGGATAAAATTAAGTAAAAGGATTGATTGTTGTTGAGAGTCAGCAATTTAATTAGGAATAAAGAGCCATCATTAAAGTGATAGTAATTTAAAGCAAAGGCCTGGATAAGCTCTACTATCAAGAGAGAATAGAAAATATAGAGTACTAGGCCTAGGAGAGATAGTATAGAAAGACTGTTGGAGACAGAAAAAGTCCAATTGTAGGAATAAAGAAGACAGATGCTTATTACACAATATACTCTATTGTGTGTCCCCAATGCTTCTTCATGTTGCTGCCAGTGACTAGACTTTAAGAAATCAAAAAATGATTAATAACAGGACATAATTGGTATAAAACATTTTAAAAACATTTAGATAATTAATTTTTTTTCAGCTAAAATGTATCATTTCTGGAAAGGCCACTTGAATTGTTCAAATGTATTCTGAATACAGCCAGATAATCGGACGCAGCTACTTGGTTATTGCTATCGCTTCTATAGCATGAAGAAAAATAGCAAGAAAAAAGGTGGTCCTGCAGAGTAACAGCTTAATTTTGCTGAATGTTGTGCAATTGAATTTAAAGGAAGCACCATATTTTTTAGCATGCTTTTCTGGAGATTTTTTTGTTGATAAAGTGTTTTTAGAAAGTTTAAAATTAGTATATACAACCTTCTGTTTTAAACTATTGGTTTCCGTTTTTCATTAATGGCATCAGACATTTTGCCTGTGTTCCTAACAGTATGAAACACCTAAGAGGAATGGGATACAGGAAACTAGTTTAATTGGCATGATTTTTTTTTGCAGTGATTGCCCAACATAAGGAACTGGCTCCATTTTGCACCAAACTATAGAGTAACTATTAACTATTCTTTTTCAGATGCAATAAAGAAAAAGTGCTTCTTGTGGAAAAATAGTGGAAATACTTTATATAGGAAAACAACAGCTAATACCTTTTTGCAACTCTAACCACTAATTTCAGTGTTGCTCTGTTACATGCTTTGTGTGCTCCCATCCTGTTATGAAACGGTACGTCTTTCAAAACACAGCCTCAGCCTATACAAACCTGTACGGATATGCCACACTTACAGTTTGACATCTCTTGTATAAGGTATCCAGACATCTACATTTTTGGGCACAGTCTTGTGACTATGAACTATGTCCCTAAGTTATATTTATCCCAATAAATATTACCCACAGCAGGATAGGCTGGCTGGAGTATTGTTACTGTAATGGTCAGTTTGCATATGTTTATTTAATAACTGATGTAAGCAATGTAATCAATATTTGGAGAATAAATGTGGATTTCCAAACTTATATTTGACATTTAGAACTGCCCTTCAACTGGGGGAGATGATCTGCCCAGTAGGCTGTCCAAAACAAAGGTTACTATACCAATTTAGATTTGTTTGCTATGGTCACTTCAGGAATGGAGGTACTGTAGATGAAGTTTCAGGACAGCATACTGTGCAGATCCTTTTCACACATGGACACCTGATAGAAGATGGAGAGAAGTATGTCTGCTTGAGTTTTAAATACTGATGTTCAAATTTGAGTTTAAATAGCTAAAATGAATTGTTTCTTGAAATACTAACAATTCAGTGAAACCATATTGTATGAGCAGTGAAATATGAGTTTTTAAAAGTTTTAATTATATAAAGCTGCTTACGTTTATAATGTAGTAAGCCAGAGTCACTGTAATGCCTGGACTGAGGTTTTTCCTCCTCTTTTCCCCAACAGACCCGTGTAACCACCTGCCCTCCCGGTTTCAAGGCATATCTTAATAATCCAGTCTGTGTGTAGTACACCGACTGTGGCCTCCATTCAATGTGTTCAGTTAGCAATGTGACAGTGGGAGTTTTTTGTTGTCTGTTAGCTACAGAGCTATTCTATGGCTCCTTCCAGACCCCCCCCCCCCCCCCACTGTTAAATCTAACTGACCCACACAAAGGATTGTTTTGTTGTTGTTCTCTAGCCCTAAAGTGTGCTTGCAGCACTGAGTCTGAATCTAAGTAGTCTTCATTGCAATGCTGCGGAATGGTACCCACCATGTGAACACACTACACTTACCCTATCCCTCATACCAATTTATCTAGATAAACTCCTTTCCATGGTAGGAAATGGGTTAAGTAAGCCCAAAAATAATGCAGGGGACTTATAACTCCTCTGTATATGACTTCTCTGCTATCCGCTATGAGCCCCCTCAATACGCGTTATGAGCCCCCCCCCCCCCCCCACCTAAAAATAACCACTTAACCATGCAGGTTCCTAACAGGCATCTAAATTTAACCTCTAATACCACAGAGGTCCTTATCGGATTACCATGACAACTAAACTTAACCCATATACCATGGGAGACTCCACATACCCCCATGGTATTTTGAACTATAGCAATGGGGGTCCCTCAATTCTGGCTGAAAAATAATTGACACATATTTCCGCCACTCAGGATCCTCAAAACTCCTACATAAAGAAAAAGAGCCCCAAAACCCATTAGTCGGCATGAGAGCTCTCGAGTTAAGGAGCACCATTAGTAGTAATTGTTTTAGAGTGGCAGGTTTTTAGATGGTTGAAGATTAGGATCATTGGCTTTAATCAAGAATGAAGAGGATCAAATCTTCAATCAACATAAATGGTCTGCTTATCTAGGGCAGAAGAGTGAGTACCACAGATTCCGTGATCATCGCTGGATGGTGTACAAGGATAGGTAAAGTATTATTTTGCACCCTACAGGTGTCGTTTCTCTTTGTAGTCTTTTTCTTTTTTGTAAGTTTAGTGCTAGTGACTACGGGGGTCCTTATGGATCACCATTGGGGGTTAGGTTACATGGGGGTCTAATATAGACCCCTGTGCTGGTATGAAGGGTGCCATGGGGATCCTTGAAGACTCCTATGGCACAGGGTTTAACTTTAGGTGCCATGGGTGTCCAATGCGGACTCCTGTGGTATAGGGATTAGTTTTAGGTGCCATGGTGGTCTATAGGGAACATACGGTTGTAGTTAAGTGTAACATGGTCTGTGGAGACCTCCATTATATAGGGGTTAATGTTAGGTGCCATGGAACTATAGGGAACCCTATGGTTACACTTTAGATGGGGTATCTCTGGGGTCATAGGATCTAGCACATGGGAAGGGGGAATCCCAGGGGAACCCTGCTCATAACACAAGGGTAGAGGGAATACTAGAATATCCCTGGGCTCATAGGGGGAGGCAAGAAAAACCACAGGGGATCCCCTAGTTGGTAGCAGTTAGAAGGGAGAATCTGAGCTTATGGTAGGTATTGGGAGGTCAAGACATTTTCTGCTCGGGCGGACATAAGACATTTTCTACATACAACCTTACATGCAGAGGTGGGGCTACTGCAGGTCCAGTAAAGGTGAGTGGTCTGCTGTTACCAGCAGCAGTATTGGGAGAAAGTGACTTTTATTTTATTACAGGAGGGGAGAGCTGTAGAATTTTTTTTTTTTATTTGTTCAGGACCAGGAGATATAAAAAGGTTAAACTTAATAGACCAAAAGTTTTTTTTCAACCTCATTTATGATGTTACTATGGTAGAGGGTTTTTCTTCTCACTACAATAAATTGCAAAGGGACCTTTTCAGCATAAAAAGACATTGGAGGGCCACTTGAACATGTTACACGCTATCATTAGCACCACAGACACTTGTTCAGGGGAGGTATGAAGGAAAAGTAGATGAGGGGATTTTCAACAATATTTAGTCTGGATCTGTAAAACAAGAAATATAAAAGTTTGGCTATTACTAATCTAGGTTACAAGAAGTCTTGGATGAAGGCCTTATTGGCCTGGTTCTTTACTTATTATTAATTTTATCAAGATGAGTTTGAATTTGTTTCTGAGTTAACCAAATATTGGGTAAGGGCAGCCCTTTTATTATGCTGCAATGGTGTTACTGTTGGTTCCTGCCTTCTATAGACAGAAGTCATTATTTACATCTTGATAGCCGCTTATCGTTTATCAAAATATGTATCTCACATCTCACATCTGAAATAACTTACATTTACTTTTTAAATATTTGTACCATTTATATATTTTAAAAACTTTTAAATTACAGTCTTTTCAAATCATCAGTGTGTTTTGCATTATTCCAGTTCAGACTTGTTTAAGGGTTTGTTATATTCCTTGTAGATTTGGAATGCTGCCTTCTTTATTATCTACATACTTATTTTATTTATTTAATTACCTGACGGTTAAGCTACATTGACTTGAATCCATTGATATCAGTTTTATTTGGTTTGTTCGGATAAGTGTGTTTATTTAACAATTATTCAAAAGCTGCCCTTTAATGATTTATATCCCAATTTATGCACTGTCATGATCTCCTCAGCATATTAAAATATACAGTGTTAAAAAGGCATTTTTGGTCCATTGTTATTTTTAACATATTCAAAAAAACGTACCTACCTGAAAATAGCATACAAAGCGCTTCACTGCAATGCTTAGTGAATCCAGGGGATAGTCATAAAATAAGGAGCACACAATTATGATTCCAAAGTGCCCATAATCATAAAATTCAGCATTTTGGATTGAGCTGTACATAAAAAAAAATTCCTTTTTATCAGACTACCACTAGATCCCCCCCCCCCCCCATAATTAGGTTTTAAAATTCATTCTAACTACAAGCATACCATATTTGTATATTGTGCCACGTTACACAAAAAGCAAACAGGCATAATCAATATATGGCAACTGTACGTGTCATCTGCCATTTGTGAGGATGGTTACATTTGAAAAAAAGAGAGTCCCCAGCAAAATGGTCACTGTTAGGTCTGTGACTTTTATAGTGACCTCAATACAGGTATTATGGCAGAAGTAACCATTTAAAAGTGGCTCTTTAACTATAATTCTTAGGTGATAATGTCCTGATACGTAGGAGGATTTTTGTTTGAAAGTTCCTCATCCCATACACAGAACAGTAGTGCAGTGCCTCTAGGTCTTTTACTTGAGATTGTCCTTGCTTATCCTCGCCTCACACTCCAGACTGTAACTTTTTCAATAAATATTTTTTTGAGAAAGCAACAGGAAACATTGAAAAATGTACATATTGACTCGAACAAGAATGCATGCCATCAACCCTATAAATACTGACAAATGTTTTAGGGGATGCAAAATAGCAGGAGACTTCCTACATACATGGTGGACCTGCCCAACAACACAAATAATTTGGAGGCAATCCCACAAATTGATATCTCAAGTTCTAAATATACTGATAAGACCCTCAGTGGAGACCTGCTTGCTTTGAATCCATATGGGTACACTAACTTCCCCCCAAAACAAACTTCTACAATTAATTTGTTTGGCAGTTAACAACCATATAGCTAAGAGTTGCAAAACCCCTAACCTTAGCATAAAAGAGGTCATCCTTAAGATTAACTATGTTATGATAAATGAGAAAATAACTTACAAATTGAAGGATTCATTTATCTTATTCCTGGCAATTTGGTTGCCACAGCATAGCAGTATAGGTCTGTAGAAAGGTAACATTTACAGAAATATATAGCTGTCCATGTAAAGGGATGCAAGAGCTGGTGGGGTCGTGGACGCTGTCCTTGGAGGTGGAGCGTGCACTCGGAAGTGCAATGGCCAGGTCAGACCCTTTTCGTATTTCTTATTTCTTCTTTATGTTCTTCATATTGGTTAGTCTTTTTATTCTTTTATTTGTTGTTTAATATAATTTTATTCCCCCGACTATAGTAAACAGGGAAAGTTATAGTTAAAAAGGTAGGAGTGATTGCTCCTAGGTATCTGGCACTGAAAATTTAGAAAACTAAGAAGACTACAAACAATGTTTCAATGTATTAGCATATTGTTAATAGATAACCCTGGAACTCATACATAACATTATGTAAAGGATGTGAATACATGTTTGAAAACATTTGTAACGTCTTCAATAAAAAGATTGTTAAAAAAAAAAGTTATAAAAATGTACATTTACACTATATATTTTTTATAATTTATTTATTTATTATCTTTATTTATATCGCGCCAACATATTCTGTAGTGCTGTACAGGGGTTTAGTACATGGCAAAAAACAAACTTAACACCTTAAAGAATGGAGGGCCCTGTTTTTGAGCATATAATCAAATGTACATAGTGCTTGTTTCCAAGACACGGACACACAATTGAAAACTCGCAAACTTACAATCTAAGGGTTTAGGTGTGATACAAGAGGGTGACAAATACAAAATGGCAACGTGAATGCAATTTGTTTACTCAATTGGAGGGGTCTGTGAGCTGTACTGTAGATTGTGGGTGGGAGTGTTATTAAGCTGTGGAGTGTGCAGTTGTAATTATGAAGGCTGAAGGTGATATGATTTTTTAAATAGGTGTGTTTTTAGTAATTTTTTAAAGGTTTTGAGGCAGGAAGTTAATCTAATGGAGCGAGGCAAGGAGTTCCACATAGTAGGGGCAGCACGAGAAAAGTCCTGAAGACGGGAGTGAGAGGAGGTGATGAGAGAGGAGGAAAGAAGAAGGTCGTTCGCAAAATGAAGGGGGCATATCCAAAATAATAGTGCATTAAAAATAGATTTAATATTATTATTATTATCATTTATTTGTAACGCGACAACATATTCAGTATCGATATACATAAGTTAAGTTACAGGCAATGACAAGTTCAAGATTCACACATTGCAAAGAATGGAGGGCCCTGTCTTTGAGCTTGGAATCTGGTGTCCATAGCACTTTCCCTATGAAAAGAGCTTACACTGGCCCTTTAAGTACAGGATAGTTTGTAAACTAACTCCTTTTTTAATTCTAAATGGAAGGGAAATATGTAAGAATTGTGATGGAAAAAGGGTAGAAGTGGAGAAAGGAAATAAAAAAAAGGAGGCGCAAGGGGTTACTCGTGAAAACTATGAGATGATGATATGACAAGATAACATTTAGCTTTTATCTTCAGGGTATCAATTTATCTGTCCATAGAGAATTAGAATAATTCTCACTACAGTTTATGTTCACGATATACCCGTGAATGCAGAAAAACTGAGATTAACTGAAACCAGGCTTAAATAATGTAGAATAGCAACTTTATTTTCAAATAGAGAGAAAAATAGAAAGAAAAATAGAACTAAAGTATAATCATTATATGGTGCACTCATGATATAATGGGAAGGTGAACAACTAATTGTAATAAACCTATAATATAAGTTTTTTTTTGTTTTTTTTTATTCTTTTTATTAGTTTTCATGTAACAAATAAGACAATTAAGACAATAAATATGTACAATAACAGTCATCACAAAAATATACATTCCAATTATTCACATTCAGAGGCAGGAAACTCTTAACCATATTCTCACCAATAAGGCTAGGAGGCAAGACATACGGGAGGAATATCAGGTCTTGCATGAACGTAAGGTGCAGAAAGAGAGCAACGCTCGTCAATTGAGAGAGCATTTTCCTTTCCCTCTACACCCTACCCATTACTTCTTTCTTTTTTATAAAAGAATCCCATATTAACCATTGCTTGTCTATCCCCCTTTTTTTTAAGCTTACTTGACCAGATGACCTTAAGTCAAATTCTCTATTTTTAGTAACCACCCTAGCTATTTCTGATATAGATGGAAGTGCATTTTCTTTCCAATATTTACACATTGACACTTTAATTACCAACAGGATATGAGATAGTAAAAAATACTGTTTTGGAAATATCTCCTTGAGATTAATGTGGAGTAATAGCACTTCTGGGTTAAAGGGGATTTCAACTTCTGTTATCATTTTCAGCCATAGACAACATTTCCTCCAAAAGGCCTTCACTTTAGTGCATTGCCACCAGACATGTTTAACATCCGCTCTCAAACCACACTCTTTCCAACACAGTACTATATCCTTTTTAGAAAATTTATTCATTGAGTCCGGTGTACGGTACCACATGTTAATTATTTTAAAATATATTTCATAATTAGCAGAGGATCTGGCCGATATTTTAACCATTTTTATTGTTTTAACCCATTCTTCCATACTAATAGATAGTGATAAACTTTCCTCCCATTTCACCATCCCTCGGGTTTTATTATTCTGGGTATTTAGAGAAATAATCTCCTGACATTTAGAAATCCTGTGGCGTGTATTTGTATTATATAATAGGAGTTCAAAAGATGTTAACCTGTCTATATTTTCCTTTTTAAAGCCTCTCCTTTTTATAGCACTCTGTATATTCATATAGTGTAACCATACATTTTTATCAAGTTTAAATTTGGCATGTAGTCTTGACCAACTGAGTAATATGCCTTCCTCACAAAAGTCTATTATACGATAAATACCTTTTTCTATCCATTTCTCCAGGGATATTATCTTAAGCTCTCCCTTAAGTATTTCTATTGGTGCAGCCAAAGATGGATATACTGATAGTTTCATTTTAGATCTAATTTTCCTCCAGAATTTAAGCAGAGATTTAATATGTTTTGGCACTAATTTATTCTTTACCAAATCCATACTTGAAAACCAAATTATGGCATTTATAGGAGTAGGATCCAGGAATACTTTCTCCATCTCTTTCCAATTTGGCTTTACTGATGGAAGATTCCATGGAATAATCTGGGCAAGAGATATAGCTGTTGAAATATCTTTTATACATGGTGAAGCAAGTCCTCCAAACTCTATTCTTTTCCTAGTAATCGTACTAGCTATCCTCGCTCTTTTACCCTGAAGGATATAGTTATCTATTAGCTGTTGAAATCTCTTTATCCAATATAGCATAGGGATATCAGGAATAGATCTAAAAATGTATGTTATTTTTGGAATAACAATCATTTTTATTACTGCTATTCTCGCAGTCCCGGATAGATGAATTGATCTCCACTCTTGAATATCTTTTAATATAGTTTTGTATATATTAGACAGATTATTTTTTAAAATATTTTTAATATTGAAGGATATATGTATTCCCAAATGTCTAATTTCTTTTACGTTCCAGTTATATTGATATCTCTCTCTTAGCTTCAACTTAATTTCTGGAGATAAACCTCTAGTGATTACATCTGTCTTAGATGCATTCACTTTAAAGTAAGAGACATTACTGAAGCTGTTTAATATCGCTTCTAGTTTTAATAAAGATTTTTCGGGATCCGTAAGAATGATAATCATATCGTCAGCATAGATAATTGTTTTATATTCTTTCTCCCCAATTTTAATACTGCTTATTTCCTTCGTTGTTCTTATTTTTTCTAGCAGAGGTTCCATATATAAAACAAATAATAGAGGAGACAGGGGACACCCCTGCCTTGTTCCATTTGTCATACTAAAAAATGTTGTCTCAAAATTTGTCCCCACTACTTTTGCTCTTAAATTACTATACAAGGCTTTTATTGCCTTATTTGCAAAATCCCCTAAACCATATTTCTGGAGCACTACCTGCAGGAACTCCCCGCTGACTCTGTCGAACGCTTTTTCCGTGTCTATTGACAGGGCCAGCATGGGAGCTCCTTTCTTAATTCCCGAAAAAAAAACATTCATTAGACTTCTAATATTGTCAGACCCCTGACGGGATCTAACAAAACCTACCTGATCTGGGTTTATAAGTTTATCTATTAAAGGATTTAGCCTTTTTACTAATATTTTGGAATATAATTTCAGATCGAAATTCAAAAGCGATATGGGTCTATAACTCTTCCTATCGGCCGTATCTTTATCCTCTTTTAATATATTTATAATTTTTGCTTCTGTTAGTTCCGCCGGGATGACACCGCTATCTTTTATTTCATTATACATCCTAGCCAGGGGAGCCATAACTACCTCTATAAATCTCTGATAAAAAAGCTTATCTAACCCATCCGTGCCAGGGGCCTTATTGTTTTTACTTTCTTTAATCGCTTCTTCTATCTCCTCTTCCGTTATAGTTTTATTCAGGGTCTCTAATTCTGTTTCCGAGATTCTTGGGAGATTCAAGTCTCTTAGAAACTCCTCAATATCCCTTATATCTTTTTTTATTTTTATCTCTGAATTACTCAGGTTATAAAGGTTAGAATAGTAGTTATGGAAGATATCACTTATGTCCCGAGGATCTCTATAAACCTTATTATCCTCCCCTCTGATCTCTTGGATGCAGTTATGAATTCTTTGCTTTTTCATTTTATTTGCCAAAATTTTTCCAGACTTATCTCCTCCTAAGAAAGTCTCCATCTGAGACCTCCAAATTAATCTGTCCAACCTATACTGTTCTACCTTCTTTATTTGTTGCTGTATATTTCCAATCTCTTCCCTTAGGGCCTCATTCTATTACCGGCCGCAGCCGCTGCGGGGCCGCAAGGACCGGCCGCAAGCTTTACGGCTATTCTATTTCCCTCCGGCCGGGGACTCCGGTAGGCTTGCGGCCGGCGCCTTGCTATCTCTTGCGGCCGATCGCGCCGTAGGAAAGCCTTTGATCTAAAACGGCCGCAAGGAAATCGTCCGTAAGAAAAGCCTGGTTGCGATTCTATTGCTCCGGGAACCCTCTCTGCAAGGCTAAAAACGAGCCGCAGCTTACTTGCAGCAAACATGTCCCGCTAGCACCAATTAAGCACATAAAATAGCTCAAATAAAGCCATCCTGCACTTTGCGGAGTCTATAAAGTGATATTCAGTGTTAGAAAAAATAGCACATAATTACCCTATACTCAATTCCGTAAAATAATATTTTTTTAATATACGTAAAATATACATGTAAAAAGTCCATAGGGCTTGGAGCACCTCAGACACGCCCACGCCGCAGCCGGAAAATAAACAGTTAATTTGAACTCGGGTTTGGGCTGATGTGCAATCTTGAGAGTGGGTTACTTTTAATCCTCATGTCCCCCAATATGATCCCTAGCATTTACAGAGCTGTACAGTGCAGGCTTGAATTTATTTTTGCGTTTTTATATTTCAGAGCTTACGGCCGGTTTCAAGATATGCGGCCGGCCGTAAGGGGAGATCCTTGCGGGGCCGTATAATAGAATCGCGAGTTAACTGAACCCCGGCAAGGAATCGCAGCCTTACGGCCGATTTACGGCCGGTAATAGAATGAGGGCCTAGGTTTCTTATTTGGAGATTTTTTATTCAAATTATGTTTATCTTCCAGATTTATATATAAGGATCTTAAGGAGTCTCCCCACTCTTTTTTTAACAAAATTGTTTTAGATGTTAATATACCTCTAGTGAATGCCTTAAATGATAACCAAAGCATCGTGAAAGACTCAATTGAACCATTATTTATGTCAAAATATTCTATTAGGTTTCCCTTTATTTCATTAACTCTTGTTTCATCTTTCAAGACCATTGGCTCCAATCTCCAGTTTCTCTTTATTTTATAGTTTCCATTTTTTTTATTTAAAACTAGAGCTATTGGGGCATGATCCGAGATTGTATTTGTATATATATTAACTTTAGATGTATCATTCAGCACCGATTGATCTCCTAAAATGTAGTCAATTCTTGAATATGAATTGAATCTTTTAGAAAAACATGTGTAATCTTTTACCCCAGGAGACTTAATTCTCAATATATCATAATAGCCCATTTCTATAAGTAGTTCTGTAATTTTCTTAGATGCATTGGTGCTATTATTTCCTGTTTCTACTTTGGCTTTACTTGACCTGTCTATCTCTGGGTCCAAAACTAAATTAAGATCCCCACATATAATTGTCTTACCTTTTTTAAATTTGTTGACCAGCTTCAGGATATTAATTACATAACTTTCTTGTTTCCGATTGGGTGCATAAATATTTACAATTGTATATATCTGGTTATCTATGTTTCCCACCCATATAATAAATCTTCCTTCTTCATCTATTTTACAAAATTCTTCTTTTACTACCAGATCTTTATAAAAAAGAATGGATACTCCCCTTGATTTACTATTGTACTAGGAGGCTATACTATAGACAAATCTTTTATTCCTTAATAAGTAAGAATACTGTTTTTTTAGATGTGTTTCTTGGAGGCATACTATGTTTGCTTTTAATTTCGCAAATTCCTGAAAGGCTAACTTTCTTTTCAGGAATTTAGTCCATTAATATTATATGAGATTAATCTAATATCCATATTAAAGTGCAAGGTATTATCCTACCCCTCCCCCTATCCTGCACTCCTTCCCTAGCTCCTGCCCAATCATTCACCCTTCCATTCTCATCCCAAAACATACATTTGTCTGTCCAGTTCTTAAATACAGACTTCATACTAGGGTCTCTTTGACCAAAATTGAAAATAGCCGGCGTTAACCAATGATCGTGTTGTCGGGGTGTAACCCTTCTTTTCTTTTATCTTTTTCCCTTTTTTTTATCTATTTATTTATTTATTATTTATTTATTTTCTTTCTCCTTTCCCTTTTTTTTCCCTTCTTTTTTCTTTTTTTTCTCTTCTTTCTTCCCTTTTCTCCCTTTTACTTTATATACCATTTCCCCTTTAACTAATAATTCAGACCTAGACAAAGCCACAATAATACCTTCAGTTATCACAACCAAGATGGAGTACACCGTAGGGAAGGGAGGGGGACCAGAGAGGGAGCATGTTCTTTACCGTCTTTTTTTTTTTTACTATTACCCACATTATATAGTGTTAAAACCACATTCCTGTGTACACTCAGAATCATTGCAATTCCAAAGTGTAATGTGCACTTCAAAATTTTATCTAAATCTCAAATCTTCCTATTGCATCAACCTTTATAATACATGACAAGGGCAAAGCCTAAATAACGAAAATCAAATTGTGCCCTTTAAATATCACTTTTCACCATGGTCCTTCCTCTACTCTACCTCCCCTCTCCCCCCCCCTTCCCCACCACTTCCCCTCCCCGTCACAATTTTCTACGTGTTCACAAATTTGTGCATTATTACAATTGTATTTGAAAAACTCTATAAATTATAAAGTGCATCATGCATTTATCAACCATTCAGTCTTCAAACTATTATACCGTAATAAATATCCATAAAAAAACTTTTGTGTTAAGTGAACATATTAACTCTATAATTTGTAAAGTGCATCATGCATTTATCCAACTCTTCAAACTTCAACGTGTTCTACCAGGATAAATATCCATTAGAATAGCCTACATACTAATTTCTACAAAAAAAAAAAAAATGTTATTTCCCAAAATGCCACCTTCTTTTACAGTGCAAAATATGTGCAAAACTAATATCTAAAAAGGGTAAATGTACACATGCATATACATCAACAGGAAGAGCTCATCCCCTCCCCCCTCCATTTTCTCAGCAAGGGATTATTTTTGTTGCCATTCTGGCCTCAATAGTATATCCTTTCGGATTATATTTATCTGATTGTCCATCTTTATATTCCATGACTTTAATAGTTCTTCTCCGTTTTTTGCTGAACTGATTTTGTGCCAGCTTAAGTCTTTCTTTACCATGAGGCCTACCGGTGTTGTCCATCTGTAGATTAATTTTTCTTGTCTTAAAAGTTCTGTAATAACTAAAAACTCCTTTCTTTTAATTAGGGTAGCAGCAGATATGTCTTGAAATTTTTTTATTTTCTCATATGGTGCCTTTTTATATTTCTCTTGAAAATTAGCTTTCATAATTAGATCTCTCGTGGATAACTTGTGAAAATTAACAATCACATCTCTTGGCAGCTTATTTTTCAAATGCATAGGAATAGGGATTCTAAAAAATGCAACCATCTTATCTTCCACTTGATTATAACTTGGCGCCATGGATAAAAACAATTTTATTAGATATTCTTCCAAGTTTGCATCTATAATTGATTCATCTATTCCCCTTATCCGGAGATTCTTTCTTCTGATTTTATCATCAATATTACCAATTCTGTTATCTAGAATAATTATTTTCTCTTCTAGTTCCTGGTTTTGCTTCTGAAGGTCGTTGTTGTCTGCCTCCATTTTATCGATTTTGGCCTCCAACTCTGAAGTTTTGTTATTTAAGGCAATAATTTCTTTTGCATTGTCCAGTATTTGACTTTTTATATCTGCTATAAAGGATGTTTGGAACTCCTGTAATAATATCTTCATTTTTCTCACTGTAAGTGATTCTTCTTCTTGTATATTTGATTCTCTACTAGTATTGCTTTCGTTCATGCTCCCTATACTTTGACTGAGATTTTGTTCTGTATCAGGTGATATAGGGAGAGGTATCTCCTGCGGTTTTTCTTGGATTTTTGGAAAAAAAAAGGTATTAGGTTTTTGTTGATGTTCTTTTTTTTCTTTATTTTTTGTTTTAACCGGCATTGCTATTTTGTTAAGTAGATTCCCTCTTTTTTCCTTCTTATAGTTCCTTCTTTTTATAATTATCTTTTAACCAGTTTTCAAACCTCAGTTCACAAATTTTGAGAGTAATTCAAGGCCCAGAACTTTCAAGCAGTTTGTCGAAATTAAAGAGCACTATTAAAGCAATACCATTTATTTAGGTGAAACAGAAGATATTTAGATGGAGTCTATTATATAACTTAAGTCCATTCAGCTTATGCCACATAGATCATCTTCTTGCTTACTTTACTTCGTTTATACATAAGCGATGATTTGAATTATAGATAAGTGGTATATAAGATTATACTTAAGGGAGCTTATTTTCTCTTGGGAAAAACACTAATAAACCATTTATTTTTAGAAGGCGTCTTATCCTCCCCCCATACTCAAACTGCGGTATAGAATTTTGTATTTCAGTTGTTTCCATTTAACAGTAGTTGCTTCTGAGGTAATCCTTTTACTTCTGTATAATCCTTTTATAAAGGACTCTTTATACAGAAATGCAAATTTCTTTAAAATATGTTCTCCTTTAAGTACTAGAGACTCTTCTGGTAGCTTTGTACCTTTTCTCAATAAGCCCCTGATTTCACTGTGTGTCTTTAATTGTGAGGGTAACCACACCTGAATTGCCTTCTGCTATGCAGTGCAGTTTAACAGGGTAGATATTATTATATACATGTTACATACGTGTAACACATTATTACAGCTCCATCTTACTTCAGAAATGTTTCTCTCAGTCCCATACAGTCCTTTTATACAGGGGTCTTTTGTGAGACATTTTAAGATTCTGAGGTATTCACAGTATAGTTCCTTTTAGGTCTCCATGAGCAGCATAACTGTATCATGTGTGTAAAATGTTATATATGCCTTTTCTTCTTTAGACCCCTGAATTCCCTATGTGTCTTTAATTTGAAATTATTACAACCCCTGAAATGCCTCCTGCTATGCAGTACTGTTTATCAGGGTATATTGTTACATACGTGCTCCATATACGCATCGCAATGGTACAGTCCCAGCTTCAGAGATTTATCATCCGCCTCCTTTGCCAATATTTGCCTGCAGGTCTCCTCTTCTCCTTCCCTCTGATCCTGTTTACTGTGCTTTACTGTGCTTTGCTTTGGGGTCACTGGAGAACTGGAGGACCAGCAGCTTATGGCTCAGGAGTTTAGAGCGCAGCTCAACCTCAGCTATATTGCCAATGCCTCTTTTCCTCCTTCTCTCTGGTCCTGTCTTACCAGACATTGCATATGGGTCTTAGGGGAAAAATACAACCCGCAGGACAGGGGGGAGACGCTGCTCACACTCTGCTACACTCCCGACATCACCTCATCCGCCGCTGCGTCGCTCAAACGGCGCCAAAAACCATTTCCGGTCACGCCCCCCAATAATAAATAAATAATAAAATAATAATAATATAAGTATTATTCACCTAATTCTAGAAATTGGTACAGTATAGTATATGAGAATACTGTATGTACTGCTAATGGGGCAAAAAAGAAAAATGTAATTAAAATCAGAACATGCCTTCCTCCACAATATAAAGGCAGAAAGAGATACACAAAGTGACCAAAAACCAAGAAAATAATCACATGGAGTATGTATATTGGAGAGGAGTCCATGTTCTGATTACAATTTCCCTTTTTCTGTCTCTTTGAACCCCTTTGAGAAGCACCAGGACAACATTTTGGATCCATCTTACACAGTTTTCTGGGTCAATGCAATTCTCCATGCAAATCTCACAAGAAAACGGCACAAATAAAACCCTGCGAATGTGGAATCCACGAATGAGAAACCTGTGAATGCTGAGGGCCGCCTGTATACTAAAGATTAAAGGATCTGCAATTATATAAATATGGTTTCGTACAAAATAATAAACAGAGATCTGATTACCTATAATAAAGCAGCTAATCTAAAATGCAACTATGCATCTTTGATATAAATGAACAGTGTAAAATCTGTACTTCACTATTTCCTTTTAAAGAACAGGCAGAACCTGAACAACAAATTAATATTTGTGAGCTGCTCATTCATAGAAAAAAATGGCACAACACAATGTATAATCAGTTTTTAATGCTCTTTAAGAATCACCTAACAAAACATTCCTTAATTTTGGGGTGACATAGTCCCTTTAAGATACATATGTTGGATCAGATGTTTTTTTGGCATTTAACCTGTTAAAAGGAAAAAAGCACATGAGCAATGCCCATACATAGTTTTAAAGTTACATAGTAATTGAGGTTGAAAAAATACTTTCAGCTTATCAAGTTCAACCTTTTAAGATCTCCTCTGATCTGCAATATACGGATTAGTTGTTAATTAATTGATCCAGAGGAAGGCAAACAGAAAAAAAAAACAAGTGAAACGTAGCCAGTCATCTCAAAGAAAAGAAAAAATCCTTTCTGACACCAGATTCTGGCGATCGGATTCCTCCCTGGATCAATACTCTCTCTAATTAACCAGGATAACCCTCAATACCCCTTTTAATATCTCCTCTTAGATGCCTTTTTTCGAGAGAAAATAAGCTTAATTTGGTTAGTCCTTCTTCATAACTTAGCCCCCTCCATTCCCCTAATTAGTTTTGTAGCCCTTCTCTGTACCTTTTCCAGCTCTAAAATGTCCTTTTCATGAAGTGGTGCTCAAAATTGTACTCCATATTCCAAATGAGTGCGTATTAGGGGTTTGTATAGTGGCATAATTATATTTGTTTCACTCGCTTCTATATCCTTTTTAATACATGCTAATATTTTATTTGCCTTTGCAGCTGCTGCTTCTTGGCATTGAGCACTGTTACCTAGGTGGTTGTCCACAAGCACTCCCAAGTCCTTTTCAATATCTGATACCCCTATATTTGCTCCATTAAGAATATAAATTGCATGGCTATTTTTCCTTCCCAGATGCATAACTTTACATTTATTCAAATTAAATCTCATCTGCCACTTAGATGCCCATTCTTTTGCTTTATGTAAATCCCTTTGGAAGAAAACGCATTATTTTCTGATTGAATTACCTTGCACAACTTTGTGTCATCAGCAAAAATGGAGACACCAGACTCCAATCCCACTTCCAAGCCATAAAACTTAGATGCCTATTCCTCTATTTTTTGTAAATCCCTTTGGAGGGAAAGTACATAATTATCTGAATTAATTACGTTGCACTACTTTGTGTCGCCAGCAGACACTACCTCTAAGTCATTAATAAATATGTTAAAAAGGAGAGGACCTAATACTGAGCCCTAAGGAACCCCACTTACCACATTAGTCCAATCAGAGTATGTTCCATTTACAACAACCCTTTACTTCCTGTCTTTTAGACAGCTCTCAATCCATGAGCAGATATTTACTGCAATTCCTGTATCCTTTAGTTTGCACAATAGTCTTCCATGTGGCACTGTATCAAAAGCCTTTGCAAAATCCAAAAAGACTACATCCACTGAGTTGCCTTGATCCAGGTTCCTACTAACCTCCTCATAGAAACAAATTAGATTTGTGTTGACTTCTACTTATAATCCTGTTCAAATACTTGTATATTATGCCTTATTAACCCTTCTACAAGCTTTCCCACTACAGAAGTGAGGCTCACTGGTCTATAATTCCCCATATTTGCTCTTGCTCCCTTCTTAAATATAGGTATCACCTCTGCTTTTCGCAAGTCATCTGGTAGCGAAGTCAGTGTTGAATGAATCTTGAATAATTAGATATAATGGTTTTGCTATTACAGAGTCCAGTTCCCTCAGTTCTCTTGGGTGTATTCCATCAGGAGCTGGGGCTTTATTTTCATTTATTTTTTCCAACCTTTTTTGGATTTCTTCCTGCGTTAACCAATTATTACGTGAAGGTAGTGTAGCACCATTTTGTTGCGGTGTCCCAACCACTGGTATCTCCCTTGTGTATACAAAAGAAAACAACCTATTTAGCTCATTTTCCTTTTCCTGGTCACTAATTATCAGACAGCCTGTGTCACATTGTAATGTTCCTATAGCTTCCTTCCTGGCCTTCTTTGCATTAATATATTTAAAAAAATTTTTAGGGTTAGTCTTACTTTCCTTTGCAACTAATTTTTCATTTTCTATTTTAGCCAGTCTAATAGCCCTTTTGCAAGCCTTGTTGATCTTATTTAAAACAGTCTCTGTCATCTATAATTATATTATCTGCCTGTTTTTTACTCTGTGTCTTGATCTTTAAATCATTGTTAAGCCACATTGGATGTGATTTACTCCTTTTACTTTTATTCCCACATGGTATATGCAGGGGCGGCTGGTGCATAGGGGCAAATGGGCAACCACCCTCCCAAAATTAATGCACTGACTCAATCCTCCCATCACATACTTAACTGTATAATTTATATAATAGAAAAATAAAAAAGTGTTTTATCACGTTCAATATTCTGTTTTTTTAAAAGCTGCTGCTGTCAAAACCCTCTGTGCTGTACACTGACTTATCACATCTACCCCCTGCTGGTGACTTGCCTAAACTTTTTGGGTCTCTGCTCAAACTATGCTATAACAGATAGAGCTGAACCTGTCTGTCAAACGCAGCATCATTCAATCAGAATGGCCAGAAGGGAAAAGTCCCATACCATACAGGGACTGCAGCTCTCACAATCCCCCTGGAAGTGAATACATTGGTGCAATCTCAATAAAGTTTATTGGAAAAAAAAAACACCCAGATCACAGTGCATGCAGATAGAGGCAGCTGAATGTAAAGCTTCAGTCTTATTGATTCCGACTACCGTGCTCCACACACCAAGCTTGTGACCTGTCTGTCACCACCCCAGCCTATACCAGACAGAAGCAGCTGCAGAGCTCAGGTGAGTCCATATCCCTCTCTGTGTCTTGCTGTTGTTGTTCTGTCCTTCAGTCGTGTCTGACTCTCTGTGACCACAAGAATGCAGCACACCTGGTACACCTGTCTGTGTTTCTGGTTCTGCTTATCCACATGGTTTTCATAGCAAAGATACTGGAGTGGGTTGCCAGTTCCTCCTCCAGTGGAATGCATTTTGTCTGACCTCTCTAAAATGACCTGCCCATCTTGGGTGACCCTTCGTGATATAGCTCACAGCTTCACTGAGGTAACAAGCCCCTTCACCATGACAAGATAGCGATCCCGAAGGGGTCTTGTGTCTTAGTCTCTCTCTCCATGTCCATATGTATTTATAAGGGTAGGGTATACTTACTTTGGGGGAGATCTTATTGTATGTGTAAGATATATATATATATATATATATATATATATATATATATATATATATATATATATATTGTATATGTGTATATATATATATATATATATATATATATACTGTATATATATATATATATATATATATATATATACATACTGTATATATATATATATATACATACTGTATATATATATATATATATATATATATATATATATATATATATATACAGTGGATATAAAAAGTCTACACACTCCTGTTAAAATGTCAGGTTTCTGTGCTGTAAAATTAGACAAAGATAAATAATTTCAGAACTTTTTCCACCTTTAATGTGACCTATAAACTGTACAACTCAATTGAAAAACAAATTGAAATCTTTTAGGTAGAGGGAAGAAAAAATATAAAAATAAAATATTATGGTTGCATAAGTATGCACACCCTTAAACTAATACTTTGTTGAAGCACCTTTTGATTTTATTACAGCACTCAGTCTTTTTGGGTATGAGTCTATCAGCATGGCACATTTTGACTTGGCAAGATTTGCCCACTCTTCTTTGCAAAAACACTCCAAATCTGTCAGATTGCGAGGTCATCTCCTGTGCACAGCCCTCTTCAGATCACCCCACAGGTTTTCAATCGGATTCAGGTCTGGGCTCTGGCTGGGCCATTCCAAAACTTTAATCTTCTTCTGGTGTAGCCATTCCTTTGTTGATTTGGGTGTATGCTTTGGGTCGTTGTCATGCTGAAAGATGAAGTTCCTCTTCATGTTCAGCTTTCTAGCAGAAGACTGAAGGTTTTGTGCCAATATTGACTGGTATTTGGAACTGTTCATAATTCCCTCTATCTTAACTTCTTCAGCTGAAGAAAAACAGCCCCAAAGCATGATGCTGCTACCACCATGCTTCACTGTGGGTATGGTGTTCTTTTGGTGATGTGCAGTGTTGTTTTTGCGACAAACATATCTTTTGGAATTATGGCCAAAAAGTTCAACATTGGTTTCATCAGACCATAACACCTTTTCCCACATGCTTTTGGGAGACTTCAGATGTGTTTTTGCAAAATGTAACCTGGCTTGGATGTTTTTCTTCGTAAGAAAAGGCTTTCGTCTTGCCACTCTACCCCATAGCCCAGACATATGAAGAATACGGGAGATTGTTGTCATATGTACCACACAGCCAGTACTTGCCAGATATTCCTGCAGCTCCTTTAATGTTGCAGTAGGCCTATTGGTAGCCTCCCAGACCAGTTTTCTTCTCGTCTTTTCATCAATTTTGGAGGGAGCTCCAGTTCTTGGTAATGTCACTGTTGTGCCATATTTTCTCCACTTGATGATGACTGTCTTCACTGTGTTCCATGGTATATCTAATGCCTTGGAAATTCTTTTGTACCCTTCTCCTGACTGATACCTTTTAACAATGAGCTCTCTGTTGACCATGGCTTTTGCTGTGGGATGCGACTAAGAAAATTTCAGGAAAGACCAACTAGAGCAGGTGAACTTTATTTGAGGTTAATCAGAGGCACTTTAAATGACGGCAGGTGTATGCTGACTCCTATTTAACACGATTTGGAATGTGATTGCTTAATTCTGAACACAGCTACATCCCCAGTTATAAGAGGGTGTGCAGACTTATACAACCACATTATTTCCCTTTTTTTTCTTCCCTCCACCTAAAAGATTTCAGTTTGTTTTTCAATTGAGTTGTACAGTTTATAGGTCACATTAAAGGTGGAAAAAGTTCTGAAATGATTTATCTTTGTCTCATTTTTTTTACAGCACAGAAACCTGACATTTTAAGGGGTGTGTAGACTTTTTATATCCACTGTATATATACTGTATATATATGTGTGTGTATATATATATATATATATATATATATATATGGTGTGTATATGTGTATATATTTATATATATATATATATATATATATATGTGTGTGTATATGTGTATATATATGTGTGTGTGTTTGTATATATATATATATATATATATATATGTGTGTGTGTGTGTGTGTATGTATATATATATATATATAAACATATATATATATATATATATATATACATATGTGTGTGTATATGTGCATATATGTATGTGTGTTTATACAGTGCCCCCTTGACTTTTTACCTATTTTGTTACACTGAAGCCTTACGTTTAATGTTTTGTTAATCTGAATTGTATGTGATAGATCAAAACACGATAGTCTAAGTTGGTGAAGTGAAATGAGAAAAATATATATATACATAAAACTATTTTTTAGAAATAAAAAACCCCTTTTGTTATGAAGCCCATAAAAAGCTCTGGTGCGACCAATTACATTCAAAAGTCACATACTTAGTGAAATGATGTCCACCTGTGTGCAATCTAAGTGTCACATGATCTGTCATTACGTATACACACCTTTTTTTAGAGGCCCCAGAGGCTGCAACACCTAAATAAGAGGCACCACTAACCAAACACTGCCATGAAGACCAAGGAACTCTCCAAACAAGTAATGAAAAATGTTGTTGAGAAGTACAAGTCAGGGTTAGGCTTTAAAAAAATATCCAAATCTTTGATGATCCCCAGGAGCACCATCAAATCTATCATAACCATATGGAAAGAACATGGCACAACAGCAAACCTGTCAAGAGACGACCGCCCACCAAAACTCACGGACCGGGCAAGGAGGGCATTAATCAGAGAGGCACCACAGAGACCTAAAGTAACCCTGAAGGAGCTGCAGAGTTCCACAGCAGAGACTGGAGTATCTGTACATAGGACGACAATAAGCCATACGCTCCATAGAGTTGGGCTTTATGGCAGAGTGGCAAGAAGAAAGCCATTACTTTGCGAAAAGTCATGTCGAAGACAACCAAAATGAATGGAGGAAGGGGCTCTGGTCTGATGAGAGTAAAATAACAATTTTCGGTCATCAAAAAAAATGCTCTGTCTGGTGCAAACCCAACACATTACATCACCCAAAGAACACCATCCCCACAGTGAAACATGGTGGTGGCAGCATCATGCTGTGGTGATGTTTTTCAGCAGCTGGGACTGGGAAACTGGTCAGAGTTGAGGGAAAGATGGACGGTGCTAAATGCAGGGATATTCTCGATCAAGACCTGTACCACTCTGTGTGTGATTTTGAGACTAGGACGGAGGTTCACCTTCCAGCAGGACAGTGACCACAAACACACTGCTAAAGCAACACTTGAGAGGTTTAAGGGGAAAAATATAAATGTGTGGGAATGGCCTAGTCAATGCCCAGACCTCAATCCAATAGAAAATCTGTGGTCAGACTCAAAGATTGCTGTTCACAAGTGCAAACCATCCAACTTGAAGGAGCTGGAGCAGTTTTGCAAGGAGGAATGGGCAAAAATCCTAATGTTAAGATGTGGCAAGCTCATAGAGACTTATCAAAAGCGACTTGGAGCTGTGATTGCCGCAAAATGTGGCTCTACAATTTATTGACTTTAGGGGGGTGAATTTACTTTTTCTGTTATTTTGTCCTATTTGTTGTTTGCTTCACAATAAAAAAAAAACAACTACATAGTTGTGGGCATGTTCTGTAAATAAATTATGCAAATACTCAAACAATCCATGTTAATTTCAGGTTGTGAGGCAACAAACACTACAAAATTACAAGGGGGGTGAATACTTTTTCAGTATATATGTGTATACATATGTGTGTGTATGTATATATACAGTCAGGTCCATAAATATTGGGACATCGACACAATTCTAATATTTTTGGCTCTATACACCACCACAATGGATTTGAAATTAAATGAACAAGGTGTGCTTTAACTGCAGACTTTCAGCTTTAATTTAAGGGCATCCAAATCCGGTGAACAGTGTAGTAATTACAAAAGTTTGTATATGTGCCTCACACTTTTTAAGGGACCAAAAGTAATGGGACAATTGGCTGCTCAGCTGTTCCAAGGCCAGGTGTGTGTTATTTCCTCATTATCCCATTTACAAGGAGCAGATAAAAGGTCCAGAGTTTGTTTCAAGTGTGCTATTTGCATTTGGAATCTGTTGCTGTCAACTCTCAATATGAGATCCAAAGATCTATCACTATCAGTGAAGCAAGCCATCATTAGGCTGAAAAAAACAAAACAAACTAATCAGAGAGATAGCAAAAACATTATGTTTGGCCAAATCAACTGTTTGGAAGATCCTTAAAAAGAAAGAATGCACCGGTGAGCTCAGCAACACCAAAAGACCCGGAAGACCGCGGAAAACAACTGTGGTGGATGACCGAAGAATTATTTCCCTGGTGAAGAAAACACCCTTCACAACAGTTGGCCAGATCAAGAACACTCTCCAGGAGGTAGGTGTATGTGTGTCAAAGCCAACAATCAAGAGAAGACTTCACCAGAGTAAATACAGAGGGTTCACCACAAGATGTAAACCATTGGTGAGCCTCAAAAACAGGAAGGCCAGATTAGAGTTTTCCAAACAACACCTAAAAAAGACTTCACAGTTCGGGAACAACATGCTATGGACAGATGAGACTAAGATCAACTTGTACCAGGGTGAGTGGAAGAGAAGAGTATGGAGAAGGAAAGGAACTGCTCATGATCCAAAGCATACAACCTCATCAGTGAAGCATGGTGGTGGTAGTGTCATGTGTGGGCATGTATGGCTGCCAATGGAACTGGTTCTCTTGTATTTATTGATGATGTGACTGCTGACAAAAGCAGCAGGATGAATTCTGAAGTGTTTCGGGCAATATTATCTGCTCATATTCAGCCAAATGCTTCAGAACTCATTGGACGGCGCTTCACAGTGCAGATGGATAATGACCCGAAGCTTACTGCGAAAGCAACCAAAGAGTTTTTTAAGGGAAAGATGTGGAATGTTATGCAATGGCCAAGTCAATCACCCGATCTGAATCCGATTGAGCATGCATTTCACTTTCTGAAGACAAAACTGAAGGGAAAATGTCCCAAGAACAAGCAGGAACTGAAGACAGTTGCAATAGAGGTCTGGCAGAGCATCACCAGGGATGAAACCCAGCGTCTGGTAAAGTCTATGCGTTCCAGACTTCAGGCTGTAATTGACTGCAAAGGATTTGCAACCAAGTATTAAAAAGTGAAAGTTTGTTTTATGACTGTTAATCTGTCCCATTACTTTTGGTCCCTTAAAAAGTGGCAGGCACATATACAAACTGTTGTAATTCCTACACCGTTCACCTGATTTGGATGTAAATACCCTCAAATTAAAGCTGAATTCTGCAGTTAAAGCACATCTTGTTCGTTTCATTTCAAATCCATTGTGGTGGTGTATAGAGCCAAAAAGATTAGAATTATGTCGATGTCCCAATATTTATGGACCTGACATAAATATGTGTGTGTATATGTGTATATATATGTGCATGTGTATATATATATATATATATATATATATATATATATACTGTATATATATATATATATATATATATATATATATATATTTATATATATGTGTGTGTGTGTGTATATATGTGCATGTATATGTGTGTGTGTGTATATATATATATATATATATATACAGTATATGTCTGTGCACAGTGAGCAAGGTGTCCACCCTTAGGGTCATTTGAATAAGCAAAAAAACAAAAGGGTTTTGGTGTTTCTACTGTTCAGGGAAGAATTGCCTGGTATTTTGGGTCTGGATCACTCTATTGGGAAAGACCAGACTGATATATTACAGAATATTTCTCCCTCTGAAAGGCACAAGTGAGCTAAAAGAAGCTGCTCTCTGAGTGGATTATCATGTCCATAGAACTAACCTATCAAGGTTTGTTCATTCTCTCACTGAGCACCTCTATTTTTTTTTTATTTTTTTTTTGTATACTAAATATTGATATAAATTATGGCAAAAATGTAAAATTTGTATGTCTAACAGGTCAGCGGTCAATTTTATCAATTCCCTGCAGCTTGATTAAATGTCACTGGGTAACGAAAAAGATAGATTTTTTGATGACGCTAAATGTTGTACTTTTAATAAACTGTAGTCATATGTTATTCCAAAAATCAAAATTTTTTAGATGTAGCCAAATACAACATTTCCTACAAATTTCTTTAAGAAATAACAAAAATGTCTTGCAACAGAATTTGTAAGGGTATGCAATAGGAATCCAGAAAGGTAGGGTTGCTTGTCTTTAATTTATAGTGTTAGCAATTTTCATAAATTGGCCCTCTAAACTAAAAATGACATGGGAATTGGCTCTGTAGGCACAGATAGATTCTAATAAATCGGCCCAAAATATTGCAAGCCTTATCATACTGTTACATGAACTATATATTTATTAAAACTAATTTAAAGGTATTACATAGAGGATATTATACTCCATAGAAATTACACACTATCTATCCTAGCCTCCAACACACTTGCTTCAGAGGTTGTGGACAAGTAGGTTCATATATGTATACCTGATGGTCAGGTCCAAAAATTAATGCATTATGAAGAGATGTAAAGAAGTTATTATCTGATATGTTAGGACATAACTTTATTCTTACTCCTGAAACAGTGTTGTTAGAGGTAAATGTACCTATGCTTCTAAATATACCACAGAATATCATCAATACTATATGTGCAATAACTAAGGCCCCTATGCAGTTCTCTATTTCGTAAAGTTACACCACTAAAAAGTGCTCAGTAACTTTCCCTAGATATTCTATACACCTCTCTCAACATGATTACGAGAGAGCTACTCACAATGCCTACGAATAAACCCCACAACTGCTTCCCCACTGATTTTCACGCATCAGAAATATTATGAGTTGATTTTACACAAAATAGCTAACCGATTCCAAATTACTTAAAATTACATATTAGTCGTAATATCACTAAATATTACCTTGTAAAGGTCACCTGTAAAGGTCACACGCGATTGCTCCCTGCCTTGCTAAGACCGATCCCCATTCCCCCGATCACACCTGATCCCTGTTCTACATAACCATGGAATTCCTTTGAGACCCTCATGGCACCTAAAATATTAATACAATGTCCTAATTGGCACCTAAATGTTAACCTCCACCATGGGGGTCTATAATGGCACAAAGAGTTAATCCACAATGCGACGGGGGTCCTCAAGGACCCCCATTGCCCTCTACATAAAAAACTGTTAATATTACATTTTGAAAAACACAATATAATCAGATTGTTTAGATTGGTTCAATTATATTTAAAATTAAAATTGAGCAGGGTGACATCAGAAAACCCATTCTGATTGGCTGAAATATGATGGACATCTATTTTAGCCAATCAGAATGTGAAATAAATTATATTCTAAAGTGCAGCAACAGACATTTACGGCGGGGGAGTTCTTCCTAGGAGGAACTCTGTTAGTTTAAATAATCTTCATTTTTAGAATGGCATATTTTTTGGAGAGCTCTTTCCTGGCCCGGAAGATGCAGACATTGGCTTCAATCAGGATTGAAGAGGACCAGATCTTTTTCAATTAAGATCGATAGTATAGTCCAGGGCAGAAGACTGAGGACCAGGGCGTCGTTGATCATCGATGGATGGTCATTTGGGTAGGTAAGTATTATTCATTTTATTTTATTTTATAGTTTTAATTATTTTTTTTTATTTTATTGTATCATTTTATTTTTTATATGGGATTTTTTAATTTTAACTGTAATTCTATTTTATTGTCATTTAATTTTAATGTAGGTTTTTACATTTTTTTTTTATGTATTGTTTTTTTTATTTTGGATAATTCATTGTTTTTTTGTTTTTTTTAAGTTGGGGTTATTTATTGTGACTTTTACCTAGAGTGCCATGGCAGTCCTTGAGGACCCCCATGGCAGTTAGAGTTTAATTTAGATACCATGGGAGTTATTTTTTGGACCCCCATGGTAGTTAAGGGGCTAATAAGATACATTCATTTTTTTTAATGTATTGTTTTTTTTATTTTTGGATAATTAATAGTTTTTGGGTTTTTTTTTAAGTTGGGGATATTTATTGTGACTTTTACTTAGAGTGCCATGATAGTCCTTGAAGACCCTCATGGCAGTTAGGGTTAATTTAGATACCATGGGAGTTCTTTTTTGGACCCCCATGGTAGTTAAGGGGTTAATAGGAATATCATGGGGTTCTGTATGAACCCACATGATATGTTGTGGGCTAATAGCGATACCATGAGAGTCTGCATAGCCCTCCATATATAGACCCCCGTGGTATGTTTGGGGTTAATAGGGATACATAAGGTTTATGCACATCGGGGATCAGGTGTGATCAGGGAAAAGGAGAATTGGGTGTGATCAGGGGAAGGGGGCAATGGGCTGTGATCGGGGAATGGGATCCTCAGGGATTCTCTTCACTGCATGTATGGAGGGAATCCCAGGGGAATCTCATTGATGGCAGTTGGTTTGAGGAACGTAATAATACTTAAAACAGCATAGTTATGAATAGGGCTGTAAGTTTATAATGGAACATTCAAGAGAACCTTAACAGGGTTCAATCATGTAATCTAATATGTGAGATAATGTCAGAAAGTAATAGTGCATCAAAATTAAGATTAGTTTGTATAGAATTTATGTCAAAATGCCAAGATATACCTCAAATTAGCTTCTTAATATTTATCATATTTAGCATTATCTTAAGGGAAGAAAAAGTACATAGGAGAGTGGCTGGCCTAGCAGGTCCTGAAGGTCCTTCTTGCACTGTATAACAAACACACATTGTAATATGTAAAGAGACACTGCTGCAAGGGTCTGGTACAGCAATGTATATTTACACACATATACATACAACACAGAATACAGAACAGAGGAGGATGAGAAAGAGAGAGACATAATGTATGTGGGGATTCCCTCTCTATTAAAACTAAATTGTTTGTAGCGTGACGGAGTCCATTTAACTATTAGAGAATAACTGTGTTCTAATAATACTCTTTTGAAGAACTACACTTGAAAATATTTTTAAAATGGAAGATAAAATAATACAACCTGTAATATCTTTTACGTACAGTTCTGTTGCTGTGGGATCTACCATTCTGATTTCCGGGGATCTTCGCTAGGTGACAGGAGGATTGCACACCAACAGTTCACATTTTAGGTATACCGTTGCTTGAGCACAGGTGAGTTAATCAGAGGCTCTGCAGGTGGTTAAACAGAAGCACTGAGCCTCTAATTAGCTCACCTGTGCTCAAGCAGGGATATACCTAAAATGTGAACTGTTAGTTAGCCCTATAATCCCCTTCAAGTCTTAAACTTATAGTAGAGTTACTGAAGGCAGCTCATATAGTGGAGGGTAAACGTCAGGAGGAAGTTAATAAGAAAGAAACAGAAAGAAAAAAGTAGAACAAGAAGTAAAGATGGAGGCGAGCATGTAAATGTTTTTGTGAACCCTCATGTGGAACCTCTGTTCGACATTATATTTTGGAGAAAACTGAGATATTTCTAAAGCACTGTATAGTGAGTTTTCTAATGGCAGATATCACAAGGCTGAGCTGGGCCCTCTGGGTAATAAACACTTCTGACATCGGAGTGATGTCATAATAAATGATGTCACCGAGCCCAGGGCACTATATAAGGAGCTGTGTTGGGAGGTAAAGTCATTAAATTCAGGAGATCAATAGATGAGCCTCTGAACAGCCAAGTGTTGGTGTCTTATAAACATGACTATAGGAAGCCTTAAAGGAGAAAACTCTACCTTGAACATGGAAAATGAGAGATTTTACAGATAAAGGTAAGGTGTAATATTTTGTGTATTAGGGGAATTGTACAGACAAAAAAAGTACAGTATAACAATTGGGGGACAAAAATGTATTTAATTCTCTTGCAACTTTCTACTACTTTTTATTCAGTTTCCCCATCTGGATCGATACCATGTCGTGGTGAAGGGGCTTGTGTACTTCAATGAAGCTGTGAGATTTACCAAAATGGGTAGGTCATAGCAAAGAGATCACGGCCCACTGGAGAAGGAACTAGCAAACCCACTCCAGAATCTTTGCCAAGAAAACCTTATGGGTATGCATGGCCAGAGACATAGTAATAGGCGTGCCTGACTTGCTGAAGGTGTGGAAAGTTTGTCTGAAGCTGGGGAAAAGACTCACAGAGAAAAGTGTGTCCAATTGTCTGAACTAGAGAAAAACCTTATGGGTGAGTATGACCAGAGACATAGCAATAGGTGTGCTGTGGTCCATTGGGTCATGGAGAGTTGGACAATAAAAAACTAAAATTATTTAGATTTGTATAGTGTTAAGTCTCATGTATTTATTGCACCCCTTGTATCTTTCTACAGAAAATTGCAGCAGCCTCTCAATATAAATAAGAAACCATTACATATGTGAGAAAATATATCTGTGAGGTGAGTGTTGAACTTCCTTCAGTTTATTTATTTTTTACTATATGGACGTAAGGTGGCCACACCTCACCATTAATTGTCATGGCAAAGATACACTTTGTTTAAAGTAGCTCTGCAATGTATATTTTTTAGAGGTGTCTCCCATTAAAGGGAAAGTTTTACCACCTTAATGTACGTGTGAGTTTTGCCATTTTTTTTTTGTATATGTAATCACTTGATAGCAATTACGTGAGGAGAGCTGTCTTAGGGACTATCAGATTTATATGTACAACTACTCCAGGACCCCCAGAGAGTGACCTGCAAGTCTATTAAGTGACTTGGTATATGGAATATAAAGAGTGGATATAAAAGCTGTATATATCACATTAGATAACATCACAAAGCCTAGGTAATAAATAGATGGAGGGACTGAAGATCTGCAAGTTAACATGTCTGATGTACATAAACCTCAAACAGATACTGTATGCCTATATTTAGATTATATTTTTTGAAGAACCAGACATATTAAAAGTAATGGGCACATACAGCCTTTAATTAATTATCTGTCATATACAATTAATTATTCATTATTGGTGCAGCCATTGTCTACATTATGTATTCTTCATGATTTATTTACCCCTTTATTAACCCCTAAGCTATGGAGAGAAACCTGTAAGGACTTCATGATATCTATATTTAAATCCTAAGAGGTCCCCTCAACTACAGTATTTAATTACCTAATCATGTAGGCATTTGTAGGCATTAGACCATATTCGTCCTTAAATGCGAGTCATAGGCCAAGATTTTAGGATGTCCTTGCTGGGTTCAGTTGACTCAGAATAACTGAGGCATTGATTGTTAAACCTATTGTTTTAATTTACAGCTGGAGAAAAAAACATAAACAGAAGTGTGGAAAGTTTGTTTGAAGCTGGAGAAAAGACTCACAGAGAGAAGAGAAGCATGTGCAGTTGTCTCAACTGAAGAGAGATATAACACAGAGAGAACTGTGTGCAATTATCTGTATTGGAGAAAAACACAGAGACAGCAGCTCATGATCATTTGGATTGGAGACCTGAAGTTTTGAAGAATACAAGCCAGTGATTGTGAACAAACTATTGGACTGTTTGTTTTGTTTCATCCAGGTTTAGCTGGATGAGAGCTGGTTAGTGAGGGAGCTGTTATCAGATAGGGTAGTGCTTCAATGGAAGCTAGGCCTGTTATTTTCTTTGATTTGTTTTGGTTTATTATTAGTGCTTCAATGGAAGCTAGGCCTGTTATTTTCTATTTGTTTTGGTTTAATATTTTTATATCACTGGCTAAAATTGGAACAAATTACAGCCTCTTGTATTGTGTTCCACCATAAAATTCAGGGGCGGCTGGTGCATAGGGGCAAATGGGAAACCGCCCTTCCAAAATGAATACACTGACTTAATCCCCTCATCACTTACTTAATTGTATAATTTATATAATAAAATTTTTTTTTATCAGTTTCAATATTCTGTTTTTTTGTCACTTTAAATTTCAAAACCCACTGTGCTGTAGTTAAACACACTAACTTATCACATCTAGCCCCCTGCTAGTGACTTGCCTAAACTGTTTGGGTCTCTGCCCAAACTATGCACTAACAGATAGAGCTGAACCTGTCTGTCAAATGCAGCATCATCCAATCAGAATGGCCAGGAGAGAAACGTCCTGTATCATACAGGGACCTACCTACAGCTCTCACAGT
This sequence comes from Discoglossus pictus, assembly GCA_027410445.1. NCBI lineage: Eukaryota > Metazoa > Chordata > Amphibia > Anura > Alytidae > Discoglossus > Discoglossus pictus. The sequence continues at coordinate 371,529,161 of CM050163.1, forward strand.
CCCCCTGGAAGTGATTGGTGCAATCTCAATAATGTTTATTGAAAAAAAAAAAAACTCCCAGCTCACAGTGCCTGTAGATAGAGGCAGCTGCATGTAAAGCTTCAGTCTTATTGATTCTGACTACCCTGCTCCACATACCAAGCTTGTGACCTGTCTGTCACCACCCCAGCCTATACCATACAGAAGCAGCTGCAGAGCTCAGGTGAGTCCATATCCCTTGAGTCCATATCCCTCTCTGTGTCTTGCTGTTGTTGTTCTTGTCCTTCAGTCATGTCTGACTCTCGGTGACCACATGGATGCAGCACACCAGGTACACCTGTCTGTGTTTCTGGTTGTGCTTATCCACATGGTTTTCATGGCAAAGATACTGGAGTGGGTTGCCAGTTCCTATTCCAGTGGACTGCATTTTGTCTGATCTCTCTAAAATGACCTGCCCATCTTGGGTGACCCTTCATGATATAGCTCACAGCTTCATTGAGATAACAAGCCCCTTCACCATGACAAGGTAGCGATCCAGAAGGGAGTCCTGTGTCTTAGTCTCTCTCTCTCTATGTCCATATGTATTCATAAGGAGAGGGTATACCTACTTTTGAGGGAGATCTCTTATTAAATGTGTAAGATATATAACAGCTTTGCCTGGCTTACAATTTTATTGCCGTCATTTTTTGACGGGTAAGTCGCTAGTCATAAAGTAGATATAGTTGTCAGTGTGTGTAACGTTTGCAATGTTGGTCCCGCTTTTGCGGCCCTCTCACAGAGCGAGGTAAGCCGTCGATGCATGCACGACTTCACATCAACAGAAATCTCAATTAGACAATTCACAATGCGAGACCCATAGCACTTAGAAAAAATACAGTGGAAAAAATACAGCCCGTAACACTTTGCAAAACGGAAAGCGGGACTTAGATAAAAAAAATACGACACGCGGCACTAAAAAAAAAAAAAAAAAAAACAAGGTACAAAAAATACGATGTTAACGGCCAAACCTCGCACATACAAAAACAACAAAAACTCAAATAAAATAAATAAAAAACATTAAAAAAACATCACAGCCGGGACAGGACGACTGGAAGTGAGATTGCACGAGAATTTAAACACAATTTGCTGAGTTTCGGCACTCGAAAATCACCTAAGTGACAAAAAAAAGGGTGGACGAAAATGAGGCTGCACGACCCCTAGTCACGCAAAACACCGGCAGGCACATAAGACTGAAACAAATGCGAGCCGCGGGACTTCGAAAAAAAAATCAGAGGTCAAAAAAATACAAAGTTAATGGCCGAACTGGGCACATCCAAAAACAAGAAAAACACAAAGGACGTCTGGGAGTGAGGTTGCACGACAATTTAAACACAATTTGTCGGGTTTCGTCACTCAAAAATCGGCGAAACAAAAAAAAATAAATGGTGGACGAAAAAAGCGACCCCTAACCACGCAAAACACCGCCAGGCACATAAGACTTTTACCCAGGAACATACAAGGTACAAAATACACTATTAGGAAAGATAGAAAATGCTCCAGACCCGCGTAACACATAGACAATCTTAGCCATTTTACAACACTAACTCGCAACTAATAACATTACCATACTAAAATGGCACTTTACACAACTGAACAAACGGTTTGCCCTCGCGCACGCAGCCTATTTATTTATACTGCACACTTGCCACATTGCTGACACTTACACCTCAGGTCAGCAACAGTCCAAATGTACATTGTATGCTGCAGAAAAATCAAAACAGATTGTTAGCTCTTCAGGATATTGATTGCTGGTTATATTAATTAGAAATAGGTAAAGTATATAAATTTATTATTTAATTCATGAATTAATAATTATTAAAAAATATATTTGTAAAAAAAAAAAGAGCAGGGGAGAGGCTCGCAATGAGCGCCAAAGGCGCACAGCTGGGCTCACAATGAGTGCCGAGGGTGCTCAGAGGAGCAAATGTACACAAGGGGAGAGGTTCGCAATGAGGCGCTCAGTACGGGGCTTGCAATGAGCACGGAAAGTGATCAGACGACCAAAAGTACACGAGGGGAGAGGCTCGCAATGACCACCAAAGGCGCTCAGCGCGATGCTCGCAATGAGCGCCAAAGGTACTCAGAGGACCAAAACACTTAAATTGTGTGGCAAACAGCATTACCTTCCTTACAATTTTATGACCGTAATTTTTTGATGGGCAATTCGCTAGTATAAATATATATATATATATATATATATATACACAGTATATGTGTGTGTGTATATATATATATATATATATATATATATATATGAATAATCAGAGTATTGCAGTATATAGTGATACCTTTTTTATTAGACAAACAAATTCATAGTTTTAATGACGTGCTTTCAAGAGCAGTACTCTCTTTGCCGAGTCATGCGCACTACTGACTATAGATTTACAAATACAGCAAACAATTCCAGGATTCACAAATAATATTCTGTTCGGCCAGCTGTGCAAGTGTGTGGGGTGCCTACCAAAGTAAGTAAATTGAGGTCGTAAATAGTTTGACATCAAAGGAACCATAGAGCTGTAACCAAACTCCGGAAGAAGGCAGGGAACAAAAATAAATAAATAAATACATAAACACACAGAAATATTTACAATCATGAATGTTAGAGGTTACAAGAAATTTTGGTAATGAGATACAAATTCTGTGTCTACATTAAGGCCTGAGTTATTACTGTTAAAGAGCATAATCATTTTAATTTCAAATGTCTTTCTTTCCTTAGTGTTTTAAAAAAAAAACTTTGAGTATTTAGATTTTTAGATTTTTCATGGAGTGGTTATTCTGGGTGAAATGGTGCACGTCTGGAGTACAGTAGCTGTCCTCTTTGTACTTATTGATGGAATATCTGTGTAGATTCATACTCATATGTAATTTCTGACTGGTTTCTCTAATGTAGCACCCCCCATACAGTACATTGTATCATGTAGACTACATTAGATGATGTACAAGAATATGACCCTCTGATGTTATAGGTCTTGTTGTTGTGCGTGGCTGTGTCCTCTTTGCAGATGTGTTGACACAATTTACACCAATTTTTATTGCAAGGTTTTGTGCCATTTACTTTGTTAAGCTCTTCATTAACCAATCTACTGTTCACCAATGTTTGTCTGAGATTTGGTGGCTGTCTAAATGCAAGAATGGGGGTTTTGGGGAATATATATTTTAATTCTGCGTCCTCTGTTAGCTGTGGTTGTAGATCCTTAAATATTTTGCGTATTCCTTCTAGAACCGGATGGTATGTGGTTACCAGAGGTGTATGTGAGGTCATTTCTTTAATTTTGTATTGCAGCAGGTGTTCCCGAGGTGTTTTAATGGCAGAGGTTACTTTCTGTGTTATGACATTAGGTTTGTAACCCTTTCTCCTGAAGGAGTCAGACAGTGTTTTAAAATGTTTATTACAGTCCTCCTTGTTAGAACATATGCGGTGGTATCTGATGGCTTGACTATAGATAATCACTTTTTTAATATGTGAGGGATGAAAGCTAGAGCTGTGGAGATAACTGCATCTGTCTGTAGGTTTCCTATACACAGATAAGTTAGGTTTACCATTGGTGATGGATATGGTGGTGTCCAGAAAGTTCACCTGTTCTGCAGAGTAATCTATTTTAAATGTAATAGATGAATGGAAGGTATTAAAGGCAGTGTGGAAGTCTCTGAGCTTTTTTTCTCTCCCTCTGTCCCTCTGTCCATATGATGATCAGGTCATCTATGTAACGGTAGTATCTGTTATGTCTGTGTATACATATGGACAGGAATCTCTGTTCCAGGTCAGCCATAAATAAATTGGCATATTGTGGTGCCATTTTAGTCCCCATTATTTGCTGTTAAACATGTTCGTTGAAGGTGAAGTAATTGTGGGTCAGTTTATATTCTAGTATTTTGGCAATGGTATCAGGGTTATATTTGCAATTCGGAGTGTGTGTTGAGAGGATTTTGAGGCATGCCTCAGTACCATCTTTGTGGGGGATGTTGCTGTAAAGAGATTCAACATCCATACTTATGAGTAGTGTGTTAGCAGGTAGGTCCTGAACCTGACTGAGTTTGTTAAGAAAGTCAGTGGTGTCTTGTATATAGCTGCTGGTGTTTGTAACTAGTGGCTTCAGGATGTTTTCAACAAGACCAGATAACTGTTCAGTGAGTGTGTCCATACCTGTAACAATAGGTCTAATATTATATTAAATATATGTTTATTACCTCTGCTATGACCAATATAAACACAACTAACATACCTGTACATGCATCTCTCCAATTATGTATGCTTACATTACCTTTGCCTGATTTTAGTTATTACAAAAGGCTTAATTGGACCATTAGCTAAATCACATGAGTACTATTAAAGTGTGTGTTAGATATATTTATCTTCCAGTTACATTAATGGGTCAATTTGAAGCATCTTCCCATTACAACTTCATTGTTAAAAACCTCACTCTCTAGCAAGGCCTTGTAACTATAAAATGTACCGCTCTTGGCATGTTAAGGGAGCAAACAATGTACCGCAAATAAGCAGGCTTGGTTTGGGAGACTCTCGACAGGAGCGCGCCCAATAGGAGCGCGCCCAATAGGAGCGCGCCCGACTGGAGCGTGCCGCATGGACTACAGGTAAGGTTATGGTTAGACTAGGGGGTCTAAGGGTTAGGCTGGGGGGGTTCTAAGGGTTAGGGTTAGGCTGCAGAGTTTAAGGGTTAGGGTTAGGCTGGGGGGTCTAAGGGTTAGGGTTAGGCTGCTGGGTCTAAATGTTAGGGTTAGAAGGGTTCATTACATTAGGCCAGACCATTTGCTCCCTTTCATCGGCGTGCATTTGTCATACACTTTAGAATTGTCGGCACACTCATGTCGGTGCCATGTTGTTGGAAAGCATTTGCCGTGTGTGCCAATGTCAGGGTGCCATGAGAAAGGGCCACATTGTGGAGATGTTTCTGAGGTGGAGACAGCACGCTTCAATAAGTGATAGAATGTAGGAAAGAGCTCAGAGTCAGGCTCACATCAAGACAGCAGCGGGATATTTTGTATGTATAAACTCAAAGATCCACCGTCTGAGGTAATGGCCTTAAGATCTGGAATTAATTAATTTTACCATAGGGGGTGGGGGGACAAAGAAGATAAGCATGTCCAGTTAAAAAACAGGCAAAATAAATATTTAGAAATTAAATGTAATTGTTCAATTGTTTAATGTAGCTATTATCTTTTTTCAACTGGCCTTTTTTTCTCCTTTATTACTCCCTCTGCTAATCTGAATTAGTTGCTGCTGATAAGGCAACTACCTCAGAGAGTGGAGATGGTGTTTTTGATAAAAAAAATCTTTAATATAATTTTTTTTTTTACTTTCAAGTTTTAATAATAGAAAATATCATAAATTACAAATTTTGTTGTAAATATAACAATCAACATTTAGATCCTTCCTCATTTAATTGTAAGCCCGTAATTACCTCCTAACGGAACTTTTGTCTTTGGGTCAAATTTTTTCTAAACATTTAGATATATTCAATTGTCTCTAACCCGTAATTACAGGCTCACAGCCTGCACACGCAAACCATGAACTCATAAGTAGCATTTCCAGGCATTATCATGTGAACTGACAATAATTAAGCGAGCCCATAAGATATTTTTGAGACAGAGCTAATAGTAAATGAGATCGTCATCATGATGTCAGTAAAACATGGAGTTTAAACTACAATTAATTCGTGTTTAGAAGTACAATTTGTGATAGGACTCGTAATCCAGAAATGTATAAAACAATAAAAATAATTAAAGCAACTGTTCTAATACATGCCGGTACCATGATATGTATTAACTCCTTGATTGAAATAACACAGTAATAAAAGTTTTAAAAAACTATTTTTATTGCAGATTTGCATCCTTGAGACTGCAATTAATTCTAATGCCTTTCGTTGCTTTCCCAGCATTTTAAAGTATAGTAGTGTATATTTATTTGCTGCTGCAGTTATACGAACAGGTGTTTAACCCATTTGCGGGTACTATCTAGTACTCGTAGGACTTTTTGATACATTTGCCATTTACAGGTCTGAAGGCAATTGCGGACTTGTTGAATCTTTGTAATTAAAAATTGATTTTGAGTCGTTAGCACTGGTAAAATTTGCATGCTTGAAAAGTCAATGGAGAAGATAGGACATAGTTACAGTTTTGGCAATCGCAGTGCTTTTGAGCCAGTAACTCACAACTGGAATGCGAGTTGCTAAATGTAGGGAATTAAATATCAGTAACATTTATAAGATGCATCACAGGCTCATGTAATTGTGATTTGGCCAATTGAATAGAGATGATAGAGTTGAACAGTAGTATCTTAAATAAAGCTTAGCCATGGTTCCCAGATCTTATAGAACATTGTCATAGAGTCTTGTAGCATGTGTGCAATTCTATAATTAATGGGTATATACAGTACTTTATTTATTTTTAACAGTTGATACATTTAGAGTTTCAGACTTCCATTGTTTAACTATATGGCTTAGATGATAACATAATGAACTGTAGAAGTTTATTGTGAGAGTTGGAAAGGCCTAATTCTGATGAGAAAGTTATAGGTTCAAAATGTCATAAGCTAATTGTATCGCTGATTTCCAAAATATACATTTTTAAGTCACTTTTCCTTCAAATTTTTGATTATACCCATTGGCAATTATGTTTATTTTCTATGTGCACATTTACTTTCCAGAGAGAATCCAAAGTTTATTTTATTGATTAGAAGGGCGTTAACTGGGCTGCTATGGAGACTATTTGTTTCATACTAGTAGTGCAAGAGCACACATTAGTCAGGAAACAGATCTAACTCGTAACGAGCAATACCCCCAGTCCATAAAAATTATGTGTGTTCTTTTGAAGGGGCAATGTTATAGCTCCTCAAACTTGCTTTTAAAAATGCCGGCAAGGCAAAAACGGCTTATTTGGCGTATTTGCAGGGAGTTCTTGAAGTTGTTGACTTTGCTTCCACAATTAACGAATTGCACAATTATAAAAGAATGCAACAAACTAAAACATGAGTAGCTGTGTAAGCTCTGAACATAAAAATATGGGCATCAGCACCTTCAACCTACTGTCATATTTTAGTAGACACTTTACAAAAAGTAGATATATTATAATTACCACCTGGACCAAATTTTCATTGTAAGAATGTATTGCAAAACAAGTTTAAATTCTTCATCTCTTTGTATTCTTTTAGTACACTACAAACCCAAAGCAAACTGATCTTTTTAAGAGGAATAAAACTACATGTTTACAGCAGAACTTACATAGACTTAAAGGACCACTGCAGTTCAAGAAAAAGACACTTGTATGTACCAAACGAAGAATATTAGCAGCTATGTAACCTACAGACATAAAATATACATTTTATGAAAATCTGAATTTTTGAAGACTATGTTTATGAGTACCAGAACCCATTTTGTGTTTCCTACATTACATCAAGAGAGCTGAATGATAGCTTAGTGATGATCAGTGGATGGACTGTTTGGGGAGGAGGGAACAGGCAGACGCCCAAAGCCTTTCTCTGATAATAAGGTTATATTTACATTTACACCACATCGATTCCCCCTCATTGGCACTTGAATATTTAATGCAATCATAGCTCTCCAGAACTGTAAATACCCCTCTCATATACACAGCATCCAGCAATGTGTCATGATTCCCTCTAGGGATGTGCAGAGGCATTTATTATGATTAAAACTATCTGTATGACTTTTGTCTTGCTTTATTATGCTCTTAGATGCAAACATATATATGTATTTTCATTGTGCAGTGGTCAGTTGACATATACAGTTCTACAGTACATTACAAAAGTGAGTACACCCCTCACATTTTTGAAAATATTTCATTATATCTTTTCTTTTTTGAAGGAATGACACTCTGCTACAATGTAAAGTAGTGTACAGTCTGCATAACAGTGTACATTTGCTGTCCCCTCAAAATAACTCAACACAAAACCTTTGGCAACAAAAGTGAGTAAACCCCTAAGTTGAAATGTCCAAATTGGGCCCAAAGTGTCAATATCTTCCAGCACTGCCTTAACCCTCATGGGCATGGAGTTCACCAGAGCGTCACAGATTGCCACTGGAGTCCACTCCTCTGTGATGTCATCATGGAGCTGGTGGATGTTAGAGATCTTGAACGCCCCCATCTTCCATTTGAGGATGCCCCACAGATACTTAATAGGGTTTAGGTCTGGTGACATGCTTGGCAGTGGTCGTCTTGGAGGTCTGTTTGGGGTCGTGATCATGTTGGAATACTGACCTGTGGCCCAGTCCCTGAAGGGATGAGATCATGCTCTGCTTCAGTATGTCACAGTACATGTTGACATTCATTGTTCCCTCAATGAACTGTAGCTCCCCAGTGCCGGCAGCACTCATGCAGGCCCAGACCATGACACTCCCACCACCATGCTTGACTGTAGGCAAGACACACTTGTCTTTGTTCTCCTCACCTTGTTGCCGCCACACATACTTGACACCATCTGCACCAAATATGTTTATCTTGGTCTCATTGAATCACAGGACATGGTTCCAGTAATCCATGCCCTTATTCTGCTTGTCTTCAGCAAACTGTTTGCAGGCTTTCTTGTGCATTATCTTTAGAAGAGGCTTCCTTCTGGGACGACAGCCATGCAGACCAATTTGATGCAGTGTGCTGCATATGGTCTGAGCACTGATAGGCTGACCCCCCACCCCTTCAACCTCTGCAGCAATGCTGGCAGCACTCCTACGTCTATTTCCCAAAGACAACCTCTGCACGTGCACTCAACTTCTTTGGTTGACCAAGGCGAGGCCTGTTCTGAGTGGAACCTGTCCTGTGAAACCTCTGTATGGTCTTGCCCACCTTGCTGCAGCTCAGTTTCAGGGTCTTCGCAATCTTCTTATAGCCTAGGCCCTCTTTATGTAGATCAATAATTCTTTTTTTCAGATCCTCAGAGAGTTCTTTGCCATGAGGTGCCATATTGAACTTTCAGTGATCAGTATGAGAGAGTGTGAGAGCGATAACACCAAATTTAGCAAACCTGCTCTCCATTCACACCTGAGACTTGTAACACTAACGAGTCACATGACACCGAGGAGGAAAAATGGCTAATTGGGCCCAATTTGGATATTTCTCCTTAGGGGTGTACTCACTTTTGTTGCCAACGGTTTAGACATTAATGGCTGTGTGTTGAGTTATTTTGATGGGACAGCAAATGTATACTGTTATACAGGCTGTACACTTACTCCTCTACATTGTATCAGAGTGTCAAATGTTAGGGGTGTACTCACTTTTGTGAGATACTGTATATGCAAGGTTTGAATCAGCATTGCCACCTTCAGGCTTAACACAAATCTTTCTACTACACATTTCAATGCATACGTAGCCATCCTAAAATATTTCATGTTCTCAAATTAGCACCAACATCTATTTGAATTGAGAAGTCCTGTGTTTTTATTTGAACTACTTTTCTTTGGTCTTCAAGCATGTGATACTAGTGAGATTCAAAATGCATTTTACATTTACTATAATTTATTTATAGGAGGCAATATTCCTCAGTTATTCACAGCAATGAGCAAAGTCACATTACAGTTCTCCATACCTTGATTTAAAGTGACACAGCAGTAATCCCAATTTGTGTGATAACTGTGCCTTTCAAGTTGACTGTTAAGTAGATGTCAGATAAGGCAATAAAAATCTGTTCCAAAGCAACACAAAACAGAATATCAATGCCATGGGTCAGGCTAACATACATGCTAACAAACAAATACCTTTGGATTCCTTTTAATTTTCTAACCCTATGACATGCTCGAAAGTTTGGCCATAAGGCTATTTGATATTAATTATTTAGATTTTTTTTTGTGGGGTGGGGTGGGGTGGTGTTGTGAAGGATGCTATAATGCTGATAAGGCAATACTTAAAGGTACATGGGAGGTTTCTGGATGTCACTAGGAATATAGAATACCTGTGTCTCCCTTTAATTTTGTGTACTTTGTTTTATTAAGCAGTGCTAAGAAAATATGTTTTCTTTCTGCCTAAACTCTTACAAATAGATTCTAATGGGTTTCTCCCCTCTCCAGCTCATGTAGACAGTGTACTTCTAAGTACAGACTGTGCACTGTTTTATAGCAACCAATCAATGGCAACATTCTGTAACATGCCACTTGAGAAAGGTCACTGACAGGCTAGTTTGAAACACTGCACATAACAGTATATATATTCGTGAGCTGCATGAGCTACAGAGGGCAAACCCAAACAGATACAGATTGTTTGATTTTAGGCAGAAAAAACCCCACAGATTTTAAGCACTTCTTAATAAAATAAAGTATATAAAAGTAAATAGATACATATGTATATTATATACCTACTGCAATCCAACACCTTCCATGTCCCTATAATCAAAATTGCTGTTCAATGAGTACTGGGGTAAAACTGGATTTCAAACTAATTCACAGCCTTATTAAATTGCAATATGGCCAATTGAATAAGGCTATATATAAGCCAGAGCATATTTTTTTTACAGAAGTTTTTAGTTAGTGAAGACCTTGCTTTTGGATAGAAGTTCACTAACTAAAAACTTCTGTAAAAAAATATGCTATTTGCTTATATAGAGCCCTATTCAATTGGCCGAATCACAATGTAATAAGGCTGTCAATCTGCAGTGTGTTGATACAAAGCAGCTAGGTTATATTGTAATACATTTGGAAGGCTAAAGAACCACTGTGGTTCACGAAAGAAAACACTTGTTTCTCACCAAACTTATGTCAGAAGCTGTGTAAGCCATCAAAATAAAACAATCTATTTTGTGTTAGTTAGATCACTTCCTCTGAGCTAAATCATGAGAGTGTTCTTTGGCTATCAGTGAAGAGACATATGGGAAGGATAGAACAGATAGTTTTTCTTAATATAATTATTATCTGTGATGATCTGTGGATAGGGGCTATACAAGCCCCTGCTATAGACTACAGGTTAACTACCAACAAGGACAGTTGGGTTTATGGAAATCTCAGCACCAGCACCCTGATATCTAGCTTTTTTGTACCAGTCAGGGTCTCTATATCAAGAATCAGAACTTTCAGAAGTCACAGTAACCTTCCTGTGGTAGTGACCAGGACCTGTTACTTTCAGGGTAGAGATAGGATCAGTATCACAGCTACCAGAAGCAAAATAAAAGACATACCATTTTCTATATGTCTCAGCAGTGAACTGACTTTATTTGCTTCCAAATACAACTAAACTACAGACAAAAACATAGAACAAAAACGCAACCAACATTCCCTCCTCTCCTCTCTGACCTCATTGATCTAGCAATACAACTAGATTCAAACTTCTCACTGTTCCTTTGATCGTTCATGAGGGATTAGGATGAGGTTAGGGAACATCTGGGAATTGCACCTCTGGACCAAATACATCAGACTATCACATGAACCATTTCTGACACCTTACATCAATAACAGCATATACATTGTAACCAAGAAACCATGACAGTAACTATATACACACATTACATACATGACAGTAACTATATGCACACATTAATTATTTAAACATGACACATAACAAAGCAATATTACATGGGGAATTACATACAGTATACAGTATAAAGAAGAGGCAAATACCATAGGACCACACAAAGCATGGTGGTACACTATTGCCCTATGCCTTGGGATTATTCAACCCACCACTTACCTTTCCACATTTCCCATGTGGAAATATAATTCCCCTACTCATTTTCCAATGGGGTAGTATGTTCTCTATGGTAGCTCACTGGGCCACAATCCAGGCCCTGGAAAGGGGTCTGTGACATTACTCCCCCCTTCCAGACAGCAGTTCTGGGGCTATGCTTCTGAATATGATAGTCTTGAACTGCAGCCCATAGCAAATCCATAGGAGAAAAAATGGTTACCCAAGTGGCCACTGCAAAAGTCCCATGACATGTCTTCGTCCTGGAAGGGGGTAGTAGGTTGGCCTGGTCTGGGAAAGTGTCCACAGTCTCTAGCTCCAATTTCTGTAGGGTCTTGAGACCACAATCCATTTGTACAGTCCCTCCCCGGGGGATCTGGGCTAGCAGCCACTTCTCTGCCACCCTCCTCCCTTTTCCTTCACAACATCTGGGATACCAATCATCAGGGTTCCAGGTAGCAACACAGTCCAACCTCATCTTCTTTTCCTTCAATAACCTACCCCAAATTGCAGGAATTAATCTTGGGGACACATCCCGGGACTCAGAAAGTAGGATATTGGCTTCAGGCAAAAGGTGGCACTGGGGTGTAATTCTCCAACTAGGGAGCAGCTCTGGCAGGGGTAAAAAGCACTTCCCCGCCGGCACAATCTCCTTAGGGTCAGTTGTCAAGGCAGGGTTGAGGAAAAACAGAGCAGGACTCAGGATTAGGGTCTCTGGATGGCGACCCTTTCTTGGCTGAGGCTCACCTGTGGTAGCAGACTTTGCTGCGGTCGGTAGCTCTTTAGGGTGAGTTTGTAATTCATAAAGTATAATAATAATAATAAAAATAGAACAGAGAATCTTTATTAAGATAATAGGATAAGTGTGAAATTAACAGCCTTCCCCCCTCACAGGCCCAGAAGAAGTCTCTTTGCTTCAGGAAATATTTCTCCACACACAAGCACCTTCCACTAATGAAACATGAATTCCCTCCGGGCCCAGCAGAGGCATCACAGTTACTTTTTATTTATATACTAGCTGTATGACTTTGGGCCTTATTCAGTTGCAAATTTCAAGCCCGCAGTTGCCCTCATACCGGCCGTAAGTCTGCAGGCCCAAATTACCACATTGTTTAAACAAGAATGTAAGACTCTTTGATGAAATGATTCTGGTGATAAGAAATAACGTATTCTGGAAAAAAATCATGTAGATGCGAATAAAAAGTATATTGTAATTCAACTGGTTTGGATAAATGTCATATGTCTAGTAAATCTAAATGGTCTATAAAAAAGGATAAAGGAAATGAATGGCTGGAAATTGGGACAGTATCTGAATGATGGTCAGTTCTGTCCACACCTGGGTCCATTCCTCTTCATATCACCCCCAAATATCATTTTTATTAATGGGCAATTTTGTAATTTTTCTTGAAGGGCTGTAAAGAAATAAACTTTTGGAAAATTGGGGGCATATAGATTCAACAATAAAAAATCCTAATTTTCTATCAAAAAAATTAATAAAAGATATCGGCCCTCTTGGTCTGTGTTATTTTAATTTTATATTTTACATAGTTACTCAATAAAATCTCCACCCCTTTCTTTTGTTGTGTGCAGGATGCCATTGAGCAAACCTGTATCCATGGGGCTTTTAATATAATATTTCAATTTGTTAACCAATGAATCCCTTGCAAGAAAGAAATATCCAGTTTACATTTAATTAAATACTGAGTTATTATCTTACATTTTACCAAGGTATTTAATCCTTCCACATTCTAAGGTATTGTACTTAATTTATCCTTCATCTGGGTTTCTTTAGACACTTTGAAGATTTTTTTTTATTAAATTGACATTTTACCTATACCTTTTTTAGTTTGATACATATGCTAAAACAAGAACTTAGTAAACTGCCATCCTCACTTATCCCACTTAGCTAATGGATTAATGCCTGCATTATATCAACCTACCAATGGTGTAAAGACCTGTCTTAAAAAATGATAATCAAGTTTGTTGGAAAATGATTTTTAAAATCTGAAGCATTATTTTTTTTAAAGAATCATGAAACCTGTGAAGCTATAAAACCAGCCATAATCTATGAACCAATAATTTATAAACCGTTAAAACCAACCATACAGTCATTTTAATATTGTTCAACATATACATTAAAAATCAGTCCTTAATTGTAGTGATGGGACTCTCATTGTTGCCTGTAGATTTCGTCGATGTTTCTGTAGATTGATTTCTGAAAAAAGTTTCAGATTTTGAACTTGGTTTTGATATTTTCGCCTGGAACAAGAAGAAAGAATCTGTCCTCACTGCCTTATTATGAGGAGATATAAAAGTGGGCAGGCTTGTTTAAGCTAAGACCTTTGAGAAACTATGTTGAGTTTGTTACTTTCAGGCATTGTTTCTATGAATGTATCCACACAGGAGAGAGAAGTGTTTACTTATATGACATTTCATATAAACAAAAGTGTACTTTAGGTTTCACAGAAAAATATATTGTGGAAGTTCACAGTTTAAAGTAATGGATACCCAGTAGAGGCAACACAAGTTGATGTTACATTGTATAGTTAGTAAGGCAGAAAACAAGTATAACAAACTTATCTGTGAAAAACAGATAGCTGTGATTGTATCTTGGCAAAGAACATTTCCTCCACAATCTGGCAGAAGTGGTAACACTTTATGGGCCAACAATGCAATGTTTTTTGTATATTTAACCAGAGAAAATATACTTTAACAAACAAGTTATGTAGATTGGTTATTTCTTCTTATTACTATATGAAAATTCATAGTACTATACATTTATTTTGCAAACTCTAATACAAATTGGAGAATAATTCATGGGAAAACCAGCAAATACAGATAATTGTAAATTTGCTTTTTTGCTACTGAAGAACATTCAGGTAAAGGCAGCAAAAGTCTGTGTTTTCTCTTTGAGTAAGGCAAAAAAGTTTGGCAATCTAAGCTGCGAGGAACAAACAAATAACTGTAGTGTGATTATCAGATCATTTATTCCAGCCTATTTGAGCAAGTATGGTTAGAATTGTTTTATATAAAACTATATAGTGACAAGATGGCAGTGGTGTTGTATTGCTTTTGTATTCATCAGCGTAGATTTCTTATTTATTTAAACAGGGTAGACATATATTTGACAAAAGGTTATGAAGAACAGTTAACTTTCTATTTTATTATTATTTTTCATTTATATAGCGCCAACACATTCTGTAGTGCTGGTATACTGTAAAACATGGGTATGACAATACATAATTTGACTGATACAAAACGAGTTGACGACCCTGTCCCTGAGATAACAATCATATTTGGTCCAATATATTCATTAAAAGATCTAATAAAGGACACAATAAGATCAAATAAAAATTTAATAACCAGGATTTACCGGGAATGGTAAAAAAAAAAATCCTACACTTTGCATATTATATCCTTTTTTTATGACAAAAGGTTAATCCCAATATACATGGTGCTATATTTGGCCTATTCATATTATTGTCTGTTAATGTCCCAAGTTACAATTGGTGTAGAATCAAATTGAAAATTATTAGATAAATAAGTTAAAAATCCACAATTAACTCCAGAATGGGTGATATTTGGTATGCTAACACATAGGAAGATTATTCCAAAATGTAATTAGCAATTACTTTAATGACTAGCAGCTTATACTCACATGGCTCCTCATTCAATTGCAATTTTGCCAATTGAAGAGGGCTCTATATAAGCACATAACATATTTTTTGACCGAAGTTTTTAGTTAGTGAAGACCTTGATTTTGGATAGAAGTTCAGTAACTAAAAAGTTCTGTATAAAAAATATGTTATGTGCTTATATAGAGCCCTATTCAATTGGCCAACTCGCAATTGAATGAGGCTCATGGCATTTTTGTCAAAAGGCATTTCCACTATTTCATTGGCAATTAACAAATTAAGGTTAATCTTTTATATTGATTAGGTAAAAACTGAATCTCATAAAACAGTTTGACTGGTGCATTTTTACCTGCTTGGAGTCCATATATAAGTACGTTGCTAAGAATCCCAAAATAACAAATCAATTTCAATATACTCCCTGGTATCCTATAGAGGCTCTTCATGGTGAGTGTTCCATTAAACCCTGAAGACAAGATCAGTCCACATGTCCATTTATCTTGGATAATGGTTTTATATGTTACTAGCGACTTGCCCGTCAAAAAGTATGGCAATAATTTGAGTGCTGGTAATGCTGCTTGCCACCCAATGTGAGCACCTTCGGCGCTCATCACAACCCTTTCCCCCTGTCTACCCATGTACTAAACCCCTGTACAGAGCTACGGAATTTGTTGGAGCGATATAAATAAATATAATAATAATAATAAATAATACTTAGTTCCTTGTGTCTCATTCCTCCTCCTCTCCTGCCTTGTTTCTCATTTCCCCCTCCTCTCCCTCCCTTGTGTCTCCTTTTCCCCCTCCTCTCCCTCACTTGTGTCTCCTTTCCCCCTCCTCTCTCTCCCGTGTGTCTTTTCATATCTTATTAGATTCTTTCTGCAAATGATTTTATTATGGTGAGCAATCACATATATAGTTGTGAGCATATGAGTTGTTGCTAACGCGTAGTGAGCCCGCGGCCCTCGCAAAGCGAGGGTCGCAGTTGCTGGCAAGGAGCACCGCAGGCGCTCCTTGCCAGCAACTGCAACCCTCGCAAACTTCACGTTGTAACGCAAAAAACATACGAGACACGTTACCACACATTACAACCTCGCAAAAATCGTCCTCAACCCGCGGACATGAAAAAATTAAAAACGCAATAAATACGCACAACACATACATAAAAAGCTTACCTACAGCAAGAGGGAGCATCCAGGACCTCAAAAAAAATTTAACTCAAAATAAAAGAGTTTAGACACTAAAAAATTCTCTAAGCGAGAGAACAAAAAACGAAAACGAGGCTACAGCACTGTAAACACGCAAAACACCACAAGAAACTCGCAGAACACCACAAAAGACCTACGGATATTCCGCTAAGACGCATACCACACATTACCCGCCATTTTAGAACAATGCGGAAGTACACAACTACGCTAACGGTTTGGTCTCGCGCACGCACACTATTACACTGCACACATTCAGCACGCTTACACAGCAGCTCCACAGCACTAATGCTGCAGCAACATCAAAACAGATTGTCAGCTCTTCAACAGAATGCTTCCTGCATATATTACTTCAAAATAGGTAAAGTATATTCATTTATTAATGTATTATTTATTTTATTATTATACACCAAACAGCATTAGCTCACTTACAATTTCATTGCCGTCATTTTTTGACGGGCAATTCGCTAGTTTGTTATAATTATGATTTAGGGACAACCCTTCTGTAATATTGCTCAGTCTTGTGATCTAATCTTGTGAGCAAGGTTGCAATCCATATGAGAACATTATCTGTTTTATTGAAAATCCAAACGTATTTCTATAATGTCCAATTGGTAAGTATTATTTTTATTTCCACCCAAAAAAAAATCTGTATTATGATCTCAAAAAAATATGCAGAATTAGCAATAATAGTAAACAGGCATACAAACCTTTCAATCTATTTGATTTGAATGAAAATTGTTAATTGTGTACTTTTTTAGGTCTTTTTTAGGTTAAAAGTAGACATTAATAGTTTTAGCTGAACGCACTGGACACTAAAGCACTTCTTGTACCCGACAGACGGCTCCATTACATGGCTCCTGTAAGAACTCCTTTAAGTGAAGAATTCTACCTGCAGCAAACCCTTATGAGTAAATAAACAAACCATTATAAGTAAACCATTATGAGCGCTATGTATCAAATGTTGCCTGTTGGTCTGGGAGATTTTACCCAAATTGCTGTTACATGGCTTCTGAAAAAGATCTACCCCAATGCTACATGTTCAAGTAGAGCCCTGCAGAGTCTAACCCTATATGTAAACTCAGCCTCCTGCAGCACCAGTTAATCCTCTAGAGAGCTGTTACTGTACAAGCAGCAGCTCTAAATACTTAAATATCTATACCCTTCTTGCAGTGATCTTTGCAGGGAAGGGGCTGAATTATAATGAAAATTAATGTGGAGTGTTTATGACCTCAACACTCGGATGGGTTATTTGGCCCCCTTTCACCTCTACCCTTGTGCTGTGGGCGGGGCACCCATTAAACCCATGGGAGACCCTGTGGCTTCTATGTGGCCTTTAGCTATAACTATGGTGGTTCCTATGGACTGCCATGTCACCTAATATTAACTCCTATACAATGGGTTTCCCTATGGACCCCCATGGAATACTATACTTTAACCATGAACGTCCCTATGGACCCCTATGAAACAAAATATGAACCCCTATACCATTAGGGTCCCAATGGTTATGGTTAGAGGCCCTATAATGGTCCAACTCCATGGGGTTAATGCCCACCCCCCCCAAAAAAAAACCACAAGGGGTCTCAGGGGGTAATGAGTGTTTGGTGGTTACCCAGGCTCATAGTGGGGAGCGGGTCATGCAAATCTGCAAATCTGCTTCATTTTTGTATTGTTTTCCCCCTTCCCTGCTATTGTAAGGGCTTTATATAGTTATATAGATAGATGTATGGGATATTGGGGACACAATGGCTAATGTTCACATTAGATAATGGGCACCATTCCATAGCTTTGCTATGGAGACCACTGAGATTCAGACCTGAACCTGTACAGCGCTACAGAATATGATGGCGCGATATAAATAAAGATAATGATAATAATAATAGCATGTTGTTAACCATTAGAAAGAATTGTTTTACTGCAATCACTTGTACTTGCAGAGCCTTATGGAAACAAATAGGATGCACAGTAACTCTTTAACCACAATTTACATACGACCTCCTACAGCAGCAGGAAACTGTTTATACATAGTGATCACTCATAGGGTTTCCTCCGATTAGACTATTAGATATTACGTGAACTTTTCACTTACAGTTTATGCTATGCGAGCCAAGTAATCGAGACAAATAGGCACTACTATTACTTAACTTAACTCTCACTAAGAACTGGCTAAAATACAGGAAGCAAAGGGTTGTTGTAAATGGAACATACTTGTATTGGGCTAATGTGGATATTAAGTCCTCTCCTTTTTTACATATTTATTGAAGACCTAGAAATATTTTCTGATGACACTAAGTTGTGCAAGTTAATTAAACCAGAAAATGATGTACTGCAATGAGATTGACATCAATTAGAATAATGGGCAGCTAAATAGGAGATGATATTCAACACAAATAAATGTGTTAAAAAAGCATGCAATTTATAATCTTAATGGAATAAATCTAAAGGTACTAGAAACATAAAGGGATTTAGGAGTATTTGTGGTCAACTACCTTGGTAATAGTGCTCAATGCCAAGCAGCAGCTGCAAAGGCAAATGAAATATTAGCATGTATTAAGAAGGGTGTAGTAGCAAAGGAAGCAATTATAATTCGGCCACTATACAAATCCCCAATATGCCCTCATTTGCAATATGGAGTACAATTTTGGGCACCACTTCATAAAAAGGACATTTTAGAGCTGGAAAAAGTACAGAGAAGGGCAAAAAAAAAAACAATAAGGGGAATGGAGGGGCTAAGTTGTGAAGAAAGGCCAAAATTAAGCGGGATATGATTACCTTATATAAATACATTCAGGGTCAATATAGCGCATTGTCAGGGGAACTTTTTGTGCATAAAGGTTTTCAGTTGACAAGAGGACATCTTTTGGGGCTAGGGAAGTTAAACTGTAGAATTCTCTACCAAAGGAAATTGTGATAAATAATTCAATAGATAACGTTAAAAGGGATCACATAAATAGTTGTGGTAATTGCGAGTTTTAGATTTGCGCATGGGCATAGCGCATGCCGAGATCTGCAATGAGCGTCAAAGCCGCTCATTGTGAGCCTCGCGATGAGCGCCGAAGGCGTTCATTGCGAGGCCCGCAATGGGCAAAGAAGGTAGAGGGTGGGAGAGGCCCGCGATGTGCGCCGACGACTGTCACGATCTACTGCTTCTCAGTCGGGCTTGATAAGGCTGTTATTGCTAAACCTACCCAGCAGATCTACCAGATTCTTTTGATCTCTTCACTAAGACAGCTGATGTCTCTTAAATTAGATGTAGTCTTTAAGAATATGAATGCAGGCTCAGCATTATAAGAAATCAGAAAACTGTTTTTATTTCTGTGGACAAGGGCTCATCTATAAGGCATCATAACAGCAACTTCATTCATACAGTCATTGCGGTTATCTTCTTACCTCCCTTTTTAGATAGCAGCATATCTGTCTTCAATATATGTCTTCTTCCCTTGGCTTAGGAACATATATATATATATATACTTTAAGACATTCAACCCAGCATTATCTTAACTGCCCTCAGAGACACCAATACATCTCTCTCTCTCTGTCAGAAAAAACTCAACTGCCAACTGCTCTCTCCCCTCTCTGACAGTTACCACCGACCACACAACATTCTAAACCATTTAACTCCTTACACACTGGACACAATTAATCATATAGTCATCAACATAACATAACATAGCATAACATTTTACATATTAATTAACATGACATAACACATATAGGACAATCAAATTAACATAAAAGCATATTAAACAACTAAACTTATACTGACCCCAAAGGGGGTTCAGGGGAATCATGACAACTACTTCCCCCTTTTATTAGTGTAGCCTAGAGGATCATCCTGATGGATAATTCTCTAGCTACACTGTTTTTACTTGTCCTCCTGTCTAGAAAGTCCGTCCGCATTCTGACTTTTCCTTGTCTATGTTGGATAGTAAAATTATAAGTCTGTAAGGCCAAGCTCCACCTCAGTAAATGGCCATTATCCCCAGCCACCTTAGATTACCAACATAGGGGATTATGGTCTGTAACCACAGTAAATTCCCTTCCATACAAGTAGTGTTGTAGCTTCTTAAGGGCCCATACCACAGCCAAACACTCCTTTTCAACTGCTGCATATTCCACCTTCCTGGGTAGCAGCTTTCGGCTGAGGTAGGCAATGGGGTGCTCACATCCCTGCTCATCCTTCTGACACAACACAGCCCCCAGTCCATATGTGGAAGCATCCGTTAGTACAATAAAGGGCTGTTGATAGTCTGGAGCAGCTAATACAGGGGAGCAGGTGAGAGCATCCTTCAAGGCCTGGAAGGCAACTTCACAAGCAGAGGTCCAGTCCACCAACTTGGGCATCCTCTTCTTTGTCAAGTCGGTCAGAGGCTTGGCCATGGCACTGTACAAAGGAATAAACTTTCTATAATATCCTGTGGTCCCCAGGAAAGCCATTACCTGCTTCTTAGTTTGGGGGGTGCGCCATGCAGCAATCCCCTCAACCTTGGCCGGAATCTGGCCTCCTTTATAGTATCAAGTATACTTTTGATATGCTGAAGGTGATCCTCCCAAGTATTACTAAATATGGAGATGTCATCCAAGTAAGCCTAAGCATACCCTTGGTGCCCCTGTAATAATTGATCTATTAACCTCTGAAAAGTTGAAAAGGGGCATTCTTCATCCCAAATGGCATCACCTTGAATTGGTAAAGACCAAAGGGGGCGATGAAGGCCGACCTCTCTTTGGCTGTCTCAGCAAGGGGAATTTGCCAGTACCCCTTGGAGAGATCCAGAGTGGTGAGGTACTTGGCAGTACCTAGACGGTCCAACAACTCGTCCATGCGTGGAATAGGGTAAGCATCAGTCTTGGTCCTGTCATTTAGCTTACGATAGTCCACACAGAAACAAGTGGTCCCATCTTTTTTAGGCACCAGTACTACTGAGGAAGCCCACGGGCTATTGGAACGTTCAATCAGCCCTAATCTTAGCATCTCCCGCAGCTCATCAAAGATACTAGCCCTCACTGTCTCTGGTACCCGGTAGGAGGGCTGTTTTAATGGTAGGCAACCTTCTGTTATGACCTCATGCACTGCTAGAGGGGTACACCCCGGGCTAGTAGAGAATAGGGCATGGTAGGGGGCCAGGGTTTCAATCAGCTGCCTTTGGTAGTCTGCACCTAAATTCACGGACTGTCCTACCACCTCCCTCTGATTGTTGAGCCCAGCTGGGGCTAACAGGTCAGGTAGGACTCCTTCTTCTGGGTCACTGCCGATAGGCAGACAAATAGCTAGCAAATGTTGGGGTCGCCTCTGGTATTCTTTCAGCCTGTTTATGTTAAGCAACCTCCCTCTAAACTTTTAGGGAACTACCATCTGCTTCTTAACCTCTCTCATCCCATTTCCCTCAGGTTCGGAGGTAATTCTGTACAGCAATCCTTCTTCCCACACATACTCATCTCCTTCAGGACCCTTCTCTCGCTCGTCAGCCCTTTGCCTAAACCCAGCCAAGGTCCCATCCTCCCATAATGCTACCTTCACTTCCCTTACAGTAGCCCAACCCAAACCCGGTTCCCCAGCAGGTAATGGACTTACCCCGGTTTTCAGCTGACCGGCCTTAACCTCGTCGCTTGGACCATCCCTGGTAACCTTGGCAGCTTGCGATCTGGTCACAGCAGTGACATATCGGCTCTCTAGATGCCCCAAATCATTGCCCAACAAAACCTCAGCTGGGAGCCCATGCATAACTCCGACTTCACAAACTCCTTTCCCAGAGCCCCAATACAACTGCAAACGGGCGACTGGGATGGAAATTTTTTGGCCTCCAGCCACCATGATCTCCATGGTCCTAGGAAGAATGGCTGCACGTGGTACAATTTCCGGATGGACCACGGTCACTGCAGCTCCTGTATCTCGAAATCCCCTTGCCTCCTTTCCCTGGACCAAAACCTTTTGGAAATACTGGTTCCTGTTGCCTCCTGAACCAGTCTGCACAGCATGGATGGGGTGATAGAAGCCCACCTCTCTGGGTCTGGTCTGTGTCACTCCAGACTCATCGATGTCCACATTCCACTCCCCCAGATACTAGACTGGCTTAGTGGGGTGGCTGTCCACCCTGCGAGGCACATTGGGGCATTTTCTTTTCATATGCCCTGGTTGGTGACAACCATAGCACTCCAAACCCCTTGTATTCCGAGTGACATGACGAGAGCTGGTAAGTACTGTGGGTCGAGGGGCCACTCCTGTGGTTCCCCCAGGGCGACTATCACTTTGTGGAGCTGCAGGGCTAGGTCGGGTGGCTATAGGGCAATACGTTAAAGGTGCTGGAGTTGGAGGTCCCACTTTAGTAGCATTGCAGGGGCCCTTAACTCCTGTCTCACCTCTAGTAGCCTCAAAATGATCTGCTAGATGAGCAGCCTCCTCCCCTGTAGTGGATCATGACAACGACCGTAAGCCGAAGGAGCTTATTACGAGGTCTGTAATGTGCCCCGAAGGCAGTAGGCTGAAGGAAAAGAGATGGGCATGAGATGAGAGAGGAGATGCTTTGCGGGCTTTGCGATCCACGGAAAAAGGCGCTCGTTGCGAGGCTAGCACAAGGAGAGTCTTTGTAGGGCAAGATGAGGCTCGCAAACTGTGGCTTGGCCACGGATCGCGAGGCCCGCAAAATTCGACTTAGTCACACATTATGAACCTCACCATTGTGAGACTCGCAAATTGCATCTAAGCTGCAAATAGCGCATGTGCAGTGCATTTTGCGCCCTTTTCTAACGGTTTTGTGTGCGACTGCGGTGTTGCACATGTGTGAGATAGATTTTATATATACTTGACAATTTCCACACAGTTGATGAACATTGTCACTGGAAATGTATCTGCTGGGGTAATTTTTTAAAGAGGGACTGATGGCTCTGTAGGAATTTGAATTCTGCAAATTACAGATAATAGGTAAAGTATAATTACTTTTTAATACAATAATGTATTAATTTACAAAATCAATATTAAGTTATGGAAATTATTACAATTTATTTCAAAGTTTAAAAAATATTTGTATGAACAACATCATTCATGTAGTCCAATATTTAGAAGCCAGAAAATTGTTTGTTTTTTACAAAATAATAATAACATAAATGTTGTGAACTATAGGAATTAGAACAGATTTATTAATTCCTTTATATAAAAATTAATTAAATTCTAAATTTAAAATTATTAAAAAAATAAATAAATTAAGTGATGTTTGTGAGGAATAGAGTTGAAACTAACAAAAATATAAATTCATAGACAAATTACAAAAAATAGTAGTAAATTATTAAAATAATTAAGACAGTGTCACAGAAATGTTTTCTCTAGTGGGAGTTTATCAAGTCAGCTCTGCAGGATTTTCCAGTCTGCTTACATATAAATCACATATATTAGTTGTGGATATACAAGCAGTGGGTGACGCTTTGCGAGCCTCGCAAAGTGAGGCGAGCCGTTGGCGGCTGAAGCACGCAGGACTTAGGCTGCAATAAGCGTCAAATGTGCTCATCGCACTGCAAGGCGAGCAGTTGAGGCAAGCGGGACTTAGGCTGCAATGAGCGCCACAGGCGCTCATCGCAGGGCCAATAGGACTTTTCACCTGGGCAGTTGAAACATGCAAGACTTAGGCTTGGCCCGTGGAACTTAGCGAGGGAGGCAAGATTACGGCCTGTAGGACTTAGGACCAGAGGCACGTATATGGACTGTGGGCCTCACAAAAATAGGTACAAGGGAAACTGTTGAACAATGTATGAAGCTTTCTGAAAAAAAAATGCTTAGCCACTGTTTGTAACGATTCGAAGGTAGGGGCTATACAAGCCCAGAGCCACCTGCTATAGACTACAGGTTATCTACCCAAAAGGAACGTTAGGTTCTTCCATCAGGAGTCAGCGCATCCAGGAGTCACAGTAACCTTCCTTTGGTAGTGACCAGGACAGGTTACTTGTAGGGTGGAAATAGGTTCAGTATCGCAGCCACCAGGAACAAAATAAAGAGACCATACGATTTCTATATGGCTCTGAGTGAACTGATTTCAGTATTCATAGCAGCACAACAATGGAAAGGGGTGGCAGGCAATTACAGGAGATGACCCTACATCCTGAGATCAATAGGATTAACTCCAATACACATCCAGCCGTCTCTAACACATATCAGACGTGTCTGATCTCCTCTCTTCCTGATGGGATTAGCTTAATCTGGAAAACAATAAAACAAAGCAGGTTTACAAATACAATAGGGGTCCATG
This sequence comes from Discoglossus pictus, assembly GCA_027410445.1. Taxonomy (NCBI): domain Eukaryota; kingdom Metazoa; phylum Chordata; class Amphibia; order Anura; family Alytidae; genus Discoglossus; species Discoglossus pictus. The sequence goes on from CM050163.1 coordinate 371,553,884, forward strand.
CAGATAATCCAGTGGCGGAGCCAAGAAGTCTGTGATGGGCTTAATGGGCCAACACCCAGGCTGGGGAAAAGGGGTTTGTGACACTGTTTTTCAAGAGGTTGATAATATTATCGGCAAAAACCCACATACTCAAGCTTATAAAAAATTATCTGAGATAGAACAGGAACAACATGCTAAAAAAATAATTTGCCTATCCCAAGAGTCAATATGGTTCTTTGAAGAGATCGTCATTGTGATAAACCCAGTTATAATTTACCAACATCTAATGAGGTTGCAATGGTGTTTTAAAATGATGATGATGAACCACCATTTCAGCGCAATATTAGAATATATCCAATAAATCAAGAGCAACCTTTTATTAATATAAGTATTTTAAGTACTAATTTGGATCCAATGACATGTCCTTTTTTTTATCCAAATGGTGAGGCAAAATTGGCAACCTAAATTAATACTTCCAAGTTATCCAAATAGTAAACTTTGTGTAAGAAGTAATATTTCAATGCTTGAATATAAAGTTGCTCAAACTGCTATTCAAGATAAATTTAATCCCATTTTATATGGTAAAAACTGACACAACAGTGGATCGTTGATTCATATCTTCAAGTAGGAGCAAACAATCTAAATTTTATTAAATATCAACAAAGGAAGCTATGTGTGGAACAATATTGTGGACTTTTTGATTATGTAGCTGAAGTTGCTACAAACAGAGGACTTCCAGCTGGCCGAGCCATCATTTTGACATCTTCTTTTTAAGGCTCTGCTTGCAATGATGCAATGGCTATTGTGACTACATTTGGTAAACCAGGTGTATTTATTACATTTACATGCAATCCACAAAGGTCGAAGATTGTGGACAATTTGCAAGCTGGATAAAGTGCTTCTGAAAGACCAGCTTTAGTGGCTAGAGTTCTCTAAAAAATATTAATATATGACATAAGCTTTGGTAATTTATTTGCTAAGTGTGTGGCTTATGTTTAAATTATACTAGCGACTTGCCCGTCAAAATATTACGGCATTGAGATGTGTATGTTTGGAAAGTTGCTTAGTTATTAATATACGTATTTGACACTTGTAAGGTTTTAGTTATGATGAAATAAGTAGTATTGTGATATTAAACATGTTTATTTTTGTAAAATGTTCTCTTGGTGAACAGTAACTGTTAAAGCATTTTGTATTAAAAGTATTAACATTTGAATGTAAGAACAGTTGAACTTTAAATTAATAAGTATTGTAAACTTGAGGTAATGGTTTTTTAACTCAAGAATTGTTAACTTAAATATACCTTGAATCCAGAGAAAGGCAAACAGTAAAAACCCTCCTTGAAACGTAGCAAATTGTATCAGAGAGGGAAAAAAAATAATTCCTTCCTCACCCCATTAACTGGCACTCCCTGGATTAATGTTTAACATAAAAGACAATATTTACATTGTGAGTTGAGCTCTTAACATGACCTTTGTAATATGTTGAAGTAAAGAACTTGAAAGTATATTTTTTTAAACTTGAACTTTCTTATCTGTCTAAGTAATGAACTTGAAAATATTGTTTTCAAACTTGTAACATTAGAAACAGTAACATAGTTAAATAACATTTTAACATAATTTGTAAAAATAATGCAAGGCAAGTGTTTTGTGAGGCTAATCATCCATAAACAGTACTTGCATTAATTATGACTGAATTGTCTATTGATTTGTATTTTTGAATGGTTGACCTTTGTTTGTTGCTATAGTAATTGTTTTAAATCACACTTATAGTTTGGTCTCTGGAAAAGTGGTTCTCTATATTGTGTTTTTTTATATTTTTGCATTTGCTTTTAAATTTGTTTTGCATGGGTTTTATTTCTTTAATGAAAAGTTATAGTACTTCATAGTAGACAATGTTTTTAGTAAAAATACGTCCATCTTCTAATAAATCACCTTGACTTTCATTCTTTTCAATGTAAACTTTAATAGCCTGTGGATTTTTGCACCGTAATAACGTAACGTACAATTGGCCATGTGCAAATACTGGTTCTTGTAAGAAAATACCCACAGATTTGAACGTTTGTCCTTGTGATTTATTAATGGTCATGGCAAATGCCATAATGATGGGAAATTGTCTTCTTTGAAGTATAAGGGAGACTACTTTCACTTGGTGCTAAATCTATTCTTGGTATGAAAACTCTCTCTCTTTTATGGGTACCAGTTAAAATTTCAGCATCTATAAAAGGGTCCTTTAATTGTTGAACAATTAATCTTGTCCCATTGCATAGGCCTTTTTTGGGGTTCATATTTCGCAGTAACATGACAATTGCACCTTTTATTTAGCTGCAAAATATGTGGTGGCATTCCAGAAGGAGTTAGTGAGTTTATGAATTCAGAAGAAAAGTTAGCCTGACTTTCATTGTCATCAGCAAGTACAGAATCAGCACTGTGATAATTTATTTGTGTTGCATTCATTTTTTCAAAGATTTCATTATTGAGGATTAATGCATCCTTAATTTACACGTTAGTATGACTTGGTTGGCAAGCTCTGAATATTCCTGGTTATTTATGCTACCTTCAAATATAGCCAATATAATATCTTGGTGACAAATCAGATGAGGTGGAATCTGCACAGTGTCCTCAGGTAAATGTGGTATTTTTTCTGTTCTGCCTTCTCCAATTTTAATAAGCCAATCATTGAAATCAGTTTGGCCTTCTGATCTCATGTTTTGTTGCAGTTGAAGATGTTTCCATAGTGTGCTTGACTTTATACAGGTTTCGATAATGTCAGTTCGATTTCCATGTACAACGACAGGTAATGTTTGTCTAAAATCGCCACCTAACAACATTGCCTTTCCACTAAATGGAAAGTATTGTCCATGACTTCACGAAGCAAACGGTCAATACATTGGAGGGCATAGCATGACATCATTGTGGCCTCATCTATTATAATTAATTTACTTTTTTTCAATTTCTTTGCTTGTAATGATGTCATGCGAATATCTGACACAGAAGTTTCTTAAATAGACACTGGCAGTTTAAAGCCACTATGTACAGTTCTTCCACCTTCTAACAAAAGTGCAGCAATTCCAGTAGTGGCAAACGGCAGTGCTATTTGACCTTGTGCTCGTACAGAACTCATTAATAAATTATATAGATACGTTTTTCCTGATCCGCCAGGTCCATCAAGATAGAAATAACGCTCTGTCACCATGTCATCATCTATTGCATTTTTAATGGCATTAAATGCTTGCAATTGTAACGTATTTAAAGTTGCAAGTCTTTCTTCTGTTCTTTCTACTTGTAATCGAATGTCATAGTCTTCAAAGTTTATGTCATCTATCAGACCTGGATCAGGCAAATTAAAACTTGCACAACTTAATCCATGAGTGAAAAATACTTCTTGGATTTCCATTAACGCTTTTAAGTGTGCAATCGGTTCATTGTATCGTCGCATAAAGTCTTCAGCCATATTAGTTTTAAAAGTCTCCCTCAAAGCTAATGCATTTGGAGCATTTGAGAAGATACAAATAAATGCAAATTGTTCTCTCATCTGCCGTGGCATTTGACATTGTGCTGCTTCTTCTAAACATCTTTCCCATTCTGTATCATCAGCTAGTAAGTTTCTATGTCTTGCAGCTAAATGGAAGGATTCATATACTATGTCATTAACAGTTCTTAAGTGTTCAAAACTTTGTGCTCCAGGAACATTTAAAAGTAATATTCGTAAGCAAAAACGTTCAACATCTCTTGGACTGATTGTGTAAATTCTTGGGATTATTTTATTTCCTCTGCTTTTTCTAGGTCTCCATAATCCATTAACAAAAACATAGTGATATGGAATTTCAATATATAAGAATTGTGTTGCTTCTGAATCTGTGGAATTTAATTCAAACCATGCAGTTAGTGTAGTGTGACGAAGTTCACTTTGGGCCAATGCATTACTTTCATTTCCAGCATGGAAATACACTAAATGTCTTTGTGGCAAATGTACTGCTAATCTATATACTGCATGTGATCTATCATACATTTAAAATTTTAAAAGCCGCCAAAGAAAAGGAGGGCCTTCAAAGAAAAGGGAGGGCAGATTTATAGTGCAAAGGAGGAAAACTTTATAAAAATATATTATATTATATTCTTTATTTTTCCCACTGAAATTTCGTAGACAATAATAATAATTATGAGTCAGTCCAGTGGCAACCTTATTCAGTGTACATCCTGTCAAATGTATGCACTACTGGAACAGATGATCCAGGGTCCATACCTCTGTGACAGGTGTGAGCATGTTGCCTCTTTGGAAGCTCAAATTGAAGATCTGGAGAGGAGAATTGCAGCACTTAGTGATATTGCTCCACTGGAAAGGGAGTTGGTGCTCACGGAGCACAGTTTAGCTGGGCCTAGTATGGAGGGAGGAGCTGGGGCTAGTGAGGATGGCCAGGGAGGTAGCTGGGTTACAGTTAGAAGGGGAATCAGAGGGTACAGGAGGAGGCAGGCCAGTTCTGAGTTGGCAAACAACAACAGATTTGCCAGATTGAGTGAAACTGTTGGCGATGTCCATTCAGGAATGGCAATGCCAGATAGAGCTGTTCCCTCTAACAGCCGGGCGAACAGCTCTACTGGAGAAGAGGGAGGGCAGAATAGGCAGAGCAACAGACATGTTTTGGTGGTAGGGGACTCTATTATTAGGAAGGTAGACAGGGTAATTTGTCACCCAGATCCCAGCAATCGAACAGTTTGCTGTCTCCCGGGTGCTCGGGTTCGGCATGTTGTGGATCGGGTGGATAAATTATTGGGAGGGGCTGGTAATGAACCGGCGGTCTTGGTACACATTGGTACCAATGACAAAGTTAGTGGAAGATGGAGCGTCCTAAAGAATGATTTTAGAGAATTAGGGAATAAGCTTAAAGCAAGGACCTCCAAGGTAGTATTTTCTGAGATACTACCAGTGCCACGTGCTAGCCCAGGGAGGCAGAAGGAGCTTAGGGAGGTTAATGCGTGGCTAAAAAAGTGGTGCAGTGCAGAGGGTTTTGGGTTTTTAGAGCACTGGGCTGACTTCTCACTTGGGTACAATCTCTATAGCAGGGATGGATTGCACCTTAATGATGAGGGGGCTTTTGTGCTAGGGAATAGGATGGTAGAACGGCTGGGGGAGTTTTTAAACTTGTAGGTGGGGGGGAGGGACTATATAGAAGTATTGGGGTAAATAGGGTAGAGAGGGAAAGGGATGAATTATTTACCCATGGGGGAGGAGAAGGGGGGAGGGTTACAATAGAAAGTAGGGAGATATTAATAGGGGCCTCAAATACAGTAGCAGGCACTTCACATCAGCAGAGCCATAGCAACATAAAGTGTATGATTGCAAACGCAAGAAGTTTGCCTGGGAAAATGGATGAGCTAGAAATATTAGCAGTACAAGAAAAATGGGGCTTAATAGGCATTACGGAAACATGGTGGGATGAATCTCATGACTGGACTGTTAATCTGGATGGTTATAACCTATTTAGGAAAGATAGGGGAAATGGTAAAAGAGGAGGAGGGATCTGTCTTTATGTTAAGCCTGAATTTAAGCCTATAGTTAGAGAAGATATTTATGCTGGCACTAACGGCATCATTGAATCCTTGTGGGTTGAGCTAAATAGTGGAGGAGCTAATTCTAAATGCATATTGGTGGGAGTATGCTATAAACCCCCAAATATAGCTGAAAGTGAGGAAATACAATTATTGTTACAGATTGGAAATGCAGCTAAGCATGGGCAAGTTCTAATAATGGGAGACTTTAATTACCCTGATATAAACTGGATAAACGAGACCAGCAGCTCAGCTAAGGGGAGCAGGTTCTTGAGTACACTCAGGGATCATTATCTAGCCCAGGTAATACAAGAACCTACTAGAAATGGGGCCATCTTGGATTTAGTCATCACAAGTAATATTGATATAATATCAAATGTAAAAATAGGGGAACCCTTGGGGAACAGTGATCACAACACAGTCTCATTTGAGATTGAATACAAAAAAAAAAGTTGTAAGGGGCCAACAAAAACTCTAAATTTTAAAAGGGCTAACTTTAATGGGCTACGGGCAGCAATACAACATATAGACTGGGACAAAGAACTTACAGGGAAGAATACTGAAAATAAATGGACAACATTCAAATCCTTACTAAATAAACATACTCATCAGCATGTACCATGTGGAAATAAAATAAATAGGAGTAAATCACATCCCATGTGGCTTAACAATGACTTAAAGATCATGATGAGGAAAAAGAAATATGCATTTAAATTATACAAGAAGGAGGGAACAGAGGCATCTTTATGTGACTATAAGGAAATCAACAAGGCTTGCAAAAGGGCTATTAGACTGGCTAAAATAGAAAATGAGAAGTCAGTTGCAATGGAAAGTAAGACTAACCCTAAAATATTTTATAAATATATTAATGGGAAGAAGGCCAGGAAGGAATCGATAGGACCATTACAATGTAACACAGGCCATCTGATAATTAGTGACCAGGAAAAGGCAGATGAGCTAAATAGGTTCTTTTCGTCGGTTTACACAAGGGAGGTACCAGTGGTTGGGACACTGCAACATAATGGGGCTACACTACCTTCACTAAATAATTGGTTAACGCAGGAAGAAATACAAAAGAGGTTGGAGAAAATAAATGTTAATAAAGCCCCAGGTCCTGATGGAATACATCCAAGGGTACTGAGGGAGCTGGGTTCTGTAATAGCCAAACCATTATATCTAATCTTTAAAGACTCGCTCACTACAGGGTCTCTACCAGATGACTGGAGAAAAGCAGAGGTGATACCTATATTTAAGAAGGGATCTAGAGCAAATCCGGGGAATTATAGACCAGTGAGCCTCACTTCTGTAGTTGGGAAGCTTTTAGAAGGGTTAATAAGGGACAGAATACAAGAATATGTCTATTTGAACAGGATCATAGGTAGCAGTCAACATGGATTTATGAAGGAAAGGTCGTGTCAGACCAATCTAATTAGTTTTTATGAGGAGGTTAGTAGGAACTTGGATCAGGGCAACTCAGTGGATGTAGTCTTTTTAGATTTTTCAAAGGCATTTGATACAGTGCCACATGGAAGACTAGTGAGCAAACTAAGGGATACAGGAATTGCAGTAAATATCTGCTCATGGATCGAGAGCTGGCTAAAAGACAGGAAGCAAAGGGTTGTTGTAAATGGAACATACTCCGATTGGTCTAATGTGATAAGTGGGGTTCCTCAGGGCTCAGTATTGGGTCCTCTCCTTTTTAACATATTTATTAATGACATTGAAGTAGGACTCGAATGTAGTGTCTCCATTTTTGCTGATGACACTAAGTTGTGCAAGATAATAAAATCAGATAATGATGTACTTTCCCTACAAAAGGATTTGCATAAATTAGAGAAATGGGCGGCTAAATGGCAGATGAGATTTAATACAAATAAATGTAAGGTTATGCATTTGGGAAGGAACAATAGCCAAGCAATCTATAATCTTAATGGAGCAAATCTAGGGGTATCAGATATTGAAAGGGATTTGGGAGTACTAGTGGACAACCACCTAGGTAACAGCGCTCAAAGCCAAGCAGCGGCTGCAAAGGCAAATAAAATATTAGCATGTATTAGGAAGGGTATAGAAGCCAGGGAAGAAGATATAATTCTGCCACTATACAAATCTCTAGTACGCCCTCATTTGGAATATGGAGTACAATTTTGGGCACCACCTCACAAAAAAGACATTTTAGAGCTGGAAAAAGTACAGAGAAGGGCTACAAAACTAATAAGGGGAATGGAGGGGCTAAGTTATGAAGAAAGACTAGCAAAATTAAACTTATTTTCGCTAGAAAAAAGGCGTCTAAGAGGAGATATGATTACGTTATTTAAATACATCCAGGGTCAATATAAGGCTTTGTCAAGTGAACTTTTTGTAGCAAGAGATTTTCAACTGACAAGAGGACATCCGTTGAGGTTAGAGGAAAAAAGATTTCACCTTAAACAAAGAAAAGGGTTCTTCACAGTTAGGGTGGTTAAACTGTGGAATTCTCTACCAAAGGAGGTGGTGACAGCGAATTCGATAGACAACTTCAAAAAGGGGTTAGATATATTTCTGAATAAAGAGGGCATTCAAGGCTATCCTAGATAACTAGCAAGGAATATTGATCCAGGGAGAAATTTGATCGCCAGTTTCTGGGGTCAGGAAGGAATTTTGCTTTTTTTTTCCCTTATGAGACAATTGGCAAAGTTTCAATGGGTTTTTTTTTTTTATTTTTTTTTTTATGTTTGCCTTCCTCTGGATCAATTAACAATAATTAACAATTAACAATAATAAGAAATAGTCCAAATTAAAAAGATCAATAGAGATCTAAAAAGGTTGAACTTGATGGACTAACTCTTTATTCATTCTCCAATACTATACTATTAATAATTATTTAATCAATAATTTAATTAATAACTAATCCGCATATTGCAGATCAGAGGAGATCTTAACAGGTTGAACTTGATGGACTGAAAGTCTTTTTTCAACCTTAATTACTATGTAACTATGTAACTATGTAACATAGCTTCTGGCGCAGTGACTTAGCGAGCATCTACATGAGATGCAAGTTCATGTACTAACTCACTACTTTCAGGGTTGTCTGCACTTTTGACGACTACAGTAGCTGCATCATAGCTTTTGTAAATATATTTGTACACATATTTAATGGATTTGATGGAAGTGCAGGCTTCTACATTAATGTGGGCGTTATACTTCATGAGTAAATGTGGATTGTAGGGTACTACATATCAATTGTCAACTTGTTTGCCACGAATAATGGCACTATCTCCTTCTCTTCTTTTATAAAGTGGATAGCCATCACAATTGGCATAGGTTTTGTCTCTATAATCTATTGGAAAATCTTTGGAACATTTATTATTTTCCATACATGGTGATTGTGGATTAAGCTCACCACAGGGTCCATGAATCATGCGATGAGTAACAATCTCATATAGTCTACCATATAGTTCTGGATCTGGTAGTTCAGCAACAATGACTACATCCACTTTGTCAGAAGTATCTAATTTATCTTTTTTTCAAAGTATTATGAGAAGATGTGCATGTGGAAGGCCTCTTTTTTTTTTTTTTATAATTAACTTTTTTATTGAAAGAATAAACAAATAGAACATCGTAAGTTCAGCAAATCATATAACAAATCTCTCAAGTATCAACAAGATATATCAAAAAGTTTCTTTCAAAGTTTTTCTTTTTTGGTTAGAATAACACATGAACATGTAAAACATATATATAAAGTCACACAAGGTCTTGAACATATATACATTCCTCAAAGCAGACATGTGTCTAGGAGGTACAGTAAGGTGAAACCATAGATCAAACATCAGGTCAACCCATAAAAGTAGTTCACACGAACCTTATTGTGGACCTCGTAGAGTCCATAAGTCCCAGCAGGAGGCCCATCGACGGTATCTTTCATCAATTTCAGCTGAAAGTGAGCTCATAGCCCGAATGAACCTGATTTTGTGAAGTACTTCAATGTGAGTAGGGGAGGTAAGTTTCCAGTGTTTAGCTATGATGCATCTCGTGGCCAAAAATATCTGTGTTGTTAAACATTGTTCTGATTTGAATAGCCCCGTAATTGGAAGGCCTAGCAAAGCTTCCTCAGGCTTTTGTGTTACTGTTGTCCCCAAAAGTGTTTCTAATAGGTCGTATGTTGCTGTCCATATGGGTCTTATTTTCGGACACTCCCACAGCATGTGAATCAGTGTACCAGTGTCTGTGCAGCCCCTAAAACATGTGTCAGGGTGTGTTTTGTTCAGAAGATGGAGTCTTGCTGGTGTAAGGTACCACCTCATTATTGTCTTAAAAGAGTTTTCTTTTAGTGTCACGTTTAGTGAAGAGGTATTGGCTTGTTTTAGGATCTTATTCCATTGGCTGTCGTCTAGAGTTACCTGCAAGTCAGCCTCCCATGCAGTTTGGTAATGTGGTTTAACCCTGTTGGTGAGAGACACCATCTGATTGTAAATGATGGCTATATTGGCCTTACCTCCGGGATTGTTGATACAGCATTTCTCAAAGGGAGATTTGGTGTGATATTTGTTGATTTTCGTAGAGTGTGTTAGTGTCTCATTAATTGCCATCAGATTAAGCCACTCTCTATGTGGCACCTGAATTATGTCAGTGATAATTGACGATGTGTTGCTTTGTGAGGTCACCCAGGTATCTGCCACAATTGTTATTTTGTTCTTTATCCACCATTTCATCTGGGTAAATGTATTGAGGTGCTGACCTTTGTGTGATTGCCATAGTGGAATCAAGCCAGAACCCACGCTCAGGAGGTCCACCCTTCTGTTCAGGTCTTTCCATAATTTCAAAGAGTGGCTAATACAAATTGGTAACTCTCCTGTTCGTAGGTCCCGACCTAAGCTAAGCCATAAAACCTGCGATAGTACCCAATGCTTGTCTTCTAGAAGTTGCCTCTCTATGTCTGCCCACACCGGTATGGCCTCTTTTTTAAACCAGGTCGTGGTTTGAGCTAATCTAGTGGCCTTATAATACTTGATTAGATCAGGGAAGGCTAGCCCCCCTTTCTGTTTAGGCGCACACATTGTGGTTCTATTAATTCTTGGTTTCTTGTTATTCCATGCGAACTTAAAAAGTGTTTTTTGCAACACTCTAAGGTCGGGTAACCTGATCGGGGTTGGGATTGTCCTAAATAGGTATAATAATTTGGGAATCACATTCATCTTGATGGAATTTATTCTGCCCAACCATGAGATGTTAAGGAAGGACCACTTGGAGATATCTGCCTTGATTCTGTTAAAGACAGGAGGAAAATTTGCCTCGTATACCAACGCTATAGACCGCGGAATATGAATACCCAAATAAGTTATCTGTTTGGGTGCCCATTTTAAGGGAAAGCTGTTTTCTAAGTTCTGTTTCACCGTTTGGGGTAGTGTAATGTTGAGGGCTATGCTCTTGTTAGTGTTGATTTTGAACCCTGACACTCTGCCAAAGTCTGTGAGCAATTGGAATAAATTAGGCAGGCTTGGTATTGGATCTGTAAGTGACAGCATGATGTCGTCTGCAAAAAGGTTGAGCTTATGCTCATTAGGGCCAATCTGCACTCCTTTAATGTTTGGACAATTTCTAACTGCCGCTGCCAATGGTTCAAGACTAAGGGCGAAGAGCAAGGGGGAGAGTGGGCAGCCCTGTCTAGTTCCCCTAGTAATATTACATTGTTTGAACACAAATCCCTGATATATAATACATGCTCTGGGATCGCTGTATAAAGGCATAATGCCCTTCAAAAAGCCGTCCCCCAGACCAAACTTCGCCAATGTTTTCCACATAAAAGTCCAGTCTATCCTATCAAATGCCTTTTCGGCGTCTAAAGATAGGAGCATTAGCGGGATATCCTCTCTGGTAGCCAAGTCTATCAGGTTAAAGATTCTCCTGGTGTTGTCGGGTGCTTCTCTACCTGAGATGAAGCCTACCTGGTCCGGATGGATCACGTCCGGCAACAATGGGGCCAATCTGTTTGCCATTATTTTGGAATATAGTTTGAGGTCCGTGTTGATCAATGAGATCGGTCTATAACTACCGCACTGTGCTGGGTCTTTCCCCTCTTTGGGTATTACGATAATTTTAGCCTCTAGAAATTCTGGTCTGAATGAAGAACCAGAAAGGAAACTGTTAAATAATTCTTGGAGGTGCGGTAGCAAGAGATCGATGTATTGTTTATAATAAAAATTTGTGAATCCATCCGGACCAGGTGCTGCATGTGATCTCGTGGCCTTAATAGCCTGTTTAATTTCCTCAGCAGTTATGGGGTCTGCTAGGGTCTCTGCCTGTGATTCCTCAATTTGTGGCAGCTGAATCCCAGAAAGAAATTCATCAATTTGTGATTTGTGAGAGTAGGATCCTGAGTGAGAGGGGGCGGAATACAGTTCTGTATAAAATTGTCGAAAGACATCAGCAATCTGGTCTGGTTTAGAGACCGGGCCTTTCCCTTTAGTAAATATCTTTGGGATGAATGAGTCCGCCCTCTGTGCTTTAAGCTTTCTGGCCAACATACTGTCAGGTTTATTGGTGCTCATAAAGAAGCTGGCCTGCGTACGTTGTAGCATGGAGACCACCTTCTTCCTGAGCACTGTGTTTAAGGTGTGTTTGTATTTCAGAATTTCATTGTAGATCTTAGGATCATGATTCCTGGCAAATAGTGATTGTAACTCTGTGATCTTGCTATTGAGGTCCCTAATTTGCACTCTATCTGCTTTTTTCGCTGCTGCTCCTAGCTGAATACAAACTCCTCTAATCACTGCCTTATGGGCTGCCCACACTCCTCCCCCGTCTACCTCACCCCCACTATTGATCCCGAAGTATTCCACAATTGCACTGCTGATTTTTTCCCTTAGGACTAGATCGTTTAATAGACAGGGATTTAGTGCCCACGAGGGGGACCGTCCCGCTGGTAGAAGTCCAGACAGGGAGATCAGAACCAGGTCATGATCTGACCACGAAATGGGTCGAATGGAAGCTGCTTCTAAGTTTAGTGATAGGTGTTGTTGAATGAACAGGTAATCAATTCTGGAGTGTGACAGATGTCTGGGGGAGTAAAAAGTATACTCTCGATCAGTGGGGTTCATTATCCTCCAACTGTCTATCAGGCAATTAGATCTGAGAATATGTTTAAGAGCTCGGGTAGCCGTGGGAGGTGTGCGTTTAGTGGTAGCAGTTGATTTGTCTGTAGATGGATCTAGGACTGTGTTCATGTCCCCCCCTATGATCAGGAGGGAGTGCTCCCAGCCCATAATCAGATCTGAAATCTTAGTGAAGAATTGCTTCTGATCAGTGTTTGGCGCATATATGTTAAGGAAGGTAATTTTCTGGTCATGAATGGTGCCATGTACTGCCACATATCTACCCTCTGGGTCTGTCTGAGTGCGGGTGTGGCGAAATGTAAGCCTATTATGAATAAGGAGAGTCACCCCTCTTTTCTTTTCTGTTGCGGTGGAGTGGAAAGTTTGTTTATATGCTTTCCCCCAGTATTTGGGGACCGCTAGTTTCTTAAAATGTGTTTCTTGCACAAATATTACATCTCCCCCTAGTCTCTGATACTCTTTTATGGCAACCCCTCTCTTAATCGGTTCATTCAGGCCCTGAGCATTATGTGAAATGATATTAATATTCATGACTCACCGTTTGTCTGGGGCTCAAGGCCAAGCTTAGTAGAGCACTAAGGGTTATAGCCACCTTCGAGTATCTAGTCTGATGAGCCTCCCGCTGGGACTCCGTCCAGAAACCACCTGCGTCACTTCACTGTGCAAATTGATGTAAACGTAAAGTAAAAAGTTAGGGTAGAACGGATGAGGAGAACACAACGATATACAGTGGTTGAAACTGCTTGTCAAGTAATCCGGCGTCAAATTTGTTGACACAAATTTATCAAAAAAAAAAAAAAAAAAAAACTTCTTTTTTTTTTAATTCTAAAAATAAAATTATACTAATAGAATATAACAAAACTAGGAACGTAGTATAACACTACTTCAAGGAGAGCGAGCGCTGTCCTTTTAATTAAATTGGTGAGTCCAGTAGTATTAGACTCCAATACTGACTGGATTCGCCGGGGGGTGTGTATATGGTGAAGCCCTTAAGGGACACTATCAATATCTATATAAAAAAAAAAGAAGAAATATTCTTCTAAAGTGACAGATAGTTATGCAAGAGTTTAACTAGTCATGTCTGTTCATATTTTTGGTCGCAAGTTTTAGAAGATCAAAATAAGAGGTAGAACCTAACTATAACATATCATATAACAATACATCACAGTATTAATGGATCTATGGCACATCTGGCTGGTCAGGGGCCCTGTTTTGATGTCTTCTGGAGGGGAGATTGGAACCTCTACCACGAGAATTAAGACCAACTGTTCTTCCTCGGGGACCCTCTGTCAACTCCCTGACGGGTTGGCTGTCGCCAGAAACTCCAGGAGCATCTGTTAAAGTAATGCCCCAGGTAGCTAGAAGGGCCATCCCCTCCTCTAGGGTTCTGATGGTAAAGAACTTGCCGTCCCTGGCAATCAGTAGGTGAAATGGAAAGCCCCAAGAGTATTTCCAGCCATGGGCCAGGATGTTGTCCAGGAGTGGTTTCATCATTTTCCTCTTGAATAACGTTTGTTGAGCGAGGTCCGCAAAGACACTTGGTCTGTGCCCTTCGATGTCAGGGATACCCCCCCTGGATGCTCTCATGAACATTTCCTTAGTTGTATAGTAATGGAAGCGGGCGATGATATCTCTGGGGCGTTCAGACATGGTGGAACGACCTCCCAGAGCTCTATGGATCCGGTCCAGTCTGTATTGCTCAGAGTCCAGATTTGGTAGCAGAAACTCACAGAGCTCTGACATGTATAGATGGAGGTCAGTTACTGATTCAGGTACGTTTCTCAGTCTGATATTCTGTCTCCGAGATCTATTTTCTATGTCTTCCTGAAATGTTAAGTGGCGGGCTTGCTCCTCCTTTAGCATGGAGATTTCTTCCTCAATCTTGACATGAGATTGTTTTAGTTTGTTATATTTCTCTTCAAGCGAGTCAGTTTTAGCGTCCACTCTTTTTATCTCGGACGTCAAGTCTGCTGAGACTTTTTGGATGTCCGCTCTGATGTCCTCCCTGAATGTGAGGATCAGGTCTTTGAGGTCTTGGATATCACCCTTAGTGCTTGGCGCTGTATGCTCCATCGTTGTTGCTGCCGTGGTTTTTGAGTTAGGCTGTTGTTTTTGAGATGCAGGGGGTGACGCTCTAGGCAAGTAATAAGATTGTATATTCTTGCTACTTTTTCTCGTAGCTCCTCCAGCCATGACGTAAGAAAAGGTATTTTGTCACTTTTGCGTTTGTAAGTGTCCCCATGTAACGGGCATATGGGAATAGGAAGTTACATCCTGGAGAATATCAAGTCTCTCATGTGAAACATATGCCCCATAAGCTTTGTGCTATCAGGAAGTCCCTTTGTGGTTTACCACTTTCCTCCACTAGATGGCAGTGGCAGACCAGGGAAGTATCAGATGTAATTGATAGTCTTAATTTCTTGTAGTAGTAAGTTAATGTAGTTTAAAGATCACTGATGTTATATTCCTGAAATTTCTCTGGGTAGTAGTGCTGTATATCTTTATTGCAGTACACTGAATATATGTGCACCCCATTAGACCCCAAGATATAGTAAGTTACCAGAGTGCTTCAGGAATTGTCACTTTGACCATCGGTCGGCTGAATTGTAGTGTGCTCTGCTCAGCACCAGCCACATTGTAGCTTGATCCGCCAAAGAAGGAATAAAATACTTTTATTGTGCACATGAGAATCTGTGAACTTCCAATGTAGGGTAGATGGTGCCCCTTTTCTACTTTGACAGATAACAATTGTATCCACCTGCCTTTGGTGTCAGGCAGCTGCATGCACTTAGTGAAATCAGAATGGCAGTCAGTCACTGGGCCTAGCCCTGCCCTAGTTAGAGCATAGAGACCACAAGTCACAAAATGCCCCCTATCACAGGGGAGTGAGGCATAAGAACTTGCAGAGTTGTGTGTCACAGTTCCAAGGCAATGATAGTTGGATTCTTTGCCACAGCTGTAAATATTGACAACAAAAAATCAGGGCTTGGCTGTCGTTTGAAATAGGACTAGAACATAAGAATGCAAATCAGGCTCTAGTCACACACTTAACAAACTTCAGTAGACAATAGCAACAAAATCAAAGTACACTGGGTTGTAAAGGCCTAAGTAGGCTTGTCAGTTGTATTGGATTTCAGAGGCACTGATAGGCATGTCAGTTGTAGTGGATTTTCAGAAGCACAGATATATATATTGCATTCCTGATTTGCATTTTTGAGCCTGAGCATGTAATTTTCGTAAGCTGCCACTTGGTGGTAGTGTTGAGCTGTCTTTTATACAGGGAGTAGTCATCAGCAAGCTTATACAACCAGTGTAGCCGATCCCTTTATCTCATATAACATAAACAAGTTAAGATGATAAGGGATTGAGGGAAAAAAAAAAGTAAATTCCTTGTCTTAAACAGTTCATTACATTTGGCTGTGGCAGTTTTGCTTCAATTGCTTTGCTGATTAGAGTCCAGCACCAATTAGGATTTAATAAACAGAGCTTTTAATGATGGTTGCAAACATATGTGTCCCAGCAATGAGATGCTGTAAAGGTACAGTCCCTGGGGTGTGGGGGTACAACTCCACTTGCTCCTTATGATCCCAGATTGGTGTAGAAGTTCATTGAATGCACTTTAATCCCTTTTTTTCTATGTCCACCAGTGTCTGTGTGTAGTTGCAGGGCTATTGCTAGCTTTACCCTGTGTTAGCTTTCAGTAGTAACCCATATAGAGTGCTTGTTAATTTTTATGAAGTGAAAAATTATATGTTGTGCTCCACTTTATATCTCCCATCAAGAGGCCCTTCCCTGGGTAGGTGAGCTGGGGTCTAGCTGGGGTAGGATGACATAAAAGGGTCCCCTTTGGGGTTTAGACTCACCAGACACCTTTCCAATAGTTGTTGATTGTGCCCCATCCAGTATCTTTCAGACCAGTAGATCTGTGCTAAAGTGAAGTCCAAAAGTTGCTGCACAGTGCCAGAGCAATCCAGACTGTTCAGTCACTGCATCTGGTCTTGTAGATCAAAAATAATCCAAATTGCTTGGTAATTTCATGTTGTATTAAAGCCTTTTTGCAGGGAGCTCTGTAATTGTGCTTCCTCTCTGTTTGCTGCTAGCCACACCTCCGGAAGGCCTCTTTTTTGAAATTCAATGGTATATACATAAGCAAGACATTTGCCAAAAAAGTGACTTATAGTGATGTCACGTATTAATTCATTTAATTAATCTTAAAAACTCTGGCTACTAAATCTTGTCTTTTGGAAGGACTTTGGCCAAGAAGTACATTTTGTGTTATTTCTGGCCATTGGGGATTACATGTAAATGTAAGAAATAAATCAGGTTTGCCAAATTTGGTGACAATAGCCATAGCATCATTGTATCTTTCTCTCATATTTCGAGGAGATCCTTGAAAGGAAGATGGTAAAATTATGGCTTTGCCAGCTCTCATGTCTTTGCTTTTAGCCACCTCAGCAACATAGTCCATTAGTCCAGAATATTGTTCTACATGTAGTTTATCTTGTTGATATTTTATAAAGTTTAAGTTATTGGCCTCAACTTGCAAATAGGAATCAATAATCTATTGTTGTGTTAGTTTTCCACCACATAAAATTGGATTAAAGGTATTTCGAATGGCAATTTGAGCTACTTTAAATTCAAGCATAGAAACAATATTTTGGATTCTGGCTTTAGCATTTGGGTAACTGGGAAGTGTTAATTTTGGTTGCCAACCTGTCTCTCCGTGTGGGAAAAAAATGGGATATGTCATTGGATCTAAATTTGGACTTAAGATACTCATATTAATGAATGGTTGCTCCTCATTTCTGGGATATATTCTAATGTCTCTTTGAAATGGTGGTTCTCCTTCATCATTTTGAAATACCATTGCAACCTCATTTGATGTTGGCAAGTTATAACAACGTTTATCAGTCTGTCTCTTTTAAGCACCATATTGATCTTTGGCATTGGTAATTGATGTCTTTGTGCATGAAGTTGTTGTTCATTTTCTTCTTCTGCCAATTTTTTATAAGCTTTAGTGTAGGGGTTATTGTCCATAATGTTATCTAGCTCTATAAAAACACTGGGTAAGCATTTTTTTATTTTCTTCCAGCTGCATACGTTGGTCAACAGCTTCTATTGTATCTAGGACATATAGTTGAGCGAATTTTCTTTGCTCTCCTTCCTCTGGATGTAAATGTGAAGTACGATGATTAATTTGGCCTTGGAATTTAAAACAGTAAGGATCATGTCCTGGTACATTAGCAGCTAATGTTGCCCCCATAGATGCAAAGGATATGGCACTATTGTAGGATCTTATGTTTGTCTTAAAAATGTTGTAGTTTGGAAAAGTAGGTTCAGTCATAATGTTTTGTAAATAGTTTGAAAATTCTTTTCTTTCTGGAAGTTTGAACTTGCCTTTTTGACAGCAACTCATAAATTGGCCATCTTTGGGTCTCTCCTATTTAAAATAATAAGCCTCACAAAACTGACATTGAGTATTCATGTCCCCACAATTATGAACCTCTACTGCTAAAGACTTGAGTAAAGGACAGTTTGCAAAGCATATATCAGTTTGACTTTCAAATTCATCAGGTGAAATGTCATGTGATGTTTCAAGAACAGGTTCTAAATGCTTTGTTTTTTTCGTGGCTTTTCTTGGTATATCTTTTATTGGTTTAGGTAAAATGTCATGTAATGTTTGAGGAACAGGTTCTAAATCCTTTGTTTGCGTAGTAGTTTTTTTTTGGTGTATCTTTAATTTTTGCAGCTGATAGTCTTTTGCTTGCAATTCTTTTGCGTTCTTTTTCTCATCGAATTTCCTCCTCTGGTGTCTGCTGGTTCGCCCATCTCTCTTGTCTTTCTCTAGTTTGACATCTTTTCTTTTCTTGTTAGTAGCCATGTTAATCTGTAAAAGAAAATATTGTATAATTAGTTTAGTTTGAGATGTTAAGTTTGTTTTTTACATATTTTATTATCAACAGTTTGTTTATATGTGCTTGTAGTTCATTGTAGCGGTACTTTCTTTATATTGTTAAATAAGTGTTTTTTATTTTTTTGGTCTTACTTTCTGTGGTACGTTGTAATTTTTGCCTTACATGAATAGCACACTCAAGGCACTGACACTATACCTTCTTCTACATGTAGTAGGTGTCTAGTGTTAATTCAAATTTATATTTTAGTTGTTTTGCCAATTTATTTTGTTGTTGTACTTTTAACTTACAGGCATTGTAGAGGGCAAAAATTATTTTTTGTAATTTTTACTACAGGGGATTGTCATAATAGTATTTTGATATTTTATTTAAAGGCTTATATGTTCGGGCAATTAATTGTTTTTATTTTTTCTTGGGGTCTTAGTACTATTTGTTGTAGTATTCTATTTTATGTGTGTGTTTAGGTTTTATGCTTAATATTGTACATTACGACTGGTAATTTGGAATGACAAATTTTATTTAGTCTGTGTTTTGAGACTTTTGTGGACTATGCTATGTGGCTAGATTGAAGTCTGGATTTACTGTTAAACATTATTGTCCATAAAAGACAAATAAGAGGTAAATAGGAAATGTGTCAGTTATATTTTGGTAACAGTTATAATTAGTGGTTGTTATTTTTTTTATTTTTTTTCTGTTGACATGGATGCCGAGCAAAAATGTTTATTTAGTTTTCTATTTTTTTACTTGTTATACTGTACCTTGGTTGAAGTGTGATTTCAAGCAGAATCTTTGTTGGTCCTCTGTTGAAAGTCTTCATCCGATGGTCTTCACGCAGTGTCTATTGTAAAAGAAAAATTAAAATGTTATTTGATTTGAATGTATTGGTAATGAATAACATTATCTGTTATGGTGAATTTTTCTGCTATGCTGTTTTTTGTGCAACCTTTTAAAAATACTTTAATTGTATTTGTATATTCCAGTTATCCTTTTTTTATACTGTAATTATTAATGTTTTTCTTATTTTGGATATGATCGCAATGTTTTTAGCATTATCCTGTTTTGTGTCCACCACTTTTGCTA
The DNA here is from genome assembly GCA_027410445.1 of Discoglossus pictus. Lineage (NCBI taxonomy): Eukaryota > Metazoa > Chordata > Amphibia > Anura > Alytidae > Discoglossus > Discoglossus pictus. Next base: position 371,573,492 of record CM050163.1, read on the forward strand.
TGCTAATTTAGACTTCTTTGTAAGGCTTATAGCTTCTTAAACAGTAAATGAGAATATTAATTTACTTTGCTATGTGTTTGTGTGATTTTTGGTACAATCCTATTTTGTGTCTACCATATGTTGCATACTTTATTTGCTTAATTAGTCTTTTTTATGAAGGTTAAATGTTTTTGTACAGTGAAAATTAATGTTTTTGCTATTTTGGATATGATGGCAATGTTTTTAGCATTATCGTATTTTGTGTCCACCACTTTTGGTATGCTTATTTATGCTTCTTTGAAAGGCTTATAGGTTCTTAAACATTAAAGAAGAATATTAATTAACTTTTCTATGTGTTTGTGTGATTTCTGGTACAATCCTATTTTGTGCCCACCATATGTTGCATACTTTATTTGCTTAATTAGTCTTTTTTATGAGGATTAAATGTTGTTGTACATTGAAAATGAATGTTTTTCCAATTTTGGATATTATGGCTATGTTTTTAGCATTATCCTATTTTGTGTCCACCACTTTTGGTATGCTTATTTAGGCTTCTTTGTAAGGCTTATAGGTTCTTAAACATTAAAGTAGAATATTAATTTACTTTGCTATGTGTTTGTGTGATTTTTTGGTACAATCCTGTTTTGTGTCTACCACTTTTGGTATGCTTATTTAGGCTTCTTTGTAAGGCTTATAGGTTCTTAAACATTAAAGAAGTATATTAATTTACTTTGCTATGTGTTTGTGTGATTTTTGGTACAATCCTATTTTGTGTCTACCATATGTTGCATACTTTATTTGCTTAATTAGTCTTTTTTATGAAGGTTAAATGTTTTTGTACATTGAAAATGAATGTTTTTCCTATTTTGGATATGATGGCAATGTTTTTAGCAGTATCCTGTTTTGTGTCCACCACTTTTGGTATGCTTATTTAGGCTTCTTTGTAAGGCTTATAGGTTCTTAAACAGTAAAGAAGAATATTAATTTACTTTTCTATTTGTTTGTGTGATTTTTGGTACAATCCTATTTGTGTCCACCATATGTTGCATACTTTATTTCCTTTATTAGTCTTTTTTATGAGGATTAAATGTTGTTGTACATTGAAAATGAATGTTTTTCCTATTTTGGATATGATGGCAATGTTTTTAGCATTATCCTGTTTTGTGTTCACCACTTTTTGGTTGCTGCATTTGGCTTGTGGGTGATGGTTGGAGGTTATTTTACAGTAAAGAGGAGGAATACTTTTGTTTTATGTATGTTGCTAATATTTCAGATGCTATCCTGTTTTGTGGCCACCTCTTTTTTTTTTGGTTTCTGTGAAACTGTCTGTCTTCCTAAATTGTATAGGTCTTTGTGAAATTTGTTGAACTGTGTTTTGTTCCTTATTCAATTTATATGTATTTTTTATTTTATTTTACTTGGAATTGTTATATTGGCGGCCATTAAACATATATAGTTCCTTTATTTTTTCTACTTGTTATACTTTACCTTGATTGAAGCATTGTTCTTGTCCGAATGACAGAGGGTCCCCTCCTGCCAATCTTAATCCGCCGGTCTTCTTTTAGTGTCTGTTTGAAAAAGAAAGTGACATGGTTAATTGTATATTTCTTCTTTTTGATTTAGCAAAGCATGGTCTTTTTCAGCATGTAATGTATTTTTCTATCTTACCTCTTCTTCTTTCTTGGTGTTCTTTAAAATGGATTCTGGTTCATAGTGCACGGTGCAAATTCTTGAGTGACGCTGTTGATGCAGAGTCTGTTTGAATATTAAGAAAAGGGGAAAGATTCAGCTTTAGGTTACATATGTATTAGTGTCATATTATTTTTTGCTATGAATTGCAGTAAATTAATGTCATTTAAATATACTTGTTTAATTAGTTTAAACTAACATTAGTTTGTTTTAGAGCCTACACACATAAATGTGCGTGTCACATGTCACTATACATGAATCACATTTTCATAGTTAAAGTTGTTTTTTTTTGTCCTGTCTTGATAATAAAATTTAATATATTATAGCTTACCTCTCAGTTGTAATTTGCACAATGTAAAGTAGGAAATTAGGAAACAATTATCTTCTTAAGTAACAGCAGCAGTTAACTATCCAGTCACTCCGTTCATCACCTGAGTAGAAATGTAGAATTTTCTGGAAAGTAGGCAGTATTTATAAACTTTCAAGTGCCTCAGACCGTTAGAACGCAATACGCATGCGCTATTTGCGTTCCAGCTTACAATTTGCGTTCCATCCGCCATTTTATGCGTAGTAGTTTTCAAAATGGTGGTTAATATCAGTGTGGTACGTGCCGCATAGTATGTGTTTCAGTTTTGCGAGTCACTGTAGTATAGTTACTTCTGTAGCCTCGTTTTCGTTTTGTTCAGCGGCCATTTTTTCTCTCGCTTAGGTGATTTTCGGCAGTTTAAACTATTTTTTTTTTACTTAAATGGACGTGTAAATTAACTTTTTGAGGTGCCGGTAAGTAAGCTTTTTATGTGTTCGTTGTGTTTATTTCTTGTGTTTCTGATGTTTTCATGCGCGCCATTTTCGGACGGTTTTGCGTGTTGGGAATGGGTCGTTTGGCGGCCCAATTTTTTTGCGAGGGACGCAGTTAGTTTTTTTCTAATTTGTGCGTGTGTGTGTTAACCGCGTGTGAGGCGCCTTAGAGTTTTTTTTCTAAGTCGTGCGTGTGTGTGTGTTAACCGCTTGTGAGGCGCCTTTGGATCTTCCACCACCGCAAATGCAGCCCCTCGCTTTGCGAGGGTCCGCATATGTGGTCAAACACAGCCGACGTTGGATCCTCCACCACCGCAAATGCAGCCCCTCGCTTCGCAAGGGTCCGCATTTGTGGGGAACTGCGTCCCTCGCTTTGCGAGCCCGCAAGCGTTAGCAACAACTCGTATGCTCACAACTATATATGTGATAATTAAAAAAAATGGCCTTCTGCATGCACATATTCTTTTACTATTTCAAGAAAAAGATAAATTGAATTCTGCTAATTGAGTGGATTCAGTTATTATTGCTAAACTACCAGATTCACAAAAACTACACATATCGCATGATTCATGGCCTGTTAGAAGATATAAATCCCCCATGTTAGGAAAATGATAAATGAAGTAAATATTTTCCTAAAGAATTTAGAGTAAACACCTTTGCAAATTGTGATGGATATCCTTTCCATCGAAGAAGAGAAGGTCAAACTGCAATTATTTTTGGAAAAATATGTAGATCATAGATATGTGGTTCCATATAATCCACATTTGATGGAGTACAATGAACACATAAATGTTGAAGCTTACACTTCAATCAAATAAATAAAATATGTGTTTAAATATTTACAAAGGATATGATGCAGCAACTGTAGTTGTGCAAAGTAAACAAAATGAATAAGATAATCAAATTTTACATGATGAACTTTCATGTCATGTAGATGCTCAGTATGTAAGTGCTCCAGAAGCAATGTGGCGCCTTTTGAAATTTGAAATGCATGATAGGTCACATGCAGTTTATCAATTAGCTATTAATTTGCCACAAAGACAGTTAGTTTATTTTAATGCTGATGAGGAAAGAAATGCTCTTGACCAAAATAAAAAAGGAGAAATGACACTTACTGCTTGGTTTACATTAAATTGTAAAGAAAGTGATGAAAGGGAATTCTTATACATTGAGATTCCATATCATTATGTTTTCATTAATGGGGCATGGTGAAAAAGAAAAATCAGTGGTAATAAAATTATTCCAAGAATTTATACTGTTAGTCCAAGAGAAATTGAACGTTTTTACTTACGTTTTCTCCTTCTCAATGTTCCTGGTGCACAAAGTTTTGAACATTTGAGAACTGTGAATAATATATTATATGATACCTTTCAATTAGCTGAGCAACAAAGAAACTTCCTTGCAGATGATAATGAATGGGAGAGATATTTAGACGAAGCAGCACTATGTCAAATGCCTAGGCACATGAGGGAACAGTTTTCACTCATTTGCATATTTTGTAATGTGCCTAATGCATTATCTTTGTGGAACAAATTTAAATAAAAAATGTGTGAAGACTTTTTGAAAGATTATAGTGAGTCAATTGAAGAATTGAAATGATTAATGAAAATTCGAGAGGTCTTTCTTTGTCATGGCTTAAGTTGTGCAACTTTTAAACTGCCAGATCCAGCAATTATAGATGAAATAAACTATGAAGAGTACAAAAAGCACAAGAAAAATTGCTACTTTGAATAAATTGCAATTGAAAGCATTTAAAGCCATAAAATGAGTCAGTCACAAGGTCTATCTTACGACAACTGGTCAGATCATGGTAGCCACACCCAGGAAGTGGGAGTGGCTGTGAGGGTAAGTTGGCGTGTTGGCTAGCCACGAGGTCTGCTAAGGAGAGATGTGCTCCATAGCATAGCCAAAATAAACTGAAATCTGAAAACAATTCAAAATAGTGCAGGGATATTCTTGAGCAAAACCTGTACCACTCTGTTCGTGATTTGAGGCTAGGATGGAGGTTCACCTTCCAGCAGGACAATGACCCCAAACACACTGCTAAAGCAACACTTGAGTGGTTTAAGGGGAAACATGTAAATGTGTTGGAATGGCCTAGTCAAAGCCCAGACCTCAATCCAATAGAAAATATGTGGTCAGACTTAAAGATTGCTGTTCACAAGCGCAAACCATCCAACTTGAAGGAGCTGGAGCAGTTTTGCAAGGAGGAATGGGCAAAAATCCCAGTGGTAAGATGTGGCAAGCTCATAGAGACTTATCTAAAGCGACTTGGAGCTGTGATTGCAGAAAAAGGTGGCCCTACAAAGTTTAGGGGGGCACATTGACTTTTTCTGTTATTTTTTCCTATTTGTGGTTTGCTTCAGAAAAAAAAAAAAAATATGTAAATTAAATGATGCATATCCTCAAACAATTCATGTCAATTCCAGGTTGTGAGGCAATAAAACACGAAAAATGCCAACGGGGGTAAATACTTTTGCAAAGCACTGTATACACTATGAATTGAAAAAAAATAATTAAATTGTTACATTTGTAGTAGAATAATGTGTAACTGTCTAAAAAACTTATAAATAATCTTGACACATATTCATTATATATAATGGCTGATAATGTATAAGCAGTTCATTTATATATATTAAATTAAATAGACACTAGCACTAAACATATAAATAACTTAATGAATTCACAGACTCACATGGTTGGTCTTAAGATAAGAATTATAAATCACAGTTAGAATTGACACTTATAATTAAATTCAATGATTAAACACAGCAAATACAATAGTATAGTAGATTAAATGCTACAGTATATATTGAATCTAAAAGGAAAATAATTAATAGCTGTGGTGTCTTGTATAGCTATTGGTATAATATTTAAATTTCACATAGTAAATTCTAGTAACTAATTGGGTATATTTACTATAGTATTAGGAATCCCGACAAAGGGGCAGAAAAGAGCATTACTTGTTTTATTATCGGAAACACGTTACCTGACAATTGCACTAATTATTTGATTTAGTAGTAGTCTTAATACACCCATTATTATTGAACATTTCAGAGATAAAAGGATTTTAAAAAATCATAAAGGAGATTGTATCTACTGTTTTTCTATAATATAACATTCTTGCATTATCATTCTATATAATATTAAGTTTATAAGATACTTATATTCGTTAAATATTTTATAATAACTATTGTATGCCATCAAGTGTGGCTATTCATTAATTAACATTAAAACCTATATATTAGACACTCCACTCCATTATTTATTTTTATCAGATGATTAAAAAAATAATAATAATAATATAGAGAGAGAGAAGTAAATGAGGAATATATTAAACATTTTCAATGAGAGTATGGCAATCATACAGTTATAAATTTAAAATTAAAATTTAAGAGCACCTGTCCCTATAAAATTTAAACTTTATAACTCTTGGCTAATCCTGGCAACCCAATCAGACTACCCTTGAAATCTGATTGTAAACACTCCATCATTGGACAGTATTTAAATTCTCTACTGCTATGAGGGGTTATATCTGTTATGTTCGTTTTTTTTTTTTTTTCCCATGTTCTCTTGGGGAGATAACTATAACTATAACTAACCCTGAAAGATCATTGACAGGATTACATAAAGTTATCCATTTATATAGTAAAATGTCCTATTATAAATTGAATACTTTGAAGTCTGAAGCTTTCTCCATTAACATTCAAAGGATTGAAAGATAAAAATTGATAGAAGAATTTTCCTATGACTGGAAACCAAACTCATTGGGATAACGTAGGGATACATATGGATAACATTCTCACCAAACTTAAATTATTTGGTTAAAAACAAATTTAATAAACTAGAGAAGGATATTATTCAACAATCATAGATTGGAATAAACTCAACTTTTTTGGCTGGGACATATAGCCGCAATAAAAATTATGATCATACCAATATTTTTGTATTTTTTAAGATGCTTCCCTTTGAAAATTCCAAACGGCATAGTAATTAGACTTCAGAATAAAATAGATCAATATATATATATAAGAATAAAAGACCACGTGTAAAAAAAATATTTGAATGAAAACATTTGCCAAAGGTGGCCTCACTGCTCCTAACATTGTCATCTACTCAAGAGCTATAATATTATCACACATTCTAAAATACAAAAATAAAGATGTCCCTGGATGTATAATGATAGAGAGAGAATTAGCCGGTAATAACGCTTGGGAATTTATAATATCAGAAAAGAAACAAAATAAAAAAATTGATAAATTGCCACTGATACCAAAAGCTTTAATCAAACAGTGGTTTAAAATCAACAACAATTTGTCTTTAATTCAGTTTCCGTCACCTGCTACACCCATAGGGAAGCTTACTAAAGACTAAGACTAACTTCTACCCTTTCTGAAATTTGACTGGGGAATCAGAAGTCTAGAGGACATTTATCTGAATGGAGAACTCAACTCTTTCCCATATATTTCAAAAGAAAAGAAAATCCCAAAAGACAAATGGTTGTTGTTCAATATACTACATTCAGCAATCTTGGAATCTGACTTTAATCTGAAAACAGTCAGAGATAGAAATATTTAAAAACAATAAACAAAACATACAATTTCAAATATAATGAAAAGTATTAAATCACTAGATAAAACCATAAAAATGAATGGTATACTTAAATGGGAACAAGAATGCCATAAAACATGGTAAGATAAGATATGGGAGACCTCTTTTCACAATATTGAAAAATATATAAAATGTACCTCTATATTACATTATCCCTCAAATATTAGCAAAAATAGCCCAGACTGTTAATAAAGATACATGCTGGAGATGTAACATGCAAGAAACCTCTCAAATGCATATGTGGTGTTCTTGCCCAGCAATTCAAATGTACTGGTCTAACTGTATATCTCAATTATCGAAAATTATAAAACAAGAAATAAAGCCTAATTTTGAATTGATACTGTTTAATTTCTTTGCCAAAAGATTCCAAAACCAAAAATAAATATTATAATGACTGTAATGGCTAATGGCCATATATTGGAAAAATTTGATAATGCCAACATGGAGAGACATCAAATCTATGGTAGATAGAAATAAATTAATTGAAACCGATTTCATAAAATATAATTTAAAGCTGCAAAATAAAAATAGTGAAAAATGGTTATTATGGCACTAAAAGATATATTAGCTAAGTTACTATAAGCAGAACCCCTCTCTCTATCATTTAAATATCAAAGTTAATAAAAGCTAACAAGCTTGAGGGATTTCTATCATGCTATGGCAGTTTGTTTTGGGCTTGCTCCATCTCTACCTGGGGGCGGGGTGTAGGGCGGGCATCAACAAGATTTCTGCCTTTTTTTTTCTTCCCCATTTGCTTTTTCCTTCCCATTTTTCTCATTTTCTCTATCATTTTTTGGGGGGTATGTCTGTAGGACATAAATTGGTATCACATATACCTTAAATCTCAAGATAATTGTTAATGTCTTGGAATTTTATGTGAATATATCAATGTGTATTTTAATTGCCTGTTTTTTAAGTGTTTTTGTGATGTATGCTGGAAATTTTTTATAAATAAAAGATAAAAAAAAAACAAAGCCATACAACAAGCACATGTAATGGTCAAGGAGCGTTATTTATATTTAGATAAACCAGGTGGATCAGGCAAAACTTATTTGTATAATTTATTGATGAGTTAGTAATTAGAGGTAATGGTTAAATTGTTCTTTCATTTGCATCTACTGGAATTGCTGTACTTTTGTTGGAAGGTGGTAGAACTATACATAGTGGATTTAAACTTCCAGCTCCCATTTTGTATACATCGGTCTTGCATATTAGAATGACATCATTTCAAGCTACAAATCTAAGAAAACGTTAATTAATTATAATTGATGAGGCAACAATGATGTCTTGCCATGCTCTTCAATGTATAGATTGTTAGGTACGTGAAGTTATGGCTAATGATTTGCCTTTTGGGGGGAAGGTTATGTTGTTAGGTGATGATTGTAGGCAAACATTACATATTGTTGTCCATGGAAATCGAACAGAAATTGTTGAAACCTGGTTAAAGTCAAGTCCACTATGGAAAAAATGTACACATCTTAAATTAGAGAAAAATATGAGATTGGAAGGCCAAATCAATTCAATGATTGGTTAATTCAAATTGGTGAATGCAAAACAGAAGTAATAACACATTTACCACAGGATACTGTTGGAATTCCATCTTCAATGATTTGTAAGGATCACATATAATAGTTGTCAAACTACGAATCGTTGTCACGATTTGCGAGCTCGCTTTAAGAGCTCGCAAGAACTGCTTCCCTCACAAAGCAAGGGACGCAGTTTGGCCCGCAGATGCGGATCCTCGTGAAGCGAGGGGCCGCATTTGTGGAAGGTGGAGGCTCCAACATCGGCTGCCATGAAGCGAGGGGCCACATTTGTGGAGGTGGAGGCTCCCACGTCGGCTGCGATGAGCCGCAGGCTCATTGCAGGCCGCAAATGCGGACCCTCGCAAAGTGAGGGGCCGCATTTGCAGAGGTGGAGGCTCTACGGCGCCTCACACGCGGTTACAAACACGCACACAAGCGGCACTTTACAAAAATAGATCTAACACGCAATCACTATATACGGACTTACACAAAAAAGTATGAACCGCAGGACTTAGAATGGAAAATTTACGGACTTAGCATACAAAAATCTGAGACCTCGCAAAAATACGACCTTAACAGCCGAACTGCGCACACCTGAAAACATTAAAAACACAATAAATACACACAACAAAATACATAAAAAGCTTACCCACAGCAAGGGGGAGGGGGGGGCGTATACCCATGACCTCTGCAAGTTAAGTTACACCTCAATTTAAGTCCAAATTCCTGAGTTTAGACACACAAAAATCCCCTAAGCGAGGTGTAAAGTTACACCTCAATTTAAGTCAAAATTTCTGAGTTTAGACACACGAAAATCCAAAAAAATGGCAGCCGAAAAAAATGAAAACGAGGCTACAGGACCCTAAACACCACCAAGCACATACAGCTTTTCAAAAAAGACATACGAGGTACAAGATGCACTCTTACCAAGGACGCTACATCATACACTGCCGCGTACCACATACACATTCGCCACCATTTTACAACACTAACTCACACAATGCGGAAGTGCACAGCTACCCTAGCGGCTTTCCCTCGCGCACGCAGCATATTTACACTACACACTGCAAACATTGCTGACACTTACACCTCAGCTCCACAACAGTGCAAACCTACAATGTATGCTGCAAAACAGATTGTCAGCTCTTCAGCACAATGCTTCCTGCATATATTACTTCCAAATAGGTAAAGTATATTCATTTATTAATTTATTGCCGACAAATCAATAACAGCAAAAGCGCCTATCAGAAAACAAAAATACAACAACCTCGCAATGAGGCTGGCAATGAGCGCCGAAGGATCTCGGACCACCAAGAAAATTAACGTCTGGCCCAAACAGCATTCCCTGCCTTACAATTTTATTGCCCCGTCATTTTTGACGGGCAAGTTGCTAATTCCATAATATCAGCTATATTCCCAAATTGAATAATTAGCAATGATTATTAAGAGCTTGCACAAAAAGTAATATTAACATAGGAAAATAAAAATGTATTGCTTCTGAATAATGACATTTTGGAATTAATAGATGGTACCAAAAGAAAATTCTTACAGTGCAGATTATTATCTGGCTGATGATAAACAGAGTGAGACAAACTTTTCACCTGAATTTATAAATTCATTAACACCATCTGGAATGCCACCACATATTTTGCAGCTAAAAAAAGGGGCAATCGTTATGTTACTGTGAAATATTAACCCGAAAAAAAGGACTTTGTAATGGGACCAGATTAATTGTTCAGGAGTTAAAAGATCATGTCATACATGCATACATTCTGAATGGTACACATAAAGGTGAAAGAGATTTTATTCCAAGGATAGATTTGTCTCCAAGCTAAAGTTTGCCGTTTGTACTTCAAAGAAGACAATTCCCAATTATTATGGCATTTGCCATGACTATAAATAAATCAAAAGGTAAAACTTTTAATTCTGTTGGTCTGTTTTTGGAGGAACCAGTATTTGCACATGGCCATTATGTGGCATTTTCTAAATGTAAAAATCCTTTAGAAATTAAACTGTTTGTGAAAAAAAAACAGAAACTCAAGGTGAAATATTAGATGATGGGAGAGTATTTACTAAAAATATTGTATATAATGAGGTTTTGTAATTTTACAAAAATAAAAATGTAATACAATGTTTGATATGTGGAATGTAAAAAATAAGAGAATACAGCGGGGGAGGAAAGCATTTGATCCCCTGCTGATTTTGAACGTTTGTCCACTGACAAAGAAATGATCAGTCTATAATTTTAATGAATTTTAAACAAAAAAGTTATAAATAGATTTGCAGGTCAATGAGGGAAATAAGTATTTGACCCCTTCGACTTAGTACTTGGTGGCAAAACCCATGTTGGCAATCACAGAGGTCAAACGTTTCTTGTAGTTGGCCACCAGGTTTGCACACATTTCAGTAGGGATTTTGTCCCACTCCTCTTTGTAGATCCTCTCCAAGTCATTAAGGTTTCGAGGCTGATGTTTGACAACTCGAACCTTCAGCTCCCTCCACAGATTTTCTATGGGATTAAGGTCTGGAAACAGGCTAGGTCACTCCAGGACCTTAATGTGCTTCTTCTTGAGCCACACCTTTGTTGCCTTGGCTGTGTGTTTTGGGTCATTGTCATGCTGGAATACCCATCCACGACCCATTTTCAATGCCCTGGCTGAGGGAAGGAGGTTCTTACCCAATATTTGATGGTATATGGCCCCTTCTATCGTCTCTTTGATGCAGTGTAGTTGTCCTGTCCCCTTAATAATAACAATAATAATAATAATGTTTCCTCCTCCATGTTCGACGGGGGGGGGGGGAGCGGGTTGGTGTTCTTAGGGTTATAGGCAGCATTCCTGCTCCTCCAAACACGGTGAGTTGAGTTGATGCCAAAGAGCTTGATTTTGATCTTATCTGACCACAACACTTTCACACAGTTCCCCTCTGAATTCAGATGTTCATTGGCAAATGGGCCTGTACATGTGCTTTCTTGAGCAGGGGGAGCTTGCGGGCACTGCAGGATTCAGTCCTTCACGGCGTAGTGTGTTACCATATGTTTTCTTGGTGACTATGGTCCCAGCTGCCTTGAGATAATTAACAAGATCCTCCCGTGCAGTTCTGGGCTGATTCCTCACCATTCTCATGATCACTGAAACTCCACGAGGTGAGATCTTCCATGGAGTATCAGACCAAGGGAGACTGGCAGTTATTTTGTGTTTCTTCCATTTGCGAATAATCATACCAACTGTTTTCACCTTCTCACCAAGCTGCTTGGCGATGGTCTTGTAGCCCATTCCAGCCTTGTGTAGGTCTACAATATTGTCCATGACATCCTTTGACAGGTCTTGGCCATGGTGGAGAGTTTGGAATCTGATAGATTGATTGCTTCTGTGGACAGGTGTCTTTTTTAGAGGTAAAAAGCTGAGATTAGGAGCACTCCCTTTAAGAGAGTGCTCCTAATCTCAGCTCGTTACCTGTATAAAAGACACCTGGGAGCCAGAAATCTTGCTGATTGAAAGGGTATCACATACGTATTTCCCTCACTGACCCACAAATCAATTTATTACTTTTTTGACATGCGATTTTCTTGTTCCTTTTTTTTGTTGCTATTCTGGCTCTCACTGTAAAAAATATGATGGAATGTTAATAAAAAGTAATAAAACAAACAAAACAAATATTCCTTTCAGATAACAATGTAGAAATTCAACAAACAAAAATTAACATGGGTTATTATTATATTTGTGATTTCATGCCATTTATTTATGTCTTAATTATAATTTATTAATTTTGCATATACAAATTGTTTATTCTTATTATATTAAAAAATATAAAAATTAAATTGTAACATGACATGTAAGAAAATTGGTTGTACATTGTGATGATTTTCATGTATATTATAAATAATTTCACGTTTGCAGTATAATATGAAGATATTGTTCATTATTTGTTATACACAAATTGGATGTAATAAAAAATAATATGTTTGTATTGATTTACTGAATTATTCCATATATTTGAAAAAGTCTGAAAAGACACAGGAGGTGTGCAGAGTGACACACACACACATGGTACACAGAGAGACAATGCATAAACAGACAGAAAACACAATGTATAACACTATATCATGCCTTCATTTTTGACGGGCAAGTGACTAGTTGTATATATTTTTGAATAAAAAGAGTAAACAAGGTTATGTAGGATAATTAGAGAAAATGAGTATTGATACAAGAAGTAATCTGATTGCCAGAATTTTGGGGTTAGCAAGACATTTATTTTCCCCTTTATGAAACAATGGACAATATTTCAGTGTCATTTTTGTTTGCCTTCCTCTCAATCAATGAAGAATTAACAATTCTCTAATTACAAGGATCAGAGGAGATCTAAAAAGGTTGAACTTAACATACTAAACATCTTTTTGAATCTCAATTACTATTTACTATGCTGTGTTTGTGGGTGTGAGCAGCATGGTAGAGTATCCAGTTGGGCTCATGGGATAGTTTTATGAAAGGACAATTGTGACTTGGTAAAAAACTTCACATGCTTGTCAAGTATATACCAAAATAACATCAGCTCTATTGTCAAGTGTGCTATTTAGATAGAATGTTCTAAACAAAATTGAATATAGATCTCATCTGAAGCCACAGTTACTTTCATTCATCCCAGTTGACTAATCCATTTAGGACCAAAGACAAAATGTTTGTTATTAAAGCAAAATTAAATATAAATGTTACGTATTTTAACCTAATTTATAAAACATTTTGTACATTCTCAAGTCTGTAACTATGCAACTATGTAAGTCATGTTCTTGAAAAGAGCATACTACTAAAGTTTTATTTAAGCATGTATATCCTATTAGGCATATGAATTATAGTGGCTGGGTTACATGTGTTTCTCAATGTAACCACAAGATGGCAGTGCTTGGTTTACATTTTCTTTCCACGTTAACCTAAGATCACCTTAACATTACTTAATACAAACAAGATATTTTTGAATGGGTTCTGGGCTTCCTCTTATTTTCAGAAGCCAGAAGATTTTATCTGTATTTATTTAAAATATTTTAAAAGGAATTATATTTTGAGATCAGTGTGATGTAGTGTATATTACACAACATGATACCAAAAAGATAAGCTTCAATATTGATTTAAATGTGTTTACTGTTTGGATATAACCTATTAAACATAGTGTACAGGAATTTCATTAATAAAGCATAAAGGTAAGACTTACAGCCAATTTGCCAGCTTGATCTGTACATATATTCAAAAGATATCTATCTGTACAGGGTCCTACACATACAAATGTCATTTAAGGAAAACTGTTGAGGCTTATTTTGGCTGTGCATCAGGTAAGGTTATTGCAATTTTATATATGTCAGTTTTTACACAATTTGAGTTTTATTTTAGTTCATTGTGGTAGATAAGTGCAGCAGAATGTCTGGAATATATAAAACGCTATCTGGAGAATATCACCAGTTGTGCTCTACAGTCTACACCATCTGATAGAGGGAGGAAAGACAGGTGGACAAAGGATTGATAGACATGGGCAGAGCTACCGCCGGTGCAGGCAGTGCAATGTACTGGCCCCACTGCAGTATAATTATTATTTTTTTCCGATTAATTAATTAATTAATTTATTAAGAGCGCAAGAGATGGTGGAGAGGTGAAAGAGAGAGGAGAGGTGAAAAAGGGATGAAAGAGGGAGGAAAGGTGTGAGAGAGGAAAGTGAGAAGGGAGGAAAGGTGAGAGACAGAGAGAAGGTAGTGCACCGTGGGAGGGATACACAATATATAGGGATTTTATATATATATATATATATATATATATATATATATATATATATATATATATATATATAATCACACTGATGATAAACAGCACCCTTGAAATGGCTGTCAGTGTAGTGTATAATCCAACTTTGGCTTTGCATAACAACTGTGTAATGCAGTGGGCATAAGCTTAAAGGAAACCATGTTTAAAATGGTTATGTATAGAAGAACAAAGCATTTGTGGGAACATTTGCATGTCCCTTCTCAGCTTCCAAGAATGCAGTGTGAGCAGGAAACACGTTTTTTATCTTGTTTTAGACATTCAAACGTGAACACAAATGTACTATATATATATATATATATATATATATATATATATATATATATTTATGATTATGATATATTTGGCGCTGGTGTGGGATTGTCGAGACTCAGACTTCCAATACTTTCAGTAGGACTAATGGAGATTCATTAGTTTACATAAACACATCCTAGTGAGAAAATAGCAGATATAATCAAGTCAGAAAAAACAAAGGCTCCACTGAGAAAAGAATAATTAATAGTTAAATAATAGTTAAAAATGTAAGGTTTATGGTTATTGTTTTTTCTTTGCTTTCTAAAAATATTTTGACTACTATTCATGATTCATATAGAAAAAGTTTAACCCCCAGTGATTTTTTTTATGTTATTTTATAATATGTAGAAATTTATAACATGAAACAAGTGAACTAATATTAAATGACCAAAAGTTTGAGAATACAAATAAATGATAGAATATCCCTTTGTCAGAACATATACCCAATTTAGTAAGCTCAGTTAGACTGGCATAGTCTATAAAAAAATAGAAATTGTAGGGATTTAATAAAGAAAAACTGCCCCTGTTCCCAGTGGTGGAGTTAGTGAATGCAGAGCAAAATTATTTGGTAATCCCCCTTGCAACTTCTCTATACAAGGTGTTTGTAGGGGTCAATATATGTAGGCTGTCAGAATGATCCGGTTACCTTTCTATAAAAATAATGATATCTGCCCCTCTCCATTAATAAATTAAGAAAGTCTCCAATGCTAAGCAGACGTTACACTATAAATTGAAGCTGCGTTATATCTATGTTTAACCTGGGAAAATTATAGTGGGACTAACAAGAGAGAAACATAAGGATTATACCCTCACCTTTACAGACCACGAACACACCCAGAGAAAGGTAAAGGGCATGGCTCAAGGAGTACAAATAGAGCATTCATAATACTAATTAATAAGTAATAAAATAAGGAACTATCAGTAAGAGGCACTTCTATTGCTTCATGGTAATACAGCTGGATGTGGTGAAAAAATATTTGGAGGAAGAGATTATTCTAAATGATTAACCTAAAGAGAATGCTGCAAGCAAAAGATTTTGAGTAAGGAACTGAATTTTAAATGTTTCTTATGGGTTAAATATTGTATAATTGTTGTAATATTTTCAAATGTATAACTTGTTATTTTGCATTTATAATCCATGAAAAGAGTAGCGTCTTTTCTATTGTATTATTTTGGTAATAATATAGCATAAACTATTTGATGGAAAACAAATATGTTGCTTATGTTTCAGTAGTTTTTATTTTAATTGTGTGTGTGTTAATATTTCACATTTATAGTTTTTGCGACTTCAGGTTTTATTGCAATGTCTTATGTTTTATGTATTTCGACATTATGTGTTTTATTCTTCGCAAACTGCAGTTTTCTGGATAAGTGCGCTCTCTCTTTTTCTCTGTCAACAAGGGAGATTTACTAAGCATCGCTGGGGCTGTGGCATGGAGCTGTCCCCTCTCCTCTCTGCTCCTCTCCCCATTGTATATTACATTAGTGCATCAAGAAAATCCTGGTTGCTATTCTATTGCTCCGGGAACCCTCTCTGCAAGGCTAAAACCGAGCCGCAGCTTACTTGCAGGAAAAAGGTCCCGCTAGCACCAATTAAGCACATTATAAAGCAGAAATAAAGGCATCCTGCACTCTGAGGAGACTATAAAGTGATTGTAGGTGTTAGCAAAAATAGCACAACATTCCCCTATACTCAAATCCGTAAAATAATTATTTTTTTTATATATATGTCAAATATCTATGTAAAAAGTCCATAGAGCTTGGAGCACCTCAGACCCGGCCACGCTGCGGCCGGAAAATAAACAGTTAATGTAAACTCGGATTTGGGCTGATGTGCAAGCTTGAGAGTGGGTTACTATTAATCCTCATGTCCCCCATTATGATCCCTAGCATTTACAGAGCTGTATAGTGCAGGCTTGAATTTATTTTTGACTTTAAAGATTGCTGAGCTTACGGCCGGTTGCAAGACTTACGGCCGGCCGTAAGGGGATAGCCTTGCAGGGCCGTTTAATAGAATTGCGAGGTAACAGAACCCCCGCAAGGAATCGCAGACCTGCGACCGTTTTACGGCCAATAGAATGAGGCCCTAAGTGCCTAAGGGTCACATGAGGGCTTCCCTGGTGGTCCGGTGGTTTACCACTGCAACCAGAGTTCAATTGCAGTCAGGGAACCAAGAAGTCACACCACCCTGAAGCCAATAGGGTTGGGCCCGTTCAATAGTTGGATGGGAGACCATCTAGGAATACCAGGAGCCCACTGGAAATGGAACTGGCAACCCACTCCAGTATCTTTGCCATGAAAACCCAGTGGATCAGCATGACCATTGACATAAAGATGTCCTGGTGTGTTACGGTCCATGAGGTCACGGAGAGTCGAAAACGACTGAAAAATAGAGAAAAAAAAGGGTCACATGAGGCCTCTGGGCTGCCTGTTGCCCACTGCTGTAGAGTGTTGGAATACTACATTGATGATTACTTCATGTCCCCCATGCTTGGTGCTCCTGAAAGAGGTTGTACCATGCAAATTAGCCGCAGGCAGATGGATTACATTTTGAAAATATTGAGTGCTTTTCTGGCCATCTGCCATAGTTTAATAACTAAGCAATGAAAACATTGTGACCTCATATATTGGTTCAAGTTTTTGTATTATATGAGCTTTTCATCTCTTTTTTTCCAAATTATAGTTTTTATGTGTGTTTTATTATGCTTCATTGTAAAGAAAATGAAACTTGTAGTAAACGCCTTGCCAAAAATCTGTCTTATTCTATATATTGCTTTTACTTATAAGAGAATAGTAGCTCCAAAGTCAACAGTAACTGTGCTTTAATAAAACCCTGTAGACTGTATGAACAGGTGTAT
Organism: Discoglossus pictus; assembly: GCA_027410445.1. Lineage (NCBI taxonomy): Eukaryota > Metazoa > Chordata > Amphibia > Anura > Alytidae > Discoglossus > Discoglossus pictus. The sequence goes on from CM050163.1 coordinate 371,591,051, forward strand.
TAAATAGTTGTTTATTGAAGGTGATGCCTACAACTGTAGAGATTATACACTGTCAAAATTGACATAGTACAGATATCCTGTGAAAGAAATAATAATAACAGAATCTGTCCGGGTCTGTCTGGTGGGTTGGTTCAGCCTGTGACTACTTTGCAACAATGGGTCAGATGTACTAAGATGTGAGGTCTTCTTTGAGATATCACTCAGAAAGGTTCACATGGGGAATACAGTAAGGGACCTGCCCTTGTAATGGTGCCCTATTCTGGCATGCATTTATACAGTATTATGTGGTGAGAAACCTGTCATCTGTAAGGGAATGAAAATGCTCCTAGAACACAGTCTGTCTTTCTACTAATATATTTTTGGCCAACCTAAAATAATAGGTTATAAAATGTCTCTTAAAAAAACAATGGGGTAGATTCACTAAGATACTGAGCAGTGTGAGTCTCAGTTCATTGTGAGCTTCACTATATTCTCTAATATTTACTATTATAATAAGTTCTGCAAAGTGATCTTATTTTCACTGAGAAAATTGATTTACACTACAGCATCACCTTGATTTATTTTTATGGTAAGATTCCCTATCAATAGACAGCAAGTTACCTAGGGTCTGTTGCCTTGATATAATATAACTAATAATGTGTCCGCCAAAAACAACGGTATCATATGTTATGTTTATGTTATGTTCAATTGTCTGTCCTATCTCTCTCTCTTTGCTGTCTCACTGTGTGTGCCCTCTGTGCACCCTCTCCATCTCTCTGTACGCCCTCTTCATGCACCCCATATCTATCCGTGAGTCCTCTGTCTCTCTCTGCGCTGTCTCTCTCTTTGTGAATCCTCTCTCTCTGTGAATCCTCTCTCTTTCTCTGTGCCCTCTCTTTGTGTGTGCTATCTCTGTGCCCTCTGTCTCTCATTGTTCACTCTCTCTCTGTGCCATCACTATCTCTCTGTGCCCTCTCTCTGCGCTCTGTTTGCTCTCCCTCCCTCCCCCTCTCTCCTTCCCTCCCCCTCTCCCTCCCTCCCCCTTTCTTTCTCCCTCCCTTTCTCTCTCTCCTTCTCTCCCTTTCTCTCTCTATCCCTCCCTTCCTCTCTGCCCCTCTCCCTCTCTCTGTCTCCTTTGCGAGCCTCTCTCTGCCTCTTTTAGCACTGCTCTGCCCTCATGCACATTCTGTCGCACATTCGCAGTTGCGCGGCACCACCTCCCATGCGCAATCACAGCACAACTGCACATTTGCGGCTACTTCGCATATGCACAGTTGAGCAATTCCCGCCCAACTTAGGGCAATCAGCTTTTGGGTAATGCCTGTGCAGAACACATCTCGCAGGCATTACTCACAACTGACAACTATTATAGGTGATGTAGTAACAGTGAATATAGCAATTCAAGAAGATGTGCTACAAGAACCTTGTCATGCTTTCTACCACCTTTCAAAGCCATTTACAAAGAGATCAAAACTAACATGACAGCTTTTATTTTTCATGTTAATAATTACATTTTTGATCAATGCTTTTTTTAATGTGTAATAGAAAATGTATGAGTCCAATGTCATTCAGTTCATTGTCACCACTATGTTCTCTTTTTAGTCCATTCATGTTCTTATTAAACACCTGAATGATTTATTTTCTGTGTTCTCGTAAGGATTTTATCTCCCCTTGAGGGAGGTTGAGTTTACATGTAAGAATTATTCTCACTGTAGGAGCACTTTAGGTAAAATCACCCTTAGCAGCATTGAACAGTTCATACATAGTAATTACATGTAAGGGCTTACTCAGAAGGGTTTGCTGCAGGAGTAATGTAATAGTTATTTGGGTCCCTACATGTTAAGTTCACTCCAAAGCCATTTGATAACAATCTTGGGATTCTGACTGGCTAGATAATTCCCCATTCATAAACTAGCGGGGTAACGTCTACTACTTTTTTTTTTGCATAGTGCGTTTTTTTTAAAGTTTTCAGTGGGCCAGAAAATGAAGCTACATGGGCTTCAATCAAAAAAGAAGAGGACCAGAATCTACTAGCAACATGGACAGCCTGCTTATCTATGGCAGAAGATTGAGGACAAGAGTGTTGTGGATCATCACTGGAGCGCATTACAGGGTAGGTAAGTATATTTTTAATTCTTTATAGGTTATATGTATTTTTTAACTTTTTGATATTTACATTTTTTTTTTTTAAATTAATTTTAATTTGTTATTTTCTATAATATTTTTATTATTTTCAGTAATTTTTTTTTTTTTGAATTACACCATTGATAGGTAGTGTGCAATAGGGATCCTTGAGGACACACATAACATATAGGTTAAAGTTGGGTGCCTTGGGAGTCCAGGAAGACATGGCATAGGGGTTTACTTTAGGGAACTCCATGGTGAGGATCAATTTTAGATGCCAAAGCGGACCTTACAGGACCTCCATGACTAAGGGGTTATTATTAGGTGCCATGGAGGTCTTTAAAGTGGCATAGGGCTTAATAACCCCTGTGGGATATGGGTTAACATTAGGTGCCATTGAGGTCCTTAGAGGACCTCTGTGGTGGGGGTTAATATTTAGCTGCCATGGAGGACCTTTAAGGACCTCTGTGGCTTGGTGTAAAATTGTATGTGTTATGGGTGTCTATATAGGCCCCATGGTTATAGTTAGATGGGTAATCCCTTAGGTTATGTGGTATTTGGGGGAATCTCTGGGATCCCCAAGATCACTGTAAATACCTATGGACATTACTGGCACTTCATAAATACATAGTAATAATCGTAAATGTCCATTTTTAGTAAATAAAAAGAGGCAAGTATTTAACAATTATGTAAATTCTGAAAAATGTGTTTATGTTTTCAACAAAAACGCTAAGGTGATGTATGATCTGTTACCACATGAAGGGGTCCACGAAGCTCTCTATAATATCCTCACTAATAAGTCCTACAAGTTGACATAGCATGGCAGACAAAAATGGTAAGGCAAATGAAACTCAGATATGTTTTGTGTCCATGCTGGAAATCCACTTGCTTTCATCAATATGCCTGATTATTATCTCACCTAGTGTCCTTGAGGTTACCTTACAGTATTTACCAATCCTCTATTACGGTATTTTGCACTGCCAAATCCCAAATCTTATATCAGCTGAACCTCCCTGCCTCGCCCCCTCTGGTTTGTTTCTAATTTATTAATGAGTACATTTAAATTTAATCAATATGTTACCAGTAAAACTTGAAAAATCAAGATTAATAGAAAATAACCTTTAATACGATGGTGCTCCAGGAGAGATGGAACATCCAGATATCATCCACTGAAAATCCCCCATACACATGAATTTGAACACCTTACCAATAAACTGGTGAGTTCAACATTCAGCTTCAACAGGTTTACATTTTTAAGGCAAAATATTAGCACCCATATTTTCTGAAGAAAAACAATTAACAAAATTTGAAATGACTCACTAGGTTTGAAAAGTTTATAGTGTTTCACATAAATAATCGTGACTTTATGAAGTATATAACTAGCTAGCATCTGCAAAACCATGAGCTGAAAAGTATTTTTTAGAGAAATTCTTAAATTTACTAGATCGGGACACTTATGTCTTACACTCTTGGGGCCTCATTCAAATGTGATTTGGCCAATTGATAAGGGCTCTATATAAGCACAGAGCATATTTTTTTACAGAAGTTTTTAATTAGTGAAGACCTTGCTTTTTTTAAAAGTTTACTAACTAAAAACTTCTGTAAAAAAAAAGGCTATGTGGTTATATAGAGCCCTATTCAACTGGCCATAATGCATAATGAATGAGGCCCTTGAAACCTCATTCAATTGAGGCATCGTAAGTTACTTAATGTTGTAATTACATTTGCTTGCCTGCTGCGGGCCCGGCTTAAGGTGCTATTCAATTGACCGGGCCTGCAAGTTAGGTGCTGATTGCGAAAATCTGAAACCATTGGCGTCAGAAGTAGCATTTGAGGGCTTGGGAGAAAGCCCGTAACTCCCGATGCAGAAACAGCCAATGGAAACAGAGATCGTCACCATGACCAGCCTCCAAGCCCGTAACTCGTAAAGGCCGTAGGACTTTGACATCAAACCTCCATTTTTTAAGTGCTATGGGCTTTAAACTCCAAGCCCGCAGGACTTTGAAATCCAACCTCCTTTTTTATAAAAGTACTACAGGCTTGGAGGTTGAAGCCTGTAGGACTTAACAATGATGACTTAACATGAAATAAAGTATTAATTAATTCTAAGAGCTAACATCACTTTCACTCTTCATAAAAGTACAGTTTTGCTTTTTTATTTGCTTTTAAAGAGCTCCGATTTGTCATTAAGCACTTTGCAAGACCTCCTTGGTACCAGTAACTTGTGGTTAGACATTTGCCATTTGCGGGCTTGACAGAGGGGTTAGCGAAGGGGAATCAGAGCAATTGAATAGCGATTTGCGATTTTAGCGTTTTACAAATCGCAATGGATCGCAGCTCGCAGCACGTAACCCGATCGGAGCCCGCAAATAGAAGGCAATCGAATAGCAAAATAACTTGCAAAATAACTTGCGAGCCCAGATCTCAAAATCGCAGCAATGAATGAGGCTCTTGGAGTCTGAGGCAAATGTTTCCTCTGCTTGGACTTGCTTTTCCATTTAGCTCTATTGTCAAATAACACTTCATAGTGGCAGTCTTTCACTAGAACGAAACAGAGATCTTACACCAAAGATTCCTCCTGTTTCTCTGAGATATTTATTTGTATTAGGAACACAAGCAAATGTCTGCCACCATTAAAGCAAAATGACATATTCTAAATGGAATTTAACTAAAGATTTAATTTCAACTTTCAAAACATTGTCCTGTTATCAAGTTATTCATAGAAACAGACTATAAATATGACACTACCATAGTCCAGCAAAACAAATTCTTCAGAGCCTACAAAGTATTCACCCCCCTTGGCATTTTTCGTGTTTTGTTGCCTCACAACCTAGAATTAACATGGATTGTTTGAGGATTTGCATAATTTAATTTACAGAACATGCCCACAACTTTGAAGATGTTTTTTTTATTTTTTCTTGTGAAGCAAACAATAAATAGGACAAAATAACAGAAAAAGTCAATGTGCATAACTATTCACCCCCTAAAGTCAATACTTTCTGAGCCACATTTTGCGGCTAACACAGCTCCAAGTCGCTTTGGATAAGTTTCTATGAGCTTGCCACATCTTACCACTGGGATTTTTGCCCATTCCTCCTTGCAAAACTGCTCCAGCTCCTTCAAGTTGGATGGTTTGCGCTTGTGAAAAGCAATCTTTAAGTCTGACCACAGATTTTCTATTGGATTGAGGTCTGGGCTTTGACTAGGCCATTCCAACACATTTATATGTTTCCCCTTAAACCACTCAAGTGTTGCTTTAGCAGTGTGTTTAGGGTCATTGTCCTGCTGGAAGGTGAACCTCCATCCTAGCCTCAAATCACGCACAGAGTGGTACAGGTTTTGCTCAAGAATATCAATGTATTTAGCACCATCCATCTTTCCCTCAACTCTGACCAGTTTCCCAATCCCGGCTGATAAAAAACATCCCAACAGCATGATGCTGCCACGTTTCACTGTGGGGATGGTGTTCTTTGGGTGATGTGAAGTGTTGGGTTTGCGCCAGACAAAACCAAACTTCACATCAGACCATTTTCATCAGGCCAGTGCACCTTCCTCCATACATTTTTGGAGTCTCCCACATGCCTTTTCACAAACTCAAAACGTGCCATTTTGTTTTTTGCTGAAAGTAATGGCTTTCTTCTGGCCACAATGCCATAAAGCCCAACTCTATGGAGCGTACGGCTTATTGTCTTGCTATGTACAGATACTCCAGTCTCTGCTATGGAACTCTGCAGATCCTCTAGGGTTTTCTTAGGTCTCTGTGCTTCCTCTCTAATTAATGCCCTCCTTGAGTTTTGGTGGGCGGCCGTCTCTTGGCAGGTTTGCTGTTGTGCCATGTTCTTGTTCATTTGGTTTTGATAGACTTGATGGTGCTCCTGGGGATCATCGAAGATCTGGATATTTTTTTATAACCTAACCCTGACTTGTACTTCTCAACAACGTTGTCCCTTACTTGTTTGGAGAGTTCCTTGGTCTTCATGGCAGTGTTTGGTTAGTGGTGCCTCCTGCTTAGGTGCTGCAGCCTCTGGGGCCTTTCAAAAAAGGTATGTGTATATGTTATGACAGATCATGTAACACTTAGATTGCACACAGGTGGACATCATTTCACTAATTATGTGACTTTGGAAAGTAATTGGTTGCACCAGCGCTTTTTATGGTCTTCATAACAAAGGGGGTGAATACATACACACATGCCAAATTTGTTTTACGTATATATTTTTCTCATTTCACTTCAACAACTTAGACTATTGTGTTCTGATCCATCACATAAAAATTAAGATTAAGAAAACATCGAACTTAAGGCTGAAATGTAACAAAAAAGGTAAAAAGTCAAGGGGGTGAATACTTTTGCAAGGCACTGTAGATGAGGTTTCTGAAGCAAACAGTACTTGCATGTCAGAAAAGCTGCAAGACACACAAGGATAGCAAAAACATAAAGGTTTTGAGAAATACAGTAAAAGAGCCTTGCAATATTCCGAAAGCTCTACAAAACCTGATGGGGTATAGAAACAAGGGAAGCAAATATAGTTCTGAAACTTTATAAATGCATAGTACGCTTTCATTTGAAATATGGAGTATCATTTTGGGCATCCCTTCAAGAAATTAAATTAATAAGAGGAATGGAGGCACTAAGCTACGAAGAAAGACTAACCAAACTAAACTTAATTTCTATAAAAAATAGATCCAGGTCAATTTAAGAATTTGTTAGGGGAACTTTTTGTGACAAGGGGACACCCCTTAAGGTTAGAAGAAAAAATATTTCACCTCAAAGAAAGAAAAGGGTTCTTCACAGTAAAGGCAGTCAGACTGTGGAACTCTCTACAAAAGGAGACTGTGACAGCAAATTCAATAGATAACTTTGAGAAGGGGTTAAATATATTTTTGAAAAAAATGGAACGCAGGAAAATGTTGGATTGGAGTAGGAGACAAATTGATCTAGGGAGGAATCTGAATGCAAGTATTTGGGATGTGTCTATCCTTATGAAACAATTTGCAATATTTCAGGGATAAATTACGACTTTAGATACTACAAGGATCACAGAAGATCTAAAAACGCTGCAATAGACATTGCAGTGACTTAGAGCACTGTAATACTAGTTATATAAAGAAGAGTTATATTTTATTCTGTAATGTTTCAAAAATTACAACCATTCTCAAAGTTATGGCAAACCCCTCCCCTTGCTATGGGTAAGCTTTTTATGTGTTTGTTGTTTGTATTTATTGTTTATGTAATGTTTTTAGGGTCGCGCTGGTTGTGTCCTTGTTTTCAAATCTCTACGTCTTTTTCGGGAAATCCGTAGGTGTTTGGTGGTGTTTTGCGTCTTTAGACTGCTGTAGCCTCGTTTTCGTTTTTTTCGGCGGCCATTTTTTCTCTCGCTTAGAGGATTTTTGAGTGTCTAAACTCTTTTATTTTGAGTTAAATTGAGGTGTAACTTCAGTTTTCGAAGGTCCTGGGTGCCCCCTCTTCCTGTAGGTAAGCTTTTTATGTATTTGTTGTGTGTATTGTGTTTTTCATGTTTTCATGTGCGCGGATTTCGGACGATTTTTGGGAAGGTCGTAATGGGTCGTAACGTGTCTCGTATTTTCCTTTCGGAACTACGTAAATTTTGCGAGGTCCGCAGTTGCTGGCAAGGAGCGCCTTCGCTTCACGAGGGCTGCGGGCTTGCTTTGCGAGCCCGCAAGCGTTAGCAACAGCTCGCATGCGCACAACTATATATGTGATTAATATCCATTGCTTATTAATGTGCAGTGTTTCATTCTCCACAGAAATGTTGCTGGTGCCTGCCTATATAAACTTTGTTTCTTAAGACTGAGAATTCCATCACGTCCCATTTATATTGTACTAGCGACTTGCACGGCAAAAAATTACGGCAAAAAATTGGTGCTCCTTGTGAGGCGCCCGGTGAATGTTTTTTTGCGATACTGTGGTGTGTATTTTTTTTGTTTTCTGTATATTTGTTTTTTTATGATAATTAATTAATTAATGAAATCATAAATGAATATACTTTACCTATTTGTAATTAATATATGCAGCAAGGAATGTGCTGAAGAGCTAACAATCTGTTTTGGTGTTCCTGCAGCATACAATGTATATTTGCACTGTTTTTGAGTTGAGGTGTAAGTGTCAGCAATGTGTGGAGTGTGTAGTGTAAATAGGCTGCGTGTGCAAGGGGAAACCATTTGTGTAGCTGTGTACTTCCGCATTCTGTAAGTTAGTGTTGTAAAATGGCAGCGAATGTGTATGTGGTACGCGAGTGTGGATGATTTAGCATCCCTGCTAATGGTGTATGTTGTACCGCATACAGGTTTTTGTAAAAGTTGTATGTGCTTGGCGGTGTTTTGCTGCTTTAGGGGTCGTGTAGCCTTGTTTTCATTTTTTCCGGCGGCCATATTTTCTCTCTCTTTGGGGATTTTTGAGTGTCTAAACTCTGTAAATTGGACCTCACTTCAAGACGTCCTGGGTGTCCCCCCTTGCTGTGAGTAAGGTTTATATTTTATTTTTGTGTAAGGCCGTAACTTTTTTTTTTCTAAGTTCCGCAGCTCCTATTTTTTTGTGTAAGTCCGTATTTAGTCATTGCGTGTTTTGTTTAGTTTTTTCAAAGTCCTGCTTCTGTGGCTGTTTGTAACTGCTTGTGAGGCGCCGTAGAGTCTCCACCTCCGCAAATGCGGCCCCTCGCTTCGGCACTCATTGCGAGCCTCTCCTGCTGTGTCCTTTGTCTCCTTTCTATATTTTTTTTAAATACTAATTAATGAATTAATTAAATAATAAATTAATATACCGTATATACTCGAGTATAAGCCGAATTTTCCAGCCCTTTTTTTAGGCTGAAAAGGGCCCCCTCGGCATATACTCGAGTCACCACCCCTGTGTCTCTCTTTCCCCCCTGTGTCTCTCTTTCCCCCCTGTGTCTCTCTTTCCGTCCTGTGTCTCTTCTTCCCCCACGTTTCTCTCTTACCCCACTGTGTCTCTCTTTCCCCCGTGTCTCTCCCCCCCCCCCCCGTGGCTCTTTTTCCCCCCGTGGCTCTTTCCCTCCCCCTCACTTTTCATCCTCAACCACCCATCCTCATCCTCAACCCCAGTCCTCATCCTCAATCCCCCCTCCTCATCCTAAACCCACTCCTCATCCTAACCCCCCCTCCTCACTTTACCCGTCTAATTACCTCCCCCTCTCCCTTTCCCCTCACTTACCTTTCATCAGCAGTTGCTCCTCCGCTCCTCCGCGCTCCTTCCTCCTGCTTCCGTCGGGACCCAGCATATGCTAATGACGTGATATCACATGCGCGTCACGTCATTAGCATTGGACAGGTTCTGACGCAGCCGGAAGGAACGCAGAGGAGCGGGGGAGCAGCTGAGGAGGGGGGGTTGAGGAGGGAGGTTGAGGAGGGAGGTTGAGGAGGGGGTTGAGGAGGGAGGTTGAGGATGAGGAGGGGGGTTGAGGATAAGGAGGGGGTTTGAGGAGAGAGGTTGAGGAGTGAGGTTGAGGAGGGAGGATGAGGAGGGAGAATGTGGAGGGGGGTTGAGGAGTGGGATTGAGGAGGAAGGTTGAGGATGAGGGGGGTTGAGGAGGGAGGTTGAGGAGGGAGGTTGAGGAGGGGGTTGAGGAGGGGGGTTAAGGAGGGAGAGGGGGGTTGAGGAGGGAGGATGAGGAGGGGGGTTGAGGAGGGGGGTTGAGGAGGGTGATAAGAGAGGGGAAGGGAAAGAGACACAGGGAAGGGTGGGGGAGGAAAGAGACACAGGCAAGGTAGAGGGGGGAAGAGACACATGGATGAGAGAGAGGGCACACAAGAGGGGGACACAGAGGGTACAAGAGGGACACAGGGGGAAGCACATTTCCCACCCTCGGCTTATACTCAAGTCACTAAGTTTTCCCAGTATTTTGTAGTAAAATAGGTGCCTCGGCTTATACTCGGCTCATACTCAAGCATATACGGTAATATATGTAACGATCGGTAGCCTGAAGAGGTAACAATCTCTTTTTATAGTCCTGCAGCATATAATGTCCAGTTGGACTGTTGCTGGCCTGAGGAGATAGTTTTATAAATATCCCAACTGTGCATTAGAAATAGGATGCGTGCGCAAGGGCAAGCCGTTGCTTTATTTGTGTAAAACGCTACTTTAGATGCGTAAGGCGGTGTTAGTTGCAAGTTAGGGTTGTAAAATACCGTTGTTTGTCTATGTGCTACGTGGTTCTCAAGCATTTGCCATCCTTTGTAATAGTGTATTTTTTACCTCATACTTCCGGTGTGAAAGTGCTACGTGGTTGGCGGTGTTTTGCGTGGCCCAGGGTCGTGTAGCCTTATTTTCATTTTGTTTGGCCGCCATTTTTTCTTGCTTAGGCGGTTTTCGAGTTCCAAAACTTGTCAAAATCGACATATTCGCATTACACCTCACTCCCAAACGTTCTGACTGTCCCCCGTGATGTGTGTGATGTTTTTTGTGTTTATTTGTTTGTATTTTATGTGTTTTTTGCTTTGCGCGGTTCGTCCATTAACTTCGTATTTTTCCTATCTCGTATTTTTGTGCAGCGTCTTTTTTTTATTTTTTTCTAAGTCCTGCGTCTTGTAATTTATTTTTTCTATGTCCCGCGTTCGTCAACTGATTGCAGCCTAAGGTGATCCTGCATTTCCTAAGTGTTTGGAGGCTAAGTCCTGCGTGTTTCTTTGCCCCCACTGCTCACCTCGCTTTGCTCATCGCCCAAGTTGTGCTTGTTTTAATGGCTTAACGGCTCGCCTCTCTATGCGAGGATCGCAGGCGATGAGCGTCGAAGGCTCTCATCGCCTAAGTGCTCCGTGCTTACCTTCTATGGAGGGTAATTATAGTTTCTTAGCTCACATATAGTATGCTGTGTTTCTCAAAACAGGCCTGCCATCCTCTCCCTTTTACTTTTTAGTTTTTTTTAAGCACAAGATGGCATAAACCCCTCAGGCTAAGAGCTGCATCCAAAGTAAATTACTTGACTCATATGTCTCTGGCATATGCCACAGGAACACACTTCTATACATTTCATCTTTTGTCAGACACATCTCTACACATACAGGGAAACAAGTAAAAGACTCCAAATTACTGTGAGTCAAAACCTTCAAAAGCACAACTGCACATAAGGTACGGCCACAATCCATGGTGTCCGCTAGCAAAAACACAAATTTGTGAGCTACATTTCCATACGGAGAAACTGCTTCCTGACACTGCCTTCTATCAATTCTCCTGTGAACTATATGTAATAAAAAAAGGCCATTCCTGTAGTACTCAGAGACAATGAGGAATTAAACCCTTGTGGTTTTAGCAATGAAAGAGACACTGTGAGATCTGTCTGCTTTTAAAGCTTTGTCAGAATGGAAAGGAAGCAATCAGTAAGCTCTAAAAGGATCAGCCATTGTCTTGTAGAAAACGTTATGAGTGAAAGTGAGATGGGGCCTCCTTCTGAGTCTAGTGCATTTCCAGATGTGTAGTTACTGTATATCAAGTGAAGTATCGCTTTAACCAAATGGACAGTGCCATTGAGGACAATCATGGTGAACAACATTTTCATGATTCTTTTTGGTATTGAAAGCAAAAATGTATTATAATAATTAAATTAGTAGTTCCACCTAAACACAATTTGCTTTTGTATTTAGGATTACATTTAAGTTTAAACATGTGTGAATTTATGGCATCTTGCCCTTTATTGCTATAAGCCTTTGTATATTAATTGAATTATCACAACTTAGAACTCAGCTGTAGCTCCCGAACAAATTAAACAGCTTAGAGTCAGTGATAGAAATAGTACACCATCTTGCTTATAGTGGTGGCTCTTACTATGTTTAAACATGAAGTAAAAGATTAACTAGGCAAGTTCCATAACTATCACATACATAGTTCATTGTTTCAAAGTGTGTTCTTTGAGTTTAGGTGGGGATTTATGTTTGATAGCCTGAGCATAAAATAATAATTCATTTAAAAACAGATAGAGCAGTATCAGCAGTGTATGAAAACATTTTTGCATGAAAAAAATCCAAAATAAACATTATTAAACTTACCCAAAAGTTTGCTAAATCTCTTGAGTTTGCAAGTAGTTTATTTTTAGTGTTAACACCCCTAGAAACTAGGCTGTATTTCCTAAGGTGGGTGGCATGCATTTGTTGAGCCTCCCAAATGTCTTACTGCTGGTCGATGCAGCATAGTGATTAGCATACATCTCTAACAAATATGTCCATTTCTTCCTCATTATTTCGAGTTCACAGGGGATAAGCAATATATAGCACTGGAAGCAGCACCCAAAGGGATTGGCATTCAGGTGAGTAGCCAAAGCTGCCACATTAGTTGCTTTGGTTCAATTAAATGGGTATGTAACAAAACTTCATTGTTGAGATGGGAATCTAATGGAATTGTTTGGATGAGTTGGGGATGAGGTGAGACCTGTGATGTAGGGTAATACAATTTGGGAATACAATTGAGCATATATGATAAGGTTAATTTGATAATGTTGTGGTTAGACAAATATAATGTGGGTTGAGTAGATGAAAATGCATTAGTGATTCAATGAGATGTGATCTCCAAAATCTGTGTGCAGCTTAAAGTAAAGTAATAGGTGCTGTGCATTTGAAACTTCAATAAGGAAAAGCAAATGCCTGGATAACAACTAATTGTAAGATTTACATATGAATCTCATATTAATTAAGACCATGTTTTATATACAAGCATACTTTAATTATATAAAAGAAAATATCTTCACAGTGTTATGAGAACATTTCATATCTGCATTTCTTTTCTGGGCTGCCAGATGAACATATGTTACCAATTCATGTATTCTTCCTTTTTATACTTTATTGAGATATTCCGATTTATTATTACAAAACATATGGCAAGAAATGCTTGGAAGCCCTTTAAGAGCAGTAAAGGATTTATTTTTTTTATACCTTTTCTCACACAGAAAAATCACTCCATGTTATAATTCCACTAACCCTTGACCACAGCAGTCATTTGGTGGCAGTAATTTCAGAGACTTCAAGGATTTAGAGAAACCAAACAAACTGCTCTGTTTCATGCAGTGCTCTGAATTGCTGGACAATTTGAGTTCACAATTACTGTAAGTGTTCAGAGCTGTTAAAAAAAACTGCAGCTGTGTCAAATGGAAACACATATTGGAAAAATTGAGACTTTCCATAATCTTGTAGAAGTCTGGCCAACATATATAGAGAAACCTGAACTGTATATTGTAGTAAATGAGATTCCCCCATGGAGAGTCTGTGACAGCATCTTAGAGAAAAAGAAAATTATATGATGTTTATAAGTAGGCTAATAGATATAGTTAGTGCAAAGTGTTTAACAGAATTTCATACTAAGCCTCTGATCAATACACAACAGCACATACTCTAGGCTATTAGACAGCATTGATCTCTTACTGTTCAATGAAAGCATTTTATACAGTTTTAGAATTCAGTTTATTCTTAAAACTTAAGCAAGTAGTATCTACAAGTTAAATACTTAAACAGCCCTATTAAATTAGAAGCCCGAAGCAGCATCGGTAAGCTGCGGGCTTAAAATGTGGCCGAGTTACATAGCTATTATATTAGAACGTTGGATGCGCGGCCGTGAACATGATCAATTAGTCAAATCCGTAGTCACGGGTTAAGATGGAGCCAATGGAAACAAAGATCGTCATCATTGCGTCACAGAAAAATGGAGGTTGGATTTCAAAGTCTTACAGGGTTCAATTAGGAGTTACCATCGGACCCAAAAGCCTTAAATATGATATTCTAGTACATGCAAGTTCCATTATATGTATTGTGTAACACATTGAGTTCCATGATCGATATAACGGAAATTAAACATGATTTATTTATTTTTTTGCTGATTTGCAGGCTTGAGAATGTTGTGCTATTAATTCTAAGACATAACATCACTTTCCCCTTTAATATAAGTAAAGTAGTGTGTGCGTATACTGTATGTGCATTTACAGTGCTCCTCCTTTACTCCTTGTAGCATACCTATTGCTTATGGAGAGAGATTTTTTACATGGAAATTTAGAAACAGGAAAATGGTGGATCTAAGTTTACATTTCATTGTTGGGAGAACACATTACATTTGATTTGACAAATTAAAGTTACAGGGGAAAATAACTAACTTTAGTTTAGCCATGGCTAAAAAGAGACTACCCAAAAATAATACCATCAATTGAAGTCATAGTTTTGTGGTACTCAAACATTGGTATTCCATTTCCAAAACAGATATACTCTTTGTAGGAACAGTGTAAGAAAAGAATAGCATATTCTGAAAGGAAGCTTGTAGACAGTCAGTGTCAGCCAATCCTCCTATTGTTTCTCTATGAGGAGAAGTATAGGAGGACAATTCACTAACATTATATGTGAAAGAATTATAAACTGAATTTTTACAGGAATATCTTATGAAAAAGTACATTATATGTAGAAACCTTGTAATTAGAGAGGGAAGGTTTATGTTTCATTGGCACAGTAGTAAACATGCTATGGAACCAAACTAGTGATCAAGTGTGGACAAGACGAGTTCAAACATTCAAATTATAAGTAAAGACACTGGCACATAGTTGGCAAACAGTTGACATTGGGGGTAATCTTTATTTTTCCAGTATTCTGTAGGTGGTTGTGGAATCTAATTTCATGAAAAAATGCACAGCTGGCTTATTTGGCTGTGAAGCAAAGTTGAAAATATTACACAAAAAGCAAAGAATTCAGTTTTTTTTTCCTTATTTCTAATTCCTGGTTTAAGTCACAGATAAAGTTTATTATTATTATTATTATTATTATTAATAATAATACTACATATACAATAATTACCAATAACTAAGTCAATTAATGTAAAAATAAAAATCAAACAGCTTTCCTATGTGATTTTCAAGTCTCCAGCTGATGATTCATAGTTCACTGTGTTGATGAGTTCTATGGCCCTTTCCCCATCTCGATTGCTACCTTGTGATGAAGGGGCTTGTGTACCGCTATGAAGCTGTGAGCTATACCATGTAGGATCGCCCAAGATTGGCATGACATAACACAGAAGTCAGACATGTCCCAGTCTACTGGGGAAGGAACTGACAACCTACTCCAGTATCTTTGCCATGAAAACCTTAAGGATAAGCACAACAAAAAACACAGACAGATGTGTCTATACATAGGGTCATGGAGAGTTGTACACGACTGAACGACTAAACAAATGGCTCTTTACTTAGAATTATATTTTTTGTTATTTAGTGCTATACATCAATAATTTTTGTTATCTCTATTTCACTTACAGGCTAACTTAAATGTATTACTGACATGGTCTTATTCTGGACAAATGCTGGTGTGTTATATTAAAACCTGTTTTTTACACATACAAGTAAAATTTTAGATGCATCAGTCTTTTGTGATCAACTCCAATTGGAATGTGTGGAGCTGTCCCGGTGCTGGTTTGGTGTTAAATAATCTAATTTATACCTGTAAACCCTTCTGGTAAAAATCCATTTACTACTGCGACAGAGACCCTACATGAGGTTCGTGTGTGGCTGATATAGCTAACCATAAAATAACTTATCCAAGCTATCAGTAACTCACAATGATAGGAAGGAAGAACACCCTTAAAGAGCAATTTACCTCACTATAAGTGCTCTTCATTGTGTGAAAGAGCATAACATTCTATGTTAATGTTTTTTTTTTTAATGAAATTAGAACAGTCAAAAATTTGCAGTCTTACATTTGTACAAACATACTGCAGACTGCCCCATGATTTACAGAATCTGCCGGGGAAAAGGGAACAGCTGTTCCAAGCTCTGCGTGAACAGAAAGAATTATGGTTTTACTCTGCTTTCAGGAATGTCATCAGCCATCAGTTAACCCCCATGTACCATATTTGTGAGTTTCAGTCATTTCCCGGCACAGATGAATTTCTTGTCTGCTCTCTGTACACAGCGCGTGCTGTCAGTCTCTCTGGAGGCATGCCTAATTGTCATCTAAACAAAACTTAATTTATAATTTTTTCTGTAAAAAAAGCACCTATTTCAAAAATTGAAAAAGTATTTCAGCATGTTTCAGGCGTACATGACATTGGTGTGCTACAAGTTGTGCTGAATTAACTGGCTCTTTAATAGTCACATAAGTTACAAAACCTATGATGTCACCATTGCTCGCAGTTAAATTGACATTGAAAGCAATTCTCTTTGTTGCAGGCTTGTTCCTGTCAGCCAATAGATGTATAAGTCATACATCTCTGCCAATACGACGTACATATGTCCTGTGAGTTTCCTGATATTTTTAATAAAGTTTAAACACGTTTTGTTTAATATTTTTTCATGCAAAACACAATGTTTAAAGCATGCTAGTGTTAGATGGTCTATATGAGAATAAAATGTCCAGCATTGGTAGAAGGGCTGATTACAATACAGGTTTAAGCATACAGATACAAAAGGAGTATTAGGGCTGTTCCGTGCGACAGTCTATTATATAAAGTGCTTAAATCCGAAACACTGTGTAGCCTATGACCGATCCTCACAAGTTTACATACTAAATAGTTGTGTTTTGCATGAAAAATAATTAGCAACACACACATTAGGGTGCAACAAAAACAAACAATTTAATATGCAAGGAGGTATTGCAATTATAGAAGTTTTTTAAAATTATATTTAGAACTGGGCTTAATATGAATATTTGCTTAAATTAAAGACAATCCAAATTCTAATGTAAAATGAAATCTGTTGTTGAGGTCTAATTGTTTAATTTCCATAATATGCAGTGCTGTATTTTTACATTTCCTGGCAGTGTTGAATCTGCTTGTGTGAATGTGGAGATAGTTATCTGTGTGGAATCTGCTGCTCTGTAGTGGCTGCTTTTGGTGCTGCACAATCCAAACAGAGAAGTTGTAGGTGCATGTGCTTCCTGATCAGGTCCCAGTGCAAGCAGCAGCAGCAGCCATGCAGTGCATCTGGTGAGTGTGGCTCCTCTGGGTGCAGCTGCTTATGCACTTTATCATTTCACTCTAAATGCTGTGGTATAAAAGTCTGCACACAATACTTTGTCCAGAATTTAGATGTATTAATTGATAAGGCAACATGTAGCATCAGTCCCAGAACAGCAGATAAAATGAATTTCATATATTAGGCTTAACTTTTGTGTTACTCCAAAGCATGGACTTGAAGGACCACTGTAGTGTATTTAAGTGAAGTTGATAGGTACGTTTGCTTGGCATAGACTAATTATAACAGTATGCAGTGTAAAATATATAAAACGTTGCAACTGTCTGTTTTCCCCTCAAGCAGAGCTGCCTGTCCCCTCGAACCTGTGTCTATCTGGGACGTGGCCAGGTCTGCCTGTGTGCTGGACAATTGGAAGCAGGCTGGGCTGATGTCACTGGCCCTGCCCCATGATAAAATTAACTCCACCCACACTGTCTACATAAAGGTAACAACTCTACTATAACATGCTTGCAGCTGCTCTATATGCCCCACCCAGTAATATAGCCATGCCCCTTTACTGAGCATGCTCAGTCTGAAGCAGAACCTGCACTGGTCAGACTTTATTTTTAGTCCAGCACACAGGAAGAGCTGGACATGCCCCTTATAGACACAGGTAGGAGGAGATATGCAGCGCTGCTTGAGGAGAAAACACAAGGTTTGAAAAACGAAGAAAACATTTTTGGGGGATCTTCATTTTTGTTTTAATAGTCTATGCACATCAAAGAACCATGAGCATTACTTGTAGATGCACTGCAGAGATCTTTTAAAGAGACAAATGTGCTCTAGTTTTTATCTAATGGTAGAATACATGATCCACCTTGCAGTAATGTTTAAATGGACATGGACATCATTTTGGTCTTTTTTTATTTGATATGTGCCGCAATGTATTTTCTTTTTTTTAGTGAAGGTCTGAGAGTCTGTGGGCTTGCCCGCTGTCAGTCAATGAGATGTACAGCCTACAGTATGCTCTGTGCATTTCCTGTTAGTTTGAATGCAGTTTAAACAGGTTTTGCTTAAAGGGATATGGAAGTTTTCTGTATTTTACTAGGTATATAATATACCTGTATATCTATTTACTTTTATGTACTTTATTTTATTAAGATGTGCTTATAAACTCTTTTTTACTGTTTAAAATCATACAAATAGTCCCTGAATGGGTCTGCCCACTGCTTCATACGTAGAAACAAACTCTGTAGGGCTGGAGGTGCAGTGTAGTGTCCTAGCCGATCAGGGTCTACATCATTGCAGCATGTTGCTGATAGATGGTCACTATAACTTAGTATGAGACACTGTCCATCCAGTACTCCAGAGTCTGTGTCTTTATGTGCTGCAGAGACCAGAGTCATATAGGGATTATTTGTTTGATTTAAGGCAGAAAAAACAGAGCTTATAAACACTTCTTAATAAAAAAAACATTAAAATAAATAGATACATAGGCATATTATATATCTAGTACAATCCAGAAAACTTCCATATTGCTTTAATAATTTTTCATGCACAAAATTACTTTTGCAGTGTTTAAAACATGCTCTTTTAAATACGAAAAAGGGTTGCGTTCCATGTCTCTTTAAGGACAGGGATTCACATCCTGTGGTTTGTAGACTGAATAGACTCCAAAATATAAACCACGTGATTAACCTTATCTCAGTGGTATTGAAAAATGTAATTGAAATGGCATTTCAATATCAAAGAAGCCATTCATTAAGCAGGAAGCAAGGATATGGCTTCTTTTTTTTTTGTTTGCTTCCATGAACACATTACAGTTCAAGTCTATCTTGTTGTGGTGTCAAGACAGGTCCGCTGCTGTAGTGCGGACTCCAGCGTTAGATGGGGCTGACGATATTTTGCAGCGCTGCCAATATGTGAGAGAAGTTCTAAGCTTATAATGTTGGCCTAACCCCCACCCTAACCCTAACAGTTTACCTAAGCCTTGACTCTATGATATGGCACCGGAATATCGGCAGCGCCATCTAGCGAATTCTCACCGCCACTGCTGCTGCCTTTTGTTGCGCTACCATAAGAGGATAGGACCTACAGTTTTTTTCATGGAAAGATCCTCTATAACTTGTTTATACCTCTTATAGAGATTTGTGAGTGTAAGATTATTATTATTATTATCCTTTATTTGCAAAGCACTAACATACAGGGGGTAAGTAAGTACAAGTAAACAAACTTTTTTAACATATTGCAAAAGAGTGGAGGGCCTGTTATTGAGGTCCAAACAAGCCTACACAGTGCTTTCAGTAAAGCGCCTTACAAGATTGAAAACTTGCAAACGTATGGTCCTATGCTAATCCCTGAAAAAGCAATTATGAGTGCCCTACCTACAGAGTAAACCCTACCTAGCTATGCTAATCACCCATACCTAAAACATTACGAGCAAACTTAAAAAAGATTTACGTGTACCAGAAACCATTCACGAATGCTTTTAAAACCTTTGCTGAGTCTCCCAGAAGCATTTAAAGTGACAGTATAGCACAACAAAGAAAGAATGATTGCAATGTATGTTTCTAATATAAGCAGCATGTGTTAGATTAGAGAAAGGTAAAAACAGGAAACTTCGATATGCCTTTAAGACAATTCTGTTATCTTCAGGCACAGTTGCCTATTTTGTTGTGTAATAAAGGAAACTTGTTGACTTAATCCAAGTAAGTGATTTCAAAATGCACTAAACATTTTAAAACATAGGACTACAAATGATTCATATAATCAGATGTTTAGGAAAATATGAACCTACAGTATCTCACAAAAATAAGTACACCTTTTTGTAAATATTGTACCTTTTCATGTGATAACACTGAAGAAATGACACTCTGCCACAATGTAAAGTAGTAAGTGTACAGCCTGTATAACACTGCAAATTTGCTGTCCCCTCAAAATAACTCAACACACAGCCATTAATGTCTAAACCATTGGCAACAAAACTGAGTACACCCCTAAGTGGAAATGCCCAAATTGGGCCCAATTAGCCATTCCTCTCCCCGGTGTCATGTGACTCGTTAGTGTTACAAGGTCTCAGGTGTGAATGGGGAGCAGATGTGTTATCGCTCTCACACTCTCTCATACTGGTCACTAGAAGTTCAATATGGCACCTCAAGGCACCCTGAAACTGAGCTGCAGCACGTTGAGCAAGACCATACATCGGTTTCACAGGACAGGTTGCACTCAGAACAGGCCTTGCCATGTTCGACCAAAGAAGTTGAGTGCACGTGCTCAGCGTCATATCCAGGGGTTGTCTTTGGGAAATAGACGTACAGTGGTTATAAAAAGTCTACACTGCCCTGTTAAAATGTCAGGTTTCTGTACTGTAAAAAAATTAGACAAAGATAAATAATTTCAGAACTTTTTCCACCTTTAATGTGACCTATCAACTGTACAACTCAATTGAAAAACAAACTGAAATCTTTTAGGTGGAGGGAAGAAAAAGAAAAAAGAAAAATAATGTTGTTGCATAAGTCTGCACACCCTCTTATAACTGGGGATGTAGCTGTGTTCAGAATTAAGCAAGCACATTCCAAATTGTGTTAAATAGGAGACAGCATACACCTGCCATCATTTAAAGTGCCTCTGATTAACCCCAAATAAAGTTCAGCTGCTCAAGTTGGTCTTTCCTGAAATTTTCTTAGTCGCATCCCACAGCAAAAGCCATGGTCCACAGAGAGCTTACAAAGCATCAGAGGGATCTCATTGTTAAAAGGTATCCGTCAGGAGAAGGGTACAAAATAATTTCCAAGGCATTAGATATACCATGGAACACAGTGAAGACAGTCATCATCAAGTGGAGAAAATATGACACAACAGTGACATTACCAAGAACTGGAGCTCCCTAAAAAATTGATGAAAAGACAAGAAGAAAACTGGTCTAGGTGGCTACCAAGAGGCCTACAGCAACATTAAAGGAGCTGCAGGAATATCTGGCAAGTACTGGCTGTGTGGTACATGTGACAACAATCTCCTGTATTTATCATATGTCTGGGCTATGGGGTAGAGTGGCAAGACTAAAGCCTTTTCTTACGAAGAAAAACATCCAAGCCAGGCTACATTTTGCAAAAACACACCTGAAGTCTCCCAAAAGCATGTGGGAAAAGGTGTTATGGTCTGATGAAACCAAGGTTGAACTTTTTGGCCATAATCCCAAAAGATATGTTTGGCGCAAAAACAACACTGCACATCCCGAAAAGAACACCATACCCACAGTGAAGCATGGTGGTGGCAGCATCATGCTTTGGGGCTGTTTTTCTTCAGCTGGAACTGGGGCCTTAGTTAAGATAGAGGGAATTATGAACAGTTCCAAATACCAGTCAATATTGGCACAAAACCTTCAGGCTCCTGCTAGAAAGCTGAAGAGGAACTTCATCTTTCAGCATGACAACGACCCAAAGCATACATCCAAATCAACAAAGCAATGGCTTCACCAGAAGAAGATTAAAGTTTTGGAATGGACCAGCCAGAGCCCAGACCTGAATCCGATTGAAAATCTGTGGGGTGATCTGAAGAGGGCTGTGCACAGGAGATGCCCTCGCAATCTGACAGATTTGGAGTGTTTTTTGCAAAGAAGAGTGGGCAAATCTTGCCAGGTCAAAATGTGCCATGCTGATAGACTCATACCCAAAAAGACTGTGTGCTGTAATAAAATCAAAAGGTGCTTCAACAAAGTATTAGTTTAGGGTGTGCATACTTATGCAACCATATTATTTTATTTTTATATTTTTTCTTCCCTCTACCTAAAAGATTTCAGTTTGTTTTTCAATTGAGTTGTACAGTTTATAGGTCACATTAAAGGTGGAAAAAGTTCTGAAATGATTTATCTATGTCTCATTTTTTTATAGCACAGAAACCTGACATTTTAACAGGGGTGTGTAGACTTTTTATATCCACTGTATGAGTGCTGCAAGCATTGCTGCAGAGGTTGAAGGGGTGGGGGGGTCAGCCTGTCAGTGCTCAGACCATATGCCGCACACTGCATCAAATTAATCTGCATGGCTGTAGTCCCAGAAGGAAGCCTCTTCTAAAGATGATGCACAAGAAAGCCCGCAAACAGTTTGCTGAAGACAAGCAGACTAAGGACATGGATTACTGGAACCATGTCCTGTGGTCCGATGAGACCAAGATAAACTTATTTGGTTCAGATGGTGTCAAGTGTGTGTGGCGGCAACCGGATGAGGAGTACAAACATACGTGTGTCTTGCCTACAGTCAAGCATGGTGGTGGGAGTGTCATGGTCTGGGCTGCATGAGTGCTGCCGGCACTGGGGAGCTACAGTTCAATGAGGAAACTATGAATGCCAACATGTACTGTGACATAATGAAGCAGAGCATGATCCCCCCCCCTTTGGAGACTGGGCCGCAGGGCAGTGTTTCAACATGATAACGACCCCAAACACACCTCCAACCACTGCCTTGTTGAAGAAGCTGAAGGTAAAGGTGATGGCCAAGCATGTCTCCAGACCTAAACCCTATTGAGCATCTGTGGGGCATCCTCAAACGCAAGGTGGGGGAGTGCAAAGTCTCTAACATCCACCAGCTCTGTGATGTCATCATGGAGGAGTGGAAGAGGACTCCAGTGGCAACCTGTGAAGCTCTGGGGAACTCCATGCCCATAAGGTTTTAAGGCAGTGCTGGAAAATATTGACACTTTGGTCCCAATTTGGACATTTCCACTTAGGGGTATACTCACTTTTTTTTCCAACTGTTTAGACATTAATGGCTGTACGTTGAGTTATTTTGAGGGGGGCATCACATTTGCACTGTTATACAGGCTGTACACTTACTACTTTACATTGTAGCAGAGTGTCCTTTCTTCAGTGTCGTCACATGAAAAGATATAATAAAATATTTACAAACATGAGAGGGGTGTTCTCACTTTTGTGAGATACTGTATATACAGAAACCTCAGTGTGGTCACTCTGCTTCCGTGGTTGATCCAATACTCCAGATGGACTAAAATTATAGAAACACATTTTATTAAATTCTATTATGTGAATTATAGTTTATAGATAATACTTAGTGAAATATTGCTAATACATATCTGTTATTTAATATCTATTATATTTTTCAGTTTACTCTCCCTATCATTCATACCGTATACTAGATTTTTCAGCTAGAATGTTTATACACTAAATTATTGTGCATACCACAGATCACAAGTTTGATAGTTTGAACAAGACCATTTAGATTGAAAACTTGCAAACTTACTATCTTGGAAGGTGCTTTGGAGAAAACACTATGTACATTTGATGGACCTTTCCTGTTGGCTCGCCACAATATCAGCCACTAGGTGGCGTGGTCACTTTTTCATTGAATTTATTAGGGTTAGAGTTAAGGGTTAGGGTTAAGGTACTGGCAGATTATAAGCTTTACACTGACAAGAAATTCACTGACATCTCGGCAGTGCCACCTACTGAGATCCTGTTTGATTTTAAGTTTTAAGGCCCTCCATTCTTTGTAATGTGTTAATTTTGTTTTTCGCTTGTACTTAACCCCTGTATAGCTCTACAGAATATGTTGGCTCGTTACAGATAAAGGATAATAATAATAATAATTACTTTTTATTTTATTTTTTTAGAATAAAATGAGAAATATATAAGGATGTTTCAGGTGTTGAAATCTAGAATCCGCTTTTCTGCTTAAAACAGTCTTTTAAATTTTATATGAAATTGTAACAGTAAAAAAATGCTTCTGAAACAGGAGTACATATTTTTGTCAAAAATCTTCTAGATTAAGGTTTTCGAGAATTAGCCCCAAGAATTGTATCCAGATCACATTTTCAGGATCTCTGAGTCATCAGGAGTAAGTAGATCAGTATGATTGTACCACTCATTGATCAAAAATATCCTGAAAACATGTCCTCTGTCCAACCCCCAAGCACTGTTCCAAGATCTTGTTCTAGATCATAACAAATCTGTTTTATTCTGTTATCATTTAGGCTAATTTGTATTTTGAATTTCAAGTGTTTAGTTAGAAGCAACTGTTTTTTTCATGTACATTGCGTATATTATTTAATTATGTTTTCTCTAATTGCAATTATTGAAGGAATTTCTAATAATCTATGGCACTAAAACTGTGTAGGAAAAGCCACCTGTGCAAATGAGCTGTGCATGCTTCGGTCATTCAGCCTGACTTTTTGTGATTACTAATTCTGGGAATCTAGTGAATCTGTAGGTAAAGGAGTTGCGTGGGCCAGCTTCAACTTCTACAGTACCACAGCAAGGGTCCTGTGCTACACGTACTTGAGCCTTTCACATAATTTAGATGGTCTTAAATGGAGGCTAGGTCCACTGGTGGTCCAGTGATTTGGATTCGGTGCTTTCACCGATGTTGACCTGTGTTCGATTCAAGTCAGGGAATCAAGAGGTCACACCACCCTGAAGCCATGCAGGGCTGGGCCTGGTCAGTACTTGGATGGGAGACCACCAAGGAGCTATATGCTGTGTCCACTGGAGAAGGAACTGGCAAAACACTCCCGTATCTCTGCCATGAATACCAAGTGGATCAGCATGACCATAGACATAAAGATGTGCCGGGTGTGTTACAGTTCATGAGGTCATGGAGAGTCAAAACAACTGAATGATGCAAAAAAAAAAAAAAAATGGATGCTACCTTCTAAAAAAAAGTGTCCCAGGCCCTGTAGTTATCAGGTAAACACTGTCATATGTGCAACAGTTTTGTAAAAGAAAGGTTCTTTCTGTTTCTTTTTTTTACTTTCTAAAAACATTATGTTCACACATAAAAAATGTAAATATTTTACATTTCGCATACTCACTTTCAATTGCTTATTTTGCTTAGAAAACATATTTATTTAATAGTAAATATTTGTTCCTAGGAAAGATGACCTAGTATTAAATAAGGTCCCTAAAGCAGGGTTGACAATTTTTTTATGAGGAGCTAGCCAGGTTAGCGAGGAACAGACCGTTCTTCTTAGAGTTTATGTAGAAATATATGTATATTAAGTAAAGTTAGGAGCCACAAGAATTTTTTTTAGAGGATATGGCTCCCTTGCTCCTGAGTTTTTTTTTTTTTTTTTCAAGCTCTGCCCTAAAGCTTTCAGAAATAGCTCATGTACTGGTCAACACAATTGCAAACTCTCTATCTTTATTTTTTTAGCAATGTTGATTTTACTTGTACTTTCTTTAATTGATCCAGTAAAATAAGGTAACCCTTTAAAAGTTCCACATTATGTCTTTGGTTTTCCCTCTATAAAACAGCACGAGAAATGTGGTGCCACTGTTTTATTTTCTTTGGAGGTTTTGTGCTATCTTATGCATGTGCCCATTATAGTCTAAACTTACCAATGATCTACTGGTTTTGTTCGGAGTATTCTTCGTCTGATAGCTTTATAATAAACAACATAATTGATGTAAAAATATATATTGAAAAAAACAAACCAGCCTACGTAATGTATTTTACTCATGAGATGTGCCTCTTTAGCAAGTACTAAAAACTGGCAATATCTATGTGATATTTATGTATACATTTAAGCATGCATTTAGATCAGTGATAATGAGAGTAAAATAAATCAAGGAAGCATCAAATGATAATGAATTCTAATTTAATAAACTAAAATACATTTTCTTTCATTGATATCATCCATGAACACTAGAGGGCAGTTGGGATATGTATTTGACAAGTACATGTACATACTTATTATATTCTTATTATCTCACACAACTTTTTGTAATGTATGTTACAACTGTTTACCCCCAAGTGCCTTTGCTTCAATCAACAAGATCTTTAAGTGATAAAACGATTCTTTCTATTTGCATACCTGAAAATACACTTTACCTCTCCCTTCACTGCATTTCGCGGTGAAGGGAGAGAGAGGGAGGGGGAGAGAGAGAGGAAGAGAAGAGGAGAGAGAAGAGAAGAGGAGAGAGAGAAGAGGAGAGAGAGAGAGAGAAGAGGAGAGAGAGAGAGAGAAGAGGAGAGAGAGAAGAGAAGAGGAGAGAGAGAAGAGAAGAGGAGAGAGAGAAGAGAAGAGGAGAGAGAGAAGAGAAGAGGAGAGAAGAGGAGAGAGAGAAGAGGAGAGAGAGAAGAGGAGAGAGAGAAGAGGAGAGAGAGAAGAGGAGAGAGAGAAGAGGAGAGAGAGAAGAGGAGAGAGAGAAGAGGAGAGAGAGAAGAGGAGAGAGAGAAGAGGAGAGAGAGAAGAGGAGAGAGAGAAGAGGAGAGAGAGAAGAGGAGAGAGAGAAGAGGAGAGAGAGAAGAGGAGAGAGGGAGAGAGAGAGAGGGAGAGAGAGAGAGGGAGAGAGAGAGAGGGAGAGAGAGAGAGAGAAGAGGAGAGAGAGGGAGAGAGAGAAGAGGAGAGAGAGAGAGAGAGAGAAAGAAGAGGAGAGAAAGAAGAGGAGAGAAAGAAGAGGAGAGAAAGAAGAGGAGAGAAAGAAGAGGAGAGAGAGAAGAGGAGAGAAAGAAGAGGAGAGAGAGAAGAGGAGAGAGAGAAGAGGAGAGAGAGAGAGAGAGAAGAGGAGAGAGAGAGAGAAGAGGAGAGAGAGAAGAGGAGAGAGAGAGAGAGAAGAGGAGAGAGAGAGAGAGAAGAGGAGAGAGAGAGAGAGAGAGAGAAGAGGAGAGAGAGAAGAGGAGAGAGAGAAGAGGAGAGAGAGAAGAGGAGAGAGAGAAGAGGAGAGAGAGAAGAGGAGAGAGAGAAGAGGAGAGAGAGAAGAGGAGAGAAGAGGAGAGAGAGAAGAGGAGAGAGAGAAGAGGAGAGAGAGAAGAGGAGAGAGAGAAGAGGAGAGAGAGAAGAGGAGAGAGAGAAGAGGAGAGAGAGAAGAGGAGAGAGAGAAGAGGAGAGAGAGAAGAGGAGAGAGAGAAGAGGAGAGAGAGAAGAGGAGAGAGAGAGAGAGAGAAGAGGAGAGAGAGAGAGAAGAGGAGAGAGAGAAGAGGAGAGAGAGAGAGAGAAGAGGAGAGAGAGAGAGAAGAGGAGAGAGAGAGAGAGAGAGAGAAGAGGAGAGAGAGAAGAGGAGAGAGAGAAGAGGAGAGAGAGAAGAGGAGAGAGAGAAGAGGAGAGAGAGAAGAGGAGAGAGAGAAGAGGAGAGAGAGAAGAGGAGAGAGAGAAGAGGAGAGAGGGAGAGAGAGAGAGGGAGAGAGAGAGAGGGAGAGAGAGAGAGGGAGAGAGAGAGAGGGAGAGAGAGAGAGGGAGAGAGAGAGAGGGAGAGAGAGAGAGGGAGAGAGAGAGAGGGAGAGAGAGAGAGAGAAGAGGAGAGAGAGGGAGAGAGAGAAGAGGAGAGAGAGAGAGAGAGAGAGAAGAGGAGAGAGAGAAGAGGAGAGAGAGAAGAGGAGAGAGAGAAGAGGAGAGAGAGAAGAGGAGAGAGAGAAGAGGAGAGAGAGAAGAGGAGAGAGAGAAGAGGAGAGAGAGAAGAGGAGAGAGAGAGAAGAGGAGAGGGAGAGAGAGAGGAGGAGAGGGAGAGGAGGAGAGGGAGAGGGAGAGGAGGAGAGGGAGAGGAGGAGAGGGAGAGGAGGAGGAGGAGAGGGAGAGGAGGAGAGGGAGAGAGAGAGGAGGAGAGGGAGAGGAGGAGAGGGAGAGGAGGAGAGGAGGAGAGGGAGAGGAGGAGAGGGAGAGAGAGAGGAGGAGAGGGAGAGGAGGAGAGGGAGAGAGAGAGGAGGAGAGGGAGAGAGAGAAGGTGGGAGGGGGAGAGAGAGACAGGGCAAACGGAGAGAGGGTGCACAAAGAGACAGAGCACACTTTTTAATACAATATTATACTGTCATTTTTGACGAGCAGTTTTTCTATTAGATGTGAAGCATATTTGCTATGGCTTTTCAGGGTTCTGGTTCTGAATTAATTATTCTTTATGTAGTTAACTTTTCTGAAAAATATATCTGTATTATTTAGAAAAATGTATGCTGTGTATTATTTTTTTTAACACAAATTGATTTATTGTATGTTTAATTTGTATTTATCTTTGTCTTTAACTTATCTTATGGACAGCAAGTTATAAATAAATAATAATAATTTATTGTAATACTTTTAAATGGATTCTGAACAAAAGTATATGAACATACCAACTTTAATTGAAGTTTCATATGTCTATTGTATGGTGATTATACTAAAATACTCCCTGCAGAGCTGTATTTAGTATGATGTACATAAGAGCCCTTAAATATGCATTGATAATTATGAAATCAAACTCTTCTAAAACGCATCCTGTAAATATTGGACTACAGTGATCCTGATGAAAAATGCATATTTAAATGCAAACATTTTTTTAGAAAGTTAAAAAACAATAATGCAGCCTGATATTGTTTTTTGTTGACAACTAGATTAGTCACCTGGAAGGATTTTTGTATGTAAATAAGATCGCTATTCAACACTTTTGAATGCCTGCCACAATGATGTACAATTTACAATATGATCGATTGGGAGTGCAATAAACAGTAGGAATGAATGAGTATATATACTATAAACCTGAAGTGCTTAACACTAAATCAATGAATTAGGGAATCCAAGTAGGGATTAAAAATACTGTTATTATTTCTAAACTTACCGTGCCCCAAAAAAACCCCTTAAAACAATAACCTAGTAGATTTAGGACACATACAGGTATACCTTTTATCCAAACGAATTCACAAAGTTATACTAAGCTAAAACATAGCTTTTGATCTATGAGCCCCAAAGAGATTCCTCCATTCTAGAAGGCCCAGCTATAAACTGTGGCCCCTAAAGCTACCTTCTTCACTGTGCTTACTGCTGGTTAGTAAACCTGCTCTTATTGTAGTAGATAATAAATATATATATATATCCAGCGCTACAGAATATGTTGGCGCGTTATAAATAAACGATAATAATAATATATATATATATATATATATATATATATATATATATATATATATATATAATGTGCCTCAACCAGCATCTACCTATTTCTTTAAACGACATGTGGGTTGAGAATCCAGAGGTTTGACGTCATACAATGTCAATTTCATACATGCCCCCTTACCGATGTATGTTTTATCACTTTATGTGGCCTATCTCTAAATACAGTTCTTAAACAAGCACCTTCTTTATTGACTTCCTAATAACATATTTGCTTCAGTAGCCTATGACATAATGTACAAATTCTATTGTATGCACCTGGAAATCTATTGTCATGATCCCTCAGTATACTTCCAACACACCAAACAGAAGCCAAAAAATCAGCAATATATGACTTCCAGCACATTAGATATATAAAGTATAGTGATTCTCAAATCACAATGTATGGATTACATCTATAAATCAAATAATAAATAATATTAATAAAAAATGGATTATTATCTAATGGTTAATCTGGTTCACTGCACTTCGATTGAATCAATAAATGTACTTATAGAAATGAATGAAAAACATGAGCCCCAGCCAATCTATCAGCATATAAAGAAACAATATTATATAACAAAATATAATAGCATAAAGGAGGAGTTGTCCAAAGATTAAAAATGAGTGGAAACACTCTTCCAAAATACAACTGTGATTGTATATATATAAAAATAAATTCATAGTATTTATTGGTATAACTTTGTGAACTTTTTGTTTGTTAATCAATATGCTAAAGTGAATGTTATAAAATAAGTAGTGAACTAAGTGAATAGACCTCCATACACTAAATATGAGTATACAACCACTTGTTGAAAAATCACGCCTTTAGTGTCTCAACTCAAGTATAATAATATTGTATCTTAAATATACACGCTAAAGGAAAATGCTTTATTTAAGCCAGAAGGTGTCTGTGCAAGCAACTGATAAATCCATCTACATTCTTTTTCAGGAGGATTTCCCTGGTGACAAATAAGGAAAGCAAAAAATATATATTACTGCGGCCAATAATCAATCTGTACTTTTTTAGTTTTTACTTCCCAAACACATTTTTCCTATTTTCATCAGCCTGCTTACTCTAATGGACTCTGTCTCCCAAAAAATCTGGCTTTTTTCAGTAACTGTTAGAGAACATGGAAACCTGGCTATCAGCCTTATTAAATTGTTTTACAACGTAGCCCGTAATTACAAATTTACGTGTTACGGGTATTAAATTAGCCGTGTAACGTTGCTTGCAGTGGACCTGTGTGTTAAGACGCAGGACTGCCGAGAATAGCCTAGGTGCTGAGCAATCTTGAACTTTGCGCCCATAAATCCTTTCATGCGTCGCGCCCGTAACTGCTATGTTTACAATTCAGCTATTAAATTGCAACGCGAGCAAGCACGTAACACGCAAATGGAGCCCAAAGGCCAACGTGTGCTCAAGAGCACCCATAAGGAGGGTAAAGTTCAATGCGTAGGACTTGTTAATAGGTTAGGTGTTAGGTCTTAGAATTAATAGCACAACATTCTCAAGCTTGCAAATCTACCCTGAAAAATACTTTATTTCATGTTCATATTTTGTGTTATATTGATCCCTTCAATCAATGTGTTACGACATATACTGTAACTTGCATGTAATAGAATATCATATTTACTGCTTTATTAATATTGCATTAATTTGGAATGATCGCAAGCTGTACTTGAAGCACGTACCCTCCCCTTTTTCAGTGACGTAACGCTAACGATCTCTTTTTCTATAGGCTCCATCTGAACTTGTAACTACGTGATTGCTTAGGTTCGAGCACGCAACCCCAAAGGCTGAGAACTGGTTTATGAAATTGCCCGTTTTACGTCGCTATTAAATTAGAAGTGCTGCGAGCTACGAGCAAGAGACGCAAATTTCAAGCACGCAGCCCTTACGTGCTACCCATTGGACTTAAGATGCTTGAATTTTAATATGGCCATATATATTGCATTAGCCATTTGTTAAAAAATAATTAACCGTTCCTGACCTATTTAGAATAGTTTGAGCTGTATTAATATAATTGGCTCTTGGGTACTAATTAGTTGATTTATAGTGCTAATTAGTATCACTATCTGCTTGTCTTTCTCCTGTTGTAGCCAGAACACTGTCTCCCAATGTTATCACTCAATTAGAGATCCTCCCCCACCCTTATGAAGAACTCTCAGCTGCAAATTAGCTTATTGAGATGTACATTAGCAAACAGGACATGCACAAACAATGCTGCATCTATTATTTATTGTAGAGGAAACAGCTAAAACAATGAACAGACCGTTTTCATATTCTCTACAATAAAGTCCATTTGTGACAGGGTCCCTTTAGTCTAGTGAGCATTACTCAGATTACATGTTTGCATAATCTATTGACTAATTTCAGTCTAGCTATGTATAAATTATTTGACAACCTGGTGTGAAACTTGCACAAGATGTTATACCTTAATGTAAGATCCCATAGCTACCAGCACCGAGCCCAAACCCCATGTAGAACATGATACAAAATAAAGATGGCCAATTTCACATTGCGCTCACTAACTATGAAGAGAAAAAATTCCTTTCCTTACTGAGTAAGTCAAATACTTAACTTAAAAAGTTAGGAAGTGGAATTTTAGATTTTTTTTTTCTTTTTAAAGAAGGGGTTTATAGTAGAAGTTATAGGATTCCTAGGGGGAATTAAAATACCCCATCTATGTTTTGTACAGCAAAGAAGGTCAATGCTGGTTTGTGATTATTATTTTTAATTTATTTTTTAATTTCTATAGAGATCCAAAGATTTTTAATGTATTTCTTAAAGCAATGACACCCGTATCAATGGGTGCCATTGATTATATTGTATTGAGGAAGAGAGTTTCTTTTAGTGTGGAAAGGGTTTGTGTGTGTTTTAGTAAGGCTCGGTGTGTGTATACCTTTATTTTTAGCATAGGGAAGCAACTGAGTATTTTTGGTGTGTTTTTGATTAGTTAGTTGGTTTTGGTGATCAACTGTGATTAAGTTTATTTTCTGGTTTATAAGAGGTAAATTTGAGGGCCGATATTAAATGTAAATGCTGGTTAACTTATCACATGATAAGCCTTGAGGCTTACCACTAAATGTGATTGACCCCCAGCTATTTAATATAATTTTACTAATAATATGCCAAAATTTGAGCATGTATTTATGCAATCATGAGAAATACGGCAACAACTTTTGAACGTTTTTCTGAATTCAGCCAGTTAAAATTAACTGAGGTTTTTCCAAGCCATGTTCTGTGGGATAGGGAAATGCTATTGATGTTACAGAAAAGCTATGATTTTTTTTAAGTCTTATGTGACAGCTTGGTCATTCAAAGGATCTGGCTGTTTGTACAGTTGTTTAATTTTTTTTTTTTTTTTTGTCGTACAATATAGATTGCCTTCATTATATTTTTAAAGTAGTCCCTTCAGAGTATTTCTATTTGATTGTCTTTATTGGAAGCCTAATGTTTATGCAGAGGTTATGAGCAGACAACAATGCTTGTCATAATCTAATGAAACTCAATAAAGTTAGTGGAATTTGCTTTAAAGGGGATTATTGGGCTTTTTATAATTTCATTTAAATATATGTTTAGACTGGGTTTATTTCATTTTATCCTGATCATTTTACAGGAATGCGTTTCTGCCTAGGCCCAGGCCCTGGGCAGCACCTTTCCAGGGGTCAGCAGAGTATTTGAGGATGAAGTCCAGTACATTGAAATATGTTGGCATATGCGCATACATGTCTATATACAGTGATATTTCTATCTGTAAATATATTTGACACTTTCTGAAATACCATATATATACATGAACAAACATAAACTTATAATTTAGGATACAGAAGAGGGAAATGAGAAGCTGCAAGCTGCAAGTGGGGTGTGGGGGCACAAATCTAAAAGGCCTAGGGCAGCATAAAACCTAAACATGCCCATATTAATTTAACTTCCATGTAAAATTTACATTTAACTTAAACTGCCAACAGACCAAAAAATGATCAGCTTCTGGAACCACCAATGTATGCTGCGATCCTTCACACTTGGCAGTGCTACATAATGGGCGTTGGATAAGACCATACTCACCAGGACAGGGATTCATACTCCCAATGTGAAGATATGTAAACAACCTTGTTTTCTTTACTTGTAATTAATTATTACTATAAATGATTAATTATGATGTTTGAATAAAAATGAGAAATTGTGGGAAGGTTAATTCTTAACTATAGTAAAAGTTATAGGAAGAGGTTATATTAAGCAACAAGAAGAGTAAATACTTCTTACTTTAATTTATCATTCTAATTATAATCATTATATTTAATACATTGTAATAATTTCAAAGAATAAAAATTAAAATTTTATAAATAATTCCATAAAATTAAACGTATATTATTTATCAATATATAGGTTAATTGTGGTTGTCTTAATTGTTTAATTTATTAGCAAATGTTTTTACTTGTCAGATTTACAACCATGGCACGCTACACAAACACTCTACATCCAGAGATGTTCCCGCTGTGCTGTTCGACTATCAGCAGACTTCCTCCACTACAAGTTCATTCTACGCTCCTATCACTATGACCTCAATCTTGCCAAACAGCACTACTTCTCATCACTAATATCCAATTTAGCCTCCATTCCAAAACACTTGTTCGCCCCATTCAACACCCTCCTCCTGCCCTGCGCCACCTCCTGCCACTTCCTGTTTCACGGACGAAGACTTTGCTAGCCATCACATATATAGTTGTGAGCGTACGGGTCGTTGCTCACGCTTGCGGGCTCGCGGCCCTTGCGAAGCGAGCCGCGGCCCTCGCGTAGCGAGCCGCGGCCCTCGCGTAGCGAGGTCACTGGGCAAGGGCCTCAGTTGCTGGCATGGAGCGCCGAAGGCGCTCCATGCCAGCAACTGAGGCCCCTCGCAAAGCGAGGGCCTCAGTTGCTGGCGAGGTCACTGGGCACGGGCCTCAGTTGCTGGCATGGAGCGCCGAAGGCGCTCCATGTCAGCAACTGAGGCCCCTCGCAAAGCGAGGGCCTCAGTTTCTGGCGAGGTCACTGGGCAAGGGCCTCAGTTGCTGGCATGGAGCGCCAAAGGCGCTCCATGCCAGCAACTGAGGCCCCTCGCGAAGCGAGGGACTCAGTTGCTGGCGAGGTCACTGGGCAAGGGCCTCAAACCCTCGCAAACTTCACGTCGCTACTCAAAAAACACGACACACAAATTACGGCACTCGCTAAATTTTACGAGGAACGCAAACAACGTACGAAACACGTTACCACACATTACGACCTCGCAAACATCGGACGCAACACGCCGACATACAAACATTTAAAACACAATACATACACACAGTACATACATAAAAACCTTACCTACACCAAGAGGGAGCACCCAGGACCTCAAAAATGCAACTTACACCTCGATTTTACTCGAAATAAAACAGTTTAGAGACTAAAAAAAAATCTAAGCGAGAGAAAAAATGGCCGCCAAACGAAAACGAGGCTACAGCACTCTAAACTCGCAAAACACCACAAAACACCTACGGATATTCCGATACAGACCTATACCACACATTACTCGCCATTTTACGCCAATGCGGAAGTACACGACTACGCTAACGGTTTGGTCTCGCGCACGCACAGTGTTACACTGCACACATTCAGCATGCTTACACAGCAGCTCCACACCACTAATGCTGCAGCAACATCAACACAGATTGCCAGCTCTTCATCACAATGCTTCAAAATAGGTACACTATATTCATTTACTAATTTAGCTACCTTACAATTTCATTGCCGTCATTTTTTGACGGGCAATTCGCTAGTTTTAATAATAAAATTGAGAACATCCGTAACAAACTTTCCTTTCAGTGTGGCCCTAACTCACTCTCCTCTCAACAAACTGACAGCACCCAGCCTTCATCCTTACTCATTCCCTCATACATAATGGACAACTTTGGCCCTGTAACTGAGAATGAAGTCGCTAGTCTTTTATTTACCTCTTGTCTTACAACTTGTCCACATGATCCTATTCCATCACAGCTGATGCCTCCCCTCTCTACCACACTTATCCCAGCTCTCATACATCTATTCAACCTTTTACTTAACACTGGCAAGTTCCCATCACCTTTAAAAACACAATATTATTAAACCCATTCTTAAGAAACTCTCATTTGATCCAACTTCTCCATCTAATTACCACCCTATCTCTCTACTTCCCCTGGTTTCTAAATTACTTGAACGTATCATCTACAATTGTCTCTCCCAATTTATTTTCTCCAAATCGCTCCTTGACCCCTTCCAATCTGGTTTCCACTCCCAACACTCCAGAGACGGCTCTCATTAAAATCACTAATGACTCGCTAACCACCAAATCAAATGGCCACTTATCTAAACTTATTCTCCTAGATCTCTCTGCTGCCTTTGACACAGTTGACCATTCTCTTCTTATCCACATTATCCACTCTCCATGCCAGCAACTGAGGCCCCTCGCAAAGCGAGGGCCTCAGTTGCTGGCGAGGTCACTGGGCACGGGCCTCAGTTGCTGGCATGGAGCGCCAAAGGCGCTCCATGTCAGCAACTGAGGCCCCTCGCAAAGCGAGGGCCTCAGTTTCTGGCGAGGTCACTGGGCAAGGGCCTCAGTTGCTGGCATGGAGCGCCAAAGGCGCTCCATGCCAGCAACTGAGGCCCCTCGCGAAGCGAGGGACTCAGTTGCTGGCGAGGTCACTGGGCAAGGGCCTCAAACCCTCGCAAACTTCACGTCGCTACTCAAAAAACACGACACACAAATTACGGCACTCGCTAAATTTTACGAGGAACGCAAACAACGTACGAAACACGTTACCACACATTACGACCTCGCAAACATCGGACGCAACACGCCGACATACAAACATTTAAAACACAATACATACACACAGTACATACATAAAAACCTTACCTACACCAAGAGGGAGCACCCAGGACCTCAAAAATGCAACTTACACCTCGATTTTACTCGAAATAAAACAGTTTAGAGACTAAAAAAAAATCTAAGCGAGAGAAAAAATGGCCGCCAAACGAAAACGAGGCTACAGCACTCTAAACTCGCAAAACACCACAAAACACCTACGGATATTCCGATACAGACCTATACCACACATTACTCGCCATTTTACGCCAATGTGGAAGTACACGACTACGCTAACGGTTTGGTCTCGCGCACGCACAGTGTTACACTGCACACATTCAGCATGCTTACACAGCAGCTCCACACCACTAATGCTGCAGCAACATCAACACAGATTGCCAGCTCTTCATCACAATGCTTCAAAATAGGTACACTATATTCATTTACTAATTTAGCTACCTTACAATTTCATTGCCGTCATTTTTTGACGGGCAATTCGCTAGTTTTAATAATAAAATTGAGAACATCCGTAACAAACTTTCCTTTCAGTGTGGCCCTAACTCACTCTCCTCTCAACAAACTGACAGCACCCAGCCTTCATCCTTACTCATTCCCTCATACATAATGGACAACTTTGGCCCTGTAACTGAGAATGAAGTCGCTAGTCTTTTATTTACCTCTTGTCTTACAACTTGTCCACATGATCCTATTCCATCACAGCTGATGCCTCCCCTCTCTACCACACTTATCCCAGCTCTCATACATCTATTCAACCTTTTACTTAACACTGGCAAGTTCCCATCACCTTTAAAAACACAATATTATTAAACCCATTCTTAAGAAACTCTCATTTGATCCAACTTCTCCATCTAATTACCACCCTATCTCTCTACTTCCCCTGGTTTCTAAATTACTTGAACGTATCATCTACAATTGTCTCTCCCAATTTATTTTCTCCAAATCGCTCCTTGACCCCTTCCAATCTGGTTTCCACTCCCAACACTCCAGAGACGGCTCTCATTAAAATCACTAATGACTCGCTAACCACCAAATCAAATGGCCACTTATCTAAACTTATTCTCCTAGATCTCTCTGCTGCCTTTGACACAGTTGACCATTCTCTTCTTATCCAAATTATCCACTCTCTTGGCATCCGTGACACTGCTCTCTTAGTTCACACGATATCTAGAAAATCGAACATTTAGTGTGTCCTTTTTCTGGCTCCTCTTCGTTGTCTTGCCCTCTGACTGTTGGCATTCCTCAAGGTTCTGTCTTAGGTTCCCTCCTTTTCACCATCTACACTTCCTCGCTTGGTACCCTAATAAACTCTTTTGGATTTTAATACCATCTTTTTGCTATGGACACCCAATTAACCTCTCTATGCCAGTGCTTTCAGGATTTCACAGAAGTAACAGGCCTAGATGCAGGGTTAGTTTAGCACTAAAAGAAAATGGGAACATGATATAAGCAACAGAAAGAACAGGAAGAGATAGAGATAGAAAGAAAGAGAACTCGAGGGAAGGAAAGACTTGAGACATATGAGGAGGAGGAGATTTAAAGTAATTATGCAAGCCATGAATGGGGAAGAGTGGGGTGAGGGTAGGGAGAGCCAGTAAAGTAAAGCAAACATTTGCTAGGGGTTGAAAAAATGCTAGGAAAGATTATATGTCCCCAAATATAATCACACTCCTACAATAGTAATATTAAGGATGGGGCAGCTTCCATAGTCTCCTTCATACATGCTGGCATATATGCTGCTTTTTGGATTTAACAGAAGTAACAGGCCTGGATGCAGGGTTAGCTTAGCACTGCTGGCTCTTTGCTTTTTAAAACAATGTCCAGACTTGCCATAGCTGAGAAATACAGCTGAAATATGGCTTAGTATGCTAATTCTCTGCTCAGAGTGCTTGATAAGGAGTGAGTGAGGGGGTCTAACTGCATGTCAACATTGTTTTGGCCACCACAGGAACAGACACACAGACTGTGGTTCTAATTAGCACATGCAAACAGCTAATTAGTATTAATAAGCCTCTGATTTTGAATAAAAATGCAGCACAAATAACTGTGAATTTCTCAGGAATGTTCCATGTGGAGATTTGCTTTCTTCAGTTGGGCTTGATAAGGCTGTTATGACCAAACCTACCCAGCGGATATTTTAGGTTCTTTTTCGTCCCTTCATCAAGACAGCCGATGCCCCTAGAATCCCCTTCCTTGTGTGCAGCATTTAAAAATATGAACACAGGATCAGCATACAAAATCAGGAACACCGGATACTACATCTAGACAAGCGCTGATGGAACTGATTTTTTTTCTGTTCACATTCATAAACGGTTTAATGTGTCTATATTTACATTTGAACTGATAACAGTTTGTGGGTCTTCTGGGTATTGTATAAATTGCTAATACTATCAATGAAAATATTTATTCTGCAAGGCATCATAACATTCTAACATCCACTTCACTAGTTGTATAGAACTAGGGTAGCTCTCGTCTTCTCTGAGACACCTATATCTGCTAGATATCTTATTCCATAGGCATATTCATCTAGACAGAGACTGTGATATCTGATACCTCACTTTATCAAATCTGGAGCACAACTGACTAGAAATGGAACTGTCATGCAGGGAGAGTATAAACATCATCTAACATCATGAGGTCATCATACATAGATAATCCACATAATATACAAAGTATTAGATAAATGTAAAACAACTATTAATCACAGTCCAACAACTACACAGTCAATATACCTTGTTATAGAAATACAGTATTGGACAGCATTGCTACCTTGGTACAGTATTAATGCTCAGTGTTACTAATCGGGTGCATTATTAATGAGCAGCATTACTATGCTGGTGCATTGTTGATCTAGAGTATTACTACCTTGTGTAGTATTATCTTGGTGCAGTATTAATTTGCAGTGGTATTAGCCGATATATTAATATTCTGGCGCTTTATTAACTTGTATAATTACTATCTTGATAGTATTGTGTAGTATTACTATCCTGGTGCATTGTCCACCTGGAGTATATTATTATATATTATACCTTGACCCCAAGAGTCTGGTCACCATAGTCAACCTTTTAGAAAATGCCTTTTACAATGTATAGTCCATTCTTCAACTCTTTAAGAATAACATTAAAAAAAACTTGACTTTGGGGCAACAGAGTCTAATGCCATAGGCTGGAAAAAAGGGTGGAAAATAATGTGGAAAATGTTTTTACATTTTTTAAATTGATCAAGAATTGACTTGGATATTGTCATTTTAGTTTAGCCCTTGAAGCCGTCCCACAAAACTCTGCATAAATAACGAGGCTGGAGTCTGTAACTGTAATACATTGTATCAGGGATTTACAACACACTTATAAGTGAGGTATGGCGGCACAGTGGTAAGCTTCTTGTTTTAAAGATCAATTGTAGTTTAAATCCCCTAACTATGTACTTACTTACATATTTATTTATGTATGTATGTATATATATATATATATATATATCAATCATATGTGTATTAATAAAAACATTAGTTAATTAAAAAAAGTGGAAGTCATTGATTTAGAAGCAATGACTTACTAATGAAAGCATTTGCACCTGAATCTAATTAATTAATCATTGTACCGCGCAATACATGGCTCATTACTCATTCAGACACAGTTAACTCACTGAAACAGCATCAGTTTTCAAAATTAAAACACATTTTCTCTATGCCTTTTCACCCTTTATCTAATGGTGCAGAGCTCATATAGGAGACTTTTGTAGTCCTTTAAGCTATAATTACTTTAATTATATTTATCTTTTTTGTGAGTATTGGAGTCAATTTAGTTTTGACTCCAATACTTACGTTGAACATAGAATAATATAATATAGCATTTAGCAACCCTCCTGAGACATTATCTGCCAGTGCTCAGTAACAAAGAGTCATGAAGAGAATCTAACACCCCCCCCCCCCCCTCCCCACCACCACCTTTACTTTACGGGCCTTGCGATGAGCGCCTTCGATGCTCATTGCAGGTCTGTCAAGCCAGTCACGTATGGGCATCAGGAGCCCCGCAAAATCGATATTCTATTAGACCCTAGCTCGCAAATAAAATCTCACCCGCAATTGAAAAGAGTATCACGTTTCTGTCAAAAGTATTACAAGTACTAAATAGGACTCACAAGGGCTTTTTCAAACACTTATTAGAGCTGTAACAGCAATTAAACAGACAATACTATATTTGAAAAGTATGAGAAGACATGGAAAGACATTAGAAAGTTATTGCTGAGTAATATTGATCCCGAGACTCAAGGGGTTAATACATGTCATGAAACCCACATGGACTAAAACAGATGATCTAATGCATTTTATAGGGTGCTAGATTGCTTGATTGCGAACTTGCAGCCCCATCAAATTTGGGCTACGTGGTAAATTGTCACGTAGCTCACAAGACTTTGAGCTATTAAATTGGCCTTTTAAAGCAAACCGCAGACGATTTGCGAGTTAAAACGCAACAAGGGCGAAAAAAGCCTACGAGACATGGAACTTCACCACCTCAAATCCTTTGTTCTCTCAAGTCCGGAAGCGCTACGTTCCAATTTAGCTATTAAATTGCATCAACTGGCGTTAACACTCGTGACTCGCAAATGGAGCCAAGAAGCCAGCAAGTGCTAGAGAGGACCCGCAAGGGGCGTAAAGTCCACTCCGTAGCACTTTAACTTTTAATAAAAGTACAGTAGTATGGCGATATTTGCATATAAAGTGATGTTTGGGCTTAGAATTAATAGCACTAGATTCTCAAGCTCGCAAATCGGCTCCCAAAAATACTTTATTTCATGTTCAATTTTTGTGTTATATCGATCCTGGCAATCAATGTGTTAATACATATACTGTAACTTGCATGTGATAGAATATCATATTTACAGCTTAATCAATATTGCATGACATCTGGAATGTGGGTCCGATCGTAACTCGTAATTGAATCCCGTAGGACTTTTCTGACAATCTCCATCCCAACGCGTAACTACGAGTTAGACTTATTGATCACACCCACAGCCTCACATCCAACAAGCGAAAAATGGTTTACGGGTTTGCCTCTCAAGCTCGTAACTCGCAGCCTGTTCTAATTTAATAGCACAGTAAATCCACAACTCGACAAGCTTGCAGCTGTGGTGGGTCTCACGTTGCAGATACGAGCTTCTAATTTAATGTGGCTGTTGATTGGCAAATATTACCTATTGGTACCCATTAATTTGTAGCCTTCAATTGCAGATTACGTGTAACTTCCATGTTTTACAGACATCATAATGACGAACTCATTTACTATTGGCTGTGTCTAAGAAGTAAATTACAGTCTTGCTTAAATTTTGTCAAATCATATGATCACGTCCTCTGAAATCCTACTCAGGCCTTGAGGTCAGAATTTGTGAGCTGGAGTCAATAGAATTCATGTAAACATTTATTTAAAAAAAACACCTGCAGCTAAATTTTATGAGTTTAAGGCATTTTCAAGCAGCTAATAGCATAGGGCCCAAAGTGCTTAAAACATTACTACATTAATATAAATTTGGATACTCTACTGGCAGTTTCTGATGGTGGGCAATAAGCTAAGGGGGTGATACCAGAGTCCTTTGCCACCACTGGTGTGGGCGACATATACACTAACTACCCCCAATGTAACCTTCACTAACTTACAATCGATTTTTGCAAAACATTGTCTATTTTATTCAGGATCATGAAAATGTCTTAGTAGTGACAAATGCTACAGTTGTAGCCCTTTTTTCTTATGTCCTTAATATTATTGAGTAAAGTAGTCTACTGTGTGATTAAAATTATAAAAAAAATTGCTTGGCTTGAAGTAGCCAAGACAACTGTGAGCATATATGACGGAGCAGGTCTGATCAACTTTTTTGGACTCCATATTAGAACATCTTAATAGACCGTTTGGGAAATGTAAAATAGTTTCAAATAAACACAAGTAGTTGAGCTTTATTGCAGACTTCAAACGTTTGTATTTATTTGTCACAGGCATGTGTAGACAGGAAGCATGATTGGGGAGATCCACTACGTTTTAAAGAAAACTGATGCTTAAACACACTTCCTTTTTAAAGAAATGTGGACGTTTTTATTTTAAATATACTATATATGTTTTTCCTTTCCTAATATGTTATTACATCATTTTAATAATTCGTCCTGAACACTGCAGTCTCGCAAGATTATTTATTTTTTCTATGTAAAGAGGGTGGTCCGGTTTTAATGTTGCTGTGTAGCATGGTTGCAGCGGCCATATTTGTTACTGGCAATGTTTATAGTATGGCTGCAATGGACTTTGTTACTAGCACCTTGATTGATCATGCGTAGGTGATCTAGTAAGAACTAGATAGTTTGCTGCATGTCCTACTACACTGCAAAAATATATAACAACGTGCAACTGGAGTCCAGTCAACCATTTTAATATTACATTAGGTAATTATTTAAATTAACATAAATATTTTATTAGGGATATATTTAAATTAATAATGAGTTTTGAAATCTACACATCTTTTATTATTTTTACTTGTCTGTGGTCCTTTTTATCTTGAAAAGAGAAATCCCAAATTGTATTGGCTTTGAAATCTGTATAGCAGAAGTTACAGATGGTCAACCACCTAAAAATATTAGCTATTTTGCATCTGTGGAAATATTTTTTGCTAGAATTTATTACACCCTATAAATAACTCTCTGCTAGTATGCCTATGGAACAAAATGCTGAAAGTATTGAAGTCTGTTTATTTAACTCCTTGACCCTAAGTCCTTTAAATATATCCAAGAAAAGGCTAACATTTACAGTCCCCACAAGTGCACCAGACAATAGAGCACATTAGCTATTTTGGCTCTAAAAAGTAAACAGCACCTCAGTGGATATAAAGCCACATGTATTATTACTGTGTGCATCCATTTTAGCCTGCCATGCTTTTATGGACATTTGCATATTTTCTTCTCCAAAGAGAAGACCTTTTGTTTGCCATCAGAAGGTCATTATCCAGAATGTTAATGGTTTTTTTGCTATTAAGATGTAATGATATACCTTGAGTATTTAACTATAAACTTGAAAAATCTTCACAGGCAATCTCAGTGGAATACTTAGAATGCACTTCTAGTAAATTGGCTCATTTTCTCATAATTTACTAGAAGTGGTGATTTGAGAGCTGTCATATTATAGAAAGTATTTAAATCCCGTAGTTGCTGTGCATTAAATATGAAGTTCTAAAATGAGTGACACATTTACAATGACTTAGTCTCGCTTTATTTTAATGGGACAAATATTTATTATTTTAAGAACATATTGTTATAGTATTACTAATGTTTGTTTTAAGGAATACACATTTGAGCAAGTAATTTATATTCTACATAAATACATAACCTTATGTGGCTTTTTTAAATTATACAGTCACAATTATTCCAGTTTATATTATTTACTATTGCATGTAGCTCACTATTGCACTTTGTCTTTGTACCCATATTTAAAGGGCCAGTTTAATGGTTCAGCTTGCATAGCTTTTATGAAATAAAGATAATTTTAAATAAGTGTACTGAGATTAGTAGATGTTTTGTGAGAAAACTTTCAGTGGTTTATCTCTGATCTGTAGGCTGAGCTCATCCCATAAACTGTTGTAGAGTATGGATCACAAGTATGCCTAGCTGTCTATTTACTGCACAGTTTTGGTGGGAAAACATAGGAAAATTAGCTAAATACCGAAAAATTAAGAGTAGTTCCAACCTAAAGATGGTGGCAAACAGCTATGTGTGCTGTCTTGTGAAGATCAGCTTCTTTCTTTTGTTACAAATTTGTATACAGTGATCTTTACTGCTTCAAATTTTGAAAATGTGTATCCTTCCAATGGCCTTTTAAACATGATGGCTAAGCTTGCAATGTCTAAACCAGTGACTCTTAGCAATTTTGATCTGGAGACCAGTTTGTAAGCTGGATGGCCATTACGATCCAGAACATGTTGAACAGTATATGAGACATGCTACATTTTAATTTAGTTTTGCACTGATTTAGATAAAGTTCATTGTAATCGTATGCTCTTCAGTAATCTGTCTATAACTATGACTAATCCATCTTCGTTCCTGAGGACTGGCAGATATGGTCTCTGGGACCAATAATATTATTTATACAGCAAATTTCTCCCGGAATAGGCTCAGTGCTTCAAATGAGAGAGGAAAAAAAAAAAAGATAGTTATAACTTAATTGAAATACTGGGTGAAGAGAATGGTCTTCAGTTTCTTTTTAACAATTTCGAATTTAGAGGCATCTCAAAGAGTGGTGGAAAGTTACAGTAGCTTGGTGCTACATACATAAAAGCTCAGAAGAGGTTTGTGAAGAGATTATGGGCATTGTTAATTGATTGTCTGAATGGAGGAGCCAATCATCTGGGGTATTTGGGGTCTCTATTTTTC
This sequence comes from Discoglossus pictus, assembly GCA_027410445.1. Taxonomy (NCBI): domain Eukaryota; kingdom Metazoa; phylum Chordata; class Amphibia; order Anura; family Alytidae; genus Discoglossus; species Discoglossus pictus. Next base: position 371,635,159 of record CM050163.1, read on the forward strand.
TTTTTTAGGCAAGAGAAGCAAATCATTATTTTATATTAAAATGATCTGATCACCATAGGAGTGATCTGACCATCTACATATATGTTTGACTTTTTTTTATTGACTCCTACAGGCATGTATAGAGCTGTTGTAAGGCGGGGACCAAAATATTTTACACTGAGGCCTTCCATTGACTAGCTCCACCACTGGATTTTCTTCTCATAGCACAAGCTGGAACATAAGGGGTGAGGAGCTTCTTAATCATGCAGAGCTTTGTATGTCAGCAGGCCAAGTTTAAAATGTATGCTTTGTTTTACAGGGAGCCAGTGTTGGGCATGGAGGAATGCATGGCAGGAATGAGGTTGGTTTATTAATAACCGTGTTGCAGCATTATGTACCAACTGTAAGAGATGTCGATCTTTATTTGGCAGTCCTATAGAAAGGCAGTTGTTGTAGTTCAGGTTTCACAATATAATTGCATAAAACGAGATAGGGAGGTCTTCCTGGGGTTTTAAGTACTTATCCTGCCTATGTTCTTCTGATGGAAAAATGAGAATTTCATCAAAGCTGATACTTAATGTCTGTGTCAGACAACAACCTTTCATCCAACAGGAACCCATCATCTGATTCAACCTCAGCCAGTTCCTATTCATCCAGTCTTGGAGCTCTTCTAGCCATTTATTAGGAGCAGAGGTTGGATGTTCTGCATCTGAGTTGAAGTACAGATAAAGCTGTGTGACATTGGTATAACAGAGTTAATTGAGGCCAAGTCTTATGGTGGTCTCTCCCAGTGGTAGCTTCTATACAGCAAACAGCACTGGAGATAAAATAGAGCCTTGTGGGACTTAATATGACAGATTCATGGGTTTAGGGGAGTATGCTCTTGAAGAAGTCTTTAAACTGTTAGTAAGAAAATATTTAAAACAGTTGAGGGCAGTGCCACCCAGTTCAGAGTACTTCTTCAGTCGTTCTATTAATAGTCCATGTTCCTCTTTGTCAAATCCTGCAGTAAGGTAAAGGTGATTAAGGACTGAACAATTAGCTCTATCTCTTGTTATCAAAACAATCTTTAAAACATAAACTGGTACTGTTCCTGTGCTAAACACGTTGAATCATGGACCATCAGCCCATTTCTTTCATTGACTTTTCTGTCCCTGAAACTTTTATAAGATTTGCATTACTTGTGCAGTGTATAGCTCCAATTACATACAATATGGACATGCAGAAAAATGCCTCTACTCCCCATATATATGCTCTTTATTTGCTTAGTTATATGTTATTTGCTTAGCTATCCTCTTTTGCAGACCTTCACTTCAAATGCAAAAAATAAACAAAAATCCTCTAATTTATTGTTTTTATGCAATTATGCTGCTGCGCAATCTGCCAATTTAGTGTCCAGTACTCCTAATTTGACCCCTCATGAAAATGTTGTAAATACAGTTAAAACATCCAATAGTGAATAGGTGTTCATGTAAGATATATATATATATATATATATATATATATATATATATATATATATATATATATATATATATATATATATATAATATTAGCAACTTGCCCGTCAAAAATGACGGCAATTTTTTTTTTTAAAGCTGGCAATGCTGTTTGCCACACAATGCAAGGCTCTCCCCCCTCTAATTTGTGGGCCTTGTGATGAGCACCTCTCCCACCGTCTACTTTACTGGGTTCGCAATGAGCGCCTTCAGCGGTCATCGCGAGCCCTGCAATGAGCGGCCTTGACGCTCATTGCAGACCTCGTCCAACCCACCACTTTCATGCCTCGCAATGAGCACCTTCGGTGCTCGTTGCGAGCCTCTCCCACGATGAGCACCTGCATCGATCATCGTGACCCTCGCAATGAGCAGGTTTGCCGCTCATTGCAGGCCTCGGCTAACCCACCACTTTCATGCCTTCCAATGAGCACCTTTGGCACTCATTGTGAGCCCTGCAATTAGCGCTTATTGCAGATGTTGTCCAACCTTTGCGCTCATTGTGAGCCTCGCGATGATCGCCTTCGGCGCTCATTGCGAGTCTCTCCCACGTCTTCCATGTGTCTATTACCTCCTCTCCCTGCTCTGTTTTTTCTTCCCTTATTTCCCTCCCCTGTGTCTCTTTTGCCCCCTCTCTCACCCCTGTGTCTCTTTCCACCCTCTCCCTCCCCTGTGTGTGTGTCTCTCTCAACAAACACTTCATAAATTAATGCTCTATCCTGAGTAGCTATCTACCCGGTGGATGATACCCCTATTCCCCTTTTTCCGTTTTCTCCTATCCTATAACATTTTGTTTATTACCCATATTATTAATACATTTCCCTTCTTTTGCTGTAAGTATTTATATAGGACATATTCATATTTATCTAAGTTATGCTTCTCTCAGTAGGTTACCTCCTCCATAGAGAAATCTAACTCGCTTATGGCAATTCTCCCCACCCACAAGGGATTTCCTCCTACCAGTTAATATATAAAAATATAACCTTAACTTGTGCCCCACCCATTCCCTTGAACTTACGCCAAGCGGCTCAACATTTCCGAAAAGCTTCCAATAGGATCTGAGGATGGGATCAGCTCCTTGACCCGGGTCCACTAAATCATGCAGTCCAAAACGCTACACACAAGAATCCCATTGCTTTATGTAATTGAAATAGTGTTCTGTTTCAATCCATCTTCCCCAAACCTTGAGAAATTCTAGAATTGTGTTTTCTAGTGTATGTGTCATTCTTTCATAAATCAAAATGAAATTGATTCTATTAATTATCTCTTGATATTCAAATTTTCGTGTTTCCCAGCATTTGACCAAATGATTTTTTTGCAGCAAGCATAACAAATTGTAACCATTTATTATAATTTTTTATCTATTCTATTGTCTGTAATTCCTAACAGGCAAAGTTCCATTGATGGACGCAAGCTAATTTTTAGTACCCCCGAAGCTAAATCTGTTATACCGTATTGGTCCAAATATAAGCCGCACCTTTTTTCCGATTTCTGAGCTCGCGAGTTAAGGGTGCGGCTTATATTCGCGACCGTCAAAAAATCATTGCCGATTTGCGAACTTTGCTTGTAACGCGTGCAACTTCTATTCGCGAATGCAAAATTACTGCCGATTTGCGCGATTGCGAGTTAAAGGTGCCGATTATTGGTGCTTTAGACTGCGGTATTGAATAGCGATTTACGGTTTTAGTGATTCTAACATCCTGTAAAGCCTGTAACCTGCAAAAAAAAGCCTGTTTCTTGCAATGACTGATCACTTTGAGAGTATTGGTCCAAATATAAGCCGCACCTTTTTTCCGATTTCTGAGCTCGCGAGTTAAGGGTGCGGCTTATATTCGCGACCGTCAAAAAATCATTGCCGATTTGCGAACTTTGCTTGTAACGCGTGCAACTTCTATTCGCGAATGCAAAATTACTGCTGATTTGCGCGATTGCGAGTTAAAGGTGCCGATTATTGGTGCTTTAGACTGCGGTATTGAATAGCGATTTACGGTTTTAGTGATTCTAACATCCTGTAAAGCCTGTAACCTGCAAAAAAAAGCCTGTTTCTTGCAATGACTGATCACTTTGAGAGTCTTTTTCTCTCCAATTTTACGGGTGCGGCTTATATTTGAGTACTATCTTTTTTCTATTTTTTCACCTTTGAACTTTACGGGTGCGGCTTATATGCTGGTGCGGCTTATATTCGTACCAATACGGTATATTGCCACATCTTTTGAGGAAACGGGCAGTCCCACCAAATATGTCTAAAAGATCCCTTTAAATTAAATCCTTCCTCTCCCCCAGAATTCTTTAGAAATTGTAATTTATTCAATCTGTCCTGGATAAAGTATGTTCTATGAAGAACTTTTGTAGCCCTTTCCAAATAACTAAAATATATCATGCTACTCAAGAGTCGAGCATTAATCTTGCCCCGTTTTTGCATATCACATGAAAGATCTAGGTCCTGTTCCCATGGTTTCACATATCTTGGTTTCTGATTCTTTAATGGTGAATTAAAAGTTGAATACAATCTCTCTCTCTCTCTCTCTCTCTTTCTCTCTCTCTCTCTTTCTCTCTCTCTCTCTTTCTCTCTCTCTCTCTTTCTCTCTCTCTCTCTCTCTCTCTCTCTCTCTTTCTCTCTTTCTCTCTCTCTCCCCCTCCCTCTCTCTCCCTCTCCCAAATAACTAAAATATATCATGCTACTCAAGAGTCGAGCATTAATCTTGCCCCGTTTTTGCATATCACATGAAAGATCTAGGTCCTGTTCCCATGGTTTCACATATCTTGGTTTCTGATTCTTTAATGGTGAATTAAAAGTTGAATACAATCTCTCTCTCTCTCTCTCTCTCTTTCTCTCTCTCTCTCTTTCTCTCTCTCTCTCTTTCTCTCTTTCTCTCTCTCTCCCCCTCCCTCTCTCTCCCTCTCCCAAATAACTAAAATATATCATGCTACTCAAGAGTCGAGCATTAATCTTGCCCCGTTTTTGCATATCACATGAAAGGTCTAGGTCCTGTTCCCATTGTTTCCCATATCTTGGTTTCCGATTCTTTAATGGTGAATTTAAAGTTGAATACAATTCTCTCTCTCTCTCTCTCTCTCTCTAGTAAGTGGGGCATTCTCACAAATTATGGTGAACTAAGTAGATTTTGGGGCCACCATTTCCGGATCACAGAATCAATGCTATGGCGTATCTTAACATACTTTTTATGTTTTCAGAATGACACAAACGGTCTACTCTTTAGTGCATATATTTTAGGCCAGAGCAGAATTCCTTTAAGGCAGTGTTGCTAATTAAGATGTGTCATGTTTTGTAACTTTTTGTTACACAATATTAATCTCTGTTTATCTATTGCATCCTTTTTCAGGAAATAACATGGCTTGTTAACACTGCTGGTTTTTAACACTAGAAGATTGTGTTGCACTGTGAATGATGGAGTCAAGCGAAGATGATTTGCCACTAATGGCCAACACAAGCCACATTCTAGTAAAGCATTACGGTTTGGATCTAGACATTTGCTTTAACAGTCATATCATCACAGGCTGCATTGTTTTATTCCTTGAACCAATCAAGAGTTGTGAAAAGCCATGTTTAGTTACTGAAGATGGTGGTCCATCAGAGTCATTTGAAACGTGCCAACCTCAGGGGCCCACAACTAAGCAGGGTGATGTGCCACCTCTCAAGGCCTGCTCATCAAGCTCCATGAACAAAGACTCTGCTGTCTGTATTAGAGGTGAAAGAGATACTTCTGCAAAGTATGATCACCATGGCAACAGGAAACAGGCTTCTGGGATTACTAGTTCAGAGAACTGCTGTGACAGAGGGAATCATGGGAGTGGGGATTTTGTTCTGGTGTTGGACTGCTGTGATTTATCTGTGTTAAAGGTCGAAGAGGTGGATGTCACCGCTGTGCCAGGTATTGAAAAATGTATGAGTTCTGCCGAGCCAAGTGATGCATCTGAGGAGAAGATAAGTGTCTGCAATGAAATCCTGTCTGAAGTTGTGGCTTTACCTGCGAGCCGGTGGAAGGAGCAGCTATACTATTACACACAGATCAGCCAGGCACCTGGATGTGGAGGTCTCGTGTTTTGCACGGACACATGGAGCTTGCAGATCAGTAAAGCAGGGATAAAGGTGCCCGCCAAGTTCCCCTCTGCTGTACGGATATGGTACAAAACAACGGCAGATGGGAGGTCAGTCAAGTGGACCACAGACCAAAGTGGAAGGTTAGTATCTGAAAAAAGAAATGGCCAGCTACTGTCAAGATATACAGATACAAGTATGAGAAATGCAATATGAGTGGGTTCAGTTTCCATTAAGACACCATAACTATGCCTGGCATCCCTTTTATGCTTTGCTTAAAATCTGGATCACAGCAAAGAAGGTCAGATTTATAGCACATTGAGCTCTAACAGGATTACATCTCTTAAGCTTGGATCAAAGGCTCTCATTTGCCAAACCTCTATTCAAAAGTAGCAATTTAAAAGACAAGTGCAGGAAGTATAACTCACAATACAGCTGTCTCTTGGAAGTTATACTTTTACCTTTTGTTTTTAGGTGTTTGATATTTTTTTGCTAACATAGCAACGACATAATTATATTACGTAGAATTAGGTTTTTGATGTGCGTTTAAATGGGAAACGATTTGGTACTTTTATCACAATTATGTTAAATTCTGGAAGTATTATTACTAGTACAATTTGTATCAGTCGTTTGTAAATTAACTAAACTATTACTGATTCATGTTGGTTACCTCTATACACATGAGCCACAGCTCCTTTGCTCTCTCTTATTGAGTTGGGTAACCATTATAAACCCCCATCATAGAGCCTTTAGCACAGACATCTGACAAAATATGTAACTGATAATGACACTATTTTGCATGGAACTATGGATTTCTATTGAATCTAATCATTTGATTTTTTTCTATTAATTCTTGAAGTTTCATGTAACCATATAATAGCTTACTAACTCGATTCTGTCGATTTTTCTTGCATACATATTTAATATTTGATGCGTAACAGGCCTTAGCATCCTAATTAAGGAATACTTATGACGCACTCCTTTCCCAAAACATGCACGTGTAATCTGTGATTTGTAATCAATCCTTTATACACAGTAACCAGGCTACCAGTGCAATAATATTCGTGAGGGATTTCTCTAGTGAAGTGTTAGTTCTGTAATAAAGTTATGAGAAAATATATCAAATGTGTACAAACTAATTGTTTGAGACACAAAATACAGCTATATTGTTTTCTATGTTTAGCAGCTTTTATGTTTTATGTATTTAAATGTGTACATTATTATTCCAAGGCATGTTAAAGTTAATGTTTTATTTTCTAATTAAAATTTCTGCATTTAAAAGGTGATTTATTTTAGCTTAAACTTTCCTTTCATGCCTCGCCGCTCCCCTGTTAGAGTAATGTACGAAAAAGTTAAACCTTACCTTGTTCTGGTTCTGCTGCTTAAACAAAAAGCTGCAAAGTTGAGCAGATGGCGTCTTCTATTTGTGTTCCATTTTATCCGCTGTTATCTGGCAGCAGCCTGTATGGTCTGGCTGTGGGTGTGTCTTTTGTATGAGCTGACCTACAGGTAAACTATATAAACCAATAGAGTTCATTCAGGCTCTGCTGAGTTGTTGGCATATTCACTTTTAAGTGTTTTTGTTGCCTTTTTTCCAGATTTGTCTTTTTACTCTGACTTTTGATGGACTTTTTGGATTTTAAAACTTTAGGTAATAACAAGTACTTTTATTGGTTGAATGTTATTAAAAATTAAATTGAAGTTTGTACGTTTTATCGGTGCGATCCAAATCTTTTTGTCTTCTTAGAGACTTAGGGGCACATTTCTACACAATCCTGATCATTGCTTATTTTTCCATATTGGTTCCATCATTTCAAATGCTAATTCATCCGGTCACTCTAAGTATGTGTGAACTGACATAAAGTAATTAGCAATGATTAGGACTGTGTAGAAATGTGACCCTGTCAAGCTGGCATCAGTTAACATTTCTGATACAATCAACTACCCAAAAGATTCTGGATAAATTATTAAAATAACCTTCAGGTGTCTCGGAGGTCCTTTGTTATCAGAATATTGTTAAATAATGAAATGTTATAATGCTTCCCGTCTTAATTTTGTGGACCATGTAACAGGAGAGCTGATGTGAAGACTTATGTCTAAATCCAAAATATTTTCCATATTAATGTGCTTTATATAATCTTTCGGATCCCCATATATACAGGGATCCGAAAGATTATCACCAAGATTGTACATATAGAACATCGGTTAGTCAAGATAGATCTCTGGCATTCCTGGATCTAAAAAAGCCCCTACGAATTCTGTCCTGAATTTCTTCCAGATACTGGAGGGAGTTTGTCTTCAGAGGACTTGTACTCAACTGTTGCAAGACCTTTAGCGTCTCTATTTGTCTTTGCCTAAAAACAATTCTTCTCAGAAAATGTCTTCTTGATAAGATCTTGTAAGATCATACCAAATCACACTGTTTCTCCAGATCTGAAAGGAACATAAAGAAACATTGGTATTGTTTCCCCTTTACTATTGTTCTTGGTCTCTACAGTTGTTGTCACTGATCTTGCCAGTCTGATCAAAATTTTTGCTATCTCTGACAAGAAGCCATTTACTATTTTAAGTTCTCCAGATGCTCAACAATGGCAGATCATTTTATGCCATTGAGCAGGGCTTTTGAGTTTACCTTAACTATGTGTTCTGCGTTGTGACGGTGTCAATAAGGGATACCATATTTTCCACTCTTCTATACCTATACAATTTCTTTTACCAACTACCTGATACTTGAATCTAAATTTTGATGTAACATACCAGCACTTACTTGATAATATTTTTTTCTGGGTGCAGAATAATGTTTATCTGAGAGCATTTTTTATGTTTCTACCTCTGTTTTTTATCTCTTCCTCTTCTTGCTCCTCTATTATCTTTTCAATCCATTTATAATCACATATATAGTTGTGAACAAGTTGTTGCTAACGCTTGCGGTCTCGCGTAGTGAGCCGCGGCCCTCAGTTGCTGGCATGGAGCGCCGAAGGTGCTCCTTGCCAGCAACTGCGACCCTCGCAAAATTTACGTTAAAACGCAAACAACACGACACCGCAAGCGTGACCCTTGCAAAAATAATGTTGCAACGCAAACAACATACGAGACACGTTACCACTCATTACGACCTCGCAAAAAATGTAAAACACAATAAATACACACAGCACATACATAAAAAGCTTACCTACAGCAAGAGGGAGCATCCAGGACCTCAAAAAAACAACTTACACCTTCATTTCACTCAAACTAAAAGACTTTACACACTAAAAAATTCTCTAAGCGAGAGAAAAAATGACCGCCGAACAAAACGAAACCGAGGCTACAGCACTCTAAAGACGCAAAACACCACAACAAACTCGCAAAACACCACAAAAGACCTACGGATATTCCGCTAAGACGCATACCACACATTACCCGCCATTTTACGACAATGTCAGTAATTTTGCAGTAATATATCTGTACTAGCGACTTGTACTAGCGTCAAAAATGATGTTATGTTAAGCCATGGCAATGCTGTTTTCCACAAAATGTAGAGCTTTTTCTACTCTGAGGGCCTCCTGCGCTCATTGCGAGGCTCTTCTCTCCTCACCTTCAGCGCTCAATGCGAGCCTCTCCCCTAGTGTCCTTCCAGTTATGTGGTTTGCAACGCTCATGTTCATCGCTCATCACAAAGACAGATATATATATATATATATATATATATATATATATATATATATATATATATATATATATTTTTTTTTTTTTTTTAAATAATAATTAATTAGTTACTTAATAAATTAACATACTTTACCTATTTCTAATTAATATATCCAGCAATCAATAGCCTGAAGAGCTAACAAGTTTTATTTTATTTTCCTGCAGCATACAATGTACAGTTGGACTGTTGCTGCATTGAGGAGAAAGTATCAGCAATGTGCCAAGTGTGCAGTAGAAATAGGCAGCGTGCGCGAGGGCAAACCGTTGGTTTAGTTGTGTAAAGCACCATTTTAGATTGGTAATGTTATAAGTTGCAAGTTAGTGTTGTAAAATGGCAGCGATTGTCTATGTGTTACGATGCTCACGAGCATTTTCCATCCTTTGTAATAGTGTATTTTGTACCTCGTACGTCCCTGGGTAAAAGTTGTACGCGGCTGGCGGTGTTTTGCGTGGTTCGGAGTCATGTAGCCTTGTTTTCATTTTATTCGTCCGCCATTTTTTTTGTCGCTTAGCCGAGTGTCAAAACTCAGCAAATTCGGCTTACATTTGCGTGCAACCTCACTCCCAGATGTCCTGGCTGTCCCCCCGTGCTGTGTGTGATGTATTTTTTTTTTTTGTGTTTTTTTTTCTTGTTTTTCATTTTGTGCAGTTCGTCTGTTTACTTTGTAATTTTCTGACCTCGTATTTTTTTTTTTTTTTATAAGTCCCGTGTTCCTCAAATGCTTGCAGCCTGAGGCGATCCCCGTTTCCTAAGTGCTTGAAAGCAAAGTTTCGCGTCTTTCAATGCCTCAACGGCTTGCTTCGCAAGGCTTGCAGGAGCACCTTCGGCGCTTATTTCGTCTAAGTCCCGCGTTTTTCAATGCTTAAACTACTCGCCTCACTATGCGAGGCTCGCAGGCAATGAGCCCCTTTGGCTCTCATCGCCTAAGTCGTACGCAACAGCGCAAAGCGTGACGACGTCTCGCAGTTTGACAATTATAATATGTGATAATTGTCTGCCAATGAGATTTAGAGTTGTGCATATCTCTATTAACGCAGCATTTCATATTAATTTCCAATAAAAAAAATTCATGAACATTGTTTAAAATGTGCTATTTTAAATGCATGATGGAAAAATGTGCATTCCATGTCCCTTTAACTCTTCACACCCCCACTTATAAGGTAATCACTGTGTGCAGTTCACCCAAACGTGGCAACCATACTGTATCACACTAGCCAAACAGATAATTACAAATATCTCACTAAATCCTTGTTAAATATAGTTGTTGTTTTTTTTCAATATAATTTTCAGAAATACTCTCACTGGGCCTTTGAGCCAGTGATTAAATTCCACCTTTTATATGCTATTGTAATTATATTGCATATAAACTGCAACATATCATTGCTATTAAGTGGACAGTACCTATTTTTCAAAGTAAATGCTTTATATAGAACAAGGGTTGATAATGTGTTTCATTTCAACAATGAGTTTTATTAGTATTTTATTTTCTATTTATTTATTTTAGATATGATCTAATTGCCCATAAAACCTCAGTAGGACTGTTTAATACATTGACATTTTTGTTTTTCTCTTTTTAAAACCTTGTGTCTATTGTTCTCTGTAATGCATTTAATGAAAAAATAAATCAAAAAGACATTGCCTTGCACACTTTAAACAAAGTCATATATTAATTGTTACTTGATTAACAATTTTAAAACCATGAAAGATGGTCTAAATAACATAAATAAATAATGTTGCAATCCCTTCCACACAAAGGGAACTATCTGAAAAAGGACTAAGGCGACACAGTGGCCACTATATGCAAAGCCAGGCCTGTTTCAGTATAGGGAGCTCTCTGTATCTATTGTTTTCTAACCTCTCCTCCGGGAACTCCAGACAAGCCAGGATTTATGGGTAGCACAGTGTTATGCCAGTGAGACAATTAATTAATATTCACAATGATCTTTTGGAGATTCTCATTATGTCACCTGTAATCACATGTGCCATAAATCCTCGCCTGTCTTGGGTTCCCCAAGGAAACTACTGAGCCCCCTTTTTTAACAAAATAATATATTAGAGCTTTTTAGATGATATATATGCTTATAGGTACACTCTGGACCCAACTGTCACGATCTGCAACTTCAATTGGACTTGGTAAGAACCTGGTTCAAACCTATCCAGCAGAATCGTGCGGTCCTTTTACACCTCTGATAGTAGAAGATGGACCAAACACCAGTACCACGCCCAGGAGCTTGCTTCAAGGATATTAGGGATCTCAGGATCACCATAAAATCTCTTAGAAGTAGGAATAATCCACAGACTGACACTTACACCTTGTTTATGTAAGTACAGACACACCTGTCATACCTTTATTTATTGTCACATTTTATACAATTTTCTGGCACACAGGCTGGCCAATCACAGTAAGCCCCATTCTTAGGTACATAGAAGAGGGACCCATCAACAATAGGCTGCCCCTGCTTACTGGGAAATCCTGTACATCTGATGAGGTCAGGCCCTTACGCTTATCTTGGTGATTATATTAACTATACAACCATTTGCTGTAATCTTGAAGTGTTCGTACAAGGATTATCTATGAGACTACGGTCTTGGGCGTTGTACAAAGCAATAGCCTGCAGAATAGCTAATATGTTTTTTACAACAATTTGTTGAACATGAGACATAATACATATGTTATACATAACATAACCCAAGATACATACAATATAACAGTGTAATCATATTTTAACCATACGCACTAAGAAGTACATATCCATAATAATAAACAGTAACTTTTTGCCAGCCCAGGCCCAGACCATGGTACAAAACAGTCCAGTCAGGCCCTGGGCATGACACCAACATTTACATAATTTAAAACATCATACCTTAAATATTTTTTTGTATGAAAAATAAGTAGTCTACAGTGTAGAAAAGTCGAAAATTGCATTGAAGTGAAACAAAATAAGATTGTTTTCTTGTCTTTTGTACAGGAAACATGAGCAATGAGCCTTATGGATATCTAAACAGCAACACATTGCACTTATATACCCATTCAACTGAATATAGGCAGGTAATAAAATACAATTATCAGGCTCCCAGTGAGTCTTTTTTTTCCGATGCCATGAGCTCTTTCATTAAAATATCCTTCCTCTAATGTAAAATTAAATGAACCCAGGTATACAATTTGCTATTTTAATCTACAGTACAAATTGTTAATTGTATCATTTTAACCCTCTGGCTTAGTAGATGTGATACATACTTTTTTGATTATTTTTAATGTTTTGATCATTTTAATTATCTGTGTTATTGGACCTTTCTTGTTTTGTCCCTACCAGTGGTGGTGTGCAGCAGCCACAAGGTGCCACAATGGTGCCAGGTCAAGACTTTCTTTGATTTTTTTTGATTTTTATGGTTAGGTTTAGGGTTAGACTTGGGGTTAGGGTTCATGGCTATCGTAGTGGCAGACGATAAGCTTTACATAGTAAAGTAGTGGTGCATGTTTCATAACATTGTACTCAAGGACAAATTATCAAAACTGTGACATGGAGTTATTAAGTGTGGGAATAACACAATCAAAAGGGGCTGCCTGACTAAATACCTTGACTAAATCTTTGTACTTTATATAGACAAATCAGTGTAGTTGTTTGAAAGTTACACTGTTATCACTAGAAATAAGTCTGTTGTATATCGTGTTGTAGAAGATAATGTTAAAAATATCTTAAAAACATCTCCTCTCTGGTTTTGTTTGTAAGTATGGACCAAGTATGCATCCCAATGTGATGTCCCAGCATAAGTGGCAGCAGAGATTTACATAGATATGAACCCTAACTAGAGGATAATGCCTCTCACCCACAACTAACCATCTACAGGATGTGATGGAGGACCAGATAACTATATTCCATCTTATTCCCCAGGAAGTCCATATATTCCATATCAATTCTCCAACAAAGATATACTCACATGTTTTGTTCAAAAATGTTTTCCATGTGTTTATTGAACCAAATTCAACATGATATTTCTGTACCCTTACAAGACCTTTCATATATTGTGTACATTCTATGTCAATGCTTGTGCGAATCAAATAAGTTGCAACTGTTGAGGACAGGTTTTCTCAAACTGTTTCAGCTATGGAACCATTTTTGTCTCCAAAGAAATGATGGAGACCCACCACCTTGATATATACTCCACAACCCTTTGCTAAAATTGCACTTGCTACATAAAAAATGAATAAAATACCAAAATAGAGGTGCTCAATCAGAGAACGAACTAACCTTAATAGATTAGTCTCCCTAAGGGTGATGATGGACTCCAGATGTGGACCCCTTGCTCACTGTGCCTTAGGGAGTTATCAGCTACACCTCACTCTTGGGTTTCCTTTTTCTTCTGTTCAGGCTACAATTGTCTGGTATTTCGGGGCTGGATCACTGTAGTGAGTAGGACCAGTCTGGTATACTACAGGATATTTCTCCCTGTGAAGGGCACAACCTCTTTTAGCTCAAAAGAGGTTGGTCTCAGAGTGGGTTATCGTGCCAATAGAACTAACATATTAAGATTAGTTTGTTCTCTGATTGAGCACCTCTGACTTTGTTTTTTTGTTTTACATAAAAACTGTACAAAAATATATGTGTATAAAAGCATAATGTGGCTGTGAAAGGGTTATAAAGCAAGTTTCTTTTTATTCATTTAGATCTAAATGTTTTAAACGTTGCATGTCTATTATTTTTCACCCACTAACATATTTTTCCTTTGCACCAGGCCATGTGTTTACACTATGGGATCTCCTATTAACAACAGAGCTCTCTTTCCATGTCAAGAGCCACCGGTGGCAATGTCAACATGGCATGCTACAGTCAAGGCTGCCACTAACGTTGTCGTATTAATGAGTGGTGAAAATGTTGCTGATCCAAAGCAATGCATTGAAGGTAAGCTTGTCCTGCCACTAAATACTGTAAGAGATTTGTTTTGTTACACAATGTTCCATCTGTCCGAATATTTTGTGCACACAGTCCTGCACAGCAATACCAATTTTGCAATCGGTCAAAGATTGTCAGCATTCCAGAAGTTTGTGCGGTAAGTAAATGTACGGTTGCCCAATCAGAATGAAATAACAGACAAATAATTTCAGTGTCTGTAACCCCTTTCTTAAGGTTTTGAGAAAAATACTATTCCCCTTTTCATGGCTATTTTTTCCAATCTGCCATGAGTAACATTGTATCAGATAGCAAGAGTAACTCAAGTTTTTTTTCTGTCCTCTTCCCCTGACCATATTGGAATTCCTGGTTTGTTTAAATAATTTTTCAATAGTCACTTAATTATTTTATCAAACATGCTGATAGATCCCCTTTAATACTTGCTGTAATTTGGTTGGCAACTAGCCCTATCCACCCTGATAAGTCAAACGAAGGCCTGGGCAGTGCTGTATATGGGTAATATAGAAAATCTTCAATTATAAAATATGAAGTAAAATGTTTTTCTTTTTTCCTTTCCATTTTCACCATCCTGCATAAATCAGTAGGAATAATATAGAAGTTTTTGAAGTACATGAAATTCCAGTTTTTTAGATTGTTGATCCAATATTTTCAGTCCATAAAATTCTGCATCAAAATAGTAGAGTTGTAAAAATGAATGAACAAATATAGGTCTGCAATATAATACGTAATTAGATTGGCTCATTTCTCATTGTAACTAGTATAACTAGATTTACTTAATTAAAGATGTCAGCATTTGGGACATTACACAAAGAAGTAAGGACAAAAAGCAAAATGCTGCTAATGGGTGATTATCGATATTTCAGATGAGACTATTATTTTTCTCAGAGGCAGGGCAGAGAGAGAAGGGGAGTGCATACACCAGGGAGTGTTACCATGCAGGGAATCAGAGGCAGGGCAAAGAGAGAAGGGGAGTGCATACACCAAGGAGTTTTACCATGCAGGGAATTAGAGGCAGGGCAGAGAGAGAAGGGGAGTGCAGACACCAGGGAGTGTTACCATGCAGGGAATCAGAGGCAGGGCAAAGAGAGAAGGGGAGTGCATACACCAAGGAGTTTTACCATGCAGGGAATTAGAGGCAGGGCAGAGAGAGAAGGGGAGTGCAGACACCAGGGAGTGTGACCATGCAGGAAATCATCGATTGTGAGCCGTTATCGCGGAAGAATTAGGCGATGAGCGTAGCGAGGCGAGCATTAAGGGACTAAAACTCGCAGCACAAAGGCAATGAGCGCCGAAGGCGCTCATTGCATGCTCTCCTCGAAGCAAGGCGAGCAGTGAAGGCAATGAAACACGCGGGTCTTAACAGACACTTCGTTAACGCTGGATCGCCAGCCTGCAAGCAGTTGACAAACGAGGGACTTAGAAAAAAAAAAGAATAACGAGACATGGGACGTTGTGAAAAAAAAATACAATATTAAAAAATACAATATTAAAAAATACGAGGTTAGCGGCCGAACCACGAAAAAAAAAAAAAAAAAAATACACACTAAATATACAAAAAAAAATACTACAAAAACATTACACACTGCATAGGGGAACAGCCAGGACGTCCGGGAGTGAGGTGGAACGCGAATTGAAGACGATTTTGACAAGTTTAAGCCCTCCAAAATCGTCTAAGCGAGAAAAAAAATGACAGAAAAAAAATGAAAACAAGTCTACACAACCTCGGACCGCGCAAAACCCTGCCAACCGCGTAGCACTTTCACACACAAACGTACAAGGTACAAAATACACTATTACACAGTAAAAAAAAAAAAAAATACGAGACACGAAAAATACGAAATTAACGGTCGTACCACGAAAACCAAACACAAAAAATTAAAAATTAAAAAAAAAAAAACACACACAGCACGTGGGAACAGCCAGGACGTCTGGGAGTGAGGTGGAACGCAAATTCAAGGCGATTTGGATGAGTTTCGCCAGTCGAAAATCGCCTTAGCAAGGGGAAAAAATGGCCGCCCCAAAAAAATGTAAAAAAACACTAGCAAACGCATAGAACTTTCACACGGGAACGTACAAAATACACTATTACAAATGACGGAAAATGCTCGCCAGCCGGGTAACACATTAATAACATTACAAATCTACAATGGCGCTTTACACAACTAAACCAATGGTTTTCCTTTGTGCACGCAGCCTATTTCTAATGCACAGTTGGGCCATTCATTACACTTTATCATCAGGCCACCAACACTCAACTGCTGGCGGAAAATATAAACAGATTGTTAGCTCTTCAGGCTATTGATTGCTGGATATATTAATTACAAATAGGTAAAGTATATTAATTTATTCAAGAACAAATGCATTCATTATTAGTTAACTAATTATAGATAAATATATATATCTCTTTCTGATGAGTGACGAAGGTGCTCAGAGGAGCAAAAGTATACGAGTGGAGAGAGATTTTTGATGGGCAAGTCGCAAGTTCCCATATAATTTACATAGAAGCCTTGAGTGATTCAGCAGCAAAGAGGGGCATTACTGCTTGATCAGTGCTGCAAATTGAGTCGCATGGAGTAAAATTAAAACATTTTAAATATGAGTACGTTTATTTTAAATAACAGTCTCATATTTTATTCTTTGGCATACCGCTTACACCAGTACATACAGTGGTCCTTTTTTTTTTTTTTTTTTATCTAATTTTTTTTTTTACAAAAATAGCAATACTGTTACAAGAGGAAACATAATAATACTATACATAACATCATTCTAGTTAGTAATATCAAGAAAACGAATTCCAGCCTTTACTTTTTTTAAACATTCTTACTTTTCCTTCCTTTTCTTTACAATATTTTTGTTTTGTTTTTTCCTTTTTAAAGCCTTCCATCCCCTTTTGATCCTTTGCTCCATTAGGTTCATTACATAGTTTAATTTTCAATAGGGTCCCAATAGCTTCACAATGATAACAAGAACTGCCATTTTAAAATTTAGGTTCAAGCTTAACAAACTTCCATTCACACTACTTCCATTCGTGGCTTCAGGTCCGAAGGGAGAGCGGGTAGGGGCGAGTAGAGGAGCGGGGCGAGGTGAGGTAGCCAGACTATCCAGGGTAAGACCAGTAGCTTCATCAGTTACATACTAGGGAAATATTTATCCCATAAAGACCAGGAGAGACTGTTTTTTTTTATTTTTATAACTCCCAAGTCCATAAAGTTTAATTCAAGCAGCCGGTTTTTATCCACTTTTGTTTTAACCTCATTCCAAGACGGGACGTATTTCTGCTTCCATTTGGAGGCTATCAATGATTTTGCTACCATCAAAACCTGCAGCATAAGGGCCTTAACTTTTAAAGACAGTGGAGGAAAAATATGTAGTAAGATTATTTCTGGATCTGGGCTTAGCTCTACCCCACATATCTTTGTCAGTTGGGCAAAAACTTCAGCCCAGAATTTTTGGATATATGGGCATTGCCACCAAATATGCAGAGGGGAACCTATCTGGCTACAATTACGCCAACAATATTTCACATGATCTAGCCCGCTAATCATTGCCATCTTAGCCGGTGTGTAGTGCCACCTATTGCAGATTTTAAAATGGAGTTCTCTATAGGAGGGATTTTTAACAAATCTATCCGTAATTGCATATGATCTATGCCAATCTTCTATGGTCCAGTTAGACTCCAAGTCTCCCTCCCAGTCTTGCATGCTCTTGGATTTCTCCATTTGTGGCCTTCTTATGATTTCGTAACACTTGGAGATAAGATGATTTTTAGATTCTGCCATAATCAATTTTTCAAATTGGGTTAAATCTCTTGGTATGGTCAAGTAAAACTCAAGTAAAGACTTCTTAAGGGCTTTTTCCAAAATAAGATAATCTAACCAGGAGATCTTTAGTTGAGGGGCTTTTAATTTTATGTTCTCCAATGAAAGTATAGTTCCATCAGCAGGTGAAAACCTGCTTTAGCTATCCTCCCTAAAATAGGCGATTCAATATATATTGCTAGATCCAATAACGGGGTAATGGGCGAAGGGAATGGAATCAGATCATATTTAGCATTCAATTTATTCTATATATTCCCGTTTCCTCTAACCATAGCTTCACCCTGTTTCATATAATTAAGATTGATCTTCTTTTGGAATAAGATAATTTTGATGCTATTTAAACCTGTTAGCTCTTGTTCAAATTGGATCCAGTTGTTAACATTTGTGGGTTCTAGCCATTCCAGCATATTTGCCGCTAATGTAGCTTCCTGGTATTCCTTAAGTAATGGATAAGCCAAGCCTCCATGTTTAAATTTCCCTCCCATTCTCAATTTTTTTATTCTTATTTTTTTCCCCTTATGAATGAAATTATCAGATATGTTGGGATTCGGCAAGGGATATTGCGTAGGATGTAAGTAATTTTAGGTAGTATTACCATTTTTATGGCAATAAGTCTGCCGGACCAAAATATATTTAAGCCTGACCACGTATTAATTTTCGCTATAACATTTTTATAAACTTGTTTGTAATTAGTTATTATTGTCTGTTTCAAATTTGTTTCCAGTATTATTCCCAAATGTTTCAGAGAATTTTGCCATTTGAAAGGGAATCGATGCTTTAATTTAAATAGAGTTTTGTAGGGAATATTAATGGACATAGCTTCTGATTTGCTAATGTTAAGCTTAAAGTTTGATACTTTACTGTAATCATCTAACAGTTGGAACAGGGATTCCAGGGAAGACAACGGGTCTTCCAGTGCCACAAGGATGTCATCCGCAAATGCTGATATTTTGTGTTCCATAGATCCCACCTTTATCCCTTGCACTTCCTTCTCCTTGCCAATCAATACTATTAAGGGTTCGATAAACATGGCAAAGATAGTGGGAGAGAGAGGACAGCCTTGACATGTCCCGTTCGAGATATCAAAGCTAAATGAGCTATACCCCAATCCTACTACTTTTGCGGTGGGGGTAGAGTATAGGGCCCGGATGGCTTTCGAACCAAAGTCCCCCAGCCCGTATCTTTCAAACAGCAATTCTAGGAACTCCCACCCCACTCTATCGAAAGCCTTTTCTGCGTCTAATGAAAAGAGCAGGGTGGGGTATCCCTTACGTTTAGCGTAGGAGATCAAGTTAATCATTCTTTTAACATTGTCAGCTCCCTGTCTTCCCTGGATGAAGCCTTTTTGGTCCAAAGAAATAAGTTCCCCTAAGATTACATTCAGCCTATTAGCTAGAATTTTGGCGTAAATTTTAATATCAGTGTTCAGTAAGTATATCGGACGAAAGTCCTTACATGATGGTTCTTTATAATCTTCTTTAGGGATTGTTATAACAGAGGCCTCCAGCATTTCTTTGGGGGCCTGGCCTGATAACTTAATTTCATTCAAAGCATTTTTAAGAGGAGTAAGAATTTCTAACTTACAAAGTTTGTAATTAATAACAATTTCTATATCCATCTGGGCCAGGGGAGGAAACATTTTTCAGGCCATCTATAGCTTCTGAGATTTCTTTATCAGTTATTTCTTTATTTAGAGTATCAAGATCGTCACCAGAAACTCTTGGTAGGTCAATATTGTCCAAAAATGTAAGTATCTCTTCTTTAGATTGTTTAATAAAGTTTTTATCATCACTCAAATTATAAAGGTCTTGATAAAAAAGACCAAATGCATTTCCTATATCATTAGGCTTTGTCAGGATCTTATTTTTATACTTTAAAAAATCTATTCTTTTGCATGATGTTTTGCTCTTCAGTTTGTTAGCTAGAAGTCGCCCTGATTTATTTCCCATATGATACAATCGTTGTTGCAATGACCATAGGGATTTATCTAGCAGTTCCTGTTCTATTTTTTAAATCTGAGATCTTATTACTTCCATTCTCTTTAAAGTCTTATCGTCTGAACTGTTTTTATTGGACCTATCTAAATTTGTCAAGTCAATGTATAGGTCCCGTAAAGGTCGACCTCTAAGTTTTTTCTTCATGGCCTGCCAGCTAATCAAATGGCCCCTTATAGAGGCTTTATGGGCAGTCCAAATTATGGCTTTAGATGTTACAGACAAGTTGTTTATTTTAAAAAAGTTATTCAGTTCTTTTTTTAGAAGATCTTTTATTTGTGAGTCCTGAAGTAAAGGAGGTCTAGCTTTTCCTATTTGGGTTGTTGATATATTTATGGAGACCATCCCGTGGTCTGACCACAATATTGGTCCTTTTGAATGCCACTTTAAACAAAAACAAAAATCTATCATGCATTAGGATCGTTTTGTAAACATTACAAAGAGGTATTTTTGTCTGATAAATAAGTGGTTAAATTACAACAAAGTAAGACACAGTGGAGTTTTTTTCATCCCCTATGACATACAATATTACAGGAAACAGATGGACAGTGAGCCTTATGGATGTCTGGAGTGCAACAAAACTTTGCTTGGATTCCCATTCAGTTCAGTGTAGATCAGATAAGAAAACACTGTTAGTAGGCTCTCCATGAGACTTTGATTAAACACGTTGTTTTATATGTTTCTGTGATATTATATTGAGCATTTTCTTGAATAAATTTGGTTTATTTTACATGCAAAACTAAATTTTTAGCAATGTTTAATACATGTCAGTTTAAATGCCTGATACAAAGTTTTGGACAACAGAGGCCCTTTAACTAATTTCTCTACAGGAAATGTAAGTTTAAAAGAGAACTGAATACTCCAGCAATGTGCAAGCTTCAGTACTAAACACCAGTATTAACAATGTTTACATTCATACAGTTATTATTTAATAAAATGTCTTTACTACCCCAGTGGACACCGTCTCCTAAGTTTTGATGCTTAAAAAGAAATTGATCAAGTCCAATAGGGTTACATGGAAGCTGTTACGAAATTTGGTCCAATTCCGCAATACATACTTTCACTTTACAGATCCCCCATGATGCTTAGACTTCCAGGGGACAATCCCCAATCCTTTCCAGTCCATAATGGTGCCGTTCAGGGTTGTCCACTCTCACCCTTCCTTTTTGTGTTATTGGTGGAACCCCCACGTTCTATTATACAAGAACACCAGGCCATCACTGGACTGAATATAGGCCAGGACTTGTACAAATTGACTTGTTACGCTGATTACATCATAGCTACATTAAAGTGTCAGTTACCTCCCTTATAGTGCTCTCTTGCATGTGACCGAGCATTCTGTTTACAATCTAAAAGCTTTTTTCTTTCAGTTTTATTTATTGACATAAGTGTTTTTTTGCCTTTATTTTTTTACATGTGTAGACCCCCCCCCCCAAGTCACAAATACCATCTGAATTAAAGGTGTGTGATACAGCCTATCACTGCCTTGCACCTATCACTGCACTGCTATGTGATGCTTTACTGCAGGTCTATAGGGGAGTCTGTTACTCACAGAATTTCTCCCAGCACAAGCTGCTACATCCAGACTCTGTGTCCTGTCAATCATCCCCTGTGACCAATGAGCAGTGAAGCCTCTGTTCCTCCCACAAGCCGTGCACAGGCACAGTGAAAGCTGTGTGTGTGAAAACAACACTGCAAGTGAGTCTGTGCTGTTCGAGCACATGCGCGCGCACACACACACACACAGGCTCAGTGTGAGAAAACAACATTGCAAGTGTGTGTGTGTGTGCCAGGGTTTGTGTGCATGCACTCTGTCTGACAAAACACAATACGTGAGTCTGTGTGTGTACGTGCTCAGTGAGTTTGTGCTGTGTTTGTATGTGCATGTGCTCTGTGGCACACACAGCACAGACTCACTTGTTGTGTTGTTTTCTGACAGTGTTTGTGAGTGAGCATGCATATGTGCATGTGCTCTGGTCAGAAAACATCACAACAAGTGAGTCTGTGCCCTGCGCTCTATATCATACCCCTGGAGTAATGAGTAGAAAGGTAACAAAATGCTTAAATCTATACTTATTAATAAAGATTTAAAGCCCAAAAAAAAAATACCCCACACATTGCAGTGTCAGTACACACACACACACACACACACACACACACACACACATATATATATATATATATATATATATATATATATATATATATATATAAAATCTGTGTGTTTGCATATGCATGTTTATGTATGCTGTATAATTGTGTGCATCTCAATATATGTAATATATACATATACATGCTTTTTGTAGATCTTTACAATCGTGTGATCCACATGGGTTGAATTAACTGGCCCTTTAACTAATCCCTAGGTTTCACTCCCTCCAGGAATTTGGACAAATTTCTAACTTTCAGATGAATCCAATCAAAGCAGTAGTCCCTCCTATTAATATCCCCTCAGCAACTATTTAACTATCTTAAATATGCTTTCCCATATTCTTGGAAAACTGAGAGCTTAAAATATTGAGCGTATCTTACTAAATGTTACCAAACATTATACAACAAAATAATCTAAAATTAGTAGATGAAGCTAAGAAAGACCTCCTCCAAATAGAAAACGATTCTATTTCCTGGCTAAAACATTTTACCAGTCTGAAAATTAATATTCTACCCAAAGTTTTGTATGTTTTTCAAACGCTATCTATCGACATACCCCATGAAGTTTTCAAATAGGAATATTTGTTTGAATAGAAAATATTTTAAGTTGATTTAGAAATCGCAGCTGACTAATTCTATACAGAGTTAAACAGCTTGTAAAACAATTGACCAACTAACCACACCATGAAGTGACTATTTCAAGTAATTTCTATAATATGGTGACATGATAAACATAAATGTGTATAAAGTGCTCCAGTTGACCGGGGTTGCACATGGACTGGGTGGCAACTGGCTAGAATGTTTGTAACCATTAAATATATGTCTGTTAATTGTGACTGAAGGTAATTTAGGAAAGAAAAGGTGGTTAGTAGAAGCATTCTGGAGCATCTCAGTTTCAGGATTTGTATGAAAATGAGGAGCAACAATAGGAAGTTGATAGAGATTTAATGGTCCATTTGGTCAGGCCATCCTAGCAAAGATTAAAGGTATATGCAAGTGAGATTTGTTATGAATGCATCTGATAGAGGGGAATTAGTAGTTTATGATTACATTTACTTGCATGTACTATATATTTTTTAGCTTTGAATTAAAAAACAAACAAAAAAAACTGTTGCAGATTATGTTTACACCCCCAGGGATTGAGCTAGGCTCTTGAGATGGTTCATTTTTGTAAAAATGTACCCTGTCACTGTGAGCATGCTCAGCTTTGCAGCCAATCAGCAATGCTGTATGCAGCCAGCTAGATAAGGCTTCTACACTGGGTCCTTAAAGGACCATAAATCGACATTCAACCCTCTCCTTGATAAATTCTGCCAAATTATAATTGTACTGAAACCAAACATTTCAGCTTCTTCTTCCTATTCTAAACTGTCTTTTAGGAGAATGATTTATGGTCCTGCAATGACCTTGTCTCTGTGCATGTGTCTCTGTGTGATTGAGTCCATGCAGTTCACTGGGGCCGGAAGAGATCTCAGGGGCAAACCACTGGGGCTGGGGGAAGTGATGGGGCCATTCACTGGGGCTGGGAGAAGTGATGGGGCAAATCACTGGGGCTGGGGGAGGTGATGGGGCAAAATCACTAGGGCTAGGGGGGATTACAGCGGAAAATCACTGGGGCTGGGGGAAGTATCACCTGGGATGTAGATAAAACAATCAGTTATTCGAGGGACACAGACCTTGTTCTGGGTATTACAGAAATCTAAAGGAAAACTGCAGCTCAATTCACAGACCAAAATGTTACAATGTTTTATGTATACTAATATTCCCTGGGATTTTTAGGGGGTGTCAACATTGATAGGAAATAGTTTGCAAATGCAAGAAATTCAGCAAACTTTAGGGAAACTGTTTAAATGTTTATTTTGGTATTTTTTCATACACTACTAATTATCCTCTATCAGATGCATTCTTAATCCAGCTCACTTGCATATACCTTTAACTGTTGTACGAAGTGCAATCTCAAATTCCTCTGCCAGAACAATTTTAGTGATTTGCTTTTTTTTTTTATTAATAAGGGCATCTATGAGTAGAAAGTACTATTAATGATACATTAACACCTTCTATTGACTATTTGATGAATCAAAATCATAATAAGGTATAGATATATTCAAAGATTTATATTTTTTTATTATTTTTTTACATATTAAATTGACAAATGTAATAATTAATGCCCCTTTTGTTGGATTCTTTATCTTAAAATTCTTCCATACTCCGTGGCTGCTTCACAATTAACATTGTATATAAAAATAATCTAATTTACCCCATTATTGTCATCCCTTTAAATATAAATGATAATCTTTGCAACATTGAGTGGCGTGGCTGCTGTTTACTGTTTAAATTATCCACAAGAAAGGTTTTTGGTTTCAGTAGTGAAAGAATTACGTATAACCCTGTTAGACAGTTTGATGGAGACATACTTCCATCTAAATTTACACACAGGATTAGAAAAAAATGCCAGCCCCAATATTTTTCCTCTGGCTGGTTTGCCTACTTAGGTAAAGAAAAACAGCCTACACCCTGCCTTAAAGATATAAAACATAGAGCATAAACTTTGCAAGCCTGGACTGCTGCCTGAAATACTGAGTCAGAAAACTGAACTGTAGAAAGCCAGCTTGGACAGCCTTATTCCAATGAAGCCATTCCATGCTTATATTCTTAAAGTACAAAGCATACTGAAATTCTTCTACAGTAATCCGAGATTCTCTCGCTTATTCTGTCTGCCATAGATTGTAATATTATACATTAATTTAGGATTTTTTTATATTAATTTTATTTTTTAACACATCAAATATGTGACATAGTCACATGGTGGTACTGTGTTAAAATACAGTAGACTCTCAGTTAACCAGAACTCAAGCAACCAGAACTCTCAAGCAACCAAAAAAATTGAATACTGTATTTTAAATAAAAATAAAAATTTACAGGGCTCAACAAATGCCAGGAGCCAGGTTGTCATGCCACAAAATGCTTAAAGGCACCTAGATTACATCCACTGTATGTCTCTGCAGTTCAGTTTTGCCTAGAAGAAGACAGGCATGAGTGACTGAGCCAGGGCAGTGTTTGAGTTACATTCCCCGGGTTCAGCACCGCACCCACCAGCCAAACATACCTGTGTGTAAGTGAGGAGTGAAAGCTGCTGCTGCTAGAATAGCCCTCACTGACAAATATACTGAGCAGAGCCTCCTATGTGCAGCTAATCTAGGCCTCTTTTATATGTAACCCTCAAGCAACCAGAAACTACAATTATCCGGCATCTACCAATCCCTGTGGGTGCCAGTTAACTGAGAGTATACTGTATTTGTTGCTTTTTTCCATGACTTGAGATTTTACTTGGCATAAGCTTGTGCATGTAGTGGAAAAAACAATAAATTGATCTAAGATGCCACACATCTTCCCGTACTTGGTTTAGTTTTCTATCCACATGCTTCAATACTACATCTACATAAACAAACTGTCCATGAAATATCCTATTTCCAGGTGTGATTCACTATGTAAACAGGATTTTGTCCTTTTGCATACCATTATACTAAATATTTGTCTGTTAAAAAAAAATCAATATCCAGAATGTATATTTAGGCAGTACATTTGGATGTTATTGAACATAAAAGGAATCAACTGCCACTACTCTACAGTGTGTTATTGTCCTCAGTAAGATAAACCACTTTAAAATGTATTTTGTTTTTAAAAAAAAAAGAATTTTCTGTTGAAAAAATTACTAATACAAGTCCATTTTTAATTTTTTAATCCTACTATAAAAAGGATTTCAATAAATTTTAGACTGTAAGCTCTCACAAGGGTCTTATATTCTCCAGTACTATTGTAATCACTTTGTGTGTACAAATATGCAGGGTTCTTACATCTAAAAGTTATTTATAAAAACTGTTGGTGGCACAGTGACAAAAAAATCTCTGAGGGGAAGTAGTTAAGTATTTGCATTTTCTTAAGATATTTTCAAACGGGGGAAGTATGTTTTCTGCTGCAAATCTTCACTTGCATAGTAAATGGAGTCTTAATGAGGATAACTTTTCCCATTCATGTGACCTTTGTGTGACTAAAAGGGCAGACACATATCATGATGTTGTTTTTGAAAGACCACAGACTGAGTCTGTCACTATAAACAATATAATGTTGATGTGACTATGCCTTCATACAATCTCATAAAAGGTTTGCAGTATTAGAGGAGACTATAGTGGGAATTTATATTTTAGCATCTTCTGCTCCATTTTTAGTATTGAGGAACATTTTGTCAATATTTGAAGCCATCTTTAATGGTATATCTAAGTTTCCCTGTCTTTCCCTTTTTCTAATCTAACACATGCTGTTTTTATCAGAAACACACATTACATTGAGTCATTCTATACACACAAATATTTATTTTATTTAAGAAAAAAAATTGTATTGCACTCCCCAGAGCTGCTTACATAGGCACAGTGTACCTACCAATAGAAACACTGCATTTGGATACAAATTTTAACTCTTTACTAATCTTCAAGCCAATCGCAGCACAATACAGAGAACAATATCGGACTCCTCCTTGGTTCCCTGTGCAGGGGACTACACATGCCACGATTCCTTCCTGCACACACTGTAATCACTGATTGATACAATGTATTAGCTGACTGTGATTGCCCAAAACAAATGATGAAGTTTATGCTAATTTTATCATGGATTTCTAGGGGTGTTAACTGCTTGCAAACTCAAGTGATTTAGCAAACTTTAGGGTAAGTATAATAATGTTTACACTACTGATTCTCCTCTCAGATGCATTCATAACCCAGGACATTTAAATATGCCTTTTAATGCTGTTTATTCATTATTATTATTTTTTGTTTCTAAAGTGTCAGTTGCACTAAATGTACAATGAAATCATGATAAACTGAGCATTCATACAGGAGCATATCCATGTCACTCTCTCCCTCTCCCTCTCTTGCTCTTTCTCGCTCTTGCTCTCTCTCTCTCTCTCTCTCTCTCTCTCTGTCTCTGTCTCTGTCTCTAATATATATATATATATATATATATATATATACCGTATTTATCGGCGTATAACACGCACTTTTTCTCCCTGAAAATAGGGGGCAAATCATAGGTACGTGTTATACGCCGATATTCCCTCCCCCCTCTTCATCCTCAACCTCCCTCCTCACTCTAAACCCCCTCCGCATTCTAAACCCCCCTCCTCCTCAACCTAAACCCCCCTCCTCAACCTAAACCCCCCTTAATACACCCCCCTCCCTTACCTGCTTCTGACCCGGCCTCCGCTTCGCTCCTTGACCCGGTGACATCACATGTGCGCCAGCGCGCCACATCATTAGCATATACCGGGTGTCGGCACCCGGTATATGCTAATGACGTGGCGCGCATGTGAGGATGGGGGGGGGTTGAGGAGGGAGGTTGAGGAGGGGGGTTGAGGATGAGGAGGGGGGTTGAGGATGAGGAGGGGGGTTGAGGATGAGGAGGGGGGTTGAGGATGGGGGGGGGGTTGAGGATGAGGAGGGGGGTTGAGGAGGGGGGTTGAGGATGAGGAGGGGGGTTGAGGAAGGAGGATGAGGAGGGGGGTTGAGGATGAGGATGGGGGGTGGAGGAGAGGGTTGAGTATGGGGGTTTTGAGGAGGGGGTTGAGGTTGAGGAGGGGGATGGGGGGGTGGAGCAGCGGGTTGAGGATGGGGGGGTTGAGGAGAGGGGTTGAGGATGAGGAGGGAGGTTGAGGATTTTGCTTCAAAGTTCTTTATTTGAATTTTTTTTTTCCTGAAATTCCCTTCTTAAAATGAGTGGCGTGTTATACGCTGGTGCCTGTTATATGCCGATAAATACGGTATATATGAATTTTCGCAAGCTCTGTACTTTTAAGGACTGATGTATTTATGTGGATACATTCCACCTTGTCTTCTAAAAAATGTGTCTGCCCACTTTGTGTTATGCATTATTGACTTCTCCTGTGTTTACATACTGAATGTCCTTTTTCTGCAGTCCGTGAGAGATGAAAGGGTCATTTTAGGCAAATAGACCTCCAAATTCTCTGGCTTGGCCTTGGTGTAAGTGTCCATTCTTTCCTGAGCTGCAGTATGATACACTGTGGTGTACAGAGAGAAAACACAGTCCCAGACATGGGTTACGCTTGTTATGATGTCATAACCCAGCACAGCTGCACAGTGGGATTAGGACTCTAAACTGCAATCCCTGGGTGGTTTGTACAAAACAAAGGGGCCCACTTCAGAGCTGTCCATTACATAGTTTAACAGGAGGCTAAACTAAATTTACGTGTTGAAATGTATGTACATAAAGAAATGCATCAAGAGTTGGTTCTTCTGCAAGAGTAGATTGCAATGTGAAATAATACATTTGTGATGCAAAATAACCTGATTTATCTTTGCACCACTCTGTAGGAATCAGCACTGGACTGCTTAAGATGCAATTTAGAAGGTCTGCAATGACAGTTGCTCAATTATCAATATTACTGGCTTTTTTAGCAAATCCAGAAATATTATTTTTTGCTTCGTCCTTTTGTGTTCAGTTGTGCCCGACCCTATGGGCCTCAGCACACTAGGCCTATTTATTATTATGTCTCTGCTTGTGCTTATCCTTCTTCATATAACAGGGTATCATATATATATATATATATATATAGTTGTCGTAATTGCGATTTGTCGGTAACGCTCTAAAAGATACAGGCTTGCGCATGCCCGTAAAGTAGGGGGGGGAGGCTTGCAATGAGCTCTGAAGGCAGGGAGTCCGTAAGTGAGATTGAAAGCTAATTTGCTATTCAATTGGTGTATTTTGGCGGCCTCCCAGTGGCTTCTGAATTATGGGCTTCAAAAATAATGGCGGCAGTTAAAACTGTAACTTTTTTTTTCAAGTCTTTGAGCATAAGCGATTTTAAGATTCAAGCCTTGAAAACATTTTTTGTTAACCACCACGAAGCCCGCAAATGTTTTCAAACCTGTAAAAGCTAAATGAGAGATGGAGGGTGAGGGGGCCAAAGAGCGACAGGGGAGGGAGGAAAGAGACACAGGGGTGAGAGAGTTTGTCTGAAATGCTTGCAAAACCATTTTTTTATAAAATAAATCTGTGTGTATTTAGAATGAAATGGAATTTTTATTTTAGGTAGGCAACCATTGCTCGATATGCTTAACTGGTCAGATTTTCAACATGAGGTAACCCTATAAACTGATTATTACTAGTCCAGTTGAAAGCATTGGCACCAAGGATTGCCACATTTCAACTGAAGCATCTTAAATGTCAAGGTCACATACTGCTTGTAGAGGCAGATCAATATAAACAAAAGCGACAGTCTGACTATAGAGTAATTGTGTATAATAGCAAACAAATTAACTTCTTACTAACACAGCTGGCACATTATTTAGTGTAGTTCTTCAAAAGAGGGTACTGAAAATGTGGGTTTGCACCTTTCTCCCACCGTGTGTTTACAGTTCTTTACTTATATAGAACAAAAAGGTTAAAATTGTGCTCCTCTGTATATGGCCCATCAAGTGAAACAGGTTGCCCATCACTGCTCCAGTATGTAAATATTCCATGTCTTTGTCTGTATACATCTATATACACACACATTTTTATCTGGCACTACTACATTTTGCAAGTCTGGTCGGGGAGGCTGCTTTGCACGACTTCAACAACAGTATATTTTTTCTTGGCTGTAAATAATGATTATACGTGGGGTTGTGAGATCAGTAGTCCCTATTGTAGTGCAATAAACAGTCTATCAGAAATAATTCACTGTTCCAGATGAGACATTGCTTTGAGCAGAAATGAACAGAAGATGCATGTCTAACTGAATGATAGGCCATAAAGGGCATGCAATAACAACATGCCTAATAAGCGTGGAAATAATATTGCATGAGTCATTTTATAGGAATCTTGTGACTTGAAGCTTACTTGTCATCACAGTGAATTGAAAGATTTAAGCCAGTCCAGACTGAGTAACAGCCTCTGTTTTTTTTTTTCTTAAGTTCCTGATGTGGTTGATCCACGCCCAGAATAAGCACATTAACATTGTTTTTATTATCCTAATTTATAACTATCCAGCCTCCTCTGCAGAACATTACAATGTGGGAAGGAGGAGGGTGAAGATGTGTGTGAAAGACATAATTGTAACTTGTCAAAATAGCATAGACCCTGATTTATGTGAAGCTAAATATATTTTGAGAGCAGCTATTTTGCATTCCAACACTTGCAAAGCATATCTGTAAGTTCTAGTTTGCACTAAGATATATACTATTATTGTTATTTCTCTTTATTTGGATGGTACCAGCATATTTTGCAGCTCTTTTTTTAAAGGGATGCAATTGTACGAAGAACATAATGTTTGACTATGAGCATAATTAAAAAACTTAAAGCTAGAATATTAATAAGAAAAAAATAAATACACGTTGATGCCTCTGCTAGACTCTGGGGGAATCCATGATGCTTTGTTAAAAGTTGTGTGTGTGTGTGTGAGAGGGGTGTTTACATTTCACTACTTCCATCCTGCTTGCTGTGCTGGGGGGGGGGGGGGGGGATAATTTAAATCATATCCAATGATCTAACAAATACTTTCACCTCCCCTGTTCCTCCACCCTCCTTCCGCCAATAGCTTAAAAACAACCCCATTCATTATTGAGTTCTCAGGGAGTGATGTAACAAGATTGAATCCTGTATAAAGAGACTTCAAAATTATGATTTTATTTTAAATGTTTTTTATGTTCATACCTTACAGAGCTACTAATGTAAGTTTGTGAAACAATTCACAAGTGAATGCTGTTTTTCTTGAATTACAGTGGTCCTTTAATTCTAGTGAATATGGACAGGCAAAGTAAGGATGGTGAAATAATTGTGTTAGATATAGTGGTTGAGATGGGACATGAAGAATTTTAAATAAATGTTTACTTCTGTTGGGTTGGGGTCCGTGCACACAGCCATGGGCTTGTGATGTGCTTTGCATTATTTCCACCTCTTTGCTTAAAAGCATATGGAAGGTTTCTGGATTTTACTAGGTATGTAATATATCTATGTATTTTGTTACATTTCTGATTTATTGAGAAGCACTTAAAAGCATGTTGCAGCGTGTTTTGTGAGACATGGTCCCTTAGAGGCTAGAACATCAACCCCTTGGTTTGTGTCTGCATGCGCTACAGTGTTCAGACCCACACAGAGACTATTTGTTTGATTTTAGACAGCAAAATAGAGCTTTTCATTGCCTTTTTAATAAAACAAAATGTGTTCATTA
This sequence comes from Discoglossus pictus, assembly GCA_027410445.1. Taxonomy (NCBI): domain Eukaryota; kingdom Metazoa; phylum Chordata; class Amphibia; order Anura; family Alytidae; genus Discoglossus; species Discoglossus pictus. The sequence continues at coordinate 371,666,472 of CM050163.1, forward strand.
AGAAGATGCACCCTCAGATAAACCATGTAACATACATTTGAGTTTGTTAGCTTTTTCAGTCAGATGCCCTCATTTCATTATATTTTGTTGTTAGGTCAGTGACCCTTCATGGGAAAACCGTTCCACCCATGATTTAGATAATTCCATTTTCAACACCTTAATCTTATCTTGTACTGATTGTAAAACATTCTAAAATCTTTCTGTAAAATTCAGCCCCATTTTAAAATTCGTTTTGATGTATCTAGTGGGTGGATTCTATGCCAAAGATTTTGAATGGAAAGATAATGATGGATTGTTTTAAAGTTACTCTGTCAACTCAAACTATTTTTATGCTTTTCTTAAAGAGCATGAAAATTGGCTATACACTGTATTAGCTATATTTTGCTAAAGTAAATAATTCCTGCTCTATTTGAACTACACACCAATCTAAATTATAAAGACTCCACTCCTGTCCTGCTCTGCTCTATTTGAACTATCTGCACACCTATCTAAATTCTAAAGGTATATTCAAGACACTTGAGGAACTAAATTTAATTCAGTCATCTGTACTATCTGCACTTTTATTAATATTCCTTTTATTCTTATCTGTTATTACTTTTGGGGACATTGTTACTTTTTAGTCCATTTTCATTCTACAGTATTTCCCTGTATCCCCTCCCCCTCCTTTCTTTGTTTCAAAACTACCCTCAACCCCTCCCTATCACACTCTAATAACATGCCATTTTTCTTTGAATAACTCCATGTTTACTAACCATTTTCCCTCTCTCGTCAGATTCCACTCCTGGCCTGTTCTCTATCTGAGCTGCAAAACAATCCCCTCCCTGCCCCTCTCCCATCCGCCCCTTGTTACTCTTAATAAAAGTCATACAGATTTCTTTCAGATGATCAATTAGGAACACCTTCTAACTATTTCTAATTAAACTTTTACATAATGTTTCCTCCTGCCTTCTCATTCCTCTTAACCTCCTGCCTTTTCCTCAGACTCTTCCTGTCAACTTTTCCACATCGTGTCTCCAACATAACCATCTGCCCTTCCATACGCCCATCTCCTCTCTTATGCTACCGTAAACTACTCTCCTTCCTCCACTCACCAACTTCTCCCTCTTCTAAAGCTCATTCTCTTTCTCTCTCTATCTCACTATCTTTCTATCTCATAATCCCATAATCCAGGGCCTGACTTGACATTTCCATTTGCAGGTTACATTATCTGACCACTAGGGGCAGATAACATATTACACACTAGAACCATCCACCTCACAATGCCAGATACCATCCTACCTAAGTAAACTTTCAGGATCTTTCCTATAATAACTGCGCCACATTGCTATGAACGAGCCTGAATGCTGTGCCTCAGCACCACCTAGTGGCAAGAATGCACTACATAGTATTTGCAATCAAATACAAGTAATGGCAGGATCCTAAGTGCGCATGCTCGTCACAGTTATAACAGGAAAGGACCAACTTTCACTTTCTTCCTCACCCTTGCTATTCCCTATCTGTTGTTCTTGTCCAGGTTTCTGCATCTTCCATTCCCTTTAGATTGTAAATTGTGAGTTTATAATCTTGTAGGATGCTTTGGAAAAAAACACTTCCTGCAAAGATTCTAAGCTCAAAACAGGGCCCTCTATTTTCTACAGTTTGTTAAGATTGTATTCTTCCTTTTTGTTATACCCTGTACAGCTCTACAAAATATTTTGGCATGTTAAAAATAAAGGTTAATAATAATAATAATAATAAATTCCTGAATAATTCCTGTGCTCTGTATTTTTATGTAAGTGAGAGGTTCCTGAATATTAATTAGATGCTTTGTTGTGCTAATTAGACGCATAGTCCGCTTGTGTGTCTCTGTGGTGGCCATAGTGCTGTCATTCGGTGTGTTCCCCTTCCCAACTTGTATCAGGTATTCTGAGTCACAAATTAGCATACTAATCACCACATTATCAGCAAAAACAATATACTGTACTGTGCAATAATGTACTGTAGAGAAAAAAGTCTATGTGTAGCCAGTTTTTAATGGTGACAGAGTCCCTTTAAAGATTGAGGTGGTCTGTGATACAATGTCTCAGATCTATATGTAAAACATTATATCATTGAATGGTGTGCAAAGGCTATATATCCAAGGCAACCTATATCAGACATTCTGTTCATTTGTGTTGTTTGTCAGACATATATTAACTATATTAAAAGGCATCAGAATAATTGTAAACTTTATGATAGTTTGTACTTTATGTCTGCTTATTGTCATTTTTTCTTTCATCAGCTTCCCTGGTAGATTTTATGGGCTTTTTACTGAATGTACTTGGCTGTACTAGTCGTCAAGACCTGATAGGTACTAAGAAGCAGGATAAGAAAGAATTTACTAATTTTAATGGGAAAGTAGACGGCTTATTCCCAGAAAGAAAGCACAATGGGTAGTTGAACATCCTTTTTGTGTACAAAGATAATATGTATGCTCATGTGAAGCGCAGCAGCGCCAAACTCAAAAAAAGTTCTTTGTCAACCTCTCATTTACTTTTAGACTTTGCTACACAATTTGAATAAGAGACAAACAAAGAATACATGGAAGAAATATAGATTCTTACTGAGACATCATTTGTTATGTATTGGTCTGCACATAATACCTGTGCAAGAGAAAGTTCCACATACTGTACACATATGTTGTTTTTAAGTAGATAAGTTCCATAACCTTTATATACTATACATCAGGGGAAGTTTGGGCCTGGAGGGCCGCACACAAGCCTGGATTTGAAGATATCCTTTCTGTTCACAGGTGAGTCAATCAGGATGACTGAAGAAGTGATTGACTTACCTGTGCGCAGTATGGATATTATCAAATCCAGGCATGTATGTGGCCCTCTAGGACCGAACTTGCCCAACCCTGCTGTACATACTAAAATGTCATGAAGTGTGCTCTTCCTTTTAAACACACAAGTAAAAATCACTGTAGTGTGCATGTAATGGAGTTCAATTTGTTTACTTATAAACTGATTAAAAATAAATTCATTATTTGAAGAAAAACATTAAGTCACTTTTTTTCCAGTATTTCCGAGGCTAGCAGAGCTGCTTCTCTTTACCCCTTTTAGATGCATGCCCAGGGGTTGTGGAAAAATGTGCCAGTGACTTTTACACTTGTGCTTATTAGTATTATTCAGTTATTAAATAAACACATTAAATTAAATAATGTGAGCACTACAACCCAGCAAAATGGTCAAGTAATGTTTGTATTACAAATGTGTGTTTGGTTCAGTGCTTTGTATGAGAAGCAGTGATGGTTAATATCTGTAATGTTTCCGTGACTAGCCTCTAATAAAACTGGTAGAACAGAAACTATATTAGTGCTGTAGAGTGATTTAAACAATTTCAACCTCATTAGAGAACAGTTGAAGATAGTATAGCACACACCGAATCATAAGCATGGTGGTGGGAAGAACAATAATGAGCAGCTCAATAATTTAGAGCAACTGCATGTTTCTCTTCTCTCGAGACCACACCAATGTTGAAGATCTGATGTATCCTATATCTTACTATTCTAGCTTACTACTGCTTCTTTTACAAGGTGGCTGGTCAAAAACACATGCTTTATTATGATCTATAAGTTATCGTAAATACCATGTTACTTATCTCCAACCTCCCTCCATTTCTGGAGGTGCATGGAGGGAGGAACTTGGAAGCTCCCACCACTGGCCCTACTACGTAATAGCACCACCAACATAACTTGCTTGAAAGATAAATGAACTTTGTATCAAAAGGGTTCCATTAAGTGTATGACCAGTGTTTACCATTGGGCAGTGGGTTCACCTTCCTTGAAAAAAGGGTTGATACACATTGAGGAAAAATAACAATGTTTATATTTGTCTATTCTGCACTACCCTTGCTTCAGCTGCACAGCCCAATAGCCTAAACAAATTCTCCCAACCAGTTCTTATGGCCACCAACTCTTTTAAATGCTGAGGATACACTACTATCTCTAAAACTGACTAAACTTTAGTGCACATATACAGCATTCATATTTTAACAAAACAAAAGACTTTGTAAGTTGGACCATATTTATACATAACATATAAAACTGGGATAAACTGTTGACTTACAAATTCCTTACCAAAAAAAGTATGAAAGGAACATTTTGAAATTCTGACAGGATGTCGAAAATGACAATAATATTCCAAGTTGTTGGCAGCCCCAGACACCCAGCTTAGTCATTTGTGCCTAATGGCAGTGTTACGAGTTTAAAGGACACGGATTTCTATTCATTATTTCTGAATGACTCATATTTTACTTTGGTAATTATAAGGTAATTTTAGATTTTTCCACAAGCAAATCCAACTCTTTTCCACCTCCAAGAGAGAGAAAAAATGGAATGTGTTTTACTTAAAACAGATTAGCTCATTTAGACTTCTGTTCACATGGACCCACCCATCCTGTGTACATCTTTATTCTTTTCCACAGAAACACAAGTACAATATTACAGTGAAAAATAGGTGGTAACATGGTGATTGTATGTGAAACAGTGCCAGTGTGCTCTTTATATCTTTAAAAAGAAAAAGAGCCGATTTGTAGTTCCAGAAGCCCGTAAAGGAGCCTGCAAAAGTTACGGCTACTAATTTGGCCTCTTTTAGCTACCCGCAAATGATCTGTGGGTTACAGGCTGAAAATCCCTACGGCTGTCAAAATCTGAACTCCATCCCAGCTAAGCCTTTGATATTTCAATCCCGTAAATGTTACTATCGCAAATCAATATTAAACTGCTACAAGTCCTCGAGCGCGCAATTGTTTTCACACCCATAAATGGTAAATGCATCCAAAAATCCTACGGGTACTAGAGCGGACCCACAAGGGGGTTCAACTCCTGTCCATAGCACAGTAAAAGCAAATATGAACACACTACTGTATTTTTAATTACAGGGAAAGCGATGAAAGGTATTAAAAAATAATAGCACAACATTTTCAAGTTCGCAAATCTGCAATAAAAAATATTTTTTTTGAATTTCCGTGTTATATCGCTCCTGGCAATCAATGTGTTAATACATATAATAGAACTTGCATGGACTAGAATGTTATATTTTTTTTTTTTTTTTCATATTGCATTATTTCTGGAATGCGGGCCCAATCGCAACTTGGACTTCAAAACCGTAGGTGATTGAAATGTAACCTCCATGTTTTAGTGACGCAATGATGACAGTCTCTTTTACTATTGGCTCCGTCAAAACCCATAACTACAGGTTTGAATAATTTATCATGTTCACGCCTGTAAATGCTACATATGGAAGCATGGAAGTTTACGGATTTGGATTTCGGCTATGTCGTTGCAGCCTTTTCTAATTTAATCGCTCTGTAACTTATGCATCATGGAATTTATTAGGGATTAAACTCTGTTAGTCGGAAAGCTCTGATATGCTTGTGGCACACAAACATAGAAATAAAGTATCAAATAAATATCACAAATGTATTATTTTATTAGATGTGAGAGAGAGTGATATCCTGTTTCTGGGAGAAGCAGATAGACTGTGTGCTGTGCAATTCAGTTATGACGGTCCAAAAGCTTCTGTTGCTCACCGATGTCCTACAGAGTGAGTGTGACTGACTATTTTTCAAAACCATATTATTTTTTAAAATATGTATTGAGGTAGATCCAAGTGGTGTACTTTTTGCACCAGGATATATAAACATTGTAATTTTAAATATATATGTATAAAATATTTAATAGTTGTCAAATTGTGAGTTGTCGTCTGAACTGAATTGAAAAATATGACTCTAACAGCCGATCCACCAAACTGGAAAAGACGGCGAAAACACACAAATATGCTTAAAATTCACTTACACACTCACACACAGCACAGGGGCAGAGCCAGGGAGCATGTGAGTGAGATTTCAAGTTAATTTGAGGCATATTTTGTCTTTTTTAATGATCGAAAATCGCTGAAGCGGGAATAAAGTGATGACCGAAAAAACGTAAAAATTCTGAAACTAGATGAAAACGAGGCTCAGCCAGGCACGCAGAACTTAAAAAATACACAATGCAAAAGACAGTAACACGTACACCAACAACGCCAGGCACACAGGACTTACGCAGCAACGCAGGACTTAGAAAATACACAACGGCAAAGACAGTAACACACCAACAACACCAGGCACGCAGGACTTAGAAAATACACAACGGCAAAGACAGTAACCCACACCAAAAACGCCAGGCACACGGGGCCAATAGCAGTCAGCTCGCGCCACGCAAACATTCAGCAGAGACACAGAGGAGAAACACACAGGGAAGGGACAGGTGGGAGATGATGGAAAGAGACACATGGCAAGTTGCATGTTGCTGAGGCCTGTAATGAGCGGTGAAGTAGATGGGAGGAGAGGCTCAATATGAGCGCCGTAGGTGCTCAGAGGTGGTAGAACATTGCATTGTGTGGCAAGCAGCATTGCCAGGCTTTAGATTTATTGTCGTCATTTTTGCCGGGCAAGTCGCTAGTATATGTTTTGTCCTATGTGCTGTAGGAATGGTTCTATGGTTAAGGCAAAGATTAGGAGAAACAGGGGCAACCCTGCCTTGTTCCATTCTGAATTCAAATGTTAGCTGGGAATGTACTCAAGGTAATACTAATGCTTGTAGGCATTAACAGAGACTCTTAATTGATTTCAATATTGCATCACCCAAATGAAAGACCTGTAGTGTCCAAAAACCTGTAGGGCCACAACACAATATCACATGTTTTTTGTGCTTTGATCAATACAAAGCCAGGGTTTTGTGTTTTTGGCTTCTGAGTACCATATAAGGTATATGCATCTTCTGTTCTCTTGGTGAACCAACTGCAGAAGAATAACGTTTAGTCTGTTTGTTTGAAATTATTTTCTGTCTGTGTTGTTTTAAACAAATTGGTCTATAACTTCTGCATCTCCTAGGGTCCATGTCCTCCTTTGGTACCAAAGCAATTTAAGCTTTTAATAATTTGGGTGGTAACTTATGACCCTCTCCTGTTGCATTCTCCAGCCTCAAAAGGTGAGGTGATATGATTTCTGCAAAGGTTTGCTAATATTTGTTCCTTCATTTTGGATTTTTAGATCCTACCAGCTAATTCCATTATCATGTCCCTATTTACAGCTTTTTTTGTGCAGCCCATAAAGTTTCATTTACTATGTCTTTGTTAGTTTATAATTTTCAGACATGTGGTTTGCTATATATTCATTGTTTTGTGTGTGTTTGTTTTACTTGGCGTGTTGTGACCATCGTGTACATGTGTGGTATGGACATGCCATATCCCAATCTTATAATTAGTTCAGCTTGCTATAAGATGAACTGTAACCACACTACATCAATACATCATCTCTCTTGACTGCTTACAGAAGTCTTCCTCTATGCTGCTGTTTGAAAGTATATCTTTCACTGTCAGATTTTTTTCTCTGCTTGATCTGAAGTTGTTGAGTTGTCAACCATGATAGTGAAGATCACTCGGTTCAAAAAGCAGGTGTTTAAGAAGATCACTCAGTTCAAAAAGCAGGTGTTTAAAAAGAACAGAGTTCGGAAACATCATCACTTAGTGTTTATGCTACACTTTACCAATTTACAACTCCTACACGTCTCTCTGTATATGTACAGTATATCAGGAAATCGCATCTTACATTTGGAAGATGCTGGTTGGGTCAAGGGTGTTCTATATTGGTCTCTTTGACAGCCTATTGCCCCCTGAATATTTGTCACAGTCCTGGGCCTCATTAGCCTAGACGTAAATGTCACTGACTATGGTTAATCCTATTGTAAACCTTTATAGTTAAATACTGCTTGTTTTTTTATTTTTAAACGTTGAGGATTTTTTTACTGCAATCCTGTGGTTAAAGGAACACTGGTACTACAACAACAGGAGCTATACATTTTTTTTAGGCATTGGTCTTTAATACAATTTTCATTCTTCTAAAAAAGTCATATTCAGTGTTAAACTTACTTTCAAACATCAACTTGTAAACTCCAGATGAACTGCTTGCCTCCACGATTTAGAGAGGCACAGAGTAGAGAGGAAAGAGAGAAGAAAGAGAGAGGAAAGGGAGAGGAAATAAAGGGAGAGGAAATAAAGGGAGAGGAAATAAAGGGAGAGGAAATAAAGGGAGAGGAAATAAAGGGAGAGGAAATAAAGGGAGGGGAAATAAAGGGAGAGAGAGGGAGAGGAAATAAAGGGAGAGAAAGGGAGAGGAAATAAAGGGAGAGAAAGGGAGAGGAAATAAAGGGAGAGGAAATAAAGGGAAATAAAGGGAGAGGAAATAAAGGGAGAGGAAATAAAGGGAGAGAAAGGGAGGGGAAATAAAGGGAGAGAGAGGAGGAGGAAATAAAGGGAGAGAGAGGGAGAGGAAATAAAGGGAGAGAAAGGGAGAGGAAATAAAGGGAAAGGAAATAAAGGGAGAGGAAATAAAGGGAGAGAAAGGGAGGGGAAATAAAGGGAGAGAGAGGGAGAGGAAATAAAGGGAGAGGAAAGAGGGAGGAGAGGGAGAGGAAAGAGGGAGAGGAGAGGGAGAGGAAAGAGGGAGGAGAGGGAGAGGAAAATCGAGAGGGAGAGGAAAATGTATTGGCGACTTGCCCATCAAAAATGACGGCAATAAAATTTGAAGCCTGGCAATGCTGTTTACCACACAATGCAAGGCTCTCCCGCCTTTAACTTGCGGACCGCTTGTTGCAGGCCTCGGCTAACCCACTACTTTTGTGCCCTGCAATGAGAGCCTTTGGCGTTCATTGAGAGCCTCCCTCCCGCCTGTACTTTACGGGCCTTGCAATGAGCGCTTTTAGCACTCATCACAAGTCCCGCAATGAGCGGCTTCACCGCTCATTGCAGGCTTTGGCCAACCGGAAAATTTTGAGCTTCGCTATGAGCTCCTTTCCCCACTCTCTCACCGCTGTGTCTCTTTCCCCCCTCTCCCTCCCCTGTGCTCCTGTTTCCATTTACGGATGTAAAACCATTTGCGGGCTTGGGAAATTGATGATTTTCCCCAAGCCCAAATGTTTTTCCGGTTTACAGGCTTAAAAGAAAATTACGACTTTATGGCTGCCATTTTTTTTTAGTTGCCTAGCCGTTCTGAGGCCGTCAAAAAACGCCAATGAAATTAGCTTGCAACCTTACAGGCTCCTTGCCTCAATTGGTTTTTTTTTGGTGCCCCCCGAACGTCTTTCGAGTTACAGGCTTGAAAAATGGTGGCCGGTAAACCCGTAATTTTTTTGAAGCCTGTAACTCGTAAGCTGTTCGGAGCCTCTGCTCCCCCACGTTATGGGCCTTGCGATGAGCGTCTTTGGCGCTCATTGTAGCCCCATCAAGCCAGTCACGTACGGGCCTCTCAATGAGCACCTTTGAAACAGGATTCAGCACATATTTTATATTCGTTCCTAGAACTTTTTACCCATTACACCTACCAAATTCATTATCCTTGCAGCATATTTGGGTGGCGCTATATTCATGTATCTACGGTAATCGGTGGTGTGCTGTTTAATGATGGATGTACTGCTTCGTAGTTTAGGTCTGCCTTGTACACATAATCAATTTAGTGTCAGAAAAGAAAGATAAAGATTTGTTGTAAATTGGATGCAGTATCGGAAAGGGAATCTTGTGTAGCGTCTTCCTGTAAAACATGTCTTGTTTTTCAGGATTCAAAGCTTGTCAAAACCTCCCCACAGACAATCAGGTTTCCTGTATTTTAAACCATTAGGTAAAGAATATACATTCTGACTTTGATCAATCATTAAACTAATTCTGTGCAAAGTAACTGGAATTCTGCTCTGTGCACCTGCCAGTCTTTAGATTCTAAAATCCCACATTCCATGTGTGCAAGGGAACATCTTTTACTAATGAGTCTTGTGGTTTTTGTATTGCTTGCAGAGCATCCCAATTATACATCATAAGATGTTGCACATGCTGTCATGTCTGAAAATTACTGTTCACTAGTAGTGGTTCATTTATACAATTAGAAGAGTAGTAGTGTTAATTGAAGGCATATGAAGAAATGTTTGTTATTCTTCAAATGTACTACTTCCTTCTGGGCCTATTAATACTTCTTTTTAAACTGCACAAACATTGTATTGGTCTAATATTGTACTATCTAGTTCTGTGGAGACACACTATTTTTCAAACATGATAGTCACTGTACTAAAGAACTACAGATTACATTGCTATTATTAATAATAATAATAATAACAACACTATATTTACTGTTCGAGTCACATTATTACTTTTGACGCCAGCAGCGTGTAGCCAATGAAATACAGCATGTGTTGTGAGCTGGCTTGGTGGGTATGTAGGGTGATATATAGGCTTTCTGCAAACATATTAAGCCATCACTGTCATGGGTAAAATGTGCGATTTATCTGACTTTGAAAAGGGGATGATCATTGTCTTTTGGGCCATGGGTGGCAGTATTTCTGAAACAAGGCAGTTTGTAAACTGTTATCGTGCTGCTATGGTTTAAGTGTACCGTGACTCAACAAACGACACCATTGCGAATCAACAGTGTGGAAACTGCAGAACACCACGTGGCATTAATGTCAGAGGTGAACGTCGGCTGCAAAGGTGTGTGAGGGCCAACCCACATGCTACAGTTAAGTAACTCACCGCCTTAACCATAGGTTCCCAAAGTGGCCGGTACCACCCACCAGTGGGCGCTGAAGCCTTCTAGGGGGGTGTCAGCGGGTTGGCTACTTTAGTCCATCTGCGCAACAAAAAAGTCTCAACAAGTACCAATCTTTTTATATGTGCTACATTTAATCAAAATTGGTATAGCAATAGCAGTTTCCAAGATGAAAACGTATTGGCCATTACTTTTCGCAAATATCAGATGGTTTATACGGGAAAACTGTTATAATGGGGGATGGGTAAAAATGTTTTGTCTTGTGAAGGGGGCGTATGAGGCTCTGAAGCAAACAGCTGGTCACTGCATCCATGCTGATGAGCATTCATCGTCAGAAACTTCTTAAATTTGCACGACCGTACCAAAATTGGACCTCTTCTGATCAGCAAAGGGTTGCTTTCTTTTCTGCTCCATTAACTGGATGGACCTTGGCGTGTCAGGCACGAAGCCACTGAGAACAAAATCACTGTTGGAAGAACACAAGCTGGTGACGGCAGCATTATGGTCTGGAGAATGTCTCCTTGGCATTGTCTAGGTACAATAATACCTCTGGAAGGCAACCGATTGGGTTATCTGACCTGTGGGTCTACCTTGATCGCCATGTTCAGGTATGGATCCTCCACCACACACTCTTCAGCAGCTGTCAGGTGCACTGCGGTCTGCATGGCTCCAGATACCATTGCCAACCTTCCAGCACCTTATTGACTCACTACCACGCTGTCTAACTGCTGTCTGTGCTGCACACAACGTTTATTCGGGATATTAGCTCATGATATTTACAAAGCACCTACATTTTCACAACACTAAATTCATAAAACATCTTAAATGTAATATTTTTTTGGGCCAGTTAAAGGTAATTATAGGACCACTATGGTATTTTTTACGATATCACGTTTATTTATTTAAAAATATATTGGGCTAATGTTTTAGAAAGCAAAGAAACTTGACACCATGGGCCATATTCAATTCGAAGCCCACAACTCGATCGCAGACGGTCGTATGTCTGCGGGTGTGTGCGTTCGCGTCTACAGGTGTGTCCGTATGTCCGTTCGTGTCCGATTGCGATGATATTCAATTGCTCAAGGCCGAAGTTGCTGTCCCAAAGGCGAAACTGTAAACCATGCCTTGGGTTGTAGTAGTTCAGGGCAGGAACATGATCAATTCAGCAAGCCCGTAACCTCCCATTTCGAATCAGCCAATAGAAAATGAATGTCATTATCACGGCAGTAAAACATAGAGGTTACATGTCAATCAATTAGGTTCGGGGGTCTGATAGCGATCAGACTCGCAAGCCGTCAAAATAAAGAATTATGAAAATGAATGCCATTACTGTTCTAGTCCATATGGGTGGCCTGATATCTATTAACTCATTGACACCCGAGATTGATTTAACCCCGAAATGAAACATAAAAATAAATTTAATTTCCTGCCGATTTGCAAGCTTGAGTCTGTTGTGCAATTAATTCTAATGTCTGCCATCTCTTTCCCCGTTCTTTACAGTGTTGTAGTGTAGTGATTTTTTATTTGCATTTACAGTGCTTTAAATAGGTGTATAACCCCCTAGCTGGTCCTCTCTATCACTCGTGGGATTTTCTCCTTCATTTGCTGTTTGCGGGTGTGAAAACATTTGCGGGCTTGGGGAAATCGAGTAATTGAATAGCGATTTGCGATTTTAGCCTTGCGAAAGTGAGAGATCAAAGGCTTCTGGAGGCTGTAAGTTACGAGTTTAACCATCGCCATTTTTTCAAGGCCGTAACTCGGAAGCCGATCGGAGCCCACAAAAAGACGCTAATTGAATAGCATATTAGCTTGCATCCCGGCTACCTGATTTCCCAAAACCTCAATTGAATATGGCCCAATGTTTACAATTTACAGTTTACATGTAATTATTCTGTACTGCAAGTCTCCATTTTCTGTTCTAAGCTAATTTTGTCTTTTTTGTCTTTTTAGACACATCTTTGAAATTAGTGAGCTTCCATTAGACCTATTGAAAGCACTGGTGGTTGTACTTCCACATTCCCATTATGCACGTAGAAGCTTCCAGTGTATTCATTCAAAGTCTCTTTCCCCCTCAGGAAATTGTTCAGCTGAAACCAAAATGATGGATTCCACTGGAGCATAATTGCATATAAACGTTAAAAAAAACTAGAAACAGTGTTTTTTTTTTTTATATTTAAAAATAATTTGGCCTATTTTCTATTTAATAACTCATTTTAAATCTATAACTATAAACCAACAAGTAATTTACATATATAGATTTGTTATAGAAATACTATGCGAGCTTCTTGCTCCAGCCATTGTAGTTAACACTTAAAATTGCGCTGCTATCGAGCTACTACTCTTAACACTCTCTGTAGCAATCAGACAGTTTAGTAACCATCCAGCCTAAGTACTAATGAATAGAGAACGTCTGATCAATTACTTCAGGAGGTGTGGGTGCCAGCCATGTAATCTTTTAAAGTATTAAATACAGTTTGACTAGTCATACTACAGTTGGTGTCATGATTAATAACATTAGAATTTAAATGCCATAGATATACACTAGATACGAAAAGACTATACACCTCTATAGAAATTGCAGGTTATTGTGATATAAATTATGACAAATATATTTAACTAGCGACTTGCCCGTCAAAAATGACGGGGCAATAAAATGTGAAGCCATGTGAATGCTGTTTGAGACATAATTGAAACCGTTTTGTACTGTGAGGACCTTCGGCTTTCATTGCGAGTCTTGCGCTGAGCGCCTTCGGTAGTCATCGCATGCCTTGCAATGAGCGCCTTCGGTGCTCATTGCGAGCATCAGGACCTTCAGCCATCATTGCAAGGCATGCGCTGAGCACCTTCGGCGCTAATTGCATGCCTTGCAGTCAGCGCCTTTGGCGCTCATTGCGAGCCTCTCCTGTCGTGTACTTTTTGCGTTACAGCTTCTCACAGACGTCCTGGCTGTTGCACCATGCTGTCTGTGAGTTTTTTGTTCGTCCGCTAATCTCGTAAATTTTTGCGTCTCGTATCTTTTTATTTCTAAGTCCCGCGTCTCGTAATTTTTTTAGTATTATATGTGATGTGACTTTGCAACCACACAACTGAAGAGAGAAACGGATAGATAATTTCCAGGAAAAATAATTAGATAAAAAAAAACACCCTGGTTGCTGAAGCTGTGTTCAGAGTCAATCAATCACTTTCAAAACCATGTCCAAAGTTAAATACCTTCTATCAATTAAAGCCATTTTTATTTACCCCAAATAAAAATCAGCTGTTCCAATTGGATTTCCTTGAAACTCTTGTGGTTGCATCCTACCAGGTTATTTTGTAGACGTTTAGTTGCGTCCCACTCTCCATAATCCTATGGACACAGCTTGCTTCAATGACCTCATATATCCATCTCCGCCTCTGCGGTCGCCTTCTTTGCATGCCCTCAATCTTTCCCAGCATCAGAGTCTCCTCTAGGGAATCCTCCCTTCTCATGATATGGCCAAATATTTGCGCTTCTGCTTCATTATCATTCCTTCCAGTGAACAGTTTGTTGTGATTTCCTGTAATACTGATTTATTGGATATTCTTTCAGTCCACAATTCAAAGGTGTCAATTTTATAGCATTCAGACTTCTTTATGGTCCAGCTCTCTCATTTGTATGTTACTACTGGGAATACCATAGTTCTAACTATGCAGAACGTTGTTAATAGTGTAATATCTTTACTGTTTACTAGCGTGTCCAAGCTTGCCATCGCTTTCTTCCCCAGAAGCAAACATCTTTTCATTTCATGGCCGCAGTCACCATCGGAAAAGATCTTGGATCCCAGGAAAATAAAATATGGCACTGTCTCCACTTCTTCCCCATCTATTTGCCAGGAGTGAGATTGCCTTTTCCCGTGATCTTTGTCTTTTTAACATTGAGCAGCAGGCCACTCTCGTCTTTTACCCTCATCAATAGGTCCTTTAATTCCTCCTCACTTTCAGCCATCAAAGTAGTATCATTCACGTATATGAGGTTGTTGATATTTCTTCCAGCAAAATTGATTCCTGCTCTGGATTCATCCGTCCGGCCTTACACATGATGTACTGTGTGTATAAGTTGAATAAATAAAGGTACAATATACAACCTTGTCGCACACCGTTTCTGATCTTGAAACATTCTGTTGCCCCCTTGTTTGGTTTTGACTGTGGCTTCTTGGTCCACATACAGATTCTTCAGGAGGAGGATGAGATGATCTGGTACTCAAATCTCTTTAAGAACTTGCCACATTTTGTTATGATCCACACAGTCAAAGGCTTTAGAATAAGAAGTAAATGTGTTTCTGGAACTCTCTTACTAACCGTATTTTTCGCCGTATAAGACGCACTTTTTCTTCCCCAAAACTGGGGGAGGAAAGTTGGTGCGTCTTATACGGCGAATATACCTTTTCAAACTGCCTCTGTCCTCTTGATCTCAGCCCAGCGCTTCCTACCAGCATCGCGTCGGCCGGTGCGTCCTAGTGACGTCACACACGCAACGCTGCAGTACACGAGGAGTGCTGGTAGGAAGCGCTGGGGTGAGATCAAGATGGCAGAGATCAGAAGAAAGGTGAGGATCAGGGGGGTCAGGGAGGATCAGGGGGGTCAGGGAGGATCAGGAGGGTCAGGGAGGGTCAAGGGCTCCCAAATGCTCCCAAATGCTGCAGTATATGGATATCTATGTGTGTGTATGTGTGTGTGTGTGTGTGTATGTGTGTGTATGTGTGTGTATGTGTTTGTATGTGTGTGTATGTGTGCATGTATGTGTATGTATATTTATGTGTGTATGTATATGTATGTATGTGTATCTATCTATCTATCTATATATATATATATATATATATATATATATATATATATATATTTGTGTGTAATGTAGGTGTGTATCTGTGTGTAAAGTGTATTTGTGTTTGATTCAGACTTTTTTTTTTCTTGTTTTCCTCCTTTAAAAACTAGGTGCGTCTTATCTGCCGGTGCGTCTTATAGGGCGAAAAATACGGTATTCTATTATCCAGTGGACATTGGCAATTTGATCTTTTGTGTCTCTTAAGCTGTGGAACCTGGCTTGCACATCTGGTAGTTCCTGGTCCATATATTGTTGAAGCCGAGTTTGTAGGATCTTAAGCATTACCTTGCTGCCATGTGAAATAATTGTTCGATAATTGGAGCACTCTTTGGCACTGCCTTTTTTGGGGATTGGGTTGTAGACTGACCTTTTCCAGTCTATTGGCAATTGGCTTGTAACTGTAATTTATTGGCTTGTAACTGAGCACTGCTTTGGCCACCATTTGATAGATTATGAGGGATACTCCATTTCTTCTGCGGATTCTTGACCACTATAGATCTGGTGGTTGTCAGAATTTGAAATGTCCCGTTCCAGTCCATTTAAGTTTCTAATTTTCAGAATATCAATGTTTAACCTTGTCATCACATTCTTGACCACGTCCAGTTTGCCTGGATTCATAGTTCTAACATTCCAGGTTTCAATGCTGAATTAATCTTTGCAGCATCAGACTTTCCTTTCCCCTCCAGATAAATCCGCAGCTGGGTATCCATTCCGCTTTGGCCCAACCACTTCAATAAATCTGGTGCTACTTGTACTTGCCCTCTACTCTTCCTCAGTAATGTGGTAGGCACCTTCTGACCTGAGGAGCTCATCTTCCAGTGCCATATCATTATGTCTCTGGTTGTGCCTGTCCATAAAGTTTTATCTTAGTTAAATTACTGGAGAGGGTTGCAGGTTCCTTCTCCAGTGTACTGTGATTTGTCTGACCTCTCTGCCATGATTTGCCCATCTTGGGTGACCCTACATGTTATAGCTTAATTGAAGTACACAAGCTCCTTCACCACGACAAGGTAGCGATCCAGAAGGAATATAGGCAATATTGTAATGGGAGTAATGAATCTAATACATAATGCCTAGATTTTAACCCTATGTGATTTTATATTATAGTAGAATACAGAATTTCCAATAGAAATTATATACTTGACTTCTTGTAACTTAGTGGTACCTTAACATTGATTATAATGCATTGCCTTTATACAGATATCATATTATGTATCTTTATTTGGGGCAATACACTCTTCAGTATAAATACAATACTGAAATACTGGAGGACCTTGATGCTCTTCACATGTTTCAATAAAATATTAAACATTAGTTAATAGAGGAACACTCTCAGTAGCAAGTCTCATACTCCCCGCACTATGCCCTTCAGTGAATTTTTTGAAAAAAATAAAAAATAAATTACTAAACTTTAATTCATATTTTATTAATGTATCAAACACACAGTGTGTTTTGTTCTATACCTTATCCATGTATATTTACTTTGCAACACTCTCTAGTCCTAAAATAAATGAGGTTACATTTTTCACTTATCTGTTTCTGGCTGTCTTTCACATTCCTGTATTATAGGGCTATCCTGAATTATAAAGAATTCATAAGATCCAGTGTTGTTTGAGTTTTTAAACCAGGCCATTATAAGACCCTAGAGCAGTTCTTATCTATGGGTCGTTGCTAACGCTTGCGGGCTCTTATAGCGAGCCTTTGCGGGGGCCGCAGTTGCTGGCAAGGAGCGCCGGTGGAATTGAGCACCATAGGCGCTCATCCCTACGAACCCCTACGACTTTCTGACCGCAAATGCGGACCCTCATGAAGAAAGGGGCCGCATTTGCAGAGGCTCCCGCGACGGCTGCAATGAGCCGCAAGCTCATTGCGCATTTGCCGAGATGGAGGTCCTACGGTGCCTCACAACCCCTTACAAACGACCACACAAGCGGGACTTAAAAAAACAAACACGCAATCACTAACTAGAGACTTACACAAAAAAATACGAACTGCGGGACTTAGAAAAAAAATAATTACGGACTCGCAAAAATACGACCTTATCAGACAACCCGTGCACAGTGGAAAACATAAAAAAATATATATATATATACACACAAATGCAATTGAAAGCTTACCCACACCAAGGGGGGACACCCAGGACCTCTGCAACACTGCTTAAACCTCGAATTCGGTCAAATTTACAAACTTTAGACACTCGAAAATCCCCTAAGCAAGAGAAAAAATGGCCACCGAACTTTAGACACTCGAAAATCCCCTAAGCAAGAGAAAAAATGTCCGCCGAACTTTAGACACTCGAAAATCCCCTAAGCAAGAGAAAAAATGGCCGCCGATAATTTTAAGCTTCGAATTTAATAGGCCAGTCTGAGTCTGAACCTCAGTAGTCTCCATCGCAATGTTACAGAAGGGTGCTCACTAATGTGAACACTCTACACTATCCCTAACATTTTCCCATATCTCTATATATCTAGACACCTTCCCATGGGAAAATAGAGCCCTATGATTGGTTAAAGATTATCCAGTTGGCATGCACAGATTTCATTCTGATTGGTTAGACTTTTAACAATCAAAAATGGGATGGGAGTAATTCCAATACTTGATCCTTACTGAGCTAGTCAGGAGCCATAAACATAATATACAGTGCCTTGCAAAAGTATTCACCCACCTTGGCATTTTTCATGTTTTGTTGCCTCACAACCTGGAATTAACATGGATTGTTTAAGGATTTGCATCATTTAATTTGCAGAACATGCCCACAACTTTGAAGATGTGTGTTTTTTTTTTTATTATTGTGAAGAAAACAATAAATAGGACAAAATAACAGAAAAAAATCAATGTGCATAACTAAAGTCAATACTTTGTAGAGCCATCTTTTGATGCAATCACAGCTCCAAGACTCTTTGGATAAGTCTCGCTTTGGATAAGTCTCTATGAGCTTGCCACATCTTACCACTGGGATTTTTGCCCATTCCTCCTTGCAAAACTGCTCCAGCTCCTTCAAGTTGGATGGTTTGCGCTTGTGAACAGCAATCTTTAAGACTGACCACAGATTTTCTATTGGATTGAGGTCTGGGCTTTGACTAGGCCATTCCAGCACATTTACATGTTTCCCCTTAAACCACTCAAGTGTTGCTTTAGCAGTGTGTTTGGGGTCATTGTCCTGCTGGAGGGCGAACCTCCGTCCTAGCCTCAAATCACGCACAGAGTGGTACAATTTGCTCAATAATATCCCTGTATTTAGCACCATCCATCTTTCCCCTCAACTCTGACCAGTTTACCAGTCCTGGCTGCGGAAAAACATCCCCACAGCATCATGCTGCCACCACCATGTTTCACTGTGAGGATGGTGTTGTTTGGGTGAATTTATGTGTTTGGGTGTGCGCCAGACATAGTGTTTTCTTTGATGGCCGAAAAGTTCAATTTTAGTTTCATCAGACCAGAGCACCGTCCTCCATACATTTTGGGAGTCTCCCACATGCCTTTTCGCAAACTCAAAATGTGCCATTTTGTAATGGCTTTCTTCTGGCCACTCTGCCATAAAGCCCAACTCTATGGAGCGTATGGCTTATTGTCGTCCTATGTACAGATACCCCAGTCTCTGCTGTGGAACTTTGACGTCTTTTGGCATGTTTGCTGTTGCGCCATGTTCTTTCCATCTGGTTATGATAGATTCGATGGTGCTCCTGGGGATCATCAAAGATTTGGATATTTTTTTATAACCTAATTCTGACTTCTCAACAAAATTGTCCCTTGTTTGGAGAGTTCCTTGGTCTTCATGTTTGGTTAGTGGTGCCTCTTTCTTAGGTGTTGCAGCCTCTGGGGCCTTTCAAAAAAGGTGTGTATATGTAATGATAGATCATGTGACACTTAGATTGCACACAGGTGGTGGACATCATTTCACTAATTATGTGACTTCTGAAGGTAATTGGTTGCACAAGAGCTTTTTATGGGCTTCATAACAAAGGGGGTGAATACATACGCACATGCCAATTTTCTGTTTTCTATTTCTAAAAAATTGTTTTATGTATATATATTTTCTCATTTCACTTCACCAACTTAGACTATTGTGTTCTGATCCACCACAAAATAGATAAAAAGTCAAGGGGGTGAATACTTTTGCAAGGCACTGTATATCGTGCATTTTTTTTAGGTGGATGCCCTTTCCGTGTGTTAAATCTAATGTTTTTGTCTAATTTTCGGCAGTGTATCATATAAATGTTTGTAGCATAATTTATTTTTCTGCAGTGTCTAATATTAAAGAAATTCCTGGCAATGAAAAGGGAGTCCCCAATTCTGTTTTATAATTCATAATTCAAGAAGGATGATTTGGCTAATGATCAATCTTGTATTATACAAAAGCAGCAGGAGGCCAATGTATAACTGGGAAATATTTCTCCGTTAGTGCTATAAAGAGTAGCATATGGCCTGCAAAAAAAGTCTGATACACGTATCTATTTGTCCATAACTTTTTAGAGTTATTTTGGTTATATCTTTAAGCTATTACCAAAGGCTCAAAACTCAGGTTGGGCAAAAGTGGGGAGAGGGGATATCTTTGACATACATGCTCCTCTCCTTATATTTATTGCTTTGTAATATTGGATGGAAATCTAAACTTTGACTTGCTCAGAGAAAAGAGCAGTTGATTCCAGATATAGATAAAATAGAAGATATAAAAACAAATACTTTTTTGGTGTCCAGAATATATGGTCAAATATTAAGGATCAAAGCTTCTTTGTGATTATTCCTAATAATTTCCTTATATTTTGTTAAATCCAGTTTGATCTCTGTGATATTATATTTGGCAGGATTTTTTTTTAATCGGTTCGCAAATATGTAAGTAAATCATCCTCAATCTAAGATTATTAGAGAAAAAAAACATTTAGAAGTAATAAAGTTTAGAAGAGAGATCGGTCTGTAGGAACAAAGGTCTACAGAGTCTTTACCAAGTTGTAAAGAGTGATTAATATTTGCATTTGTAAATCCTGTTGGTAGGGAATTGGCCTTGGAGTATATGGTTAAACATTTTTTTATTAGGTTTGTGGGCAACCTGAGGAGTTAAAAATTTAAAGGATACTGCTGAGAAAACCGTCTGGGCGTGGACCTTTGTGGTTAGCAAAGGAATGAATTGTTGTTATTCTATTGAGTGTGGGTGTTTAGTGCATCTCTTTGTGTCTGTGAGATCGTGCAGGTTTTCAAATCTTTCCAAAAGGCATCATGTATGTTAGTGTCTTACCATTTTTTGTGTAAAGGATGTATAAAAGGAATTTAGAATGCCTATATGTTGTGGAGTATCAGATGTTAAAGCATGAGAGGGTGGTTTCTTAACCACACAGTTATTGGTTTTTGAAGACCTAATATTATTTGTGTTAAAAGTGCTAATTTTGTTTCCTAATTTATAAAAGGAATGCCTCTGGTAAAAAGAAAGTTGTCTGTTTTTTTCTTGGTTAAGGTGTCAAATATGTTATTAGCATTATTATAAGCTTTTTTAATTTTAAGCGTTTATGTTGTACTGTAATTTTTCAAATGTATATGTTAAGTGTCTGTATGTCTTGTAAGCTGAATGGGTTTTTGTGTGTGATGCTACATAGAATTTTATCTCTTCTCCTAGAACTGCTTTTCCAACATTCCAAAGTGTAAATATGAGAATACTTGGCTTTGAATTTTTTATTAGATAGCGGTTCCATTTCCCACAAAAGCCTTTCTATAAATATTTTATCCAACACAGGATGTGATCAAAATCTCTAGACATTATAGTTTTCTCTATGCTGGGAAAGTATTAACTTACATGAAATGGGTGTGTGATCTCATAGGTATATATGATGGAAGGAAGCTTCTACAACTTTCCAGAGTACCGTAACTGTTTGTCTTCGCTAATAATCTAATCTTTTCAATGGTGGATGTGCATTTGATAGGTAGAGGTAGGGTTGTGGGCTCTAGGTATATCAAAAAGGTTAAGAATTCTGGTTAAACCACTGTAGAATGAAAGAAAAATATTTTTGGAAACTCAGAACCCACCTAAGACCATAAATTAGCAATACAAATTCATACAGCTAATTTATATTTAGAAAAAAATATACATCTTGATGCCTCTACTGGGCCTTGGGGAAATCCATGATACATAGGTGGAAGTTGTGTGTGAGAGGATGTTTCTGGAGAGGTTTGTTTGCATTTCTTGAAGCAATGAGTCAGTTTCATTTCTTGAAGCAAGGGGCCAGTGAGAGGGAAGAGGTGTGGAGTCAATTTCATTCTTAATCAATTATCGTGATAAAGGTTTTCTGTTCCCACCTCCCCTACCTCTCTCCACACAAGCTCATGATTCAGCTCTGAGGAAGTGATGTAACAAACAAAAAAATGATTCCAAGTATTGATGTAACCTCAAGACTCTAAAATGACAGCCGTGGAATACCACAAGCTCCTCTGATTTCATCCAAGGTGGCTCTCCATTGTCCCAATCTTCTCACAAGATTCTTAAACAACAAAAACATTTTAATCCAAGACATCCAAACCGCCAAATAAATCCTTTTAACCTCTTGCCACAGAACCCTCAAAGACACTACTGCTTTCCACCGAGTGTAACCTTTCAGTAACTGTCTCTTGCAACCTTTGGTCATAAAAAATGGAACTACAGGGTCCTGCGAAATGCAGCTTGGGAAAACGTGTACCAGAGTAGAGCTAACAAAACTGTGGCCCTCTGAAGAACTGGGAGTACAAAAAAGCTCTGAAACAAAATGGATACAAATATTACAATTGCAGAAGTTAAAACTTAAGATAAGATACTGCAGTAGGCCAAAAAAACATCAGGTGGTCCAGCAATATTGAGATAGTCCTAGGCCAGTTTTAAATGGTCCCTCAAAAAGCTTTGGAAACCACTGATCTAATGAGCTGAGCTTTATAAAGATCTAAAAAATTTAAGAGAAACAGAAACTTTCAATAAAGTTTTCTGCTTTGTGGTATGGAAGCACAAGTGACAAGGAGAATGTCTGCTATCATTTGCATGAATTGTCAAGGATATGAGGCTGACAGAAAAGCAAACATGCCCCCATCATTTTACATGGAAGCCTCATAGAATGATGCAGCAGCGAAGGATGTCTGTAGTTCTTGACCAGAGCTGCAAATAGAGTTATATGGAATAAAAATAAACTGTTTTAAAAAGAAAGTTTAATTATTTATTAAAATATGCTCAATTCTCATTCTCAAACAGTCCTTCAAAGGAAGCTATTATATAATTACTAGGAAATTGCCTGTAAAAAATGCTGGGAATAAAATTTTAAGGCTGGGAATGCTGACCTTCGGCGCTCATCGTGTGGCTCGCAATGAGCATCTTTGGCACTCATTGCGAGCCTCTCCCTCCGTCTACTGTACGAGCCTCGTGATGAGCTGCTCCCCGCACCCCTCCGTGTAGTTTAGGGCCCTCGCTATGAGTGTTACTGCCTTGGTTTAAGTGTTACTGCCTTGGTTTAAGTGTTACTGGCTTGGGTTAAATGTTACTGGCTTGGGTTAAGTGTTACTGGCTTCGGGCTCTTTTTCGTCCTGTTACGCTATTTTTTTTTCTTGCTTAGGCGATTTTTGATCCTGGAGAAACTCAAAAAATGCCTCAAATTAACTTGCAACCTCGCTCACAGGCTCCCTGTCTCTCCCCCTGTGCCGTGTGTAGGTTAATTTGAGGCATATTTGGGCTTTTTTGCTGTTTTTTGCAGTTCCGTGTTTCGGCTGTTAAATTCGTAAATTTCCTGCAGCCCCAGTTTGCGAGGCCCGCAGTTGCATCTTTGAGCTTCGGTCCTAAGTCCTACGGGGCTCGGCGCTCATTGCAGCCTAAGTCCCATGGGCCTCGCGATGAGCTCCTGCTGGGCTCATTGCAGGCCTAAGTCGTGCGGGCCTCGATGCAGCCTTCAGCGCTCATTGCAGCTCCGCAACTGCGGGCCTCGCAACGTGACCAACAACTCCTAGATCCACAACTATATATATATATATATAATTTTCAAGCAGTTATTTAGGTTTTATATTTTAGTTCTACTTCTGTATTTTTATAAAGGACTAAAAATGGCATTAGTGCTACATTTCCTATATTAGTTATATTGCTAATTTTCACCTATAGAGATAGCACAATAGTTAAAGCTACTGCCTTTCATATGGAAAGGTATGAGTTAAAATCCTACCATTTCCCCTTTTCCTTCTTTTTTTATATTTTGCCTTTCATTTTAAAGCAGGTATAAACTATAAAGGGGTGTTGCTTTTAAAATAAATATTTGAACTATACAACAATATTTGTTTAAAGAGGGAAGAAATTGAATTTGAAGTCACAAACATACATACAAACAACTTCCTCATGTTATTTCCAGTTTTTTTTGATGCACAGCCGTTTTATGGAGACTTCCATTCCCCTTTTAAACAGCAATTTTTTTCTTTTAAAAATAATTTCCAGATACTATGATTCGTCATCTTTGGTTAGTTGAGTCTACTTCTAATATATTTTCTATTTGCAGGTTTTAACAGTTGGTTCTACTATGTCAGTATGCCTATGCCTGCGTCCACATTTACCATCGCAGTTGGAAGCTGGGAAGAAGTTAAAGAAACCTCCAATACCACTTTGAAGACATATGATCTGGAAACCCCTTTATATACAGATACCAGCAGGTTGGTTGTTGCAATTATTTACATACACATAAGGTTTGTATATAATGCATCAAATTCAGTATAGCAGTGGTGGACAAATTGGTCCTACAAGGACCACCAACTCAGATGTGCTAAATTGGAGAGAACCTGAATATACAAGCAGAGAAATCCATAAATCCTAGACTGTTGGCAGCCGTCATAGGATGGAGTTGCCCATGACTGCTATATAGCTTTGTGTTTTATATTTATGGACATTTTTAAAACCAATTTCAATTTAGGCACTTATAAAAAAAATACTGATTATCCACTGGGGCTGTTCTCTTCTGTGCAAGTCAACTTCAGAAAAAAAAGACAGAGCGTGCTCAGACCCAGGGAGCTTACCCAGTGTTTCCTTTTGCAGTTGATTTGCACTGAAGACAATAGACTGAAATGAAAAACTGGTATTATATCACCAATCACTAGACATCTGTGGCACATTCCTCTCTTTGTTTGAACCATATTTCTCTATTATGGCATCTTCTCTTCTCCAATAGCTCTGTCCGTTTAGATACTTCAAGTCTTTGGCTTGGATCCCTTAATTTTCTCAACCTACACCTCCATTGACAAACTAATCAGCTTGTTTTGGTTTCCTCTTAATGCTGATACGAAAATATATATATCTCCCTCCCCCTCTTTCTAACATCTCCGTTTCGATGTCCTCCTTACCTACAAATTAACATTTCCAAGACGTATTTGTGATACCGAAATCACTGACCAGATCAGCTACCTAAAAACCCACCACTACCAGCTCAGGCTAAGAGCAATCAAGAACTTTAAACATCACACACGGCATCCAAAGAGTTAATCTTTTAAGGTGTCTTTTTCTGCATAATTTTTCTTAGTAATAAAATTGAAAGCAAACTCCACATAGAGAGGCCCAGCTGTCTTGAGTGAGATTAAAAATCACTCATTAACCATGAGTGGTGCAGCATGAAACCTATCATTTCTGTCACACTGTTTGAACACAGCTGGAGTGAGCTCATTTTAGGATCCGGATGGAAGGACAGATCTGTCAAGGAAAACCTGAGGCGGAGAAAATTGGGACAATAAACATATATTATTTCCCAGGATTAAATAAAGATGTTTCATAGAGCAGTAAAATCTGTCATGGACAAGACAGCTGGTTGTTTCATCAGTTTAGAAGATCTATTTCTATTTATTAATTGTGCATTGTTGAGTTGTATGACTCACACAATGATAGTGCGAACAGTATATAGGGACAGACACCTGACCGTTTTGGGGTATAATACAGCTGAACTTCATTTTTCAGCTTTTGGTGCCAGAGGGGGCAGCAGAGGACTGTTTTATATTGCTGTAGCACTGAGCGGGTTAACATGAGTCGTTAGAGATATACTGCATAGGACCATAGTGACCCTGTCAGTGTGTCTAAAATGTGTGAGTTCCACAAAAAAAAAAAAAAAAAATATATATATATATATATATCCAATCCCTATCCCCCTTCCTCCTAACTTGCTACTATGCTCCGATGAGCTGATGCTGATCCTGACGACGCAGCACGTCTTCCGTACCGGCATATGCTAATGACGTGACGCGCATGTGACGTTTGTGTGTTTGAAATTGGAAGGCAATTTTACAAAGCAATATATTAGTTTAATTTATTAAAAAATAAAACCTATTGCCATATATGTGCCATAAACTGGTTCTTTACACTTTCTTTGAATATTTTCACATACATAATATTCCCATAGCACATTGATTTATTAAAAACATATTGTTTTTTCACCTCAGACTTTTTTATTTTTGACCTGCATCACTATATGGTTTCTGTAAGTCATGGTTGAACCAATTCACCCAATCATCAGCAGTGGCTTTGTTTTATATTTATTTGAAGTAAATGGTGTATGAGGTAAAACTCTCTAAGGTTGTGCAAAATAGATGAATTTTCTTTGGTTCTTTATAGTTGATTTACTACTTCTATGAGCACCCTTAGATATTATCTAATAGTGGTAACCAGCAACCTTGAGCCATTACTACATTTATTGTAAACTAGCAAAATTGCCCGTCAAAAATGATGGCAATAACATTTGAAGACTGGCATTGCTGTTTGCCACACAATGTGAGGCTCTCCCCGCACCCCCCCCCCCCCTGCCCCCTGCCCTTACTTGCGGGCCTTGCGTTGAGTGCCTTCAGGGCTCATTGCGAGCCTCTCACCCCTCTATTTTACAGGCCTCGTAATGAACGTTGAAGGCTTCCCCGCTCATTGCAGGCCTCGCAATGAGCTTCGCTGCTCATTGCAGGCCTCTGCAAGCCCATGTCTCACCCCTCTACTTTATACCCTTTGCGATGAGCAGCTTTGCCGTACCTTGCTGGCCGCGGCATGCAAACCCATAACTCCCCTGCTTCTCTTTCCACCCACTCCCTCCCCAATGTCTCTTTCCCCACTCTCCGTCTCTTTGCGCCCTCTCCCGCCCTGTCTTTTTTTTTCTCCTTACCTCCCTCCCCTGTGTCTCTTCACACCCCCCTCCCATGTGTCTCTTTCCCACAATTGGTTTTCAAAGGCCGCCAAAAGGAGGAGGCAGGGAGACCATAAGTGAGGTTGTTAGCGATTGTTCTATTTAATTGGCGTCTTTTGGCGGCCTTCCAACAGCGGGCTTAAAAAAAAAATGTAACTCTGAATCTGGTCGGAGACTCTTTTTTGAGCCTTGCGATGAGCGCCTTGCGATGAGCATCAAAGGCCTTACAGCCTGCGGTGCTCATTGCTAGCCTCCCCCCGCCCCCCCGCTCTTCGGGCCATCTGTGCTTATTGCGGATGTTGTCAAACCCGTAACTTATGGGCCTTGTGATGAGCGCCTTCGGCACTCATCACAAGGCCCAAAATGAGCAACGAAGCGTAACCCTCAAACCCGTAACTTTTAACATAGCGTTACTAACAAACTTGCAATTACGACAACTATATATGTGATAGTATTGTTGGAAGAAGTCAAATTAGAAGTATAAACCCCTCCTCTTCACAACATGTTACCTCAACATGTACAGTATAGACCCTGCCTAGTGACACAGTCTCCACCCACAAAAGTGATCCCATAGAGAAAGACGGTGATAGAGATAGAGGGGGGATAGTGAGAGAGGTGGATAGAGAGTTAAAGAGAGAGATAGTGAGAGATAGAGGGATAGAGAGCGATAGCGGAAGGGCTACTGGCCGGAACCAGGTACGGGGATGGTGGTGGTGGTGATGGTGATGAGGGAAAATCTTACGGACCGCAATCGGGCTTGCAAAGCGTGACTGACATTGCAAACGTTGCACACACTGAAAACTTGTATATGTGATAATAATATATATATATATATTATATATATAATGAAGAGTGAGGTAGCCATGAATGTCCAGTAATCCAGTTGAATAATCAAGCGTATTGCAGTGAATAGTGATACCTTTTTTATTGGACAATCGTATTCATAATAAAGTGGCGAGCTTTCATGAGATAATGCCTCTCTTTATCAAGTCAAAAAGCAATACTGATACAAGTATGAACTAAAAACAGCAAACAGAAAGAGATGGGGAAAAAAAATTGGAAAAACAAGAAAGACAAAATTAATTGGCCAGAGTTAGGTGAGAAACAGACCAGCATTGGGAATAATGTCCTGATAGGTCAGTAAGTCTATAGATCAGGTTGTAGATAAGATTACAGCAGAATAAAATAAAGAGCAATACATTTCAGCATAGCATAGCTTACAAAAACAGCAATAGAAAGGGGGGGGGGGGGGTAAGTGGAATGTGTTAGCTATAAGACATTAAGATAGTGGGCCAGAAAACCGAAGTCGATGTTAATGCCCAAATCCTTTGTATTAAATTTTTTTATCATTTTTAATTCAAACGTTTTCCGCTGTTGGATAGTTCTGAAATTCCCGCTGAGTAATTTTGAGGTTCTGGATGGAGTGATTTTCCTGGGTGAAATGGTGTCCCACTGAAGTACAATAGCTGTCTTCCTGGTGTTTTTTGACTGAGCTTCGGTGGAGGTTCATTCGCATGTGTAGTTTCTGGCTGGTTTCCCCAATGTAGCACCCCCTTTCACACACACACACACACACACACACATATACATATATATATATATATATATATATATATATATATATATACACGCACATATATATACGCATATAAACACACACATATATGTGTGTGTATACAGGAAGTGCAGAATTATTAGGCAAGTTGTATTTTTGAGGATTAATTTTATTATTGAACAACAACCATGTTCTCAATGAACCCAAAAAACTCATTAATATCAAATCTGAATATTTTTGGATGTAGTTTTTAGTTTGTTTTTAGTTTTAGCTATTTTAGGGGGATATCTGTGTGTGCAGGTGACTATTACTGTGCATAATTATTAGGCATCTTAACAAAAAACAAATATATACCCATTTCAATTATTTATTTTTACCAGTGAAACCAATATAACATCTCAACATTCACAAATATACATTTCTGACATTCAAAAACAAAACAAAAACAAATCAGTGACCAATATAGCCACCTTTCTTTGCAAGGACACTCAAAAGCCTGCCATCCATGGATTCTGTCAGTGTTTTGATTTCACCATCAACATTGCGTGCAGCAGCAACCACAGCCTCCCAGACACTGTTCAGAGAGGTGTACTGCTTTCCCTCATTGTAAATCTCACATTTGATGATGGACCACAGGTTCTCAATGGGGTTCAGATCAGGTGAACAAGGAGGCCATGTCATTAGATTTTCTTCTTTTATACCCTTTCTTGCCAGCCACGCGTGTGATGGAGCATTGTCCTGCATGAAAATCATGTTTTTCTTGAAGGATGCAGACTTCTTCCTGTACCACTGCTTGAAGAAGGTGTCTTCCAGGAACTGGCAGTAGGACTGGGAGTTGAGCTTGACTCCATCCTCAACCCGAAAAGGCCTTGGTTTTTCCACACGCTTCTTGCGACCCTGTTGACTATTTTGAATGAAACGCTTGATTGTTCGATAATCACGCTTCAGAAGCTTTGCAATTTTAAGAGTGCTGCATCCCTCTGCAAGATATCTCACTATTTTTGACTTTTTTGAGCCTGTCAAGTCCTTCTTTTGACCCATTTTGCCAAAGGGAAAGGAAGTTGCCTAATAATTATGCACACCTGATATATGGTGTGGATGTCATTAGACCACACCCCTTCTCATTACAGAGATGCACATCACCTAATATGCTTAATTGGTAGTAGGCTTTCGAGCCTATACAGCTTGGAGTAAGACAACATGCATAAAGAGGATGATGTGGTCAAAATACTCATTTGCCTAATAATTCTGCACTCCCTGTATGTGTATGTATATATATATATATATATATATATATATATATATATATAGATATAGATATAGATAGATATATATATATATATATATATATATATATATATATATATATATATATATATATATAGATCCACACACATACATACACACACATATATATGTGTATATATATATATATCTACACATACGCACATATATATATGAAGCCGTGCGCTATATAATGAAGGGTCACCCAAGATGGGCAGGTTATTTTAGATAGGTCAGACAAAATGCAGTCCACTGGAGTAGAAAGTGGCAACCCACTCCAGTATCTTTGCCATAAAAACCATGTGGATAAGCACAACCTGAAACACAGATAGATGTACCTGGTGTGTTGCATCCATGGGGTCACTGAGAGTCAGACACGACTGAAGGGCAGAACAACAACAATAGCAAGACACAGAGAGGGATATGACTCACTTGAGAGCTGCAGTCCCTGTATGGTACATGACTTTTCTCTCCCGGCCATTCTGATTGGATGAAGCTGCATTTGACAGACAGGTTCAGCTCTATCTGTTATTGCATAGTTTGGGCAGAGACCCAAACAGTTTAGGCAAGATATCCAGCAGGGGGCTAGATGTGATGTCAGTATGTTTT
Source organism: Discoglossus pictus (assembly GCA_027410445.1). Taxonomy (NCBI): domain Eukaryota; kingdom Metazoa; phylum Chordata; class Amphibia; order Anura; family Alytidae; genus Discoglossus; species Discoglossus pictus. Next base: position 371,696,479 of record CM050163.1, read on the forward strand.
ACTACAGCACAGAGGGTTTTGAAATTTAAAGTGACAGCAGCTGCTTTAAAAAAAAAACCTGAATATTGAACATAATCCCCCCATTACTTCCTTAATTGTATAATTTATATAATAAAAAACAAACAAAAATGCTTTCAATTTGGGACTGCGGTTGCCCATATGCACCAGCCGCTTCTGAATTTGAATAGAGAAGGGTGTAAGTTGTTCCAAATTGTATTACAATTTTAGCCAGTGATATAAAAATATTAAACTAAAACAAATAGAAAATAACAGGCCTAGCTTCCATTGAAGCACAAATAATAAACCAAAACAAATCAAAGAAAATAATATTCTTCAGAACTTCAGTTTTTCACACCAACTGATCACAAGCTGCAGTCTCTCTCTGTGCTTTTCTCCAATACAGATAATTGCACACAGTTCTCTCTGTGTTATATCTGTTTTCAGTTAAGACAACTGCACACACTTTTCTTCTCTCTGTGACTCTTTTCTCCAGCTTCAGACAAACTTTCCACACTTCTGTTTATGTGTCTTTTCCCCAGCTGTAAATTAAAACAATAGGTTTAACAATCAATGCCTCAGTTATTCTGAGTCAACTGAACCCAGCAAGGACATACTAAAATCTTGGCCTATGACTAATTTAAGGACGAATATATTCTAATGCCTACAAACTGCCTACATGATTAGGTAATTGAATACTTTAGTTGAGTGGACCCCATAGTGATATGAGTAAGTGATGTGAGGTGTGTGGCTTAAAATGTGACTTTGCAGAAAAAATCTTAAAAGATATGGGGGAGATGAAAGATATAAGTGTGGGGTGAAGGTTGTGACATTGAATGCATGTTAGAAGTAGGGAGTGAAAATATTAAGGCCTTCAGGACCTCCGTCCATGGCATAGCATTAATGTTAGATACCACAGAGGTCCTTACAGGACCGCTTAGGGTTTAATTATAGGTATCATGAAGTCCTTATAGGATTCTCTCCATAGCTTAGGGGTTAATAAAGGGGTAATTATAACATGAAGAATACATAATGAAGATAATGGCTGCATCAATAATGAATAATTCTATATGACAGATAATGAATTAAAGGCTGTATGTGCCCATTTGCCTATTACTTATATGTCTGGTTCTTCAAAAAATATAATTTCAATATAGGCGTACAGTATCCGTTTGAGGTTTTTGTACATCAGACATGTTAACTTGCAGATCTTCAGTCCCTCCATCTATTTATTACCTAGGCTTTGTGATGTTATCTAATGTGATATATACAGTTTTCATATCTGCTTTCCATATACCAAGTAACTTAATAGACTTGCAGGTAACTCTCTGGGGGTCCTGGAGAAGTTGTACATATAACTCTTATAGTCCCTACGACAACTCTCCTCACATAATTGCTATCAAGTGATTACATACACAGAAAAAATGGCAAAACTCACATGTACATTATTAAGGTGGCAAAACGTTCCCTTTAATGGGAGACACCTCTTAAAAACTACACATTGCAGAACTACTTTAAACAAAGTGTATCTTTTCCATGACAATTATTGGTGAGGTTTGGTCACCTTAATTCCATATATTAAAAAACAAATAAACTGAAGGAAGTTCAACATTCGCCTCACAGATATATTTTCTCACATATGTAATGGTTTCCTATTTATATGCGGCTGCCATTTTCTGTAGAAAGTCACATGGGGAGCAATAAATTCATGAGACTTAACACTATACAAATCTAAATCATTTTTTTTTTTTTTTTGTCCAACTCTCCATGACCCTGTGGACCACAGCAATCCAGGCACACCTATTGCTATGTCTCTGGTCATACTTATCTCCATAAGGTTTTTCTCTTGTTCAGACAATTGGACGCACTTTTCTCTGTGAGTCTTTTCCCCAGCTTCAGACAAACTTTCCACACTTCAGCAAGCCAGGCTCACACACCTATTGCTATGTCTCTGACCATGCATACCCATAAGGTTTTCTTGGCAAAGATTCTGGAGTGGGCTGCTAGTTCCTTCTCCAGTGGACCGTGATCTCTCTGGTTTGACCTACACAAGAAGTACACAAGCCCCTTCACCACAACATGGTATCGATCCATAAGGGGAAACGAAGTAAAAGATAGTAGAAAAATGCAAGAATGAAATACATTTTTGTCCCCCAATTGTTATACTGTACTGTTTTTGTCTGTACAATTCCCCTAATTAACAAATTATTAAACTTACCTTTCTCTGTAAAATCTCTAATTTTCTATGTTCAAGGTAGAGTTTTCTCCTTTAAGGCTTCCTATAGTCATGTTTATAAGACACCAACACTTGGCTGTTCAGATGCTCATCTGTTGATCTCCTGAATTTAATGACTTTACCTCCCAACACAGCTCCTTATATAGTGCCCTGGGCTCGGTGACATCATCTATTATGACACATCTCTGATGTCAGAAGTGTTTATTACCCGGAGGGCCCAGCTCAGCCTTGTGATATCTGCCATTAGACAACTCACCATACAGTGCTTTAGAAATATCTCAGTTTTCTCCAAAATATAATGTAGAACAGAGGTTCCACATGAGGGTTCACAAAAACATTTACGTGCTCGCCTCCATCTTTACTTCCTGTTCTACTTTTTTTCTTTCTGTTTCTTTCTTATTAACTTCCTCCTGACTTTTACCCTCCACTATATGAGCTGCCTTCAGTAACTCTACTATAAGTTTCCGACTTATAGGGGATTATAGGCTATAGGCTGGTTTACAGGAGAAGTGAGCAAAGTAGAATGCAAAAGAGAGTGCAGTATAGGCAGGAAGGGTTACCAGGTGTCTGGTATATTAATAGACTGTCCTGTTAAAAGTATAAAGCAGTGCTCTTCAACTCCAGTCCTGAGGGCACACGAACAGTTCACAATTTAGGTATATCCCTGCTTTAGCACAGGTGAGCTAATAAGAGGCTCAGTACTGCTGTTTAACCACCTGCAGAGCCGCTGATTAGCTCATCTGTGCTCAAGCAGGGATATACCTAAAATGTGAACTGTTGGTGTACCCTGAGGACCGGAGTTGAGGAGCACTGGTCTAAAGCACCACTGTAGTCAGACATTTTCTATACAGTCCTTTCAATAATTAAACTTAATTGTGGACAATATGTTACTAGAGATAAATACAATATTACATTGTACGTTTTATACCAAATCATTGAGCTTTCTATTACTGCTACTGAGTTCTGATGCTTGTAGTTGCCACATTCCTATTGTGTAGATATAAACTTTCTGTGCAATCCTCCTGTCACATGAGGAAGATCCCCAGAAATCAGAATGGTAGATCCCACAGCAACAGAATTGTAAATATATTACAGGTTGTATTTTTTTTTTCTATCATTTTAAAAATATTTTGTATATTTTTAAGTGTAGTTCTTCATAATAGTATTATTAGAGCACAGTTATGCTTGAATAGTTAATTGGACTCCCGTCACGCTACAAACAACTTAGTTTTAATAGAGAGGGAATCCCCACATACATTATGTCTCTCTCTTTCTCATCCTCCTCTGTTCTGTATTCTGTGTTGTATGTATATGTGTGTAAATATACATTGCTGTACCAGACCCCTGCAACAGTGTCTCTTTACATATTACACTGTGTGTATGTTATACAGTGCAAGAAGGACCTTTAGGACCTGCTAGGCCAGCCACTCTCGTATGTACTTTTTCTTCCCCTTAAGATAATGCTAAATATGATAAATATTAAGCAGCTAATTTAATGTATATCTTGGCGTTTTTAATATACATTCTATACAATAATATATCATCTTTATTTGTATGCATTATTACTTTCTGACATTATCTCACATATTATATTACACGATTGAGCCCCTTTTAAGGTTCTCTTGAATGTTTCATTATAAACTTACAGCCCTATTCATAACTACGCTGTGTTAAGTATTATTACGTTCCTCAAACCCACTGCCATCAATGAGATTTCCTCCATACATGCAGTGAAGGGAATACCCGGGGATCCCATTCCCAGATCACAGCCCATCGCCCCCTTCCCCGCTCACACACAAATCCCTTTTCCCAGATCACACCTGATCCCTGATGTGAATAAACCCCATGGTATCCCTATTCAGACCCCCATGGTATAACTATTAACCCTTATATACCACCAGCAGGGGGCTAGATGTGATAAGTCAGTGTGTTTAACTACAGCACAGAAGGTTTTGATATTTAAAGTGACAGCCGCAGCTTTTAAAAAAAATATTGAACATGATTAATCATTTTTTTAAATTATTTAAATTATACAATTAAGTGATGGGGGGATTAAGTGATTGCATTAATTTTGGGAGGGTGGTTGCCCATTTGCCCCTATGAACCAGCCACCCCTGCTCAAAATGTTAGACAATTGCGGCAAAAAGTTTTGCTTCTTAGCTTCACATTGGTGTGGATAAATTCTGTTTCATAGAGGATATCATATAATATTTAAAGAAAAACCTGTAAAGTAAGCTTCAATTTACTAAGGTTTAACAGTATGTTAAAAGATCTTTTAAATATTTAGTTTTAAATTATCTGAAAGTTAACATTGCTGTGTTTGATAGCTAATATTAATATATGGTACTCTATTTACATTAATAATACTTGTGAATTTCAAATACAATCTTTTTTTGTTTCTTTCTAGGCCGCATACTGTGAAGTGTCAGCACATGGAGTATCCTTGTCGCTTTATCAGTCCTGAAGCACAGACAGAGGTTGTTATTCCCCAACGAATATTTGCTCCATGTAAATTGTTGAGCAGGTGCAAAGAGATCCTGCTGCCCCTACTGCCACAGTGCCTGGCGGCTGCTCATGCTGTCCTTGGAACTCATCCATTCTCAAGGCTTGATGTACTTATTGTTCCATCTAACTTTTCCAGCCTTGGAATGGCAAGGTAGGCTATATATTTATTATGAAGAGAGCTATCACATTACTACCATGTCTTTATATAAGTAGGAAACTTTCACTATTTTCTTATAAACATGTGGATCCGTAAGCTACTATAATCAGGAAAAGATTAATGATATCAGTTCTAATGGTGATAGCCAGCCTAGTTTTTGAGGGCCAACTAATGTGATACATATCTTTGCTGACCTAAGTTAGAACAAATGTTCTGAATATACTTTTTCAACAGGCTTTTTGAAAAGTGCCACACTATAAATTTTAAAATAGGATAATGCAGACAGATGGTAAATATTTATACATCTATAGCAAACTAGTCGATAGCTGTGGTGCAGATACTGTTTAATTTGGAGTAGCCATGTTTGGAAAGGGGAAAATGGCAATGGCATTAAGCCTATTCTTCAAATCTGTAACAAAATGAATAACTGTTAATACATAATTTCAGGCTTGGTTTAAACCAGCAACCCACTACAATAACTTTTAAATAACATTTATGTTTTACTCTTTCTTTATAAAGTACCAGCATTTTGCATTGTGCTATTTACAGTGATTCAGCTTTATAATATTAGCGCAGAGACTAGACAAGATACGGTGTACAGAAAACAGAAGAGACAATATATGAATATGTTACACAAACTGATTTAATTTAGTTGCCGTTCCTGCTCTTAAATATTATTTTCAGACAAAATTCAAAGACCGTGGTCAGCACACTTACATATTTTCAAATATAATTTTGATTTTGTGATACAGTCAGACACAGCTTTCGTATTAGGTGGTAAGTTCTCTTCGTGTACCAATGTGTGTGTAAAAATCTGCTGCATGGTCTTATCTTTCTTTTAATATATGTAAATGTCCATTAGAATTTTTTTACCCTACTGCTATGGAATCTGCTTTCAAAAGTAAATTTAAATCACTATGCCCAAAGAAGACTACATGACTAGAAAAAAACTACTGGGCGAGGTTTTCACTATGAATTTTAAAAATGTTTCTGTATAAATGATGTACAATGTTAACACTAAATTATGAGGTAACAAAGCAGCATGGATAGTAGAACTACCAACGGGAAAATTGCAGACTCCAAGACGGCAAATTTATTAAGAAATGAAGCGTTTGTGTGCGTAAAATCAATAGCCAAAACATGGAGAGAGAGCGAAAGATCAATGTTGGCTGATTCAAAAAGAGAATAAGGGATCCCCAAAGATGTTCTTGAAGAGAGACATGTCTACAGCGTCTCTTACGTACACTGACACTGACAAATGATGTTGATTAGGAGCAAGGACCCTTCTTTGCTTTTAGCTCAATTGTTGTGAATGCTTTCATATCTAACGTTTTCTTCAATCTTTGCACTGCTTAATCTCGGTTTCCATGATTTTCTACCTTTTATAGTGGGTAACTGACAACCTTACATTTGTGTCTTAAATAATATTAATATTTATTATAGTGTACAAAATAAAGAATGTTCTCTTTTCGGAAAATCTGATTCATTTTGAAATAGCATACACTTAATAACCTGTACATTTGAAAGAAAGTAAGAAACGTTTTTTCAACCATGATATTAATTAATTTCTTTCACGTTGATACGTTTTCCTTGTGTGTAAAAATATATATCCAACATAAAGAATACTTCTCAGTACAGAAACTTGAGATATAATTTTCATTATATAGTAAAGTATACTATGGACCTCATTAAATTCCAAGCCCGCAGTTAACTATATACAGCCCATAAGTCTGAGGGCTTGAAATTCGCTGCGGTTACAGAGCGATTCAATTAGAAAAGCCTGCAACTACATGGCCGAAATCCAAAACTGTAAACCATGCTTCCATATGTAGCATTTCAGGGCAAGATCATGGTCAAATCCACAAGCCTGTAACTACCGATGTAGAAACAGCCAATAGTAAATGAAACCGTCATCATGACGTCAGTAAAACATGGTGTTTAAACCACAATCAGTTATAGTTTTGAAGTCCGATTTGCGAACGGACATGCAATCCATAAAACTTGCAATATTAAAAAATTAATAAATCTACTATTCTAGGCAATGCAAGTTCAATTATATGTATTAACCCATTGATTGCCAGGATTGATATAGCATGGAAATTACACATCAAAATTTTTTATTGCAGATTTGCAAGCTTGAGACTGTTGTGCAATTCATTCTAATGTCTTTCATTGCTTTCCCTTTTTTTCTTTTAAATACAGTAATGTGATTATATTTTTACAGTGCTGCAAACAGTTGTTTAACCCCCTTGCGAGTCCTCTCTAGTACTCGTAGCATTTCTGGCAACATTTGCTATTTACGGATTTGAAATCAAGTGCGACTTGGGGAATTGTTGCAATTTAATAGCGATTTGTGATTTTAGCAAGCGTAACATTTGTGGGTTTGAAAGATCAAAGGCTTAGCGGAGTCAGAGTTACGATTTTGGCAACCGCAGTTGCTTTTTCAGCCTGTAACCCACAGATATTTTGTGGGTAGCTAAAAGGGGCAAATTTAATAGCAGTAATTTTTGCGGGCTCCTTCAGTAACTACAATTTGTGGAATTTAATGAGGCCCTATATGTATTATTTTGCTAATATATATTGTTTAAACAATTAATATTTCCCTGTAAATGAAGAGTAAGATCCTGTATTTTTCATTATTTTTGGTGCTTTAGTAACAGAAAAAATGTTCCATTTTATATTGCATGAAAGACCTGATTATTATATGACAATTGCAGCTAAACTGTTCCCCAGCAAAACATTTGGCAAAGCTTCTCAAATCATGCTGCTTTGTAGATATAAAGCTGGAATTGTTAAATCTCTTCTATTTGTGCTTTGAATGCCACTAACAGAGATGGAAGGATATAGAAGGGCTAATTTAAGGACCTTGTGCAATTAAGTGGTTGGAGTATGTCTGTGATTCAGAAATTCATGCTTCCTCCTTCTGACTATCAGCATTATAGGACTTTGTAGGAGTCATTTTATCCCCACATGCTTCAATTCATCCATCTGTAATTGAGTTTATAACAATGTCCCTTCTCTTGGACATAGGGAGGTTAAGCCTAAGGCCCCTCTGCATCCAAAAAGAACAGTAGTAATCTATTTCGAGCTCTGTATGCTCAGGTTACACTTAATCCTAGTTGTTTGCTATATAACCACGTCCCCATATGCTTGCAATCATGGAATTCAGCTGGAAAATCTCTGTTTTCCTGATTAAAGAAGAAAATGGTTGGGACGTTGTTTATTTATTCAAACTGTATTCAGAGTCTTGACCAATAAATTATTTAATTCTAAAATGGCAGCAGAATCTTTATTCCCCTGTAAGACATATTTCTAATTAAAGGCTTTTCATCATTTTTGTAATTAGTAGCTCAACAGCTGCAATTTGCTTACTGTTTCCTGTTAAATTTGTAATAATTGATTACTAAGCAGCCCTGGTGGTGTCTATTTTAGTAAACAGTCTCAAGAGTTTTGTCATCCTCTTAACAGTAAAGATCATGTTGGCATTCCGTTTTTGTTCCCTTTCATACCTGGTTATGCTTTCTACCACTGGTATCAACTTATCTGTATTCTTAGTGGTTCAAAGGCCAATAGCTGGATGTGCTCTTGGTTGAGCTGAATGTGTTTCAGGAACCATAGTTTGGTGAAAGCTTAGCTAAAGTTATCTCCTACTATAACACGCTTCTATTCTGTACCACTATCTTTACTTTTTAACATCATGATACGTTTTAAGGTCTTACAATTAAACACAGACCCAAGAAAAAGATTCCAAAGAGAGTACAAAAGGGGAAGTAAAAAAAAAAACAATCAGTAGGACAACACTAGTTATTTGAGTAGATACGGGTGCCCAAGGTTTAGTGGTTTGTGCATGGCCAACACTCTCAGGTGTCTCTCAGAAAGAAGGAGTTTGCAGGGGAGAAGCTCTGAAATTTAGTATGATTGGGAATAATAATGTACTTGTGAGCTATGTTTTTATGAAAGCCTTACATGGGGCCTATTTTCTATAATGGGGAACTGTGTTAGCCTTTACAAGTGCTGTGGAGTTTTATGTTCCTTGGATAAACTATGATGGTATGAAACATTGGTTCCATAGTTCAGTGAGTGGTCTACGGATGGCAAATGTAATCTGGGAGAAGAGTGAGTTCTACTTCCTCATCAGGAGTTTAGATAGCAGAAAGAATTTTGGTCACCAACAACCTAATGTGTGTGTGTGTGTGTATATATATATATATATATATATATATATATATATATATATATATATATATATATATATATACCGTATATACTCTAGTATAAGCCGAGTTTTTCAGCCCTTTTTTTAAGGCTAAAAAGGGCCCCCTCGGCTTATACTCGAGTCACTCCCTCTAGTGTCTCTCTAACCCCCCCCCATGTCTCTCTACCCCCTGTGTCTCTCTAGCCCCCCCGTGTCTCTCTAACCCCCCCGTGTCTCTCTAACCCCCCCTCCCCCCTCCTCATCCTCAACCCCCCTCCTTCTCATCAACCCCCTCCTCACTTTCTCCCCTCTAAATACCTCCCCCTCACTTACCTGCTTCTTCTCCGGCCTCTGCTCTGTCTTGACCCCGGCGCGCATGTGACGTCACATGCGCGCTGCGTCATTAGCATATATGGGGTGCCGGGGTACGAGGATGGGGGGGTTGAGGAGGGGGTTGATGAGGAGGAGGGGGTTGAGGTTGAGGGGGGGTGAAGAGGGGGTTGAGGTTGAGGAGGGAGGTTGAGGTTGAGGAGGGGGGTTGAGGTTGAGGGGGGGTGAGGAGGGGGATGAGGATGGGGGGTTGAGGAGGGGGTTGATGAGGAGGGGGGTTGAGGAGGGGGTTGATGAGGAGGGGGGTTGAGGTTGAGGGGGGGTGAGGAGGGGGTTGATGAGGAGGAGGGAGGTTGAGGTTGAGGAGGGGGGTTGAGGATGGGGGTTGAGGATGGGGTTGATGTTGAGGAGGGGGTTGAGGTTGAGGGGGGTTGAGGATAGGGGGTCGAGGGGGGAGGATGAGGATGGGGGGTTGAGGGGGGAGGATGAGGATGGGGGGGTTGAGGAGGGGGGTGAGGATGAGGAGGGGGTTGAGGATGAGGAGGGAGGTTGAGGATGAGGAGGGAGGTTGAGGATGAGGAGTAGGGTTGAGGAGGGAGGTTTGAGAATGAGGAGGGTGATAAGGGAGGGGGGAAGAGACACAGAGAAGGAGGAGGGGAGAAGAGACACGGGAGAGAGAGGGGGGGGGGGACAGGGGGCAGTACATTTCCCACCCTCGGCTTTTACTTGAGTCACTCATTTTACCCAGTATTTTCAGTATTTTGTGGTAAAATAGGTGCCTCGGCTTATACTCGGGTCGGCTTATACTCGAGTATATACGGTATGTGTTTATATATGTATATGTATATGTGTGTATATATATATATATATATATATATATATATATATATATATATATATATATATATATATATATATACAGTGGATATAAAAAGTCTACACACCCCTGTTAAAATGTCAGGTTTCTGTGCTGTAAAAAAATGAGACAAAGATAAATCATTTCAGAACTTTTTCCACCTTTAATGTGACCTATAAACTGTACAACTCAATTGAAAAACAAACTGAAATCTTTTAGGTGGAGGAAAAAAAATAATAATAATTATGTGGTTGCATAAGTCTGCACACCCTCTTATAACTGGGGATGTAGCTGTGTTCAGAATTAAGCAATCATATTCCAAATCGTGTTTAATAGGAGTTAAAGTGCCTCTGATTAACCCCAAATAAAGGTCAGCTGCTCTAGTTGGTCTTTCCTGACATTTTCTTAGTCGCATCCCACAGCAAAAGCCATGGTCCACAGAGAGCTTCCAAAGCATCAGAGGGATCTCATTGTTAAAAGGTATCAGTCAGGAGAAGGGTACAAAAGAATTTCCAAGGCATTAGATATACCATGGAACACAGCGATAACAGTCATCATCAAGTGGAGAAAATATGGCACAACAGTGACATTACCAAGAACTGGAGCTCCCTCCAAAATTGATGAAAAGACGAGAAGAAAACTGGTCTGGGAGGCTTCCAAGAGGCTTACAGCAATCTCCTGTATTCTTCATATGTCTGGGCTATGGGGTAGAGTGGCAAGACGAAAGCCTTTTCTTACCAAGAAAAACATCCAAGCCAGGCTACATTTTGCAAAAACACATCTGAAGTCTCCCAAAAGCATGTGGGAAAAGGTGTTATGGTCTGTTGAAACCAAGGTTGAACTTTTTGGCCATAATTACAAAAGATATGTTTGGCGCAAAAACAACACTGCACATCACCAAAAGAACACCATACCCACAGTGAAGCATGGTGGTGGCAGCATGCTTTGGGGCTGTTTTTCTTCAGCTGGAACTGGGGCCTTAGTTAAGATAGAGGGAATTATGAACAGTTCCAAATACCAGTCAATATTGACACAAAACCTTCAGGCTTTTGCTAGAAAGCTGAACATGAAGAGGAACTTCATCTTTCAGCATGACAACGACCCAAAGCATACATCTAAATCAACAAAGGAATGGCTTCACCAGAAGAAGATTAAAGTTTTGGAATGGCCCAGACCTGAATCCGATTGAAAATCTGTGGGGTGATCTGAAGAGGGCTGTGCACAGGAGATGCCCTCACAATCTGACAGATTTGGAGTGTTTTTGCAAAGAAGAGTGGGCAAATCTTGCCAGGTCAAAATGTGCCATGCTGATAGACTCATACCCAAAAAGACTGAGTGCTGTAATAAAATCAAAAGGTGCTTCAACAAAGTATTAGTTTAAGGGTGTGCATATTCATGCAACCATATTATTTTATTTTTATATTTTTTCTTCCCTCTACCTAAAAGATTTCAGTTTGTTTTTCAATTGAGTTGTACAGTTTATAGGTCACATTAAAGGTGGAAAAAGTTCTGAAATTTTAACAAGGGTGTGTAGACTTTTTATATCCACTGAATACAGTATATCACAGAAGAGAGTACACCACTCATATGTTTGTAAATATGTGATTATATATTTTCATGTGACAACACTGACGAAATTATACTCTGCTACAATGTAAAGCAGTAAGTGTACAGCCTGTATAACAGTGTAAATTTGCTGTCCCCTCAAAATAACTCAACATACAGCCATTAATGTCTAAACCGCTGGCAACAAAAGTGAGTACACCCCTAAGTGGAAATGTCCAAAGTGGGCCCAAAGTGTAAATTTTTTGTGTGGCCACCATTATTTTCCAGCAGAGTTCACCAGAGCGTCACAGGTTGCCACTGGAGTCCTCTTCCACTCCATAATGACATAATGGAGCTAGTGAATGTTAGAGACCTTGCACTCCCCTAGCTTCCGTTTGAGGATGCCCCATAGATGCTCAATAGGGTTTAGGTCTGGTGACATGCTTGGCCAGTCTATCACCTTTACCTTCAGCTTCTTTAGCAAGGCAGTGGTTGTCTTGGAGGTGTGTTTGGGGTCGTTATCATGTTGGAATACTGCCCTGCGGCCCAGTCTCCAAAGGGCGGGGAGTAAAGTAGACTGGGGGAGAGGCTCGCCATGGGGCACTCATCGCGGGGCTCGCAATGAGCGTCAAAGGTGCTCAGAGGGTGCAGCCCCTCGCATTGTGTGTCAAACCGCATTGCCAGCCTTAAAATTTATTTGCCGTCATTTTTGACCGGCAGGTCGCTATTATTCACATAATATATCAAGTAGTCACCAAAATATCCTTTGTGTTTGGTTGATTTTAAATGTTCCAATATTTAACCAGAATAAATGGAGAATAAATGCAAATATTGTAAAACTGTGTAAGCAAGCAGGTTACATTCCTTTAAAAGGTGAATACATACTAGTCTTGCAGGACTGATAAGGCTCCAGCAAATAAAATTATTTATAATCCATTACTACAGAATTTTTTAAATTACGGTATGTAGCTTTCACCAAACAAAATAATATATTGCATCTTGTGATTTATCTTTCCAACAGGGTCCCATTGTATTCATTCCTCTAATCCAAAGGAATGATCTGTTATTTTTTATCTGTGCAATATAAAATGGAATCATTCATTTTAGGTTTTAAAGTAGACCATACCTAATAATTACAATTTCCAAAATGAAAGTCTGACTTCCAGTGGTCTAGATGCTTATACAGTATGCTTGAAGGAACCTAGCCTTAATAGTTCTCCAGCTGCTCCATTAATAAATATACAGTATTCCATAGACTCTAGTACAGTAGAGGCCAATGTGTACTTATATTAAATATTTATTTCATACCAGAAGAAAGTAATTGAATTTGGGACATGTAATTGTTATTTATTTTACAGAAACATGCCTGTCTATGTATTAATTATTTATAGGACAGGCAACTATAAAAGTGTGAATTGAGTAAACATAGAAAATAGATTTTGAATATGATTTAATAGGACCATCTACCCGTGTCCATTCTACCTACATTAAAACCTTGCCTTAATAAGATCTTAAATAACTTTATGCATATCCAACAAATGCCTGGAATTCATTTACTGTAGTTCCACTTGTGTTGAAGGATTGATCCACTTATCTTCGTCCAATCACCATACATACTTCTGTTAATAGTAACAATAGAAGAAGGCATTATTCATAAAATCTTATACTTTAGATCAGTGTTTCTCAACTCCAGTCCTCAGGGCCCACTAACCATTTACATTTTAGGTATATCCCTGGTGGTTAAACAGAAGTACTCAGCCTCTGATTAGCTCACTGATTGTGCTCAAGCATGGATATACCTAATATGTGAACAGTTGGAGTTGAGAAGCACTGCTCTAGATGAAAGGGTATGGCTGTGTTAAAGGGCAGCAATAATGGTCCAGCTTTAATAATTTTGAAATAGTAAAAATCTGTGTAAACAGTGTTTGGTCCTATCCTGTTACGCTGGCGCAGCACAAGGCAGCAGCAGTGGCGGTGAGCATCCTCTTGATGGCGATGCTGATATTCCAGTGCTGTATCATAGAGTCAAGGCTTAGGTAAGCTGTTAGGGTTGGGGTTAGGGGTTAGGGTGAGGGTTAGTTCAAGGGTTAGGCTAACATTATAAGCTTATAACTTCTCTCACCGCTGCAAAATATCGGCAGCACCATCTAGCGGTTGGAGGCCACACTGCAGCGTTGGACCTGTCCCGACCACATAACAGAATCGATCCCATTGTTTCAGTTTATTGTGATTATAAAGATCAATATTTTTGTGAGAAAAAAAAATACAGGCTGAGAGATAGTTTAACTTGTTTTCCATGTTGCCAATAATGTTTTGCAGCAAGTAGACATCTGTAAGTAACTGTGCTCCACTATGCAACAGTTTGTAAAACAAATGAGAGGAGCTCCAGCATATATATGTTGGAAAACCCAACTATTTTCAGGGTAAGCTTCCTTACAAAGTATCAACTTTTTTCAAATGTGTTTGTACTGATCTTTACTATTTAAACGTTATTAAACTTTAAGGTGAAGGAACAATATGGTTCCTAAAGATGTTATGCAGTCCCTTCTCGCTTTCCAGTAATATTCAAACTGATTTTTCAGTGGTCTTTGCCTCGTTTGTAACAGACCTGTAATTTGCTAACTGGATCTGACACATGTTTCCTGGATAGATTAGTCTGCCTTTAACAGTTTTTGGAGAAGCTTGGTCAAATTGGTCCAGACAAAATCTAAATATGTATTGGGTCTTTATTCAGACCACAGGTACTGCGCATACTAAGTGTTCATTGTCCTCTGAAAAATAATTTAAAAAAATAGCATTTTTACTTGGACAATTCAATAATAATCTGTGGACTTTCTGGGTTTCTTGATCCCAAGCTAGCCTCGAATTGTATATTCTCTTCTGTAGGTAACTTTGATCTGCTATTTTGTAGAGTGGTTTAATTGTTGTTCTTAGACTATGCAGTTCCTTAACTGTTGTTCTATCCTGCTTCTTGAATTCTTCACCATTTTTGCAACATGCTATAATGTGTCTTTGTACCAAAGCAAGTTTAAAGAGATATGTAAGTAACCTGGATTATGATTGTATAGAGGAGAATTAGTAGTTTATGAAAACATTTTGTTGCATTAAAAAATACCAACATAAACATTTAAACGCTTACCTTGAAGTTAGCAAAATATCTTTTCATTTTGAAACTTAGGGTTAACACCCTCCAAACTCTGGCTGAATTGATATGCAATTTAAAAAATAGTTTTGGCCAATCAGGGGGAAGTAAAGATTGAAACATTTGTATCACAATCTGGCAGTTGCTGTGCTGTTTTTTCTCCCTCAGCCTGTCTCCTTATGGGCAATTTCAGCTGTGACCCCACCAACCATCATTTCCTTTAGAAGTCACACACTGTACCCTCCAGGGTACACTTTATGTAAGCTTCCTAGGGGGTGTGCACATCCAGATATCAGTATCTACCATAAAAATATGTAAGTACATTCAACTTTTCAAATATAATACATATTTTTCTACTAATCAGTAGCTGTTTATTAGGAAACATTTGAAATCCAGGAAACTTACATATACCTTTAAGCTCATTTAGTTCATTTACTTTTTGTCAACAGAAGTCAACCTGCTACTGACATAGCAGGATGGCCCACTAGCAGCCCTATTAAATTTGAGGAGCGTAAGTCCAATGTGAAGCTCGCAACGGCTGCAGGCTTGAAATTTGGCTGAATTAAGTTGCTATTAAATTATAATGGGCTGGGGGCTTGAGACGCAAAACGTAGCTCGTTCGTGGAATATTAGATTTGCGGCCATGCGGACAATCAATAAGTGTAGACCATAGTTACGGGTTTAGACAAAGCCAATGGAAAAAGAGATCTTTAGCGTCACTTAACTGAAAAAGGGGAGGTTAGATTTTCGAAGTCCTACGGGCTTCAATTACATTGATTACCGGGATCGATATAACACGGAAATTAAACCTGAAATAAAGTATTTTTGGGGGCCGATTTGTGGGCTTGAGATTGTTGTGCTATTAATTCTAAGACCTTTCACGTTTTAATAAAAGTACAGTAGTGTGTTTTTATTTGCATTTATGGGGCTACGTCTTGGTCTTTACTCCTCTTGCGAGTCCTCTCCAGCACACGTTGGACTTTGCGCTCCATTTGCATGTTACTGGCTAGATTGCGGGTGACTTTGTTGCAATTTAAAAACTTTATTGGAAACGTAGAGGTTAGGGGATTGACAGATCAAAAGATTTGCGGGCTGCGAAGTTCCACGTTCATGACCCGTAGGCATTTTTCAGCCGTCCTGTGGCTTACCCTGCAAGTCGTCTGAGGGGACGTTTACTGGGCTAATTTAATAGCCCTAAGTCCTACTTTCAACATTACGGGCTACGTTTTAACACGTAGCCAAAATATAATGAGGCTGTAGATTTTTATTCTCTTGAGTAGTTTCTTTGCACAATTTTTCCTTTTTTTTTCTAGTAACCTTACAAAAAACTCAGCAATACTGTTTGAGCAAACACTGCGCCAGTTCTAATAACAATTTAATTGGAAGGAGCCCTGACTTTTCCATGTCATTTAAAAATGCACTCAGTATCCCTGTCTTCTTTGGCTGGACAAATTTATGTCAAATTCAAAATGTAATGAGAGAGGAGTCGTGGGTTGCCCCTGTTACAAGACTAATATAATCTTTCCAGATTTGAAATCACAGAATTTTTTGCAATAGCAATTAACAAGCTAGTGTGGAAGGTAATTTAAGTCACATCTAAATTTCCTGGATTATGAGTGCATCTGATAGAGGAGAATCAGTAGTGTGTGCAAACATTTTTTTGCATGAAAAAATACCAGAATGAACATTTAAACACTTACCTTGAAGTTAGCAAAATGTTTTGTAATTTCTGAAAGTCGAAAATTACAGTTAACACCCCCTTGAAATCCAGGCTAAATTAGCATAAAATTTACATATACTGTATATATACAACAATAACAAAGAACAAATAAGAGAGAGATGTATCGCTGCACTTTATTTAAAAAAAAAAAATTGCATTTTTACTATGGAATTTCTAAGTAGATGAACATTTGGAGTGGTATGAATGAGTCCTTTCTCTAACTAGACACAGTCTTTCCTTAAGACCAACAAACTTAAGTAAACAATGTTGCAATAATCACCAGACTTAACTTTGTTTTAATTTATTGTGAATAGAGGTGAGAGTAGAATCTGTATATTCTTTTTATAAAAGCCTTGTCAGCCACCTCTATTCACACATGCTCTCCCCCACATGGAATACATTACAAACATAGG
The DNA here is from genome assembly GCA_027410445.1 of Discoglossus pictus. Lineage (NCBI taxonomy): Eukaryota > Metazoa > Chordata > Amphibia > Anura > Alytidae > Discoglossus > Discoglossus pictus. The sequence goes on from CM050163.1 coordinate 371,713,575, forward strand.
CTTTATGAGTCCCTTTTTGACTATTACTTGGATTTTTTCACTGATTGAAAGTTCAGGCGCACACAGCTGAGATACGAGGTAGTTAAACAAAAGCTTCAATAGAAATTAGTCCGTATTTACATTAAGTCCATGACCTATATTTTCCTTTCCAAAAACCTCAAGTCAAAGTGCATGAAAATAAAAGAAGCATGGGGCTTCTTGGAGGCACAAGGCCATGGAAATCATTTATGTAATTATATGGCAAAAGTTAGAAAAAAGAAGGGAAATATACTAAAATATTTTCACTATTTTTTGTGTTGTTTTCTTTAATTTGTTATTGGGCTTTCTACTTCCTAAAATATTTTTTTTTAATCCGTTCTTCCTTGTCCATTTTGGGTATTAGTCAATATTGGAGCTCTCAAGGTCTGATCCCAAGAGGCAAGATTCTGATGACATTTCATTGTGTTTGAAAGTATAGGTATATTCATATCATCCTCTTTAGTATTTACTATTTTTGTATATTTTTGATAATTGCCATTGTTATTTTTTTGATAAATATATTGCGTTTACTACAATTTTATACTGTATCGTAATATGATGGGGTGGCTATTGATAAATCAGTGAACTCTTTGTCTGGTTTCTTATCACAAAACTATGAAATCAGTGTTTGCAAGATTGCTAATATGTATAGTTTATAATGTCATGATTTCATTGTTTAAGGACTCTTATTGCCAGTAATTTATGAATATGGCCAGAGGATCATGACATTGTTGCATTGGGATTATGTGTTATTGTGTGGTTATATGTTGCCTGTACATGGTTATTATGTATCCTAGTTATAATCACATATATAGTTGTGAGCGTACGAGTTGTTGCTAACGCTTGCGGTCTTGCTTAGCGAGTCGCAGCCCTCGCGGAGCAAGGGCATCAGTTGCTGGCATGGAGCGCCAAAGGCGCTCCTTGCCAGCAACTGCGACCCTCGCAAACTTTACGTTGTAACGCAAACATCACGACACAGCAACTGCGACGCTCGCAAACTTTACGTTGCAACGCAAACAACATACGAGACACATTACCACTCATTACAACCTCGCAAAAATCGACTGCAACCTGCGCACAGGAAAAAATGAAAAACACAATAAATACACACAACACATACATAAAACGCTTACCTACAGCAAGAGGCAGCATCCAGGACCTCAAAAAATGAAGTTACACCTTAATTTAACTCAAAATAAAAGAGTTTAGACACTCGAAAATTCTCTAAGCGAGAGAAAAAGTGGCCGCCAAACAAAACGAAAACGAGGCGACCGCAAAACACCACACGAAACACGCAAAACACCATAAAACACCTAAGGATATTCCGCTACAGACGCATACCACACATTTGCCGCCATTTTAATGCGGAAGCACACAGCTACAGTAACGGTTTGGTCTCGCGCACGCACACTATTACACAGCACACATTCATCACGCTTACACAGCAGCTCCACACCACTAATGCTGCAGCAACATCAAAACAGATTGACAGCTCTTCAACAAAATTCTTCAAAATAGGTAAAGTATATTCTTTTATTAATGTATTATATATTTCATTATTACACACCAAACAGCATTAGCTACCTTACAATTTCATTGCCGTCATTTTTTGCTGGGCAATTCTCTAGTATATTATAAGAGGGAAAATGTTATATAGAACATATGTGGAAGTGGTAAAAATACTCTGCATAGAAGTTAGCTGCAGATCATTGCACAATCACACATACAGACCTTGGGTCAAGACAGATGTATGTACTTCAAGTAGTCCTAAGCAAACACTTGAGTTTAACATAAAGGTTTTTCACTAGCCAGCTATAGATATCTCGTGAATTTGATCTCAAGAGCTTTCACAGCCCAAGGTTGCAAGCCAGATGGTCTGACATCACACATACACAAATGTACACAAGGGTGTGGTATTGGAGAGTATAAATAGGTTGTTTTGATCATTCAATAAAGGTTGAGAGATAGTTTTCACATATACAAGGTGTGAGACTATTTCTGTGTGTTGTATCCTGACTTGGGGAGTGGTCTTGCCATGGGCCACTGGTAACCTGTGGGCAGTATTATGTGCCTGCACCTTTTGGGCCTTGCCCTCTTCAGACGCCATCTTTTGTGCCACAAAGAACAGGAACTACATGATTCTGCTGGGGTAGGTTTGAACTAGGTTCATATCAAGCCACCTTGAAGAAGCAGATTGTGACATATAATATTTATTGTTTTGTATTACGAAATCAGAATTATTTTAAGCTAATTATTTGTATACCATGAAAACAATATTTTGGTATGCTTTGGAATTTGCATGTGCCTCGTTGCTTACTGGTGTACTATGGAATCCATGTTTTGAGATACCACAGCACTGTCCTTTTCCCAAACTGTGTTTAATGGAACCATGTGCTTCCATAATTTGTGACCTGGGATTAAGAAATGTATACTAAAAGGTTTCCCTCTCTGGAAATCTTTTCAGTGACTTTGGGAGGGCTATGGAGCAAGGTTATATGGACCAGGGTATCAAAGTTTTGGTGTCACTAGATCTCAGTGGTCATAGGGTTTCCCGGGACATGGAGGGTTCCATGATTTTAATATTACAATAATCTATCTAAGTGTTTATTTGCATATTTAAACAGTATTCTATTAACAAGTACCTCTGTGTTTACTCACTGAAACTTTCCAAACAGTCCTTGCAAAGGTTCATCCCCCGTACTGCATGCATACAATGTTTCTGTAGTACTAAGTTTGACATAAGCCTTACATGCTCTATACATGTTAGGGTTTCTTGCTACAAGTTATCACATGTTATACTTCATACTAGAATGACATACAAATGCTGATATGCCTGTACTTTATCAGAAAGCTAATGTAAAGTATGGTAAATGTGTTACATGGCATTTAAGGGCCACAATAGTTCAAAACTTTCTGGGATTCATTTAAAAGAATGCATTACACATTACCAAAATTTTGTTTTGCATGTAAAATAAATTCTATATTTTTTTGTAAAAATACAAATAAAGCATCACAGAAACAGATAAAAAGAATCAATGGGTTTGGTTGCCCTGTATCTTACACGTGAATTGAAAGGAAGTCTAAACAAAGTCTCATGGAGCTCCTGTTAATTGTGTTTTCTTATCTGATCACATTCAATTGAATTAGAATAAAGGCACTGGGAGATATAGTCCAGACATTGATAATATTCACTACCTTTGTTTCCTGTAACAGGACAGAGGAGGAGAAAACTATCACATTGTGTCTCAGTTAATATAATTCATCTACACTATATACCACTTTTCATACAAAAATACTTTTTTAGTGTTTAAAATATGCTCTTTTTTAGATGCAGGAAAGGTGCTATATAACATTGTATTATCCTAAATAGAAACCAAGGGACACCATGGATTGACTCATCCTGTACCTGTAGATGTAAAGCTAGTCAGGAGAAGCGTGATCTGTATGCGTGCCAACCACATGAGACATATGTGCTTGGCATAGGACGCATACCCTGTTCATCTTGTGGCTGGAAAGTTGCAAGGCATTGAATGAAGTGGAAGGAAACTAGTTTTCTCTTTCTGTCTATGGAACACCTAATACAAGAAACAAGTAATATTTTCATGTGTCTCCGTATAAGGATTAATTGGTAAATGGACGTCACTACTAAGGAAGGAGTCATTGATGCTAGTTTGTGGCTATTAAGTGTTGCTTCTTACCTGTAGTAAAGGCACCAGTATTTTAATAATAATTTTATTATTTTCTAGAATTGATTACTTTTCCCTCCCTCAAAAAAACAAACGGATTTCCTCTACAAAGTTGTTTGATGGACCCAATTCCAGTTTAGTGCCCATTATAATAAGGGTGATAATCAGAATTTCCTGAGGTTGCCACCATTTGACTGGCTACATCACATATATAGTTGTCAGCATGCGGGTTGTTGCTAACGCTATGCGAGCACGACGCAACTGCGGCCCTCGCAAATCGCTGGTGGAGATGAGCGCCACAGGCAAAGCGAGGGACCGCATTTGCGGAGGTGGAGGCTCCCACTTCGGCTGCAATGAGCCGCAAATGCGGGCCCTCGCAAAGCGAGGGGCCTCATTTGCCGAGGCGGGGGCTCTACGGCGCCTCACAACCCTTTACAAACGACCACACAAGCGGGACTTTGAAAAGAAAAAAAACATGCAAAGACAAACCACGGACTTACACAGAAAAATACGAGTAGCGGGATTTAGAACATAAAAAATTGCACAAAAACAATTATGACCCGCGGGACTTAGAAAAAATCCATTACGAACACGCAAAAATACGACTTTAACGGACAACCCGCGCACAGCGGAAAACATTAAAAAACACAAAAATACACACAAAAATAAAATGAAAACCTTACCCACAGCAAGGGGGGACACCCAGGACCTCTGCAACACCGCTTAAACCTCCATTTTGCTAAAATTTATAAAGTTTAGACACTTGAAAATCCCCTCAGCTAGAGAAAAAAGGGCCTGGGAAAAAAAAGAAAACAAGGCTAAACAACCCCTAAAGCCGCTAAATACCACAAAATAAATACGGCTATTACAAAATCCCGTACGACCTACAACATACACCATTAGCAAGGACACTACATCATACAAACCCGCCTACCACATACACAATCGCCGCCATTTTACAACAGTAACTTACACAATGCGGAAGTACCCAGCTACACAAACGGTTTCCCCTCGCGCTCGCAGCCTATTTACACTACACACTGCACATATTGCTGACACTTACACCTCAGCTTACCAACACTGCACATCTATATTATATGCTGCAGGAACATCAAAACAGATTGTTAGCTCTTCAGCACATTCATTGCTGCATATATTAATTACAAAGAGGTAGAGTATATTTATTTATGATTTCATTAATTAATTAGCATAAAATAAATTAAACAGACACAAAACAAAAAAAAATGAACACCACAAACACCTTCACCGCGCCACCCACAAGGAGCGCCAACGCTCTTCATAGGACACAAACTACACCAGGGGGGAGCCTTGCAATAAGCCACAAAACGAGATCACTGCGGACCTTACAATAAGCGCAAATCGCCTATCATAACAACAAATACAGAGGCTCGCAATGAGTGCACAAGCATCTCAGACCAACAAAACACTTACTCTCTGTGGCAAACAGCATTACCTGCCTTACAATTTTATTGCTGTCATTTTTGGACTGGCAATTCGCTAGTTTTTTTATATTAATAAGCATTTTTTACAAACTGAGAATCGGTTTAGTCAAGGGGAAATGCAGAATATATATTTCTGTGCTTCCACATACAGTTATTGAAACCTGATTTCTTACTATATTTGAAATAAAATTTGAGAGCAGAACAAATATATCTCTGATCAAAACCTTCAGTGAAAAGGAATCAGAGAAACCCTAAGGGACATAATTATGATTTTCTGTTTGATGAACAAAATGGGTGTAGCTTGTTTGTAGATTGAGTCTGTCTACATAAAAATAGCAGGACTCCAGGCCATTAAATGAATCTGCTACACAAAGGGAATACTATTTACAAGGAAGCCCAGACTTGTGTTTGTAAATCATGCTCATCGTGTTTGCTTATATAAGAAAAAACATAATCCTTGGGAAAACACTGGTTTATTTCATGAGAGGATATTCTTTATTAAATCAGCATCTTGCATTGCTATTGCGCTATATGCTCAAAAATATAATATTAGAGTTTTGTATATCTGTCCATTGATATAGATAAACATGGAGTGAATTTAAATGTAGTTGTGTATTTTTCATACATAGATATAAATAATTCCTGAGATATTCAGTTTTTTTATGCAGTGTTATTATGCAAATGAGAAGCTGCCTAATGTAAATTATCTGCTCTGATGTTCTGATTAGTGATACGGAGTCAGATCCCCTACCCCACACTTATTGAACACTCTAAACCACAAATTAGCACATGAAACTGCACTATGTAAAGGAGTCACACAAATCTTGCTCAATAACTCATGTAGAAAAGAATGACTAGTACGATGTATAGACAGTTATGTTCTTTATCACTTAAATGTGACTAAGATTAAATCAACTTGCAATTTATTATTTTTTCCTGCTGCTTTGCCTTTATAAGTATAAGAAACCTTGATAGAACAGATTATACCAATGCAAATATAATGCAGCTAATTTATTTGGCTTATTACTTTAAATAATACTTTTCTATTTGGTAATAAATTAAAAACCGTATTTATTTTTAATAAAAAATATTTTTTTTCATTATCAAGTTTAATACTTCAAAAGTAATACAATGAATGTGACATTACAGTTGTGTGTCCCATTTAAATGGCCTCAAAACTGAGCAAGGGTTTAGAAAAACACTTAGTACACATGGCACACTGTCATATTTTCACCAAGTATGAAATGCGTTTGAAATGTTTTTGAAAAGAATAGTTGGAGGAAATTGAGGACTTTGATAGAAAATAAGGAGGGGGGATAACCGTGGATTGAATTATGGGAGGATGTAACTTATCAAAACACATTTAGTACTCTATAGTACATTTTGTTCTACATCCAAAAAAATTGTGGGGGGGTCGACAGGTTGGATAACTGAATTTGAAAGCAACCAGATTAATGAGTAGGGGATGATGTTGCAAGATTTAGAGAACGGTTGTAAAACTCCTGCCCTTGATGGTTGATACCTTTCTCCAAAGATGGTGACTACAGCCTTGAAATTAAAAGACATTTGACAAGCTAGTAAAAGGTAAAGAAATTACATTATCATCAAAGTACGCATAGTTAGAACTATGATATTACCAGTAGTAACATACTGATATGAGAGCTGGAACATAAGGAAGTCTGGTCAGCGTATAATTGGCACCTTTTGAATTGTGGTGTTGGAGAAAACAGCTTAGAGTACATTTCTGTACTTGTCTGTTTTGTTAATTACCTTCAGTATTTTTGATTATTGCTGTTTACAAGCCTACTATTTTATTCTTACAACAAGCAAAAGGAGAGCAAAATTGTAATCTCCACAAGTAACCCTTGGACTGCAAAAAGATCCAATAAATCAATACTTCAGGAAATCAAGACAAACTGATCACTGGGAGGTATGATCATGAGGCTGAAATTCAAATATTTTGCCATATCATGAGAAGAGCTGCATTGCCTAGAGAAGACTCTGATGCTGGGAAAGATTGAAGGCACATGAAGAAGGAGAAAACAGAGACAGTGATGGATAGATGAGGTCATCGACAATGAAAATGAGCTTGAGGCAGCTCATAGGGGCTCTGATGTGCCTGGCATGCTGTGGTCCATAGGGTCTGAAACAATTGAAGGGCTAAACAACAACAACAACAATCTGTCTCCAGTTCTTCAAGGTATTGTATTTGAGAACAGGTGGGTCAGTCAGTGGTTGAACCATTGTGGTTGAACCATTTTGATTTACTTACCTGTGATCCTGAAAATCTGCCTTATTTCCACATTATCACTGATATATTTAAAAAACAGCTGTAGGCCATTTGTGAAAAACGTAATAGGGTTTTGTTAGAAGTGTTTGTGTGTGGCACATAAAATAAGATTTACAACTGATATTTTAGTTTTATCCACAATACACTAAATCAGCTTGCAAAACACATTCTAACCATTATTTTTGGTGTTTTAGAGTATTGTCAGTTTTTCAAGAAGAACAGCTAAAGCTCTTCACTTAAGACGTCCTAGAGATAACTGTAATACACTACTTCCTATGAAGAACTCAAATACCATAGAAATGCCAATGGCTACCATTTTCTTCTCATTGTATGAGTCGGTTTCAATCTGTAATGTTTTAGTGCTCCCCTCTCCTAATTAGTTCTGCCTTCTCTCTTAAGATATCATTACCTTATGTGCACATCCAGCTTGCCATTAAAGTAGGCAAATGTTCAAAATCATTTCCTAGCTTGTACCCTTATGTTTATAATTAACAATTCATGCAGGGGTAGAGCTATAAATTCTGATTGCTGTGTTCTTATTCTTGCTTGGCTCTATTTAATGCAGTCCCTAAGGGAAGGCTTCTTAAAAGGAGGGGAAAAAATAATACACATTCAGTTCCTGGGTATACAGAAAGTGTGTGCATTTTTAGGCAACTTAAGGAACCGCAAGAGAAGTCTGCCCAAAACAAGGGTCTTTGTGAATCATAAAACATTTTCATGAGTTCCAAGTTAATGTTTTAAAATATAAAAAAAGCTAAATTCCTCACACAAAGCTTTTAGTTATCCCTCCCTTTTTTAGATTTTCTAAGTTTTTATATAAAAAAACTTGTTTATATGTATATTTTTTTTAAATGCTTTTTTAGCAGCTTCCCAGATTAATCTCACATTTTAATTGTTATAACATTTTAGGATTTTTAGCTGCATTTGTTATGTTTTAACATGTATTTATTAGCTTTGTTTTTAGATAAAAATAATATAAATAAAATAAATATATAAAAAATAAAATGTTTAGAGAAAACAGATCTATCAACCAGAAGAAAATCGGTATTATGTTAATAAGAAATACAATCTGTATTAACTGAAGAACAAAATCTAAAACAGAACTCCTGTAAAAATGATAAAAAAAGCTGGTGATTTTTATGGCTTCTACAATCCTGTTGTTTTAACCTGCCCATCTGCTCTTGTAATAAAAGTATCATAGAGCTGGAGAAAGCTAGATAATAACTTTTATGGAAGTGTAAGTCTAGCGTGCCCTTCCCTCTCTGCTTTTAAACATTTTTTTTTTTGTGTCTTCATTTCCGATCACATACGTAATAGTAAGTTGATATTGTGCACTGAATAGCGTATGACAGACTCAAAGCTCATTGAAGGTGATGTTTAGAGAACAACTCTACAGGAGTTCCCAAATAAACGTTTGAATGAATGCATAGTAAATGCTGACTTAATATTGTGCTTTAGCCTCCATCCTGACCCCTGCTACACACACACACACAAGTAAAAATAACTGCAAACATACTTTTGAGAAGAAAAATACAAACAAAAGGCATAAATAGTTTCAGTTTAGACATTACCTAATTTCTGCTTTTTACCACGAAGGCTTAAAGCATTTTTTCATCCAGGATTCTATTAGTATTTTTTTTTACTTTCTTTATAAGGACAATGAAAGTACAATAAGAATAAACTTAAAGATAAGGCATAGCATTAAATCTTTATAGGCATATTTAAGTTTCCTAGATTATGAATGCATCTGATAGGGGAGAATACGTAGTGCACCTGAAGCATTTTTTGCATCAAGAAATCCCAAAATATACATTGCTACATTTAACTGGCAGTAAGCAAAATATCTTCTATTTTTTGTTAATTGAATTTGAGAATAGACTCCCCCTTAAAACCCAGGCTAAATTAGCATAACATTTATAATTTGTCATGGCCAATCGGTGGCAGCTGTAACATTGTAGCAAACTATGAGGATCCTATCTTTGCAGCAAAGCTTCATGGGTTATGTAGTCTGCCACATATACATGTAAGAAGGTGCTATGTATTTTCATATGAGTGTCTCACATTCATTCTGCAGTTTATTCCACCTCAAGTCTCTGCAACACATTCCACCCCAGTCCATAGAGTTTACTTACAAAATACATTCATACTGCTATACCAAACACTGGCTGCAATATGGATTCAGCCTTGGTTACTTCTTTGCACCCTCTACCACCATTGCTGGAAGGCAGTTCTATGTATAAACTACTGTAATTTTTTCCCCCATTTGAATTGCAGACGGTTTGAAGGGCTGATTGTGTTTGGCAGAACTAATAAACCCCCAGCTGAGGTAGCTCTCAGCTCTGCAGATTATCTCTCCCACTGCGGCAAAGAATAAAATAGAGTTTACTTACAAAATACAATCACACTGCTATACCAAACACTGGCTGCAGTGTAGGTTCCGCCTTAGTTACGTCTCTGAACCTTCTACCACCTATGCTGGAAGGCAAATCTATTCTCTCTCTGTATCCCCCCCCTCTCCCCATCTCTCTCTCACCCCCTCCTCTCTCCCCCCACCGCTGTGCTGTGCTGCTATAGGGTAGGACGGGTTGTCGACATAGACGGCTCTGGGGGAAGGAAATCGGGATTTCAGTTTACTGCAAATAAATCTGTAAGTACACTGAACTTTTCAATTTAATACATATTTTCTGTTAATGGGTGGTTGATAGAAATATTTAAAACCAGGGACACTTCCATATACATTTAATACAGAGACAACCTGTTGTTATTCTGTATGTGTATAAACTTACATTAATAAACAATTACCTCATTGCTAAAATGTATCTATTTTTTCTTAATTACACAAAAAATGGAACATTTTAAGTCTCTGTTGATACAAAGTGTATCCTGCCTATTAGTTACATAGTAATTGAGGTTGAATAAAGACTTTTCGTCCATCAATTTCAACTTTTTTAGATCTCTCCTGATCATTATAGTATGTGGATTATTTATTACCTGTTAATTGTTAATTGGTTATTGATCTAGAGGAAGGAAACAGAAAAAAAAATATGGAAGGTACTGGCAATCGGATTCCTCCCTGAATCAACCCTCCTCCCCTAATTATCTAGGATAATGCCCTTTTTCTTAAAAAAATATATCCAACACATTTTTAAAGTTATCTATTGAATCTGCTGTCACCACCTCCTTTGGTAGAGAATCCCACAGTTTAACCACCCTTACTGTGAAGAACCCCTTTTCTTTCTCTAAGGTGGAATCTTTCTTTCTTCTAATCTCAAGGGATGCCCTCTTGTCAGTTGAAAACCTCTTGGCTCAAAAAGTACACCTAACAAATCCCATACTGACCCTGGATGTATTTATACAAGGTAATCATATCTCCTCTTAGACGTCTTTTTTCTAGCGAAAATTAGTTTAATTTGCTTACTCTTTCTTCATTACTTAGTCCCTCCATTCCTCTTATTAGTTTTGTACTTTTTCCAGCTCTAAAATGTCCTTTTTTTTTAACTGGTGCCCAAAATTGTACTTTATATTCCAAATGAGGGCGAACTAGGGATTTGTATAGTGGCAGAATTATATTTGCTTCCCTTGCTTCTATACCCTTCTTAATACATGCTAATATTTTACTTGCCTTTGCAGATGCTGCTTGGCATTGAGCACTGTTACCTAGGTGGTTGTCCACAAGTACTCCCAAATCCCTTTCTATATCAGATACCCCTAGATTTGCTCCATTAAGGTTATAAATTAAATGGCTATTTTTCCTTCCCAGATGCATAACTTTACATTTATTTGTATTAAATGTCGTCTGCCATTTAGTTGCCCATTCCTCTAATTTATGTAAATCCCTTTGTAGGCAAAGTTACATCATTTTCTGATTTAATTACCTTGCACAACTTAGTGTCATCAGCAAAAATTGAGACAATACTTTCTAGTCCTACTTCTAAGTCATTAGTAAATATGTTAAAAATTAGAGGACCTAATACTGAACCCCGAAGAATCCCACTGACAACATTTGTCCAATCGGAGTATGTTCCATTTACAACAACCATTTGCTTCCTGTCTTTTAGCCAGCTTTCAATCCATGAGCAGATATTTACTGCAATTCCTGCATCCCTTAGTTTATACAATAGTCTTGCATTTGGCACTGTATCAAAAGCCTTTGCAAAATCAAAAAAGACTACATTCTCTGAGTTGCCCTGATCCAAGTTCCTACTAACCTCCTCACAGAAAGTAATGGAATTTGTTTGACATGACCTATCCCTCATAAATCCATGTTGACTCCTACTTATAATCTTGTTTAAATAGACATATTTGTGTATACTATCCCTTATTAACCCTTCTAAAAGCTTTCCCACTACAGGTGTGAGGCTTACAGGTCTATAATTCCCTAGATTAGTTCTTGCTCCCATCTTAAACATCACTGTATAAGAGTCCATGTCTTCAGAGTCCATGGCCCTCATTCATTTGCAATTTGGCCAATTGAATAGGGGTCTAAATAAACACATAACATATTTTTTTTAAGAAGTTTTTACTTGGTAAACATCTATCCAAAAGCAAGGTTTTCACTAACTAAAAACTTATTTAAAAAAAATATGTTATGTGCTTATTTAGAGCCCTATTCAATTGGCCAAATCGCAATTGAATGAGGGCCCATGTGTTTAGGCCTCAAGTCACCACGGCATAACTTCTGCTCAGCTGGGCACTCCTCTGGATGGCTCTTCTGGACACCTCTTCATGGACACACACACACACCTAGACTTAGACTAAAAAACTCTCTGGACTTTGTATATCTTTCTTGGACACTCCTCCTTGATATGTGACTGTCCATCTCAACTGAAATCATCTCACCTCCCCCCAAACTCCATAAAAACTCCATAGATGGGAATCTAACACGCACAGATGTCCCCTTGTTTACATATAAATACTCTGGGCTAAGAGACCCCCTATTATGTTGTCTATATGATAGATGCAAGAGTCCACCACACCCAACTGCTCTTTTGTTTACCCATAAACAACCCCAGGCATCAGTCTACAGTATCAATGGAACAGATAGTCACACCTCAAGTTTCCCAGGGCACAGTTTGTTTGTGATGAGTTAGTTGTGACTGAACACAATTTATATATCATCACTTATAAAATATATGTAGTTGTATAAATCTTTATAAGATACATTTATTAAAGACACAATGTTTAAAAATGTTCACTGTATAAGCCATATCTTACAACAGTATTTGAATTAGTTAGCAATACCTTCCCATTATCTATAGTAACCCTTCCCCTTCTCATCTCCCATGGGTAATTAATTAATCCCTTTCCCCCTCTAAACTTTCTACCCCATTACTTTCATCGGATCCCTTACCGCCACCTTCTAGTTTAAAAACTCCCCCAGCATTTCTATCATCCTTTCTCTCCTTATTAAAGTGCAATCCATCACTTCTATAGAGATTGTACCCAGGTGAGAAGTCAGCCCAGTGCTATAAAAACCAAAACCGCTCCTTAGTGCACCACTCCAGCACACTGGGTGGTGATTGTTTCTAGGTAAGAGCAGTTTTGATAGCAGCTTTTACAGTACATTGACCAGTTAACCCAAGCTGCCTTGTTTAGTTGAGTCCAGTATTCTATGCCTGCACAGATTTGTTAAAGGTTCATTTTTGTTCTGATGAACTCTATACCAACTTCTCTGGAGCGGAGCACCTGTCCACATTGCTCAAAGAGAACAGAAACCTGATTTTTCAGCCATATTAAATTAAAAAAATTAGAAGGTCTGTTTCCTTCAAAATGTACTTATAAGCGGTGTTACAATTTAATTGAATGGGACACATATCCCTGCAACCTGATTGGCTGCAACAATGCAAAAGTAAGTGGCCTGTATATTAGACATGTAAACATAGATTTTATTGTATTTGGTTTCTAAGTGAACAATGCATATATTTAACCAATTCTAAAATGATTTCAACATTTTTTTTGAGATCTTTACTGTGAGGATGTTGGTGTAAGTAACATGTAGGAGCAGCATTTCACTCCTCCCACACTAAGTAGCATAACATAAAAAAAAGATGGGGTAAGGTCATGAGCACATAGATAGTCCTGCACAGAAAGGACTTGATAAATATTTCCAGCTGTGTATGTGGAGACTGGTAGGTTGTAAATAATCCCAAAACAAGATATTACACAACAATAATACCTTACCAGTCAGGACTATAATCTAATTTTTTATTTATCCAAGCAAAAAAGGTGCAGTTAGTAATAAATATAAAACCTAAAGGAAGCCATAGAATGGCATTCTTCATTAAGACCATGTGCGTCCAATCTCCAAATTTGAATAAGAACCCTCTGTAGGAGTTTCATGGTAATAGAGACATGAGGCTGCACAGTCATCTGCTTTATTACCATCAAGGGGATTCACCACCAGGATGCCATTTTTAGGAATGGAGACATCGGGCATCACAGTTGAGATAGATGTTATGAGTGCAGGACGTTGCACATTCATCAGAACCTCCAAGACTCATGTGACAACTCTTTACATAGGGTGAAACAAAAATCTCAAAATGCCTTAAGTTTTACCCTTGTATTAAATAACCACTGTATGTATGTATATATATATATATATATATATATATATATATATATATATATATATATATATATATATATATATATATATATATATATATATATATATAAATTGGAGAAAATCTACATTTTTGGAGACCCTTTATTGCTTTATTGTGAACACTGCCAAAAATTAACAAGCAGGAGAGTGTCATTTATCCAACCATACAAAGTTCTGGAAAGAGCTATCATCTATGGTGATACATGGAATACTTTTGTAATTGTTGCCAGTATTCAATCCATACAAACACTAGGCATACTCACTTAGGCAATCACATTATTTAAGAAACACAAAAAAGTATATTTCTACAGTGGTGCTCGATATAAAAGCCCAAGACTGTGCTCCTTGAAAATGATCTTTTTACTCTAAAGGATACCATGAAAATGTAAAACTAACACCAACATTAAACATTTTAAACTGCTGTGCTCTAGAAATATATCATTTTTATTGAAAAAGGCAAAATGTGATCAAACAATTCTAAGAGACTACATGGTTTTGTTTCCTTAGCCTCTGCGTTTTGTAATCGCGGACTACACTGGATAGTCGGTTTTTCTTTCTTGGCTGTTTGAAGTAAAATTGAATTATTATATGAAATTTTCCTGTAGAAAGCACTTTACACTTCAAAAACACCTTCTATAATGGAAAAAACGTACTGAAAAGATGTAAATGTAAGTAACTGCTTTGTTTAATTTTGTCAACTAGCCCAGCATTTAATATACAGCTGTTGTAGGAAGGCTGCTGTTTCCACAGGTAGCGTAACTGAAACTCCTCATAATGTATTGAAAATCACCTATATTTTTGCTCCTAATAATGTGTTTTGTGAGAATGTGAGAGTCAAGTCTTTGTAGATTGTTGGCTGCTGCCAGTGTTTATTAATCTGTTTTTAGCATCCTGGCTGTGACATATCCTAAAATGGACAGATGTTTTAGTTTTGTGTAAAATATGCTATTCCAAGCAGCATAGGCTACTGCTAGACAGGAATGTACAACATGTTCACTGCCACAGTATACCCCAGAATAAACATGCAGATAAGGAGAAAGCTAAATTGTTTGTAGAACTGTTTTAACAAACTCGTGGACATCAATAAGCACATGTTTTAAATGTGTCTTGTCTGTTGTACCTTAACCAGTAAAAGCACACAATTAAAAAAAATATTTATAAAATATACTATTTAAATAACAAAACTAAAATTTTATTAATAAGGATCTCTTGAATTGGTTAGATGTAATTGATATTGATTGCAACACTGCTATTTTTCTTCAGAACCTTCTTCAGTTTTCTTAACTTATTTTACCATTTCCTGTTTGTCTGTCTTTATCATCCTATACTTGCATAGCTCCAACATATTCCTCACACTATATGACTATATAACCAGTGTGTTTAAAATGATACACAGGTATGGAAAGCGGTGACAGTTGTTGCACATATATATGACATGTAGGACACCGATTATCTGGCATACTTTTTTCCATTGCCTTGCTGGATTAATTTATTTGCCAGATCAATGGTGGTCCAGCAAATGGGGTCAATCAGGCAAAACCACCCATTCCATTCACTGCCCACTTTAACCCTGTGAACTCCTGCAGCAACCTGAGGGCATCACGAGGCTGGAGGCTGTGCGGGGTTGTGATTGGGGCATAGACTGACAGCTGAAGCAGTGATCAGCTGTTAGTGCAAAGGTTGCTGCAACAGGAAAGAGACTGCTGAATTAAAGAAGGTGCCAGATTATCAGAAGCTGGATAATTGGAGTGCTACTTGCATAACGTTGTTTTGGTGTAAATTGTCAACTACATGTATAAGCAATTTTCAAAATAAAGATACTGTATATACTTGAGTATAAGCTGACCCGAGTATAAGCCGAGGCACCAATTTAACCCCAAAATACTGGGAAAACCTAGTGACTCAAGTATAAGCCGAGGGTGGGAAATGCTCTGCCCCCTGTGTCTTTCATGTGCCCACTGTGTCTCCTGTGCCCCTTTCTGGTGTCCCCCCTCTCCCTCCCCTGTGTCTCTTTCCCCCCCCCTCTCCCTCCCCTGTGTCTCAATCCCCCCCTCTCGTGTCTCTTTCCCTCCCCCTCCCTTATCATCCTCCTCATCCTCCCTCCTCATCCTCCTTCCTCATCACTTCCCCCCTCTCCAATTACACCCCATCTCCCTTTCCCCTCACTTCCCTTCCCCCCCCTCTCCCTTTCCCCTCACTTACCTTCATCAGCTGCTCCTCTGCCCCTCTTCTGACTGTGTCAGGACCCGGCATATGCTAACGACGCAACGTCACATGCGCGTCATGTCATTAGCATATGCTGGGTTCCGACTCATCCTCACTCCCCATCCTCCCTTCTAATCACTTACCCCCTCTCCAATCCCCCCCCCCCCCCTTACCTTCATCAGCTGCTCCTCTGCGCATCTTCCGGCTGTGTCAGGACCCGGCATATGCTAATGACGTGATGCGTAACATTGTACAAGCCATCTTTTTACTGGGGCTTGTGTGCGCCTTTGTGACATACTTCTTAATTTGTGGACTGTGTGATAAATTAGATTCTTGCTTTTTTATTATAAATCCTGTAACTAACTTTATTTAATTAATTTAATTATCTCATTTAATCATACAACATTTACCCTTTTGCTTTCTTTTAGCAAGCGACCCAATTTAATAGTTTGACAGCATCTGGAACCTCTCCCTTTGCTTAGTTTTAGCAAGCCAAATAATTTAATAGTATGTCAGCTTCTGAACCTTTACATTTCTCCCTGTATACTCCATGTGTGCTACCATTCTGGCAGCTATGACTAATCTAAGGTCACATTAAAAGGGGCAAATGTTAATTAAAAAAAAATATTTAAAACATAAAATAAAAAATAATCTTTGTTATAATAGATGAAGTGGCTTTACTGGCTGAATAATATAGAGGCTGAACATTTTTGGCAATGACAAAAGCAAATTAGCATATTGCTTCATTAGTTAGTACACTGTGCCACTATTTACGGTATACTGTTTCTGAAGAGTTATTTAGCTTAGAAAAACTAATTTGTGGTGTTGCCAGTATGCTTTGGGGTGACACAATATGTACTGTCTAAGAGTAATTAAAAAGTGGTACACAGTGCACTAAAATTGCCCTTTACTTGTAAATGGCAACTAAACTGGGTCAACCCTATGTATTAATGAGCAGTACATTATGGCAACTTGGGGAATGAAGGAAACTAGTAATGGATTATCCTCTTTTTAAAATCGCGTTCAACAAGTTTCAACTGCATTAACAACTAACAGCCTTATTAAATTGTGATTCAGTAAATGTAATAGGGCTCTATATAAGCACACAGCATATTTTATTTACAGAAGTTTTTAGTTAGTGAAGACCTTGCTTTTGGATAGAAGTTCACTAAATAAAAACTTCTGTAAATAAAATATGCTGTGTGCTTAAATAGAGCCCTTTTAAATTCACAGAATCGCAATTTAATAAGGCTGTCATTGTCTTAATAAGAAGTTATTGCTTTTTAAATGCACAAAAAAAATCTTCACACTATTGATGTTATGTAATGCTATCTTGATTTTATTTTGTAATGGTGAATACATTTGGTACCACTGTTCATATTATTACTATATGAAGCTGTATAACACTAAAAAATAGGCTATAGATCTACTGGTACAGTCGCTGTTTTGGTATCCATATTTGCAAAATATGATATTAAGCCACATCACATGATGAGCTAGGCATTCACCTCACGGTATCTTCCTAATATGACTTATGATGAAGTGAGAAAGTGTAATATTAATGCTGCTGAACCAGTGACAATGACAAAGAGTGTCAGATTATTCAAAAAATACTTTTGTTAGATCTCATTCATTAACATTTACCTAATATGCATATGTGAGAGTTTGGTTTGAATGTTGTAGCGATCATAAAAAGCAAATTCATAGAGCAGGTTTGAATTTAATGCATTAACTGTTTGTTGTATTTTTAGAAAGTTGTAGTAGACATTTTTTTAAAGTCTGGATTATATCTGTTATTCATTGCATTGTATTATCTTTCTTCTTTACTGAATTGTATTTGTGAGAGTTTCTGTTATGTGTTTATCTGTTCATGGTGCCTAATTAGGTATACAGTGTGCATGCTATTTGATGCATAATGTAATCACATATATAGTTGTGAGCATACAAGCTGTTGCTCACGCTTGCGGGCTCGCATAGCGAGCCGCGGCCCCTCGCAAAATTTACGCTGTTACGCAAGGAAAATACGAGACACGTTACGAACCATTACGACCTCGCAAAAATCGGCCGCAACACTCGCACATGAAAACATTAAAAATACAACAAATACACACAACAAATACATAAAAAGCTTACTTACAGGAAGAGGGAGTATCCAGGACCTCGAAAACTAAAGTTACACCTCAATTTAACTCAAATTAAAAGAGTTTGGAAAAAAAAGAAACGGGGCTACAGCAGTCTAAAGACGCAAAACTCCACCAAACACCTACGTATTTGCCTAAAAACACCTAAAAGAGTAAAAAACAAGGACGCGGCTACAGCAGTCTAAAGACGCAAAACTCCACCAAACACCTACGTATTTGCCTAAAAACACCTAAAAGAGTAAAAAACAAGGACGCAACCCGCGCAACCCCAAAAACATTACAAACACTATAAATACAAACAACAAACAAATAAAAAGGTTACTCACAGCAAGGGGTGGCACCCAGGACCGCTGCATGTGAAGTTACCCCTACATTTAAGCACAAATTTCGGAGTTTAGATACCTGAACATCACCTAAGCGAGAGAAAAAATGGCCGCCGGACAAAACGAAAACAAGGCTAAAGGTCCCTAAACACGCAAAACACCACCAAACAGCTACGGATATTCCGAAAAAGTCGCACGACATAGAAAACAAGGACGCTAAACCAGCCACATTATATACACCAAACACCATTAGCTCACTTACAATTTCATTGCCGTCATTTTTTGACGGGCAATTCGCTAGTATATAAATAAGCATGAGCACACCTTTTCAGTTTAGCCACAGAAGTCTCTATATAATAAGAACAGTTCATAGATAAGGTGATATATATTTTTAAAATTTTCAGTTTCATTGTTTGTTGTTATTTTTGTGCCATGCTAAATAAAATAAATACAATTATTTGGAAAATAAGAAATATATGCATGTATGTAATTAATATCAAGCATTTAGCGTTGTGCTTGGGACTGAGTTTTCAGGTGAAATCTCGTTACAGCATCTAATCATACGGCATGGGTGGAGGGATTTTCAGCCACTGGCTTGATGGCCTTAGATTGGGTCATTTAAAAATAACATATTAGGCTGTGCTATGATATACATTTCAATTTATGAAACTTTTGATACTACATATTTTCTACTATGTGAATATTTTAGCATATGGTGCAGTTCTCCAACTTATTTTTAAAATAAGATCAATCATTAATTTATAAATATCTTTAAATCCCAAATTTAATGATGCACCACCTCAAAGTAACAAAGGGAACTGCTCCAGACCTTTATTCAACATATTGAAAAAATTACCTTCCTGCTAAGAGTTTATAAGCTCCTGTGAAGTAACCAAACTACGTAGCAGCATGAACATTATACATGGGAATCTTATCATTCACTTCCATTCTTCTATTTTTATCTACAATAAATAATTATTGATTTCATTGCAATCACAAGACTGTCTCGACATCTTAATATTTAATTCATTTACAGTTTAATTGATGTAAATATGTGTGTTGAGAATTCTAGTTTACTTTTATTCAGTCTAAAAAAACACGGCAGCAAATAATGGCATATTTGTGTAATCTCCACAACCACAGCTATGACTGTAAAATAGAACTAGTCCATGAAATACAGTTGTGTGCAAAAGTTTGCATACCCTTGGCCATTTGGTAATATACAGTATGTACCATTTTTAAAGAAAACATGAGTGTGCAGGCAAAAACACATTTCTTTTATATCTTATGGGATTCATATTCCACTGTAGGTTATACCAGAATGGCACAATCATAAAACAAAACATGGCAACAAAGAAAAAAAAAATTAACCTGTTCAAAAGGTTTCATACACTTAGTTCGTAATACTGTGTATTGCCCCCTTTAGCATCAATGACAGCGTGCAGTCTTTGTAATAGTTGTCTATGAGGCCCCCAATTCTTTCTGGTGATATAGCTGTCCATTTGTCTTGGCAAATTGCCTCCAGGTCATGCAAAGTCTGTGGTTGTCTTGCATGAACCGCACATTTGAGATCTCCCCAGAGTGGCTCGATGATTTTAAGGTCAGGGGACGTGATGGCAACTCCTCAACCTTTTTCTGCTGTAACCACAGGAGGGTCAACTTAGCCTTGTACTTAAGGTCATTTTAATGCTGCAAAGTCCAAGAGCGTCCCATGCGCAGCCTTCGTGCAGAAGAATGCAAATTTTCTGCCAAGGTTTTCTGATAACATGCGGCATCCATCTTGCCATCAATTTTCACAAGATTCCCCGTTCCTTTAGAGCTCCCCCCCCCCCCCCCCCCCCCCAAATATCAGTGAGCCACCACATGATTCACAGTGGAGATGGGATTCTTTTCACTATAGGCCTTGTTGACCCCTCTCCAAACATAGCGATTATGGTTGTGACTATAAAGCTCTATCTTGGTTTTGTCACTCCAAATTACAGTATGCCAGAAGCTGTGAGGCGGGTCAAGGTGTTGTCGGGCATATTGTAGCAGGGCTTTTTTGTGGCATTGGTGCAGTAAAGGCTTCTTTCTGACAACTCAACCATGCAGCTCATTTTTGTTCAAGTATGGTCATATTGTGCTCCTTGAAACAACCGCACCGCTTGTTTTCCAGAGCAGCCTGTATTTCTCCTGAGATTACCTGTGTTTTTTTCTTTGTATTCTGAACAATTCTTCTGGCAGTTGTGGCTGAAATATTTCTTGGTCTACCTGACCTTGGCTTGGTATCAAGAGACACCCACATTTTCCACTGACTGGCATTTTCAAGGCTTTGGATATTTTTTTATATCCTTTTTTCATCTTTATTAAGTTACCTTGTTACGCAGGTCTTTTAACAGTTCTTTTCTGCTCCCCATAGCGCATAATCTAGCCTGCTCAGTGCATCCAAGTGAGAGCTAACAAACTAGTTGACAATTTATACACAGACACTAATTGCAATTTAAAAAGCCACAGGTGTGGGAAATTAAACTTTAATTGCCATTTTAACCTGTGTGTGTCACCTTGTGTGCCTGTAACAAAGCCAAACATTCAAGGGTATGTAAACTTTTGATCAGGGCCATTTGGTTATTTCTGTTATGATTATGATTTAAAAAGGAGCCAATCAACTATGTGATGGTAAATGGCTTCATGTGATCACTATTTTTCAATAAAATATATATATTTTTTTTGCATGATCAGTCATATTTTCAAAATAAATGCTAAAATTTCACAATTTCTGCC
Source organism: Discoglossus pictus (assembly GCA_027410445.1). Lineage (NCBI taxonomy): Eukaryota > Metazoa > Chordata > Amphibia > Anura > Alytidae > Discoglossus > Discoglossus pictus. The sequence continues at coordinate 371,735,065 of CM050163.1, forward strand.
AGGGTATGCAAACTTTTGAGCACATCTGTACATGGAACATCATCACTCTAGCACTAACATTTTCTGTTAGTCTGTTTTATCATTACATATGCAAATCTTGTAACTAGGTAAAATTACTTAAGCTTGTGTTCTAAATAAACACATAATGCAATGTTAATTCTTATTGGTTGACAAGGCTAAACACACATTTAGTAGAACAAGCTCTCAGTTTAATTATACATTCAAAGCAATTTATTCAGGGCTTGCTATGCCATATATCACCGTACAAAGTACAGTAGTACAAATAAGGAATAGTACATTAGTGATTGTATTTGAATGTCTAAAAATAAGTTGATAAAAACTTATTTTTTGCTCAAATTTCTCAGAAATACAGTATATGCACTGCAGTCTGGGAAAACTGGGCGGGACATGCAAATGAGGCCACACAATGCACCATCACTCTGTCAATCCAAACCATTTTAAACATGGCTCCTTTTAAGCATATGCTTACTGTATTTCACAGTTTTAGACATAGCAACGGATGGATTTATATATAAAATAAACAAAGAAAAATGTAGTTGCCTTTTAATAAGCAGAGGTGCATGATTCTCATTCCTTTTTTCCAAAATACAAACTACGGGAAAATGGTAACAGCCTTTTTTTTTAAAAAACTTTCCTGGAATTGTAATAGAAATGTGTGCAAATCAAGGTAATTTCCAATTGTTTCAGAAGACAAATTGTGGAGACCATCTAAAAATGGTTTCCCTTATACAAGTGACAATTTCTAGTTCTGATATCCCTCAGAATAAAAGGCAATTCTGCTTTTATAACTTTTTGATTAATTTAGATCTATAAAAATGTGTGTGCCCTATATATACACTTTTCTTTCTCATTCAGTCATTTATCACATCTGTATCGATATGAAAGCTGGCTACACATCGTGTTTTAGGTAACGCAAGTCTAGATATATTGACATTATGCCAGTAAGTACCAAAACACATATTTGACTGCTTTACTATTTCAAATGCATGATCAGGTGTTTGTAGTTAACATTTGGCCCATATAAGGGCAGCCTGTAGCAGCTCGTTTAGCCATTTTTGGGCTATTAGGGGGTTTTGATGATATTTACCTGTTTTTCGGGAATCTTATGACTATAGTCTCCTATTTAATATGTTGTACTTTAGGCTGCTATCGGTACCGTGCTATTTGCAATTGAAATAGTATAGCAGTCAAATATGCTTTTTGGTAAAGCTGCAATAAGTTTGAGCACTGTTGATAAGAGGCTGCTGTTCATGTTTTTGTCAGTGTGTGTTGAAAATATATTTTAATTATTTTAATGTGATTTACTTTATGGAATGTTAATGCTCTATAGGATGATCTGGAAAGGTGTAGGAAGGTGTATCAATGGCTGGAAGTTGGTGGCAATTTATTTTTTGAGAAATGTATTTTCCCATTGCTGATAGGGATCATTAGCCAGCTTTGGGTGCCTCCACCTTCCAGATAGAAGGTTTCCCTTGAGGGACATAGTCATCCCCTATCCTGCAATTAGTATCTAGTGACTTTTTAAAATTATCCTTTAGTAACAGGAACCACCATCCAGTTTGTGGTGCATTATAGCCATCCAGAGGAACTTAGGACCCATCCTTTATATTGTGAGGTGCAGGGCATTACACATATGGTATTCTATGCAGCGTTTTTTCCATAATAATAATTATAATAAATTAGTTCCAATTATTATAGATTTTTTGTTGTATTAATAATAGAAAAAAAAAACAAAGTCAGAGGTGCTCATCAGAGAACAAACTAACCTTAATAGGTTAGTTCTATGGACATGATAACCCACTCTGAGAGCAACCTCTTTTAGCTCACTTGTGCCCTTCACAGGGAGAGATATCATGTAGTATATGAGTCGGGCCCCACTCAAAAGAGTGACCCAGCCCCGAAATGCCAGGCAATTCAACCCTGAACAGGAGAAACCGCAAACCCCAGACGCGTTTCAGCCTTTATGGACCTCGTCAGTGACGTGCTGCTGAGCTCCCTAAGGCACAGTGAGCAAGGAGTCCATGTCTGGAGTCTACTATCCCCCTTAGGGAGACTTTACCCTAAGGGTAATTTGCATAAACAAAACAACTAAGTCTCCCTGAGGGTGATAGGGGAAGCCAGACGTGGACCCCTTGCTCACTGTGCCTTAGGGAGTTATCAGCTACACCTCACTGATGAAGCTCAATGAAGGCTGAAATGTATGTCTGGGGTTTGCTGTTTCTCCTGTTCCGGGTCGATTTGCCTGGTATTTCGGGGCTGGGTCACTCAAGTGAGTATGACCAGACTGATATACTACAGGATATTTCTCAATGTGAAGGGCACAAGTGAGCTAAAAGAGGTTGTTCTCAGAGTGGGTTATGTCCACAGAACTAACCTATCAAGGTAAGTTCGTTCTCTGATACAGCACCTCTATTTTGGGTCTCTGAGAACAAAATTCTAAATGCTTTTAACAATCTTGTTAATAGGCTCAATAAACCACATGTGGATTTTTAATAGTGCATAAACCTCTCGTTTGTTATTTTTAATCTCAAATATTCTTCCATCCCTCATATTTACAATTTATTCTGTACCTGTTGCATTAATTTGCTGTTTTGCTCAAGAAACGCTGATAAATTATCTCTCATTTCCCCATATCTAGTTTCATCTAAATATTATTAACCAAGATTAGAAATAAATCTTGCCAAACTGGCGTGATCTTTATATCTACATAGGTAAGTATCCATGATCACAAGCTGTGAATACCTTGTGTAGTGTAGTTTCCTTTCCACAAGCCACACAATGCCTCCATGACTGATTTTGTTTGCTGAAGAGAGCTCTCCTGCAAATTGGGATGTCATGGATTTTTTCATGGCAAATTAATTCATATTATTTAATTTGTTTGTGAATTATAAAATGCACAGTTATTACAGGATTTATATATTGCTTTAATTATGTCTTCATATTAGGTTGTCGCCAAAGTAATCTAGTTAACTATACTTTGAAAATGTTCTGTTACCAACCAGTATTATAAACTTACTGATTTATGTTGACCTTTGTGTGACCAGTTTAACATTGTTATTTTTAATGAACGATGCTTTCTTGATAATCAGTCATTTACAGCAGACATATTAAGTTCTATTTTATATTTTTTTATAGCTGTGGTGATGTAAATTGTATATCATATTTGGTGCAGTGAACATTTGCTATGTCATTTACCAACAAAAATAAATTATAGAGATAATAATCATTACCATAATAATAGCATGGTATACAGACTAACGTATTAACATCTACTTTCTGTATCCGCTGTCTTATTATTTACTCTGTTGCATCCATGTATTTACCAAATATTGCTGATTCCAAAATCCATCGTTTCTCACATTTAGATTCCAACAAAATCTTAATTCCCAGACTTATTGTGTCCCATAAAAACAAGAAGAGGGGTGGGAGGGACAAGCGCAAAGCCAAACCAATCGTGAAATATGTACATCAAGGTTTATTATAACAAATAATTAAAAACATTACACTCACATTCAATATAATATCAATTCACGTTATATATGAGATGTCACAGTTATTGTGTCCCATCTTGATAACTACAACTCATTCTTAATTTACCTCCCCCACAATGCACTCTCAATCTAACCCCTCTTAGATTCTTCTTCTAGATTTATCAATCTGTACAGGTGTTTCTGATCTGTTGTTCCACTCTGTCAATCTCTTAAGTAACCTACTTTGAACATATGCCGAAAGATTCATGTTAAAATCTTGACCCTCACTTACAAAGCCCTCAACAATACTGCAGGTGTCTATATGTCTCTTCAGATCTCAAAACAATAAGTTATTTGTATAACGGCTTTCTCCAGAAAGGAACTAGTTAATTTCTCTTGTGATCCATATCAATATATATATATATATATATATATATATATATATATATATATATGTATGTATATATATATATATATATATATATATATATATATATATATTAATAATGAGTACTGCAATATAATTTGATACCTTGTAACAAACATGCCTGTAAATAATGCCAACACATTTGTAATGATGATACAGCCACACATAACAACAAAACCTATAACATCAAAGGATCATATTCATGTACATTGTCAAATGTGGTTTATATAATACAATGTACTTTATGTGACACAGGCTGTTACATTGGAGAAACCGGCCAACAAATGCATTTTAGGATGAATTTACACAGGCATTCAATAAGAAAACATAATGAAGACAGTTATTGTAGCCCAGTAGGACACCATTTTAGCCAGAATGATCACTCCATCCAAAACTTAAAAGTCAAAATACTCAGAGGAAAATTTAAAAGCATCCAAGAGAGAAAAGCATTTGAAATAAAGATGATCACATTCTTCAACACTAAAAACACAGGACTTAATATAGACTTGGGTTTTCTAACACATTGTCAGAATTTCATGTGATTTTTTTTCTTCTTATACTATAACAGGCTTAGCACTCTTAGTGCGGTGTTTGTCCAACAGGAAAGATATCACTGTGGACTACAGTGCTCTGCTTTTTCTTCCCTCTACCTAAAAGATTTCAGTTTGTTTTTCAATTGAGTTGTACAGTTTATATGTCACATTAAAGGTGGAAAAAGTTCTGAAATGATTTATCTTTGTCTCATTTTTTTACAGCACAGAAACCTGACATTTTAGCAGGGGTGTGTAGACTTTTTATATCCACTGTATATATTTAACTTGCTTTAGACATTCAAATGTGAACACAGATGTACTTTTTATTTACTGTACTACTGTACGGTGGAGGGCTTCTATCACTCTTTTGCCCACCATATTATAAATGATTGTTGTGGTGAACTACCTACTCATAATTTCCACAACACAGGCTGAGATCCCGCTCCATGCTGATGATAGCCAGTAAGCTTGAAACATGTACATGGATTGGATACTCAGCCTGTGTTTATTCCAACCTTGGCTTTGCATTAAAGCTGTGTAATACAGCATGCATAAGCTTAAAGGAAGCCATGTTTGATAATGGCTAAGGAATGAAGAGTGAGGCATTTGTGGCCATGTTTGTGTGTCCCAGCTCAACTTCCCAGAATGCAGTGTAATAACTGTTTTTCTTGGAACTCTGAGCTGGAAGCAGGTTTTTTAACTTGCTTTAGACATTCAAATGTGAACACAGATGTACTTTTTATTTACTATATATATATATATATATATATATATATATATATATATATATATATGTGTGTGTGTGTGTATATATATATATATATATATATATATATATATATATATATATACTGTATATATATATATGTATATACATATATGTATATGTGTGTATATATATAATGTTTTGCTATTACTGAAAAGGTTTTTGTGTGTAGCATGGCAAACCACTTTATATATTCATGTTCTGTCTTCAAATGTCTGGAAAGCATTTCTAGCAGTTCACTTCCACTGTGATGTAAAACGAGGAAACAGCTGGAGAATTAGAGAACTACTCATGAGGCAACGCAGCTTAAATCATGTTTTATGTTTTTACAGCAAATGACTTGCAAATGAGAGTGGATACTACTCTTGAAGATTACATCTTGCTCTGTTTTTTGTTCTGTTGCCTGAGTCCATAGATGTCAACTTCCAAGGATCCAAAGAAGTGGAATATGAACATAGCAGATGAAAATATATGACATTTTAATCAAATACTACTGAATGAGGCACTGTTAAATCCACAACATGCCCTGATTCAAAATGAAATCTGACTCACACAAGAGTGAAGAAAGCTGAAAAGCAGCTTCAAGGACTAGACTATATACATTTGTTATCCTCTTTAACTGGTGGTAGTTGAAATATAAGGTTTCATAGGGTAAATGTAATATGCTTACATTGAACATCTATCCTAATTAAGATTATTCTAACTATATCATACTACAAAGATAAAGTACTCATACTAGTCTGAATCAGACCCTTTTATTCCTAGAAACGGACCTCTACTGTGTTATAATGCTTAGTTTATTTAGAGTTCTTTATAAAAACCGGACCAACAGGATTAAGGCTAGATATTAAGATAATGCAATGGTGGCCCTGCAAAGGTCAGGGGAGGATGCCTAGATTTGTAATTGTTAGGTAGGTTAATGTTTATTGCATACTGCATTCAAACATAGTCAAGTATCCAGATATGTGGCCGTACAGACATACCATAGAACCCAGCAAAGACCCAAACCATTAACATCAATAGAATAATAATAACAATAGAAAAGCAAACATACCTGTGGCTGCTCATTGTATTGAGATGAGCTCTCACACAGTAGTGATGCACATGTTTTTTTTTTAGGAATAGGACAACATATTATAAAATGGAACCAAGTGCACGGTATTAGCATATATGTAAAGTTTGTTCATGCTCTCACTTTCCATTATCCAACCTAATTATTATAATTGTGTCAGCATTCAAAGCAATGATCATTTTTTCTCTAATTACTCTTGTGCCCTTTGCTATTACTTGCCCTAAGCATGCTTACTGTTCCATAAATAAAATTTTATGTGATATTTTATCATAATGTATTTTAATACATAATCTTTCTTATATTGACTTTAATGCAGTTATGTCCAGGCATTCTGCAATGACTAAATGTTTATATATATATATATATATATATATATATATATATATATATATATATATATATATATATATATATATAGTGATTAACAGTATAATTTGTCTTAATTTGTTTTATTTTAAACTAAAAGGAGTTTATATTTAGAACATAGCGGGAGAAAGTTTTTTTCTTTTATTTACATTTATTTACAAGAACAACGGCGCAACTTAGACACTTAAAAACAATTAAAAAGCATAGATGGGATAAAAAACATCCCCTTTTCCATTGTCTGAATGTAAGGTCTTATTATAGAGAATAAACTTTGTATTTACTGAACTGAATTTGCCTCAAAGCATTTGTATATTCTTTTATACAGTTCAGTATGTATTCAAACTATAAAATGACCAAAAATGTTTTAGAGACCTATTTGTACAGATTAGCAGGGCAACACTATAGTATTGAAAGAAAGAGAGTGTTTTTCCAAGCAGTACTTTCATTAATAACTTTAGTACCACAAATTAGAGATTGTACTCTGCCACCATATTTTTTAAGCCATATTGTAGTACTGTTAAATTAAATACTGCAATTGTAATTTATATACCATTATATGCTCTCCATATGTTATTAATTTAAATAGCTATAGGGATTTCTGAGTTGTGAAGAGCTGTTTTTGGAGCACCCCCAGTTCTAAGCTCCTATATCCTATATGCTGTTAGCTGTGGGAATATGTGGGTTGTATCGCCCTATTCTGGAGCACTCTCCGTTTTGGAGCTCCTATGTTTTAAACACTTCTTTCTAAATCTAGAAGTCACTAATTTAACATTTATAGAAAACTTAGATTCAAAACTAAAGTTAGTAAAGTTGGTGCTGATACTTCTAGTGCTACCTGTGCATATTATATCGGCTAAGCTTCTGTTTTGTCTCTATATTACGTCAGCGTATAGCTCCATGCTGTCTGTCTGAACTTTAGACGTCTGCGTGTGACGTCACGCCGTACGTTGACCCTGACGTATGTTTCAACGCAATATCGCCTTTCTCAAAGGGAAAGAAGGCGTGTTGTTCCTATTGAGGTATATTTATAGGGAGATTCATTACTATGGCAACCTGGAAACTAATGGAACAGTTGAATAAAGAATTCAATCTTGAATAGATATATCACTAAAGATGGAGGGAACTATTAGATTGTAATTTTGATATGGTAAAGGGATAACCATGATAATGATTTGGCTATATATTAATGACTGTGAAAAACTGAATTATGTATTACTTTATACTAATATTAGGTTCACTTCATACAATGGAGTCTAAAGAATAAGAAGGTACGTTGGTGCTTATTAGTGCACAGTGATATATGGGTTGATATTGATATATTAAACCTAAAAATTATTTCATAATGCAATTTGCTTGTTTAAATAGCGACTCGAATAAAGAAAAAGTAAAAATGTATAATAATTTTTTTGTAAAATATTTACAAAAAAGGGTAAATTCTTTTTGAGTACAGTGATAAAAGAACATTAATTTTTATTGAACCAAGTGAATATTGAAGGTGACATATATTTTATAAAAAAGTGCTAATTTCAAAGACTCCATTTTAATGTGAATATCAATTTTTTTACTTTATAAATTTTAATTATTCAAGTAAAATATAGATTAGCCAGTCCTAAAGTCTACAGTCTATTATTTAAATATGTTGAAAAATGGGGGTAAGTTGAATTGCCCAAACTATTAAAGATAGGCACTAAAACTAAAACCCTCATTTAAACCATCTGGTTTTTGTGCATGTAATTTATATATCCATGTGAATTCTTTTCTCAACAATATTTTATCCATATCTCTTCCTCTTAGGCCTAGTTTGGCTCCATCAATAGCAAAAAAGTGGACAGAATTGACGTCCTTATTATGATGATATTTTATATGTCTAGATAAAGGTGTATCGATATCTTTCTCAATAGCATATATATGTTCACCTATACGGCGCCTGATTTGGCGACTGGTTTTACCTACGTAAATCAAATTACAAGTACATTGGGCTACATAAATGACCCCTGTAGTACAACAATTAAAGAATCCTTTAATTATGTATTCATCTCCTGTATTTGGATTTATATAAGATTTTGCAGGCCTCAGAAATCTACAAAATTTACATTTACCACATCTGTAACATCCATTCAGTGGTTGTAACCATGTCTTCTTGAGTTCCTTTATTTCAAGGTGGCTGTGAATAAGTCTGTCTTTCAGGTTTCTATTTCTACGATAAGTTATGCTGGTATTGGGAGTTAGAACTTTTTTGAGTTCTTTATCTAATAGAAGAAGATTCCAATGTTTTGAAAAAATTTTTTTAATTTCTTCAGAGTTCTGTCCAAAGGTAAGGACACATCTTACTGTTTTTTCATCTTTTTTGGCTTCAGTTCTCTGATTCTGTACACTAATCAGATCAGTCCTATTGGTCTCTAAAGCTAGCTTATATGCCCTTTTAAGACACCTATTGGGATATCCTCTGTTTTTGAATCTTAAGCGTAATTTGTTTGCCTCTTCTTTAAATTCTACTGCAGTTTCTCCTTAGCCTTAAGTACTGGCCTCTTGGAATTCCTCTTTTTTGAGGTTTATAATGTTGGCTGGACCAGTGTAGAAGGCTGTTAGTGGCAGTGCTCTTTCTATGGGTGGTAGTATGGATATCACCTTGTTGATTTTTTTTTTAATAACTAAATCCAAAAAGGATGTAGCTTTTTCATCTATTTCAAATGTAAATATCAAACCTAGGGGATTTGTATTTAACATTTTCATGAAAGAAATAAACATTTCTTTTGGTCCATCCCATATTACTAGGACGTCATCTATGAAACGCCTCCATAGTAGAATGTTATCTGTATATTCTTTCAGTTGTTCTTTGAAAACCATTTTTTCTTCCCACCATCCTAAGAAGAGATTTGCATAAGTTGGGGCGCAAGGGGTACCCATAGCAGTTCCTTCTATTTGGTGTACCCATCTACCTCCAAAGATAAAGTAATTTTTGGTTAACACAAACTCAAGTAGTTGTATTAAAAATGAGTTAAAATATTTTTTCTCCTCATTTTGTGTTTGCAAAAAATATTGCACTGCCATAATCCCCTCCTTATGTGGTATAGAACTATAAAGAGCTTCAACATCAATACCTATAAGCCATGCACTTTCAGGAATGGTTAGGTCTTCTAAAGCTCTCAGTACATCACTTGTATCTTTTAAATAAGATGGTAAGGCAGTTACTAACTTCTTAAGATGAAAATCAAGGAAGAAACTACAGTTTTGTGACAGATTTTCATTTCCCGAGACTATTGGTCTACCAGGAATGGGTGTTACTTTCTTATGTATTTTAGGTAATGAGTAGAAAGTGGAAATAGTTGGTTTTTGGGGTAAAAGGTATTCATATGTTGCTTTTAGGATGATATCCTTTTGTAGAGCTTCCTCCAAAATTCCCTTTAGTATCCCTCTATATTTAAATGTGGGATTCTGTTCTAACATTCCATAGGTGGTATTGTCATTTAAGATCTTATTACACATTAAGATGTAGTCTTCAGTCTGCATTAAGACTATGTTCCCTCCTTTGTCAGCCGGTTTTATTTGTATGCTTTTACACTGTTCTAATTCCTGTAAAGCAATATTTTCTTGCCTACTCAAATTAAAGTTCTTTTTTTGTTTACATTCATATAGCTTTTCCAAGTCAGCAACTTGCCCGTCATAAATGACAGTATTGCTCTCTTTCTTTCCTGTCTACCTCTCTCTCTCTTTCCTATCTCCTTCTCTCTCTTTCCTATCTCCCTCTCTCTCTTTCCTATCTCCCTCTCTCTCTTTCCTATCTCCCTCTCTCTTTCCTATCTCCCTCTCTCTTTCCTATCTCCCTCTCTCTCTTTCCTATCTCCCTCTCTCTCTTTCCTATCTCCCTCTCTCTCTTTCCTATTTCCCTCTCTCTCTTTCCTGTCTCCCTCTCTCTCTTTCCTGTCTCCCTCTCTCTCTTTCCTGTCTCCCTCTCTCTCTTTCCTGTCTCCCTCTCTCTCTTTCCTGTCTCCCTCTCTCTCTTTCCTGTCTCTCTCTCTCTCCATCTCCTGTCTCTCTCCCTCTCTCTCCTGTTTCTCTACCTCTCTCTCTCTACAGTCTCCCATCCTGTCTCACTCTCTCTCCTATCTCCATCTCTCTCTCCTATGTGTTATTGGGTCAGGACCATACCATATTGATGGAGCCTCCTGCTAGCTCTGCCGAGACCCTGGGCTCTCCTCCCTCCCCAACGTGCATTCACGAATACGTAGCTACCGTGCTTGTGCGAATACCTGTAACCTGTATTCGCCTATCGCTTCATCAATTTACCAACAGCAATGCTTGCGTGCCTCTGCCCACAATGCACCACACAGACGTTACACACAGATTGATAACATAATAGTGGATGAACCTAAGCAGTTATTTGAAATATAAATTATAGTGCCTGGAGACCTGTGAGGTGATAAAAGCTTTTTGCTCCTTGTTATTTCAGAAAATATATTTCTTATTTAAATCTATTAAACACTGTTAAAGCAGAATTATCACAAAAAAAAAGTTTACTTGGTATTTTTTATAGAATATAAGCACCAGGGGGCTTTTCTTGGAAGACTGTTATAGCTTCCATTCACTCGAATTTTCTCGTTATCCAGGTATTTGTCACTAATTTAACATTTCCATTTATCTATTATAGTAATATTTACCTATCAAACTAGATCCCACTGCAACTGGGGGTAAATTCACTGCATCATTTGCGTGTCTAGTAATTCCCCATACTCAGTACATTGTGAATTGTTCATTATAACAGGCTACAGTCCTCCACAAGAAGACTTGAGGAGATACCCAAATCAGCCTACCCTAATTGGTCTGGGTATATATTATGTGTGCTACTTGTCTGTCTGTACGGTATAATATATAAAAAAAAAAAGTGACAAACTAAATCTGTGTGAAAGCTATTTTTTATAAATGTTCATACAATTGAACAAAATATTTATATATAAATTATTCTATAAAAATTATTTTAAACATATTAATCACTTATTTTTTAAATGCAGACAGTGATTAATTGCTTGCCAATGAATGTCATGTAAGTAATAGTTGAGGTGACTGTGCTATGCTGTAGCTTGTGCGTGTGAGCAGCCTAGTATGCATGTTGAGGCTGAAAGTGATAAGCATTATTAGTGAGCTTCTTAAGGTGTTGAGGCGACATAGAGTTGGTAACAAGAGGAGAAAAGAAGGTAATGAGCAGAGAGATGAGGGGGTTGGGAGAGTATTTGGAGACAAGAGCAGAGGGTTTTGTTATTAAGGGCTTTAAATGTTAGGGGATGGATTTTAACTTGTATTCTGGAGGCTAGGAATTCTGTGGATGGGCGATGTAGTGGGCATATTGGTCTTTTTAGAGCATAGCTATGATTTATAGTGGGTAGTAGTTGCGGGAAGCTGGAGAAGGGGAGAGATACTAGAATTTCAAAACAAAGAAATGAGAGTACCCACTCTATTGCTTTTGTTAACATTGGTAATGGGAGGATAGGAAACTGGCATGCGATATAGCTTCCCCTGAGCAGATTTTAATGATTTAATATAACACCTAAAGCTTTACTCATGCCCAAATTAATCAGATACTGTTTAATGATTAGAAAGAGGGAAACCTCAACACTAACAGGAGTAAATGTATATCCATTTCATTATATGATTGCTCTGACTCATAACCACTTACTAGATACTGTAATCCCTCACTAACCACAGTTATTCTAACTTTTAACCACCCACTATAAAGATTTTGTAAGTCATGCAAAACATACAATCCTTATTCTTCTAAATTAAAGCTGTGACATATTTTTTTCTTTACAAAAAATGAAAAGAACATTCCCACAGACCAATAATATTAATTACATGTCAAATAAGGAAAATAAAATATAGTCCAAGACCTAGAATTGATAATGAATCTTTTGATACTAAATTCAGTAAGAAAAGCTGAAGTTGCATAGTTGGTATCTTTTACTAAATTTGGTTATAAAATTACAAAAAAGCTGATAAAAAAATATTTTGATTGATATGGATATGCAGAAATACACCATAATTGAAAATACCATGCATCTAATTTATACCCAGGGACTAAATATAACAAAACAGAGGAAATAATTAAGTCTGTCCAAGAGAATAGTCTTCCATTTCTTTTTGAAAATGTCCAAATGGATGTGTGATGTGTGAATGAGAGTTCCATTTTTTTGGTGGTGCATAAATAACAGTTCAGGATTGAGAGGTTTTTGAGGAGATTTTGGGGATGATTAATAGTTTCCGTTGCAGATCTCAGAGCACAGCTTGGAACATAAGGAGTGAGGAGCTCCTTCGGGTAGCTGAGACCTTTATCATATAGAGCTTTGTATGGCAGCTGGTCAAGTTTGAAATATATTCGGTCTTTCATAGGGAGCCAATGTGGGCCATGGAGGACAGGTGTTATGTTGCAGGAACGAGGTTGGTTTGGTAATAGCCTGATATCCTTAATGATATCATTCACATGATGGGAGATCATATTTCAGGAATCTTGCATATGGCTGAAAGTCCACCAGATTTTCATAATAATGATACCATCTTTTAATTTCTACAACATTTATTAAATCTTTTTTGAGAAATGTTTGTGAGTTTAATGGGAGTCAAGTACTGTCATTGCACAAGTAAAATAATTTTCTTTAAATGACAAACTGAAGATCTAGTAGAAACCATATTAAATGCTTGCAGTCATTCAGTTATAGAAATGTCAGTGTTCGATTCTTATTCCCATTTTACATAGCTATAGCTATTTTACAACTTATATATAACTTCTTAAGAGAACAAACCACTTTGGCCGTTTTCAGATTGCAATCCATTGACGTTAAGTGGAAGAACCTGTCCATTCCTGTTGCTTCGTAAATATATCAAGGTCTACAATTGTATTAATTGTAATGATATTGAAAACTCTTAATTCCTTGAGCCTCCCAATGTTTGAGAATTATATTGTATATAAGATTTTAAATAATACTTATTAAGAAATATAAAAAGGAGGCCAGTAGCTTATACAGTTCTCTATTACTAACATTCCTTTTGGATTTTTGTAAATCTAAATTCTTGTTTTAGCCATAAAAAACCTCTACTTACTACTCTACTCATATAATATGGTTGCATCATTGTTTTCAGTTGTTTCCAGTTAGTATGTGGAAGATATAGATTCCTTGATAACAAATTAGACATAATAGACACAGTATAATAAAGTTGTAAGTCTAGTGTCTTAATACCACCATTTGAAAATTTCCTTCTTAAGAATTTAAGACTCACTCTAGGTTTTTTATATACCCACAAAATTTACCAACTAAATGTTAGGATTTCCCCACTTACTGTTGGGATATTGTTTTTAGTAACTATATAAATTATTTAGGTAGAATACACACTTTATAGCTGACCGTTGGACAACCAGGTAAGATGTAATTTAGCCAAGTCCATAACAATATCCCCAATATGTTTGATCATCTACAAGATTTATGGATTTGAAGCTATTTTAATACCTAAAAAAAATGAATATAGAAATGTCTAATTTGTATTAATAGGTGTTCCTTCATAAGTTCATGGTATTCAAATAGAGATTGCTAAATATTTAGTATAATCTTTATTGTGGAATGACAGGGAACCAAACATTTTTTACCTGGTAAAGTAATTTACTGATGTGTTTTACCTGTTGTGACACCACATTTTTCAAAATGCTTTCTAATGGGTGTCTTCAGTGGTTCCATCAATATTATGAGAATACATGGAGAAAGTGGACACCCATGTTGTATCCCACTTTGAATATTAAAGGTGTCTGTTTTAAATCCTAAAGCTTGTACAGAGGTCAGCAAGGGTGACATACAAAATTATATATGTATTTAATTAAAGACCATATCTGTCGGCCTCTTTAAAATTTCTGCTTCTAATAATGGAGTCAGCATAGGTAGATGGATAGCTTTGCACAAGACATATGAGGTAATTTGTATAATTTCAAGAGCTGTCCCTAAAACAATCTACTCTATTAAAGTGAACATCCAGAATTTAAAAAGTAGTTTCAGTAGTTTACTATCTTGTTCTCATTCTTGGGGCATGGAAAATGTGAGACATGAAGCATGCCCAAAACTGTGATATGAAAAATGTTTGTGTTTTATTAAGTTCTAAATTAATGCTGAGTAGGTAGGCACATAATTGGAACAGAGCACTTCAAGCCTATTCACTGAATCTCTATTTCACAATACATAGCTCGACAGTCTTCAAATGACATGTGTAAATAGCCTGTAGTAATTAAAAGGACACTGAAATCATCGACCCTCAAATATGTCTAAAAATGACATGTGTTTAAAAATAGCAACAAAGAAAGATCTATTTTTTGCTGAAAAATTAACATTCCCTGTTCGAAGGCAGGTTTTGTATAATATTAGGAACTCACATAAACATATTTACTAATAGGTGGACCAAATAGAGCAGATCACAGTCAAAAGAATACTTGACTCCGACACATTCCACATGTTTTCCCATGTTCATATGGTAGTCTTCCAATCCTCAATTGTGGGGACATTTCTGGCCCTAAATTCAGGCTCTGCTCTTATCTTATCTTAACCTGATTTACAGACTCACAGGACATTATTTATGGTGCCATTCCACACTCCAATTTCTAGAAAGATATTTTGCTTTTTTGGTGCATCCCATTAGTGTTGCTCCTGACTTGATAATGAGTGGTTATCTCTGTTTGCCACACAGTGTGAGCACCTTTGGCACTCATCTGTGTCCTCCCTTGTGCCACATTCCCCCCTCTCCCTCCCTTGTGTCTCATTCCCCCTCACCCTCCCTTTTGTCTCCTTTTTCCCACCTCTCCCTCCCTTGTGCCTCCTTTTCCCCCCACCTCTCCCTCCCTTGTGTCTCCTTTTCCCCCCACCTCTCCCTCCCTTGTGTCTCCTTTTCCCCCCACCTCTCCCTCCCTTGTGTCTCCTTTTTCCCCACCTCTCCCTCCCTTGTGTCTCCTTTTTCCCCCCACCTCTCCCTCCCTTGTGTCTCTTTTTTCCCCCACCTCTCCCTCCCTTGTGTCTCTTTTTTCCCCCACCTCTTCCTCCCTTGTGTCTCCTTCCCCCCACCTCTTCCTCCCCATGTCTTCTTTTCCCCTCCTCCCCCTCTCTCGTGTCTCCTTTTTGCCCCACCTCTCCCTCCCTTGTGTCTCCTTTTTGCCTCTCCTCTCCATTCCTTGTGTCTTCTTTACCCTCTCTATACCCTACCTCGTGTCTCCTTTCTCCCCCTCATCTTCCTTCCTTGTGTCTTTTCCCCTCTTCTCCCTCCCTTGTGTCTTCTTTTGCCCTCCTCTCTCTCCCTTGTGTCTTCTTTTCCCCCTCATTTCCCTTCCTCGTGTCTCCTGTTTCCTCCACCTCTTCCTTCCTTGTGTCTTCTTTTCCACTCCTCTCCCTCTCTCGTGTCTCCTTTTTGCCCCTCCTCTCTCTCCCTTGAGTTTCCCTTTTGCCTCTCCTCTCCATTCCTTGTGTCTTATTTTCCTTCTCTTATCCCTTCCTTGTGTCTCCTTTTTCCCCCTCCTCTCCCTTCCTTGTGTCTTCTTTTCCCCCTCCTTTCCCTTCCTTGAGTCTCCTGTTTCCCCCTCCTCTCCCTCCCTTGTGTCTTCTTTTCCCCTCCTCTCCCTCCCTTGTGTCTTCTTTTCCCCCTCCTCTCCCTCCCTTGTGTCTCCTTTTCCCCCCACCTCTCCCTCCCTTGTGTCTTATTTTCCCCTCCTCTCCCTCTCTCGTGTCTCCTGTTTGCCCCACCTCTCTCTCCCTTGTGTCTTCTTTTCCCCCTCCATTCCATTCCTCGTGTCTTCTTTTCCCCCCTCCTCTCGCTCCCTTGTGTCTCCTTTTTCCCCCTCCTCTCCCTCACGTCTCCTTTTTGCCCACCTCTTCCTTGTGTCTCATCCTCCTCCTCCCTTTCCCCCTTATCCTCCATCCTTCCCCCCCCTTATCCTCATCCTTCCTCCCTCTCCAAAAACCTCCCCTTTCCTCTCTCTCCTCTCTTCTTACCTTCATCGATGAGCTCCTGCTGTGCTGCAGGCATGTCTTCTGCCTGTGTCCGGAACCGGCATATGCTAATGAGCTGCGCGCATGTGACATCACGTAATTTAGCATATGCCGGTTCAGATAATTTCTTTAAAGCTAGTTCAAATTACGAATAATTTATGACTCCATGACCAGTATCTTCATGAATGTTTTCCCTTCTCTTCAGCTGTCAAAATATTTTGTAAGGCTTTCATGCAAGACTACCCCTTCACTTCCTTCCAGGTTACCCATCACAAGCGAGTTATTCCAAAATCTTCTCAACCCTTTGGCATGATCCTTTCGTGCTTAGCACCTCACCACCCATCACTGCCGCCACCAAACTGACCTTTCACAGGTTCCTGAAACCAAGCAAATCACAATCTCACCTTCACAAACCAGATATCTCACTAGACAAGACCTCACTTTTGTTGATAATCATTGGACACTTGCCCTTCAATCTTCACTGACTGGTCGCGCTACCGCTGTCATTACTTACTATCCCAATCACAACCTATGGTGTCTCGTTTCCACTTTCTCCACGCTCTATAACACTCTACTTCAAAACCTATTTTGTACCTTCATTCACTTCGTCAGAATCTTCCCTACCAGACTTGGCTACAATCCTTTCTCCTATTCTGAGCACTCATTCCTCAACGGCTTCCAAAAACAATATGCCAGTGCACGTAATCATGGCCACGGGCCGCTGGAGCTCTCACGGTTTCAGTAGATACATTCTCTACCA
The DNA here is from genome assembly GCA_027410445.1 of Discoglossus pictus. Taxonomy (NCBI): domain Eukaryota; kingdom Metazoa; phylum Chordata; class Amphibia; order Anura; family Alytidae; genus Discoglossus; species Discoglossus pictus. The sequence goes on from CM050163.1 coordinate 371,752,481, forward strand.
ATCAACTGAAGTCCGTTAGCCTTCCAAAGCTGAATCTACGAATCTTCCAGACGATTTTTGGCAGGAAAAGAAAGTGTAGCTTTGGCAACACCACCAGCTACTAAGGGAGAAGGATCCGACCACAAATATAGGAACCCTATCCCACATCCCCTGTATAAACCCCTCCTCACTCATCACTTACCTGCACACCATTTTCATGTCACTCACCCCCTCTCACTGCTTCTTATCATTTATTCTATCCCTTAGCCCTCTACGCAGGCCGAGAAAGTGTAGCTTTGGCCAGACCACCAGCTACTCGGGAGAGTGATTTGTCTACTAATATACATATATTTAATATTATACTATTATATATTAATTCAAATATAACCACCATTCATGTCTGTATTTAATACAGCTTCCAACATTTGAATGACTTCTGTGATCCTTAACAACATTGTGTATAAAGGTGTAAATAACAACAGCCTCAAAACATGTTATTTCAGAATTATCATGTCGGTCTGGAATATTAAATATTTCCAGGACAAAAGCCAGTCTGGTACACATTCCATGTAAGCAGACGTTATTGTTCACGGCCCCATAATAATGTGTTTCTGTTTGGTGATGTATAGTCTGTGGGATGTTGTAAACTTGCTTCAAATTAGAGGTCTGATATAATGTGGAATGAGGTGCCTCCTCTGAATGTGACTTTTGTTCTACTTTTAACACATTAGTATGTTGACATTTGTCACTGGTGGATTTCATTATTTGCTGAAAGGGTATTAGGGGGCTTGACAGCATGAATGGTTTGTCCTACAGACTCTGAGAAGTGATAAAGGAAGCTTTGTTCTAAAAGCAACAGCACAACAGACATCTTATTGATTGACACACACACTCTTTTTCTCTTTTTTTCTGTTGTTCTTAATCATTATTTATTGCTATTTCTCTCTCTCTCTCTCTCTGTTTACTTCGTTCCTGTTCTGTGTTCTTCCATTTCCTCGTTCATTCTTTTGTTCATGATTTTTCCTTATTTATTTTTATCATCTTTGTTTTCTTTATTTTTTATTCTCTTTTTTTCTTCTCATTCTGTCTCTTCTTCTTTTCATTCTTTCTCTCTTTTTCTCTTTCTTCTTTTCATCTTTCTCCTTTTTTCCTTTCTTGTTTCTTTCTTTGTCTTCTTTCTTTCTTTATCATTATTTATTGCTCGTTCTCTGTGTGTCTCTCTGTTTACTTCATTCTGTGTTCTTTTCCTCGTTCATTTTTTTGTTCATTAATTTTCCTTATTTATTTTTCTCATTGTATTCTTTCTATATTTCTTTCTTTCTCTCATTTTCATTCTCTCTTTCTCTCTCTTTCATTATCTGTTACTATTTCTTTCTTTCTTTTTCTTTCTCTCCTCTCTTTCTTTCTCTCTTTCCATTTATTTTTTTCTTTCCTTTCCTTCTTTTTTTCTTTTATTCTTTCCTTTTCTTTCTTTCTCTTTTTTCCTCTCTTTTTTTTTCTTTCTTGTTTCCTAATTTTTATCACCTTTCTTTTTCTCTTTTTTCTCATTTTCTTTTTCTCTTTTTTTTTCTTCTCCTTGGTATTCTTATTAATAAAAAGAATAATATATATATATATATATATATATATATATATATATATATATATATATATATATATATATATATGTGTGTGTGTATATATATATATATATATATATATATATATATATATATGTATATATATATATACACACACACACAGATACTATATTTAGCCACTCTTTTGGCTTGTTATTATAGATATACTCTGACATGTTTGATTTACTCGTCAAATCTTAAATAAAACTTTATGCATAATACTTCATTACATAGCACCTAAACAATATTTCATGTGGGTAATACAGAGAGCCAAGACAGGGAGGCATATGTATATAAGATAATAAAAAGAAAACTGGATGCATACACAATTCTCTTAGTAATTACAGAGAGCTGTTTCACGTCACTAGATTTAACTGGATACATAAAACTGTTTATGGTCCCATATGTTTCTAGCAATTCATTCTGTAAAAAAACACACACATATAGTCAACATTAAAGTATCTTATTTTGTTTTATTTTCTACAAAAATGAGCACACCCATAAATATATTCATAGACTGTGTTAGTAAACCGGTATATCAAGCTTCATAAATTCTGCTTCAGATGATCTGGTCATCTAAACGCTGTCACTATTCAGATTTTCTCTAGTTCTATAACATGTTTAAAAACGTAGTGGTTTGAATTTTGCAAAACGCGCATGATAGAAACACAAAACAACTTGCAGGATTTGCCACTTGTTCCCACTTCCTGTTATTGTTGTTTAGTCGTTCAGTTGTGTCCAACTCTCTGTGACCCTATGGACTGCAGCACTTCAGGCACATCTTGTGTTTGGTCGTGCAAATCCATAAGATTTTCATGGCAAATATAATGGAGTGGGTTGCTAGTTCCTTCTCCAGTGGACCATAATTTTTCTGACATCTCTGCTATGACCTGCCCATCATGGGCAACCCTACATGCTATAGCTCACAGCTTCATTGAAATACACAAGCCGCTTCACCACGACAAGGTATCGATCCAGAAGAGGCCCCTTACTGTACTTTTCAATATCACACACTGAATAGTTAAAAAGTGATGAAACCGGTTTATTTTACTACTATTCTTTGTGTAAGTACATTAAGTTGTATAAAAAGCATATATGCATTTCTATGGCCATCGGTCACACTTGTAGTGTTTAAAGTAGCAATGTGGTCAAAAAACAAAAATAGCCCTTTTTAAAGAACTACACTTGAAAATAAGCATTATACAGTTTATAATTTCGTACTTTTATATGCAACTAGCTACTTGTTCGTCAAAAATGACAGGAATAAAATGTTAAGGCTGGGATTGCTGTACCTTTGGCACTCATTGCAAGCCTCTACCCGTGTGTAGTTTATAGGCCTGGTGCTTGAGTGTTACTGTCTTGAGTTGTGTTACTGCCTTGGGTTAAGTGTTACTGGCTTTCAGTAAGTGTTACTGCTTAGGGCAATTTTTTACGTTCTGCGGGCTAGTTTTACGTCCTATTTTTCTTGTTTTGGCGATTTTCGATCATAAAAAAACAGCAAATATGCCTCAAATTATCTTGCAAACTAGCTGACAGGCTCCCTGCCTCTCCCACTGTGCTGTGTGTGAGTGTGTAATTTAATTTGAGGCATATTTGTTTTTTTTTTTCTTGTCTTTTCAGTTTCAAGGTTCGTCCTTTAAAGTTTTTTAATTTTGAGAGGCGCACAGTGCATGTACGTATTTTGGTCCTAAGTCGTACGTCCTGCGTGCCTCACCTGCTCGCCTTGCTAAGTCCCGCGTGCCTCAACTGCTCGCCCTGCATGCCTCAACTGCTCACCTCGCCTATTTTTAATATATGTATACTATGGCCCTTTAAACATACATGGTAGTTGTTCCTTAAAAATACATCAAAGCAATAAACCCATACTACTCAAGGTTTAGGGTTCAGTGCTTAGGATTCTTTGCTTTCATCACTGCGGCCTGGGTTCGATTCCAGTCAGGGAACCAAGAGGTCACACCACCCTGAAGCAAAGCAGGGTTTGGCCTGGTCAGTACTTGGATGGGAGACCACCTAGGAATACCAGGAGCTGTATGCTGTGGCCAACTGGAGAAGGTACTGGCAACCCACTCCAGTATCTCTGCCACGTATACCAAGTGGATCAGCCTGACCATGGACATAAAGATGTCCTGGTGTGTTACAGTCCATTAGAGTCGGAAACGACTGAACGACGCAACCCCCCCCCCCCCCCCCCCCCCCCCCCCAAAAAAAAAACAACAAGGGTTATTCGGGTTCAGACTGGTTAAATCTTGAGTTTTAAGATATAAAACCATGATATTTTGTGAGTAAAAGAGAAATTCAAGGACATGTTAAAATTAATATTAAATGATGGTTAATTGTAGGGTGTCTTTTTGGTACAACACACGCATCAGCATCCTCATCTTGGAGGTGATGATATTGTTATGACTAGGTTTGTAACACAATGCACCCATAAAAGGCTCTACAAGACAGCACAGGTTGGCTGCTTGCATTAGTAGACTGAAAACTGTTTTTGTTGGAGCACTTCCCAATGCCTCATATAACTAATAATTTGATGATTTTGTTTCGACTTGCAGGTTCCTGGGTGCAACCTTTTAGGATTTTCATATCAATTAAAAGATTAGTTTTATTGGAATTCTTTAGATTTTCACATCTCACTTTTATGTGAAATTAAACAAATAGCAAGCGGATTTATTAACGTAAGAAGTTTGACAGGGAATGTGAGGAGTGTGCTACAATAAAAAGTAATTTGTTATTTAAATATTTAAGTAATCAGGTATGTGTTGGTGTTCAGGCATTATCATGCTTTCTTATATAAAGTGCATGGGTGAATCATAATTATGACATACAATAGGGGCAGTGGTGGAGCTACTGCCGATGCAACAGGTACAAAGCACTGGGGCCCACAACAGGTAGTAGGGGCCTTTTGACTTCTTAAGACTTTTGTTTTGATCACTAACTGGTCTGCATTGCTCAAATTCCAGAGAGGCAAGACAGCAGAAACCTGAAATATCTGCTGTACGAAATTACAAATTCTGTTCCCTTAAAACTTGAAATGTAATCAGTCTTGCTATTGACTTGAAGGGGACACAAACCCTTGCAACTTGATTGGTTGTAGTAATGCAAAAGCAAGTGGGCAGACTATTACACTTGTAAACATGTTTTTTTTTTTTGATTTTATCTCTCTGTAAAAAATGCACGTATTTCAAAAATTCAAAAAGTCTTTCAACATGCTTTTAGGAGATCTTCACTGTGATGTGGTCCGAATTGTGCTGAAATAAGTAGTTCTTTAAGTGGGACTGTTAATTTAATAGAGGGGCATATATAGCTGGGAAAGATCTGAAAGCCTACACACTTTGTTGGATTTGTGTTGATTTATAGTCTACAGGCACTTACTTTTTATAAGGAAGTTGCAAGGAAGGCCAACAATTATTTTGCACCCGGACTCTGGAATTTCTCACTCCATCACTGAACATTGGACTTTTAGTACAGAATAATGTAAAATAAGGCTAGGGATGATTTACTTAGCAAAGTTTGTGTGTTCAATCAGATTCTGTTTTTCTGCACGTAATAAAATAATGGTATCATTAGGACCATGTCTGCTACAAAATCCTTTCTAATCCTGTCACCTTCTCCTGTTCACTGACCTGGAGCTGCTGAGCAGTGAGTTTTAAGGACAAAGCTGTGCAGCAGAGGAGAGACATACTGTAGGAATAGTAGACCCAGTGTTTAGTGTTTCCCAACTACTGGAACTATGGATATAAACAAAAAAAGATAAGTAAAAAAAATCATCGTTTTTGTAGTTGGGCAACTGTATTGGTATATTAACAATATGCTCTTGTGAAGAGATATATTTAAAATCAGGTACAATGTTTTAAGGGGAAAAAAATGAAATTGAATTTGTTAACTCTTATGTGTTGGAAGCATTCACACGCTCCAGTTGAAATATAGCAGTTCGTAGGTACAGTGCTTTCTATAGGACTAGTAGAATCTAATTGGTATCCTTGTTTAGAAATCAGCTAATTCAAACAGCTCAAACATAGCAGTGGCTTTGTCAAGTATAAAATATTTACATATAGTAACAAATATATCTTTATTTATTATTTTTTCTTTCCAAATCATTTTGTCCCATCTAATTTTTCAAATGAGGTTGTTGTAGTGTGGGCGGGTTATCAGCATGATATTTCTGGTCACATTCTCTCTAACTCACAATCACATTCTTGTATTTCATTTGTAAAACACATTTCTTAAGCTGAAACTTTCTAAAAAGAAATATCGGTGAAACAGAATAAAGACAGACTAAACCCACACACCCTCCCCCAATTGCTAAAAGTGAATGCAAAGTGAACTGAAATACAGAAGATAAAATAGATAACATGGGCAACTATTATAGGTATTGGTTTGCTTGTTTACAGTTACAGAGTATAAAGTACATATTTCATATATTTTTAGTCATATATCAAAGAATAGAAATATAAAAACAAATGGTCTGCTCAAGTATTTGGAATATCATTGTAACCTCTTTTCTCTACCGCACAGTTGACCAAGAGTCTCCTTCATAGTTTTTCTTTTGAATTATACATTTACATGTATTATGGGTGGGTTTGCTTATTAACTTGGCTATTTCATAACTGGTTTTGTATTGTACTGATTTGATCATAGACAAAAACAAAGTTAGAGGCGCTCAAACTGCGAACGAACAACACGTGAGTAGGTTTGTTCTATAGGTCTGGTTACCTACTAAATATTGTGTAGTATATTGGTCTGGTCTTACTCTAAATAGTAATCCAGTCACGCCAGGTACATCTCTCAGTCACTGCCTCTCTGTCCTCCATTAAGTTTATGTTCATTGCTTCGGTAACCTCATCTATCCACCCCCCCCCCCCCCCCCCCCCCCCCATCGTCCCCTTCTTCTTGTGCCTTCAATCTTGCCTAGCATCAGTCTTTTCTAGGGAATGCTGTCTTCTCATGATATACCAGGCAGTTATATATATCACATAATATAATTGTCAAACTGCGATTCGTCGTCACGCTTGCGACGAATCGCAGTTTGACAATGATCCGATCGCCTTTGCGATCGGATCACTCGCAAGCACATGCGCAATGCGCATCGTGAACTGCGTATTGCGCAGCAGCGCTTGCGCAGAGCGTGGCGTTAGCAGCGCGTAGTGAGCCGCGCATACTCAATGCGCGCCACATAAGGAGAGAAGAGCGGGAAAGGGAAGAGACACAGAGGGAGAGTGGGGAAGAGGCACAGAGGGAGAGTGGGGAAGAGGCACAGAGGGAGAGTGGGGAAGAGGCACAGAGGGAGAGTGGGGGAGAGGCACAGAGGGAGAGTGGGGGAGAGGCACAGAGGGAGAGTGGGGGAGAGGCACAGAGGGAGAGTGGGGGAGAGGCACAGAGGGAGAGTGGGGGAGAGGCACAGAGGGAGAGTGGGGGAGAGGCACAGAGGGAGAGTGGGGGAGAGGCACAGAGGGAGAGTGGGGGAGAGGCACAGAGGGAGAGTGGGGGAGAGGCACAGAGGGAGAGTGGGGGAGAGGCACAGAGGGAGAGTGGGGGAGAGGCACAGAGGGAGAGTGGGGGAGAGACACAGAGGGAGAGTGGGGGAGAGACACAGAGGGAGAGTGGGGGAGAGACACAGAGGGAGAGTGGGGGAGAGACACAGAGGGAGAGTGGGGGAGAGACACAGAGGGAGAGTGGGGGAGAGACACAGAGGGAGAGTTAGGAAGAGACACAGAGAGAGAGGGAGGAAGAGACACAGGGGGTGAGGGGGAAGAGACACAGAGGGAGAGGGGGGGGAAGAGGCACAGAGGGATTGGGGAGAGACACAGAGGGAGGGGGGTAGGAGACGTGGGAGATGGGGGAAGAGACACAGGAGGGGAGTGGGGAAAAGAGACACAGGGGAGGTGGAAAGAGACATGGGGGGACGAAGGGGGAACAGACACAGGGGGAAGGGGGAAAGAGACACAGGCCAGGTGGAAACAGGCACAGAGAGAGAGGGGGGAAGAGGCACAGAGGGAGAGGGGGGAAGAGGCACAGAGGGAGAGGGGGGAAGAGACACAGAGGGTGAGGGGGGAAGAGACTCAGAGGGAAAGGGGGGAAGAAGTACAGAGAGAGGGGGGAAAGAGGCACAGAGGGGGGAGACACAGGGGAAGGGGTGGAGAAACAGAGAGAGGCGGGGGAAGAGGCACAGAGGGAAAGGGGTGAAGAGGTACAGAGAGAGGGGGAAAGAGGCACAGAGGGGGAGACACAGAGGAAGGGGTGGAGAGACACAGGGTGAGGTTGGAAGAGACACAGAGGGAGAGGGGGGAAGAGAGAGAAAGGGAGGAAGAGGCACAGACAGAGGGTCCGGGAAGAGACACGGGGGGGGGGGGGGGGGAGAGACACAGGTGAGTGAGAGGAGGGGGAGAGAGTGCAGGGGGGAAGATACACAAGGGAGGGAAATGGAGACACAAGGAAGGGGGGAAAGAGACACAGGCCAGAGGGGAACAGACACAGGGGAGGGGGGGGAGACACAGGGGGGGGGGGAGAGATGCATGGGAGGGAGAAGGGGGAAAGAGACACAGGAGGTAAAGGAACACAGGGGACGGGTTTAGAGACACGGGAGAGAGGTAAAAACACAGGGGGCAGGAGATACAAGGGAGGGAGAGGAGGCGGAAGGAGACACAAGGGAGGGAGAGGAGGGGGGAAATAAGACACGAGGGAGGAAGTAGACAGGGGGAGAGACTCGCAATGAGCTCCAAAGGGGCTCATTGCAAAGCCTGTGATGAGCGCCAAAGGCGCTCATTGCAAGGCCAGTAAAGTAGAGGGGGAGAGGCTCCCATTGTGTGGCAAACAGCATTGCCAGGCTTCACTTTTTATTGACGTAATTTTTGACGGGCAAGTCGCTAGTATATATGTATATATTTCCAGTGGCCCTTTTAAAGGGAATATTCAGACCTCTGCAATGTAATGAGTAGGGCTGTTTTGAATACTTATTTAATGCACCATTGAATCAAAGAAAATATATATATCCTAAGCCTACCTGCGATAGTCACTTGTTTCTCTTCATGCTGGCTGCTTTGTTTCACATAGAGTTCAATAAAAAGAGAGCCCACCATTTAGTAAATGATTGTTGTGGTGAACTACCTACTCATAAGGTCCACAACCCAATCTAGGGATCCAGCCCCACGCTTATGAACCTTGAAATGGCTGTATGGGTGGGATTCCTAGTTTGTGTATAATCCAACTCTATCTTTGCTCAAAGCTGTTTGATACAGCGGGCATATGCTTAAGGGAAGCCATGTTTCATATGGTTAGCGTAGCCTTTGTGGGCACATTTGAATGCCAACGTTCCCAGAATACAGTGTAATAACTGTATTTCTTGGATATCTGGGACATGAAACAAGTTTTTTTTTCATTGTTTTAGAAATTCAAATGTGAACACAAATAGGTTTCCTGGCTTGTGCATAATCCATCCTGGGCTTTGCTTAAAGCTGTGTAATACAGCAGGCATATACCTAAAATGAGCCATGGTGTTGAATTAAAGAGCGAAGCCTTTGTTGGCAGATTTGCATGTCTCTGTCCAGGTTCCCAGAATGCAATGCAATAACTATATTTCTTGGAATACTGAGCAGGAAATGAATCTTTCATCTTTTTTTTTTAGACATTCAAATGTGATCAAAAATGTACTATTTATTTACTATATATATATTAGCGACTTGCCCGTCAAAAATGAAAATTTGAAGCCATGGGAATGCTGTTTGACACATAATTGAAATCGTTTTGTACTGTGAGGACCTTCGGCGCTCATTGCGAGCCTCAGGCCCTTCGACCTACAAAATACACTATTACAAAAGCCGGAAAATGCTCACGAGAAGCTTACCACATTAATAACATTACGACTATACAATGCCGCTTTACACAATAAACCAACAACAGGAGAGGCTCGCAATGAGCGCCAAAAACGCTAATTGTGAGGCATGAGATGAGCACCAAAGGCGCTTAGCGCAAGCCTCGCAATGCGCACCGAAGGTCCGCACAGTACAAAACGGTTTCAATTATGTGTTCAAATGTTATTGCCTCATCATTTTTGACAGGCAAGTCGCTAGTATATATATATATATATATATATATATATATATATATATATACAGTGGATATAAAAAGTCTACACACCCCTGTCAAAATGTCGGGTTTCTGTGCTGTAAAAAAATGAGACAAAGATAAATCAATTCAGAACTTTTTGCACCTTTAATGTGACCTATAAACTGTACAACTCAATTGAAAAACAAACTGAAATCTTTTAGGTGGAGGGAAGAAAAATAAAAAATAAAAATAATGTGGTTGCATAAGTCTGCACACCCTCTTATAACTGGGGATGTAGCGGTGTTCAGAATTAAGCAATCCCATTCCAAATCGTGTTAAATAGGAGTCAGCATACACCTGCCATCATTTAAAGTGCCTCTGATTAACCCCAAATAAAGTTCAGCTGCTCTAGTTGGTCTTTCCTGAAATTTTCTTAGTCGCATCCCACAGCAAAAGCCATGGTCCACAGATAGCTTCCGAAGCATCAGAGGGATCTCATTGTTAAAAGGTATCAGTCAGAAGAAGGGTACAAAAGAATTTCCAAGGCATTAGATATACCATGGAACACAATAAAGACAGTCATCATCAAGTGGAGAAAATATGGCACAACAGTGACATTACCAAGAACTGGAGCTCCCTCCAAAATTGATGAAAAGAGGAGAAGAAAACTGGTCTGGGAGGCTACCAAGAGGCCTACAGCAACATTAAAGGAGCTGCAGGAATATCTGGCAAGTACTGGCTGTGTGGTACATGTGACAACAATCTCCCGTATTCTTCATATGTTTGGGCTATGGGGTAGAGTGGCAAGGTGAAAGCCTTTTCTTACGAAGAAAAACATCCAAGCCAGGCTACATTTTGCAAAAACACATCTGAAGTCTCCCAAAAGCATGTGGGAAAAGGTGTTATGGTCTGATGAAACCAAGGTTGAACTTTTTGGCCATAATTCCAAAAGATATGTTTGGCGCAAAAACAACACTGCACAACACCAAAAGAACACCATACCCACAGTAACGCATGGTGGTGGCAGCATCATGCTTTGGGGCTGTTTTTCTTCAGCTGGAACTGGGGCCTTAGTTAAGATAGAGGGAATTATGAACAGTTCCAAATACCAGTCAATATTCGCACAAAACCTTCAGGCTTCTGCTAGAAAGCTGAACATGAAGAGGAACTTCATCTTTCAGCATGACAACGACCCAAAGCATACATCCAAATCAACAAAGGAATGGCTTCACCAGAAGAAGATTAAAGTTTTGGAATGGCCCAGCCAGAGCCCAGACCTGAATCCGATTGAAAATCTGTGGGGTGATCTGAAGAGGGCTGTGCACAGGAGATGCCCTCGCAATCTGACAGATTTGGAGTGTTTTTGCAAAGAAGAGTGGGCAAATCTTGCCAAGTCAAAATGTGCCATGCTGATAGACTCATACCCAAAAAGACTGAGTGCTGTAATAAAATCAAAAGGTGCTTCAACAAAGTATTAGTTTAAGGGTGTGCATACTTATGCAACCATATTATTTTTTTTTTTCTTCCCTCTACCTAAAAGATTTCAAGTTTGTTTTTTAATTGAGTTGTACAGTTTATAGGTCACATTAAAAGTGGAAAAAGTTCTGAAATTATTTATCTTTGTCTAATTTTTTTACAGCACAGAAACAGACATTTTAACAGGGGTGTGTAGACTTTTTATATCCACTGTATATGTATAAATATAAATATATATATATATATATATATATATATATATATATATATATATATATATATGGAAATATATGAGTCAATTAAACAAAACAAAAGAAACTAGTGGACGATATGGGAACAAACTAATGACTTGCCAATGAAACAATTTCATGAATCAGCACACTTTCCACTACAACAACACACTCTGCATTGGAAGTGTAAAGGTTAATATATCTAGAACAGAATGTGCAACAGTTACGAGTTCCAGCCTTATTATCTATGCATATTCTTATGGGACAGCTTCAAAGGCAAAACTAAAGTGACAAAATCTAAATCTTTTGATCAGTTTTAAAAATGTAAACACATTTTCCACATGGTTTCCACCCTGACTGATGCAGAACACATATGGCGACTTTCGTGGTCCTTTAACAGGCTGATTCTACGACATCTAATCAGCCCTAACCTGAAGTCCCCGTGACACCCAGTTTGGAAAGCACTGATGTACAGGAAGTAGTGACATAAGTGAAGCAAGTGTTTAAAAAGATGGAGTTTAGTCCAGCTGCAGAGACAGTTCTGTAATTTAAAAGGAGTCATCACGTAGTGCACTGGTACAGTATCAAAGTACCACAATATTTTCTGTTTTTTTTTTCCATTTTTGTAAAGTACATATCAAGCAATATACATTGGCAGCTATGTATGCTATATACATAAACATATTTTGGGGAAAATCTCAAATATAGCTGACTCTGTTTGCACCATAGGTGCTTCTATCTTGGTCTTTTAGTCATCTCGTAGCCTGAGTATGCTGTTTATCCTACTGTAGACTAATTTTCTACTTACTTCTGTTGTCAGGTGCGTTATTTAGAGCGTCAGTTTTTAACCAAACTTTAATGAGATCTTATCTGAATCTGGTCTCCGTTTTACTCCCATTTCTCTCAGATGTGTAATGCCTGAAAGAGAGTTTTAGGCAGAAAGACAAAAGGTCTCATAATATCTAAGTTATATGAGTGCAATCTTTAAAGTAAAAGGCTGTATGTATATTTGTCGAACTTTCCAATTAGCTACGTTATAAGTTAGGTTCTTCAAACACGACTATTCAATGGTCCTTTAATGTGAGTTTAAAACTTACTCTAAGAGCTTAGACAGGAATATCTGGGGAGTTTGGGGGATTACATAGATGAAGTCAAGAGTTGTGTAAAAGTAAATAGAATTAAGTAATACATTATGGTCAATAGAGAGCTGTAGGAGTTGATGTACTTATGCCCCCTGCGAATAAAAGAGAATAGAGTTATAGCTTACAGCACAGGTATGCAATAATGGTCTTGGAGTACTGAACACAGGACTGGATTTCATGATTTTCCAATGTGCACTGATGAGTCCTTTACTGCCTAAGCAATTCTGATTCGCCTATGTTCAGCAATGAAATCTCAAATTCCTGGCCTGTAGGATAACCACTTTAACATTCACTAAAATTAACTGTATCACTCAGGGTTTGCTACAAATCGCACCAACTTTTCTAGGAAGAAAGTGAGGATAACACCATCCTGCCTGTAATTATACAGTAAATACATATTTCCAGAAAACTAACAGAAAGGTAAAAGTTATGTTTCTCTATAAATTACAGTACATTGCAGGGAGCCAATTGTACTAAACGTAAAATAGTTGGAAAACTAGAGATGACATCTAAGTACATGCCAACTACTGGGGAACACAAATTGCGAACTACAGCCTATCTTGAAGAAATGTATTTTTCAGCAGTATCAGATGTATTTCACACAATATTTTTCAATATTTTTAATGATATCACAATTTAGGCTGAGCGCAAAATTTTTTAATTAGACTGCGTCATGAAAGGAGAGTTCACCTTCCTACAGTGAGTGGTAATATGAGACGCATACTATTTTTCTTTGTTTTACATAAGATAGCTGTATTATTAAAATATGTATTTCTTTATCCTTTCATTTTTACCATGTTAACACTAATATTGTTTTTTTTGCAAAAGTGGCTATTTTTTTCTGTTTTATGTACCATAATTAACAAAAACATCCTATGTATATAAAGTCAGATTTCACAATGTTTTAAATAGGCTCCTTTGTATTCAAGTTTTATGTGGAAAATTGTTTAAATGTAGAATAAATTCATCTTTTTCATGCTGTTCATACATATGGTACAGTACTGTATGTGCTGGTTCTATGCACTCACTTCTTTTCGGTAAGAACACACAGCCATCATCCATTATGTAGGTTTATAGGCAAGCAGGAAATGGGCTGAACACAAGTACAAGACAATGCTGGCACCAAGGTGGCAGGGATAACCTCAGGGATGTCTCCTGCTGAGTTACTGACTCTTTAATACTGGGTGGGGGAGTTAAAATTCCCAGCCTAAGTATAATTATCACTGTTATAAAGACAAAACATACATTCCTTCCTGCATCGAAACAGTGTTATGAGAAAATAGTTGATTCAATGAATGCATAAAAAGTCTAGCAGTATATTTTAATTAACATAAATTGCAAATAACATGATTGGAGCCATTCCTGCATCTGTACTGAAGTAGCAGCTTGGTATGGTTAAATGTTTGAGGTATTGTGAGGTTTCATGTAGGGTACATGTATCTTATTATTTATTAACTTCAGTTGTAAAATCACTTGTAATTTTCCCACACAGTGGATTTCCAGTCGAGGCTACATTACTGCCAACAATTGCCAATGGGCGATACTTGATGTATCCCAATGTACAAATACTGTTCCCTGTGCACTCTGTTTACAGATCTATTTGCCTATCGACCTACTCAGAAAGCTCAACCTAGTGGAGTCCGTATATGTACCACTTAGGTATACAGTCATCCTAAATATGTCATATGTTCCTAACTTGAAACTAGTTGGTGTCACTATTCTCTGGATAATTTTCCTGGTACATGCTTATACTTAAGTGCACTAGTACAAAAGTTACAGTGCAATATGTATATGTGCCCTGGATACTATTGTGTTGTTTGCCTTATATTTAAACACATGAAAAAATACTGAAAATAAACATTAACAAACTAATTCTGATGTTTCCAAATGTCTTCAGTTTTCAGATACTTGATTTTGAGAAGCCATGCCCCTTTAAAACCTTTGTTAAATTAGCATGAAATTCATAATTCATTTGGCCAATCGATGGGAGATATAACATTGTTTCAATGACAGGGAAGTCCGTCTGTGCAGCAAAGCGTCATTAGACCGAAAGAGGGAAAGAGACACAGGGGAGGGGGGGATGACACAGGACATGGAGAGGGGGGAAAGACACGGGTGAAGGAAGAAGGGGAAAATACACAGGGAAGGGAGAGGGTGAAACACAGGCAATGGAGAGGGGGAAGAGACACAGGGGAGGGAGAGGGGGGGAGACACAGGGGCGCGAGATGGCGTAAGGAACAGAGAGGGGAAAGGGGGAAAGAGACACAGGGGAGGGAGGAGTGGGAAAGAGACATAGGGGAGGGAGGAGGGGGAAAGAGACACAGGGGAAGGAGGAGGGGGGAAGTGACACAGGGAAGGGAGAGTGGGAAGAGACACGGGGAAGGCAGATTGGGAAGAGACACAGGGGAGGGAGAGGGGTAGAGAGACACAGGGGAGGGAGAGGGGTAGAGAGACAAAGGGGAGGGAGAGGGATAGAGAGACACAGGGTAGGGAGAGGGGGGAAAGGGGCAGAAAGGGGGAAAGAGACATAGGGGAGGGAGGAGGGGGAAAGAGACACAGGGAAGGGAGAGGGGGAAGAGACACAGGGGATTGAGAGGGGAGAGAGACACAGGGGAGGGAGAGGGGGAAGAGACACAGGGGAAGGAGAGGGGAGAAGAGACACAGGGGAGGGATAGAGGAGAAAAGACACAGGGGAGGGTGATGGGGAAAGAGTCACAGGGGAGGAAGGGGGGAAGAGACAAAGGGGAGCGAGAGGGCGGGCAAGACACTGGGGAGGGAGGGAAGGAGGAGAGACACATCTAATATTATACCATCGGGTAAACGACTAGTATACAGTATATCATTTTTTTCTTAAAGGTATTAGAAACCTGCGGACCTGCGGATAAGACCTCTATTCAGCTCTGTTGAAAATAAATATCATACTTGACAATAGTTAACCCTCTCCTTCAAGCTACTGACAGACTATTAATATAAGTACTGTATAAGAGTTTCTCAAACAATGCTCTTATCTTCCTGTCCTGCATACCTGCTAAAGTGAAGTGTTTACCAATCTAGAGTGGTCATTTAATTACTTATTGTGCAATGTCATAGTGTTTTTTTATGTTATTATGTCTAGATTAACTGGTGATCTCTAATGAGATATAGTGAACTTTGAATAATGTTTATGTAAGTGCAGTATGACACAAAAGAAGCCCTCTGAAAAATAACTAAATGCCTGCTCTAGGGTATGTTGACCATAACTCTTCTTTAATGGGATGCTTGCAAAATACCATCTTGAATGCAGTCATGAGGTCCATTTTTCATAATTATGACATTTTAAATTAGAGGTATGCTCACTCTACTGCATGGTCTTTTGGAGTTAATAACTGTATTTAAATCCCATCTCACATGCATCTTAGTGCATTTCAGTCTTGTTGCATATCCTGTCCTTTATGCATGATTATCTTTGGAAATCTAATTGCAAAGACAAATTGTCAGGATAGTGAATGAAGTAATAACAGCACAAGCCATATTTGTCTTAGGAAATTCAAAACCATTATTGAATTAAATCTTATTATAGAATGAACATGACGGCTGCAAAGAGCCATTGATTTGTAGAGCTAAGACAACTTATCCAATGTTTGCAAATAGTACAAATCACTAATATATGTTCGGATTGCAAGGGGCTTTATTGTTCAGAAAGGAAAGATTAAAAAAAATTAGCCAAGTATTTTCACAGGCCACATTTCATGAACAAATAAGATACTTTTGTGAGTGTGTGCATTTCTAATCTAAAGCCAGAAAACTGGCTTCCAACTCAAAATACCAAGAATTACAATGTTTCCACTGCAATCTGGGAATTTTGGCTAGGAAATGCAAATGAGACCACAATGGCTCTTCACGCTTTGATCCAAAAAACAAGTAAAAATGCTGTGGTTTCATTTACATATTCTCAACCCAACTTCACTGACCCCAATGGGATGATTGGGCCTCTTGGTAATCTGAGCTGAAAACTGTTTTTCAGACCATTTTTAGACATGTACATGTAAGTCTATTATTTGCTTTCTGTGTTTTCTAGGGCTGCTTACAGAATTTCCCCTAATATAAACGTAATAAAAGTTTAAATTTTTATGTCTTTGGGGGGGGGGGGGGGGGGGGGGTTGTAAACACTGGCTCTGTTATAAGTAATGATAATGCTACGGATACTACATATAACCGTAATATACAGAGCAATATACCTCCAAGGTTATATAAAAGGATATAATAAGTCGAAAATTATTATTGTTTTCCTTTATTCATAGGCCATAATATTTTTAAGTATTATTCTATGATCTCTGAGAGTCTGTAAGAATTTGACAGAAAAGACTAGAACAGGGTAAATAAAAATAGATTTCACATGGAAAGTACATAAACTAGTCCTGTAAGTGGCCCATTGAAAAAAAAAAAGTTGGGAACCATCAGAGCAAGTGCAGTTGGGAAGAAATCAATTTTAGGATAAGTAGTATGAAAAAAGGACATATTTTGTTCATCATGGGGGAGAAAAGGGGGTGAAAAACAGAGGGAATCACGAAAGTGAGTTTGCAATCCTGGTATGATATTTGCGTTTACAACAGCTCAGTCTATAAGATATTTTTTAGGTGGTGATAATCCAACCAATGTGTAGCGTCAGATAAGAAAATAAATGATCAATTATAGAGAAAATTCTGGTTCCATGAAATAGCTGTGACACAGACACTGTTATTCTCTGCCAAATTGAGATTCTAAAATAGTACAATAGTGTATCAGAACATCAGTGTACTTTAGTAATATCTGTTATGGTATTTTAACTATATAAAAGGAACGTTTACAGTAACAGATGTAGTAAAAGTGTATGTGTATAATAACTAACAAATCTATGCCTTCCTATAATACCTATAATAAATTCTCACACTCTCGTACTCTCTATCTCCAGTGGTTCTTTACAGGGGCACTCAGTCCTCCGTACCAAAAGCCCATCAACATGGGAGTTACAACCAATAAAACATGAC